>CP135122.1:843488-1540980 GCA_032248835.1 Ophiostoma piceae
TTTATTTATTTATATCTATTTTTTTTTTTTTCTTTTTTTTTATATACCGATTATAATAACGTTTACGTTTATTAATACTCTTACGGTTAAAGCCGATAAATCTAAGCTAGCTTCGTCTCCGACGATACTTAAGACGATATCTAAAATAAAGCCTTCCTTTAAAACTTTTACGAAACGTATTAACCTTAAAAAAATAACTTTAGTAACTCCGTCGGCCCGGATTAACTAAGTATAATCCTCCCCGGCGCTTACCCCGTCCTTTACGAGTAACTTTACTTTTAGTAAAGTAGCTAAACGTGCCCGGGACTACGAACCTTTTTAATAGCTAGGTAATATTAATTCTAGAGACCGTGTATTCGGACGATAGTGCCTACGTACTATTTTTCTTACTAACGCTCCCGATTAAGTTAAGCTAATTAATCGTTTAACTTATTATAATATAAACTTTTACGACGATACGTAGTAGTTATTTATCTGTAACAACTTCGTTAAACTTTTAACCCGAATAATATTATAATAACCGAAGAAGACTAACGCCGCGAAGCTTATCGATAGTAGATTAGAGATAAAATAAACAAGCCCGATAAGGGCCTTGGCTTAAAGTAGGGCGTTGCGCGCCCGTCGCTAGCTACGCGCTAGCGTTACGATAAAAAAGCGTACGTACGGGCTACCTAGTCTTTTTTATAGTTCGGGGACGTTAGTCTTTCGAACTTAAGAAAAGTAAGATTTAGTTTTATTTACTACGACCCTTTACCTTAAGACTATACGATAGCTTTACGACGATAATTCGATAAAGTTATTTACTTTACCTTTATTTATTATAATTCTAAATCTTCTCCCCGAAGTACCTAACTATATCGAATTATCTAAATAATACCTTTACGGCCGGATAAGGCCGCGTTACCCGCTCGTTTTCGAGAGTTACGGTAAAGCGTAGTATTAATAAAACTTTAGAGACTTTTTTACGGGTCGAAGAAATATTAGACGTAGATAAAAGCGAAAGACGAGCTAATAACGCGCCGCCGCCCCTTCGAAAAAATAACGAGACTAATTTAAAGGATAAAGATTAAGAAGAGTTAGACTTAAAATAAAAGCTAGCTAAAGCCGAAAAAAAAACAGCTTTTCGAAAATAAATTTAACGAGTATCGTAATAAAATCGATCTTTTATAAACTTAAAATAGTTAAAAAGAACGAATAGCCGTAAACGACGGCGCGACTCTTTAAAAGTTCGTAATTTTAAAATAAAGCTACAAAAAAAATTAATAACTACGGCTACGTTTTAAAAAAAAAATTAGTAGCTATTAAACATCGATATAATAATTAAGTACGCTCCGATTACGTTTTCGTCGGGTTTCCGTTAAGTCGTTAAAGTTATATAAAAAATAAACTTATTTTTATAAACTTAATAGCGTTAATATATCGATATATTAAGTAGTAAAAAAAAAAAAAAAAAATACCGTAGTTTATTCGTTTTATTTAAATAATAAGTTAAGACTTTCGTTTTTTTAATTAGAGATTCTACGTAAACGGCTATTACGGCTTATTATAAAGTACGTATACGTAACGACTAAAGCTTTTACGAGTTTTTTTTATATTTCCAGTCTCTTAAAGTATAGTTCGAGGGTTTTTTTAACGACTTTAAAAAGTAGCTATTTTTTAATAAGTTAACCGACTAATTAAAGTAATTATTTAACGTTACTATTATTTTTAGTTCGATTAATTTAAAAAACTTCGCGCTAAAAGCCGATCTAATATATAAGTAGCTTTTAAAAATAAAAAAACGTAAACGCCCTACTAACGACTTTTCTACGATTTATAATAAAAAAAATAAAAAATACCGAGCAAAAAACCAGCTTAGTAAAAAAAAAAACCGAAACGGCCGAAAAAACTATAGGCAGCCGAAAAAAATATTATACTAAAGCTAACTTATAAAAAATTTATCGGATATTACGTATTACCGTTACTAAAAAAAAAACTACTATTTTAATATTTATACCGTTAACGAAACGACGCCGTAAGTTTAAAATACCGCGGTTAATATCGAAAAACTAATAAAAAACTAACTATAACGCTCGCCGACTATAAAACGGTCGTTATAAAAAAAAAATTAATCTTAATAAAGTTTTAAAAAAAAACGGCGGTATTTATTCGCGGATAAGTTTAATACGCGGCGATAGTAAATTTAAATATAAAGTTTTAAGTAGATTTAATTAACGTCTAAATAATAAAGAAGCTCGCGTTAAAATAAAAATAATAGAAGATAATAAAAACTATAACAATTAACGGCCGTATTATCTAGTCGTACGGTATCTACGAAGTGCTTTTTAAAATAACCGATAACTAAAGACGTACTAAAAAAATAACGAAAGATTATCTCGTAGTCGACCGACTAAAAATACTAAAAATTAGTTTATTACTACTAGAAACCCCGAAATTAAAAAAGCTTAATATCGATATCTTAACTCGGGCGTTTTAACGTTTCGTTTTCGATAAATTAAAACTACGTTTTATTTTTCCTCGCTAGTTTAAAAAAACGGCTAAAAACGAGCTTTTAGTATTTATAATAGTCCCGGTCTTAACGGTACTTACGAAAAAACAAAAAAAAAACAAAAAACAAGCCCTAAGCTATCATCCAATAACTTACCCTCCCGGACGACTTACTAACGTTCTTTAACGTTTTCGACGCCGCGAAAACGATAATCTTTCCGGCCTTTAAAAAAACTAACTACGTAATTAACTTAGTAGAAAGTATTACGCTACCGGTTAGCTTAATCTATTTTTTATTAAAACGCGAGCTAAAAAAACTAAAGCGTTACCTTAAAAAAAACCTAAAAAATAACCGGATCCGGTACTCTTAAAGCGACGTAAAAGCCCCAATTCTTTTTATCCTTAAAAAAAATAGAATACTACGTTTTTATATCGACTACCGAGGTTTAAATAAAATTACTATTAAAAACCGTTATATACTATTTTTAATTACTAAATTAATAAACCGGACATAAAAAGTTTAATATTTTACTAAACTTAATATTAAAAACGCGTACTACCGGATTAAGATTAAAAAAAAAAATAAGTAAAAGTTAGTTTTTTAAACTAAATACGGATTATACGAGTATATTATTTTATTATTTAGTATAATTAACGTTTTAACGATATTCTAAAACTATATCTACGAAACGTTAGAAAGTTTATTAAATAAATATTATATTATTTATATAAACGACGTATTAATTTATTCTAAAACGCGCGAAAAATACGTACGCTACTTATAAAAAGTCTTAATACGGCTACGACGAACCGAGCTATACGTAAACCCGGTTAAATATAAGTTTTTTATATAAAAAGTAAAATTTTTCGGCTTTATTTTATCGACTAAAAGGATTAAAATAAACGAAAACCGTATCTAGATAATCTTAAATTAATTAAAACTAAGTAGCTATCGAAATATCTAAGTATTTTTAAGATTTTATAACTTTTACCGCCGATTTATTTACGGATATTTTCGAATAATAGCTTTTCTTACTTTAATAATAAAAAGAATAATTAAAAGTAAGAAGTTAAGTAAAGTTAAGTTAAATAAACGCTAACGACGCGTTTTCGAGAAGCTTAAAAAACAATTCAACCGAGTTTTACTTTTAAAATACTTCGATCTAAAAAAACGTACCCGTTTCGATATAAACGCGTCTAACGATATAAACGTAAAAATAATATTATAATAAAACGGGGATAATATATAATACTTTATCGCGTTTTAGTCGAAAAAATAAAATAAACTAAAATTAAACTATAATATATTAAACTATAAAATAATAACGATAATAAAATACTTTAAATACTAAAAATAATATTTAAACGGGAACTACTATAAAATTAAAGTTTTATCGAACTATATTAATTTACGCGCGTTTATACGTAAAAAACGGCTAAATAGCCGCTAAATTAAATAATATATATTCTTAATACTATTTAATTTTAAAATTAAACATTAGCCTAACAAAAACAACCTTATAAACCCGGCGTCGCGGCGCCTTAATTATAAAAAAACAACAAAAAAAACGTAAGATAAGTCTTTATTACTAAAATTATAATAAAAGTTAGTTTTATTACAACAAATATTAGTCCCAACGTAACGTTTTACTATAGCCCGAGTAAAAAGCCGGTTAAAACGAAAAAAGTCCGCTACGCCAACAAAAAAACCTATATACATCTAATAGTTTAAAGCTACGGATAATTCTAACGTATAAACCGTAAAAGAAACGCTAAAAGTCTTCTTAAAAGCTAGACCGATAATAAACGGGTAATATATATTTAAATCTTTAATAGAAATAGTCTTAATCTAAGAAACAAATACTAATTAAAATCCGTTTACGCTACTTAAAAAACTCTTTATAACGCTCTAAACGGACGATTTTTTTACTATAAATAAAAAAACCGTTACGTTAACGCAGACTTTACGCGACCCTCGATAAACGGTTAATTTTACCGGGTTTTTTAAATATAAAGATTAAGTTTACGTATTAAAAAAAAATACGTTTAAAGTAAAAATTATCCGACGTTACTATAAAAAACTAATAACGGGATACTTTAAAAAAGCTTATACTAAGTAATTAGTAAAAAAGAAATTTTATTAGTTAAGTATAACAAAAAATATTAATATATTCGTCGCGTCGTACGCGACTTACTAACGTATTTTTATAAAAAAATATAAGCTTTATAACTAACTTTAACCTTTACTAATTTTTTCGAAACTATAATAATAGATCTCGATAAATTTTATTATAAGTCTACCGTTAGTATAATATAAAAGCTATATAATCGATACGATTTTTATCGTAATAAACCGTTATATAAAAATAACCCGATTTATTCTTACGACGACGTTATTTACGGTTAAATAACTAGTTTAAGTCGTATACAAAGAAATAAAAATAAAATTCGACGTACCTTAAGGCATCGTTTCTAATAAAAACAATATATTTACGAGTTTATTCTAATAAAAAATATACGCGGTTTTATCGATTAAATAACGTTTTTTTATAACTTATTACTTATAAACGGACGGCTAAATAGAACGAACTAATTAAACGTTCGAATACTATTTCCGCGTATTTATTAACGGCGATTAAACGAACTAACTATACCTTTTACCGGATACGGAATTTATATACTAAAATACAGTTAATATTAATACCGACGAATCGCCGTTTTTTTTTATATATAGCTATTATCTAAACCTAAATATTAACGTCGAAGCCGATATTATAGAAAAAAAAATACCCGCGGTAAAATACCGGATATTAATAATATAAACTTTTAAAAAAAAAGTAAAAGATTACTAACGTAAAGCCTAAAAAACGTAAACGAAATATTATAACCGGCGGTATTAAGCTAAAGAGTACTAAAGAAACGATATAGTTTTTTTATCGACTTAAAACTTACGCTTTAAAGTACTATATAAAAAACTAACGTTAAAATTTATTAGTTTATTTAAGGTTTTAAAAAAAATCGGCTAATAGGCGTACCGCTTAATACTCCCTTAAGAATATAAAAAACTATATAATATATTTTCTATAGCTTTATTAAAGCCGTAGAATCTTCGTTAAAACAACGCCGGCGATACGATACTTTTATCGGCCTTAAAAAAAAACCCTAAAGAATAAGAAGTCGAAGCTATAAAAAATAAAGCCGTAAAAAAAAAAAAGTTATATTATTTAATTAAATAAATAAAATAACTCGTAAAATATAATTAATAGGTATTTATAAAAGATATAAAAAACGCTAAAAAAACGATCTAAGTATTCGAAAAAAAAAATTTACGGAAAAAAAAAAATTAAATTAAAATAAAAAATATAAAAACTAAATTATTACGAGACTATCTATCGCGAAACCGGCGACGATTATTATTAAAAAAAAAATAATAAAAAAAAAAACTAAAAATATTAAAAACATAGTTAAAATAAAACACGGTATAAAATTATAAAACAAGTATTAAAAAACCGACTAATTAACGTTTATATTATCGGAGTTTAAATAAACACGGAGGCGTAATACACGATTAACGAAAAGTTTAGCTTAAACCATTAACGCCCCGACGTCGTTTAAAAATTCGGCCCAATAGTCCTACCAAAACCGGTATAATTAATCCTTAAAACGTAGCTAAACGAACTAAAAATTAAAATTAGTAGTATTAACGTACGCGGTAATTAAAACGCGCTAACGAGCCGACTACGTTTTTTATACCGCGGCCTCGTAACGGGTACGGGAAACGCCGTAGTCGTTACGCGTAAGTTTATATTAAGCCTTATAACGGTTAATTAGGTATATTAATCCGTAAATAAACGCGCTTATAACGAGTATTAAACGAAACGATAACTTTACGTCCGTATTCGACTAATTAGTATAATCGTAAACGCGTTTTAACGTACGTAAAACGATACGTACGTTGTTTACTAAAAAACTAAAAAACGACTTATAAGTTTTATAAACGTAGACGTAACGAGTATACCGCGTCGCCGGTTTACGTATATAATAAATTATTTAGTCGAAAATAAAGCCGCGATATTAAAAACTCGCGCTTTTAATATAAATAACGTACGTATTTATAAATAAATTAATAACGTACTTAAACTCGTCGTTTATAAAGCCGCTACTAAAACCGCCGCCGTAATTTAAGCTTAACGTACCTAAAAAACTAGACGAGCTTAAGCTCCTACTATTATCGCCGCTACCGTCGCCGTTAAATTCTATTATTAATACTTCGCGAAATATAAACGCGCCGCTAACGGTATCGTCCGCGGTACTATTATTATTATTATCGTTATCGTCGATATCGTTATCGTCGTCGTCGTTATTAATTACTATAAACTCGCCGGGCTCGTCGTTTAAAACAACGTTAAAAACAACGTTAACGGCGCGGTCGTCGGAATTATTACGAGTAAAATTAAAAGTAATAAAAAGCGGGGCTTAACTTATAAAAAAACGCGGAGTAAATAAACTACTAAAAAAGTTAAAAAAAATCGTAGTAAAACTAAAACTAAAATTAACCGGTTAATTAATAAAAAAACGTAGCTACGGCGCGTTATTAAAACGAGGACGAAACGTAAAAAATACGTACGTAAACGCGTTAATAATACTAACGACGCGGCTACTAAAACGGCGATTTAACGAAACTAAAAAAATAAAACGGTTAAATAACGATAAACGTTTAACGCCGATTACTACTATTATATAAACCGCCGTCGAGCCGCTTATATAAAAAAAACGTAACGAAAAAAAAAAACTAAAAGATTACGAAATAATATAAACGAAACGTTTTTTAAAACTTAGTCGCGTAAATCTAATAACAAAAAAAACAACCTACTTTTTACTCTTACTAGTCGAAGTCTTAAAAAAATCTATAACGAATCGTAAAAAAAACGAAATAAAAAAATTAAATTAAAAAAAATTATCGAAAAAAAATCGCGAAAAAAAAAAACGCGACGTTAAAAAGTTATTATTAAAGAAAGAAAAAATAACTATAATAAAAAAAAAAAAAAAACATTTTATACTTACTTAACAAATTATACGTATCTATTAAATATCGCTACTATTTATCCTCGCTTTACCTTTAAATAAACAATAAATCAACTATCGCGGCTAACAAACACAATTATTTATTTATTAAACGGCTAAATTAAGCTTAACGCGCGCGGCGTTAGCTCGACGCTATTAAATAAGTTTAAAGACTAGACTTCTAAAAAAAAAGCACAATTATAATAACCGAAAAAAACTAACGCCGCGAAACTTATCGATAGTAAATTAAAAATAAAATAAATAAGCCCGATAAAAGCCTTAGCCTAAAGTAAAGCGTTACGCGCCCGTCGCTAGCTACGCGTTAACGTTACGATAAAAAGGCGTACGCACGGGCTACTTAGTCTTTTTTATAGTTTGGGGACGTTAGTCTTTTAAATTTAGGAAAAATAAGATTTAGTTTTACTTACTACGACTTTCTACCTTAAGACTATACGATAGTTTTACAACGATAATTCGATAAAGTTACCTACTTTACTTTTACTTATTACAAATATACCGTAATAACGAAATTAATCGTATAAATATTAACGTTTATATCGCCGGTTTTTATACTTTTAAAAGCTTCGTTTTTACCGAATAATAGTTTTACTTTAGTACTTTAAAAGTAAAGCTTAAATTAATTTTTTAAGACTTTTACGGCTTCGTTTATATTTACTTCGGTGTTATTTAAGTAGATATAAAAAATATCTTTAATAAAAAAGTTATTACAACCGTTAAAACTTACTATTTTTATTTAGTTATTTTTTACGACGTTAATTACTTTACGTTAAGTATCGTCGACTATAACTAAAAAGTATTATACCGTTATAATTTTTTATTATTTAATATAAATACGTAATACCGTATTTAAAATAAAACTTTCTTTAAATATTTTACAAACGTAAGTATTATTTAATCTATCGCTACTTATACCGTATAATTCGTCCGATCGGCTTTTTAAATTAACAACTAAGCCTACGGCTTCTACTACTTTAATAATACTTATATCTTTTTCCGCGAATATAAAAACGTTATTTTACCCGGATCGGTTATTAATACTATTTTAATATAAAAGTTCTCGCGCGCTTACGTTAAAGTAATTAAACTAGCCGAAGTTAACTATATTATAAACAACTTAACTTTTATTATAATCTTTAGTTAAATCGGTATAATTCGTTTAAAACTCGGTTATAAAAATTTAAAGTTTTTTCGAATCCCCGAAAAACTTTAGTATAGTTTTTATTTAAATATTACTATTTATACTATTAATATTATATAACCGAATAATCGTTCTTTACCGTAAGTTTCGACCCCGTCGTTTTTTTAAAACTAAAAAACGACGAAAATACTAGTTTCCCGTATATTCGTTAAAAATATTTTTAATCGGCTCGATTAATAAATTATACCGGTTTTTTAATAATAGATTTTTATATAAAATACCCCGCCGTTTTTTAAGTTTAAACGTAAAAGTATAACTTTTATTATAAAAACGTTTATTATCGTACTTTCGGCCGATAATAATATTAGTTTATATAGTAATTTTAATAATAACGGAGCCGTTTTTATAATAAACGATTAAAATAACGATAATAGTTTTTTTATTTCTAACGATAATAACGACTTAAATACTAGTACTATTATTTTTTTTATTACGACCTTTATAAGTTTAGCTAAAAAACTCGATATAAATAAACTTACGTCTACCTTTAGTAAAGTAGGCGTTACTTAAGTTAATCGGCTTATATACTTTATCGGCGAAAACTTCCCGACGAAATTCGGCCTTAGCTTGGTTTTTAACTAGCTTAATTGGAAGAATTTTTTTTACGAACTAGTAATACGTATTACTAACGCCGAAACCGCGCGTAAAAACTTTAAACGTTAAAAACGTACCGATCGGATTATTAAACGATACGTTTAATAAAACGGTTATATTAAAGTAAAAAAAAAATAAAAAAAGTATTAACTTACTATAAAAAACTTAAAACAATATATTTATTTTCTTTTATTTATTATTTTTTTTTAACTTTTATTTTTATATATTATAATTTTTATATTATTTTTAATTTAATTCTATAACTCAAAATTCTACCGTATTTCACCGCCGATAACCCCTATCTTTAATTAATAGTAAATTTCAACTATCATCACAAATAACACGCAAAACCTACGAAATCATCGACATAACGACACACAATTAATATTTTTAATTTACGACTTTTAATTCATCCCGATCGGACTAAAAGCTATAATCTAAAACACTTTCGAACCTCTTCTAACGCGTAGTCGTAGAGTTACAAATTGGGCCTCCTGGCCTCGGCCAAAAGAGCCCAGCCCGACCTCCTGTCAGCACGCTTAGTCTAAGTAATAGGTTGGTGTGTTGGTGGTTGGTTAGGTAGATAGCAGGACAGTACGCACCCGTCCTCGCTCTCAATAAGTATATTCAAACAATATTCTATTATTTGTCATTGCTATCCTGTCCATGCCGCTAAACGCCAAAATGCTGTAAAATGTTGCAACGTGTGTAAATCAAATTGGCCGTTCTGCTCGCCTACAGCGCCGCAGCCTTGGCAGCAGTCTCGGCAGCGACGGCCTTGTCCTCCTCCTCGGAACCCCAAAAGTGTGCGCCGGCCTCGCGCAGCAGCTTGACGTTGCCTGCATGGCCCATCTTCTCGGCGAGGAAGAGCGGCGTGTTGTTGGCTCTGTTGCGCACATGCACGCTGGCGCCGTACAGGAGCAGCTCGCGCAGGACCTCAGTGTTAGGGCCGACGGCAGCGAGGTGCACGGCGGTGTTGCCGGCGTAGTCGGCTGTCTTGAGCATCTCAAACGAGTAGGTGGCCTCGCCGCCGGCCAGAACGCCGCGCACAGATGCCACGTCGCCGTTGCGGATAGCGTAGCCCAGGGCCGTAAACGACGATTCGACGGCGGTCAGACCGCGCAGGGCACCGACGGCAGGCAGTGGTGGTGCGCCGACGGGGGTGGCGACGGGCGCAACAGATGCGTTTCTGGGCGCAGGCGACTCGCCAAGAGCACCGGCCGGGTGTGAGAACACGGGCGACGTGAGCTCAGTCATCTCGCCGCGCAGCGACTGGCTCATCTGGGCCTGGATGTCGGCCGTCGTGAGGCCCTCGACGGCGAGCAGGTAGGACAGCTTAGTAAGCGCGGCCTCGGTGGTCAGGTCGTGGCCAAAGACGACACCAGCACGGCCGAGCGCAGTGGCGGGGGCGTAGAGCGGGCTCACGAAGCCGTTGGTGCACTGGCTGACGTTGACGACAACAATACCGCGGGCGACGGCGTCGCGGATGACCTGGGTCAGGCTGCCGTCGACACCACCGGGAGCATTGCCCATGCCAAACGTCTCGAGAATGAGGCCCTTGAGGTTGGGCACGCGCAGCACAGAGTCGAGCATCTCGGGCATGATGCCGGGGAAGATGCGGAAGCAGGCGACGTGCTCGGTGTCGAGGTACTTTGTGATGTTGAACTCGGCAATGCGCGTGGGCCGGCGCACAATGGACCAGGCGACGTTGACGCCCAGGCTGGTGACGCGGGCCAGCGGCTCGGCGTTGGGGCTGGCGAATGCTTCAAAGGCCGAGGCCGAGACCTTGGTGGTGCGGTTGCCGCGGAACAGGGTGTGGTGGAAGAACAGGCAGACCTCGGGCACGAGGAAGGTGCCGGCAATGATCAGCGAGCCCAGCAGGTTGTCGACGGCGTCGCTCTGGAGGGCAAAGATGGAGGCCTGCGAACCGGTCAGGATCACGGGCTTGCCGAGGTCGCTCATCATGAAGGACAGGGCCGATGCCGTGTAGGCCAGCGAGTCGGTGCCGTGCAGCACGACGAAGCCGTCAAACAGGTGGTAGTTCTCCTTGACGGTCTCTGCGATCTCGGTCCAGCCGGTGGACGAGATGGAGGAGGAGTCGAGGAGGGGCGTGAACTCGAGGACGGTGTAGCGGATATGGCGGGAGTAGGCGCTGACGGGGGTGCGCAGGCTGGGAAGGGTGAGCTTCTTGCCGTCCTTGTAGGCGGTTAGGGTGGTCGGCGGTGCCGGATCGTTGAAGGATGGCCGGGGGGCCATGGCGTGCTCGAGGAAGCCGTCCATGGGCACGAGGCCGTCGGCAGAGGGGCGCATGCAGATAGTACCACCGGTCATGATGATGAGCACGCGAGACTCGGGGTAGGTCATATTGGCGGAGGGGGCGGCATGGCCGTGGAGAGACTCGGCGGCGGTCGGCATTTTGGTGGTGGTGGTGGTGGTGATGGCGAGGCTGAAGATGATGAGTGCGGAAAAATAGAGGGGAGAAAGAAAGGACGAAGAGATGGACTCAGCGAACCTATGTCGGAGTAAGCGTCGGAGTCTGAGATATCAGCCGGAGTTGAAGGACAAATCAGAGGTGAGGTAAAGAGGATATGAGATGAGGGATGGTAGATGGACAGCGATGAAAAGAAAGAAGAAAAAGTGAGAAAAGAAAAAGGGAAAGGAAAAAAGAAAGCAAGCTACAATACACGATGGAACACCAAAATCACAGCAATGGAGGCGAATATAGCTTCAAGTCTACAAAAAGTACAAGGCAAAAGCTTGTGAGAAGGGCTCGATCAAAGGAAAATCAGAAAAGATGCGCCACGAAAGAAAGAAAGAAAAACCCAAGAAAAAGAAGATAATCGGACTAAATTGCCTGAAGGCCGCCGTGTAAGTGTCTAGACTGGACCCACTCTGTTCGCTCTACTAAGTGCGCGTGCGGTCTAGCGCGCCAGACATTTCTGATGACGTAAAACAGGGGTAACAGTAATGTGAAAGGAGGGGCCGGTGCCGGTTTGTACCATGTAAACTGGTGCATTCATGGCAGTTTGTTTATCATAGTTTGCATGTCAGATTGAATAGAAGAAAATAGAAGTAAATTAAATCAAAATCAGATCATATCAAATCGCAACCAAAAGTCTCGGTGAGTCTACAAGGAATGATGCGGCTTACGGAAGACAACGCCAATAACGGCAAGAGCGGCTCTTATCAGCATGGCTGAAAATTGTGCAACACGGCCTGTGAGCAGAGATAAGAATCAAATCAACAGGATATCAGAAGATACTCTGTAGAAAATGATAGAGAAAGACGGTGAGATACAGGTGCACAATAGGAAGAATCTTTCTCAGAATCTTCTAAAAACTACAAACAGTACAGGCTGTAGATAAAAGTCTGATAAAAGCTGGAGAAATGGAGGGGAAGCAAAATGGAAAAAGTGTGTTGGAGGGTGGGAAAAGGAAAAGATTTATATCTATTTATAAAAGAACGAGTTATGAAGGGGTAATGAAGGGGTAATCGAGTGCAAGATGGTTGGACAGGGTGATTGGTTGCTGATATGGTTGGCTGTACTCGGTAGATCACGACATCGGAGACGGGTTAATGAGGACGAAGGGAAAGATAAATGGGAAGAAGAAAAAATAAAAAGAATAAAAATGAAGAGGAGAAGAGGAGGAGAAGACCCAAAGCTTAGAAGAACAAAGTATCAGCAAAAGAGAATAAAAGGCCTGGAAAGGAGGCAAGAAAGAGAATAAGAAAATCCAAAGACACATAATAAAGATAACAGAGGAAGCAAAGATGGAAAGGAAAGAAGCTCATCTGGCGAGCCAATTCTATTAGATAACACTACTCTTGATCTTCCATCAACTCCTCTTTGATGGCACGCCTGTGGGCATCTGTCATCTCGGCATCGGACTCTGCCTCGCCGTCAGAGTCGCCACTCTGGTAGCCATACTCGACCTCGTTCTCATCGTCCCGGTCGTCTTCTTGATCTTCTTGATCTTCTTCTTCTTGGTCTTGATCTTGGTCCTCGACATCGTCTGCATCTTGGTCGTCATCGTGGTCCTCCATTTCGTCATCATCGTGCCCACCCTCGTCGTATCCAGTCTCGTCCTGCTCGCCATCCAGTGCTTCCTGCTCCTCGGCCTGCTCCTGCTCATGTTCACCAACACCATGCGCTGCGGCCGCATTGCTTGCATGTGCTGGCGCTGCCCTGCCCGCCCCCGTAGTTGCAATCGCCATCGCAGTTGCACCTGATGCCTCGCCCTTGCCTACCGCCGCCCGCTGTGCCGCCAGGATCGGCACAGACACCGACGTAAACCCGCGCTTGCGTGTCCGCTTCTTCGGCCGCCCGTGGAACATCTTCTTCGCAATCAGCGTCTCCTCCTCCGCCGTCAGGTCCAGGTCCGGCACAGGCACCTTGATCGACCGCGGCACCAGGCGCGGCGTCTCGTGCGGCACCGTCTTCAGCGAGCTCTCGTAGCGCTGGTCGTCAATCAGCCGCCCGAACCGAATCGCCAGCAGCTTTGTCTTCATGACCGCCCGGAACTTGGCCCACGTGCCGTGGTGGTACCAGCCGGCACTAACCAGCTCGCACGTCGGCCGCTGCGGCGCATCCGCCACAATCGACGCCAGCAGCGGGTCGGTAATGTCGCAGACCTGCCAGATCTTGCCGTCGTCGCAGTAGCTGCGGCCGTCAAAGATGTGTGTGTCGGGGCGGATCTTTGTGTTCTCTTTGTCACCTTTGTCGTCTGTGCCATTGTCTCTGTTACTGTCATCGGCTGCAGACGCGGCTGTCGCCGTCGCCGTCGCGGCGCTGTTGTTGATGGCCTCTGTCGTCACGGGCGTGACAACGTGCACACCCTTGGTATGGTCTGCTTCTGCATCCGCCCCCGCATCGGCCGGGTTTGCACCCTCCACCTCGACTTCACCTGCACCGCGCTCGCGGACACTGTGCCAGCATGCACCCTTGCGGTCCTCCTGGTAGTGTAGCTTGAAGAACACAGTCTGGTACTGTCGGCATGCCGGGTCCTTGCGCGGGTCGACACCGTAGCGGACAAGCGAGTCGCGCCATGGCCCGCCCTTGAACTGGTAGCACACATGTGCAAAATACTGCTTGAGGCGGTTCTCTGTAAACGGCAGCCCGGTCGCCGCACGCATGTGGTTGACAAGACCGCGCCGTGTCCACACCGGCCGCTCGTCCACGGCCCGCCGCATGGCATCCAGAACTATGCGCCGGCGGCCCGTGATGGGCGGCAGATTTGGTGGTGGCAGTGTCGGCACCGGCTCTTCGTCAAAGCCCAGCAGGAAGCCGGCCACTGCCGCGCTGGCCGTCGAGTTGACCAGCCGCACGTTGCCGTCGCTCGTCGACACCTCGCGCACAAAGGGGTTCTGCGCGTAAAAGTAGGGAAACGGCAGCATGTGCGACGTGAAAAAGGGTGGCGGCGGCAGGTCGACTGACGGCGGCGCTGCGATGCCCGGTGTAAGCTCAAACTGCCGCAGTTTGGCCAGGTCGCCCGGGATGATCTTGTCGACGAACTTGGCCATGAACCCCGAGTCGTGCACCGACTGCTGGAAGTCGGCGAGGCCACGGAAGCGGTGGCTATGCTTGACGACGCCGACGACCTCGGTCGTATAGCGGCCGGCTGTGTCTTGCAGCTTGCGCCGCAGCAATTTTGCATCCCGGTGGTCGAGGTCGTCTCCTGGGGTTTTTGAATTTGGTTGTGTTTCTTCTGTATCTATGCTCTCTGCTTCTTCGGGAACAGCTGGCTCCCATTCAGTCTGGCCCCGTTTGCGCTTTCTGCCAGTCCGTTTGGGGACATGCACAGCCAGCACGACATTGTGTGAAGCCGCATTGTGCGACGAAACGGCACTAGAAGACGCATCTTTGTAGCGCAGAAACACTGGTATTGACGCCTGCACAGACGACGGATGCAATATCTGGTCAAAGTCGGTACGGCCGTGCATGCTGTCGACGCCGTGCTGGAGGCTCGTCAACAGGGCCGGGTGCTCGACGGCGGCCATGTGACGCGCCGGGATGGGTAGCACTGGCGCCACTGAGGCGTCCGACGCGCCGCTCTGGCCAGGCTCGGCCATATTGAAATTTGAGAGATTGAATTTGATCACAACTGATCCAATTTGAGATTTATTTCAATGTGTTTTTCGCATCAAGTTCACGATGTTGTGTAATTGAGACAGTGTGGCACTGTGCAGATACTATGCACGTGCCGCATCACGAGACTAGATTTCACTCAAGTGAGCATCGTCACAGAAAAGGAAGGAACGAGGCCAAATTGCAGCATCGGCGTCAATCTCCGGCGCACACCAAAATCTCGCCCAAAAATAGCCTCTTCCGTGATACTCGCCCAATCCATGCCTCTCCGAAGTGTGACATCTCAACCCAGCAATCTGCAATCTTCAACTGTGATATCGTAAGACATCATCTCATCCTCCCGCGTTGCTACGACTCCTCCCCCTATCTAAAACAAGAATAGCAATTTCCACCCGTCACCTGGCCCCTCTCCGGCCCTCCAACAAAAGCTCGGGCCCATTTTCTCCAGCCATCAGCCATTCAGGACGTGCACTAGCCTGCTTGAGCTAGCTGTTCTTGTTGTTTGATTGTTTGATCGGGAGCTGCAATCCAGTGGTATCAGTACTCACTACTGAGTACGAGTATCGCTGCGCCAGAGCAAAGGTACTGCCTGCTAGCGCACTGCTACTGCTGCTACATCTGCTAGTGCCCTGTGAGTGCTACTGCAACCCCCTCCTGCCGCTGCTGCTACTCGCACCGCCTTGTTTCCATCCTCGTCGGATCCATGCTTCTGATTGGCCAGTTGCCCGTCTCACTTCTAGCCCCGCTCTTCTGGCTTCTGGGAGTCTCAGAGTGGTATCTCTCCTCACTACAGCACACGCTATCAGCCTATCACTGACCAGGCTCTCGGTCATTCTGCATTCACCACAGCACACTCGCAGCCACTACAGCCCCCGTAACAGCCCCAATACAGCCTGTAACTCCAGCCACTCGCCACTCTCCATGCTGCCACGCTGAGCTCTCGGCTGCTCCTCTGCTGCTCGACTCTACTGCCTACTCACACTCAGTACCACTGCATTGTTTACTGCCAGCCACTGTCAACACTCTACAGCACGTATTTCCACAGCCAACCCATTGACGCCGATTCCGACGCCATCAACGGCGGCCCTCCTCGATCACCGCCTCAATCACCTCGTCCTGTCCCTGACCATCCCCAGACTAGCTACACCCGCACCGCCATTGGCTGTTGATCGTGATCTTCGTCGTTTCGAAGCCAGCATCTCGTCTTGACGCTCCAAAGCAAAGCATCCCCCCCTTCTTCGCCAGCATCATCTCCATATCATCGACACATCACACACCCTCGCTCTCACGCCGCCTGCAGAGGCCACCGCGTCGCTGCCAATGTTCTCCAAACTCAAGCTGAAGCGCGAGGTACGTTTATGATAGCGTCGTCTGGCTGCCGGTCCTTGTTGCGGTCTTTACTATCGCCCACCGCGTTTGACCATCCACTAACTACTCAGCTTTCGCGCAGCAAAGATCCCAACAAGTCCTCCAAGAAGAACAAGGACGCAAAAGACGGCACCGCCTCCCCCTCTTCCACCGGCAACCGTGACTCGGCCGGCCAGTCTCCTGTCCTCACCCCCTCCTCATCCACCTCCACCGTCAACGACATCCGCAACAAGCCCCTGCCGCCAGGGAATGCCTCCAACCTGGGCGCCAACATGAGCAACATCTCCAGCGACCAGGCCTCGGGCCAGCCCCCTCACATTGGCAGCCTTGGCCTCCAGCCCTCTGCTGCCGCTCCCGGCGTTCCAGACCGCTTTAGCAGCCAGACATCTGGTGCTGGCTCGGCCGCCAACGCAGCCGCTGCCGGCGTAGACACCCCCGGCCGTCTGCCCCCTACTGTCATCGTCAGCCCTAGTGCCCCCCATGTGCCGCCGCCAGGCGCTGCTGAGACTATGCCGCACGATCTGGCTCCTCCCAAGGCCGGCCAGAAGTCGTCCGCCTACGACCGCCTGCTCCAGTCCACGCCCAAGGACGTCCCTGAGGGCCTGCGCACGCCCAAGCGCCAGCACTCGTCGCGCTTCGATATCTCGTCCCACCGCGAGCTCGACAAGCTGCCCGGCTTCCACGAGGTGCCTCCCAACCGTCGCGTCGAGCTGTTCATGCAAAAGATCGACCAGTGCAACGTCATCTTTGACTTCAACGATGCCAGCTCCGACATGAAGTCCAAGGAGATTAAGCGATTGGCGCTGCACGAGCTGCTCGACTACGTCGCCAACAACCGCCAGGTCATTTCCGAGCCCATGTACCCCCGCGTCGTCGAGATGTTTGCCAAGAACCTGTTCCGTCCCATCCCACCGCCCGTCAACCCCCAGGGCGAGGCTTTCGACCCCGAGGAGGACGAGCCTGTGCTGGAGGTCGCATGGCCTCACATTCAGGTCGTCTACGAGTTCTTCCTTCGCTTCATCGAGAGCCAAGACTTTAACACCAATGTCGCCAAGGCCTACATTGACCACGGTTTTGTGCTCCAGCTGCTGGAGCTGTTCGACTCGGAGGACCCCCGCGAGCGCGATTTCCTCAAGACAACCCTGCACCGCATCTACGGCAAATTCCTCAACCTGCGCTCCTTCATCCGTCGGTCCATCAACAACGTCTTCTTCCAGTTTACCTACGAGACAGAGCGCTTCAACGGTATTGCTGAGCTGCTGGAGATCCTGGGCTCTATTATCAACGGTTTCGCCCTGCCTCTTAAGGAGGAGCACAAGCTGTTCTTGACGCGCGTGCTGCTGCCGCTGCACAAGGTCAAGAGCCTTAGCATGTACCACCCACAGCTGGCCTACTGCATTGTGCAGTTCCTAGAAAAGGACGCCTCGCTGACCGAGGACGTCGTGCTTGGCCTGCTGCGCTACTGGCCCAAGGTCAACAGCACAAAGGAGGTCATGTTCCTTAACGAGGTCGAAGACATTTTCGAGGTCATGGACCCGGCCGAATTTGCAAAGGTTCAGCAGCCGCTCTTCTACCAGCTGGCCAAGTCTGTCGCCAGCCCGCACTTCCAGGTCGCCGAGCGCGCCCTCTACTTCTGGAACAACGAGTACTTCTGCAACCTCGTCAGCGACAATGTCGAGATCATCCTGCCCATCATGTTCGCGCCGCTCTACGAGAACTCCAAGGGCCACTGGAACCGCACCATCCACGGCATGGTCTACAACGCCATGAAGCTGTTCATGGAGATCAACCCCCAGCTCTTTGACGACTGCTCACACGAGTACACCGAGCACCAGCAGAGCGCCAGCGCACGCGAGGCCCTGCGCGAGCACAAGTGGGCCACCATCCAGGAGCAGGCCGACCTTAGAAGGGCCGGCGGCGGATCCCGCGCGGCGTCGACTGCCGCCCTGCCGCGGCTGGACGAGAACGATGCCGACGACAACCAGAAGCGTCTGGATTCGCTTAAGCTGCAGGATCCAGACCGCGCTCACCGGCGGGTGCCATCAAGTGGAGGTCGTGACCGGTAGGATGCAGTCACACCCTTGACCCCCGCCGTGGCTGGTGGCCTTGACGACTATGATATTTGCGATGCAGACGACGACTGCGATAGCAATGACGACTGCGGCGACGATAGTGATTCTTGTGATGAGGACAGCACTACGGGCGACCCCGACCCTCACAGCCACGAGCGTCTGGCCAGACGTGGCCGTACAGGGGCAACCCCAAAGGCAGCAGGAGATGACGCCGAAAAGAAGAAGGGAACAGCCAGCAGCGCGGACAATGCATAGCGGGGCAGCCTCTGACCATTGTGCCCTGAAAATAAAAGGAGAACGACATACGATGAAGGGGCTGGTGCTCAGTGCTCTTTGCTCTTCGCTCTTCCTCATCTGCGCTGTCGTCTCTCGGCCAGACACTCGCCCTGTCCTCCATCTATCCTTGTCGAAAACGTCGCTGCTATAACTCTCTGGTCTCTGGTTCTGCTGTTTTCCATATGATGTCCCTATTCTTGCTCCCTTCCTTTACCCTATTTTTACGTCCTTTTCATTTTTTTATCATGTTCCCGTTTGATTTGCCGGACACTCTCCTATATGTAGCAGTTATTTTCGTTCTTCTGTGTCATTTTATTTGCTTTCTTCTTCTATTTCTTTATTTCTTTGATGCTCTCGTTCGACATTTGCAAAATCAAAGTCTGGCCTAGTTGTGGTTTACATGTTCTTTTGATGTTAATTCTATTTTATTTTTCTAATCTCCTTGTCTTACGGTCTCCTTGCTTATGAACAAAAACATCTCTAGACAGCGTAGCAATCAAAAAAGTGCAGAAAACGATGAGAGAAAAAAGTGTCATTATTCGTGTTATTGTATGTAGCCAGCACCAAATCCAATCCATTCCATCCCCTATCCTGTTTGTGTTCGTTTGCTTTTATGTTATTATTTTACCATAGACTCCGGCACCTAGGCCCGGCTGGGACTCCGGCGCACCCGCTGCGACCGCTGCTGCGCCCGCTCCTTCAACAAATCCTGGCTCGCCTTGGTGTCGTAGCCCAGCACCTGCGTCAGGTAGTACAGGCTCTCGTCGCCGGCCATCTGGTCGCGGTAGTTTTCAAAGCCCTGCTGGCTCTCCATCCATGCCACTGCGCGCTTCTTGGCGTCGACCTGCTTCACAGTGAGCTGGAACCGGCCCGTGACCGGCCGATGGTCGCTGACGCGCACCTCGTGACGCTGGTAGTCGAGCTGCTGGATGCGCGGACCGTGCTTGGTGAAGCTGTCGGGCCCGCCGCCCGCGCGGAACAGCAGGCGGTCGCACCAGGCCGGGCTGCGCTTCTTCTCGCTCGAGTCGTAGTTGTCGGTGCCGACGTCGTACTTGTACGTTGGCGAGAAGCGGATAGGCAGCTCTTCAAAGGCACGCAGGCGGAACCCGGCATTGCGGCGGCGTGCCACCAGCAGCTGGTCGCGGTCGAGCAGTTTGGCCAAGTTGCCCGCCTTGACGGCCCCGACGACGGCATCGCGCGACATGGTATCGATGCGGTAATTGAGGTCGCCGTTCCAGATGCACAGCTCGTGGTCCAGGATCATGGATCCGTCGCCACCGCCTGTGTAGGTGTCGACGCGCGTGTTGGGGTCGCGCTCGACCGGCAGGCCCGTTGAGTCCAGGATGCCGGCGGCGTCATTGTGCCGGCTTGCGGCCTGCGACTGGCCGGCGGCCAAATGGCAGTTGACAAAGCACAGCGATGTGTCGTCAATCAAGAAACGGATGACAATGGCGCCCTTGTTGCCGTGCAGACCGCCCATTCCGCGCTTCACTTCGGTCGTAGCCACATTGCGCACACGTGCGCGCAGGTCCGACTTGACAAAGATGCAGGTAAAGAGACCAACCATGTGCGAAGTCTGCAGCAGGTGGTAGAGCTCGCCCTCCATGTAGTCGTCGAGGCAGCGCACAAGGAAGTCGCGCCAGTCGCGGTACTGATGGCTCATACGGTCCTGATCGGGGGCGCCGTCCTTGTCCTTCTTCTTGGACTTGAGGAAGCGCTTGGCAGTGGCCGTCTTGTCCTCGAGATCGACGAGCTCCTGGAAGCCAAAGATGAAGATATCGGGCGACCCGCTTTCGCGCAGCATGTTCTGCATGAACGCGGCATCGTCGTCGGCATAGCGCAGGCTGTTGGGCGTGGATGCACCGGCGTTCCATGTCATGACGTGCGCAGTAATGGTGTCAAACCGGCAGTACGACGTCTTGGTGTGCTGCCGCAGCTGCATTGAGCTGTCGAGCCAGTCGTCCTGCACCAGGCCGTCCCAGACGCGCACAAGATTGTCGCCGCCCAGAGACACAACCTGCCCAGGCTGGTCGTTGTGATAGGCACTGGAGCGGTCGGCCAAGATGCGGATGACCGGGTTGTCGTGGGCCTGCCAGTCCTTCTTGACCATCATGGGAGTGGTCGTGGTGTCGTAGACACACATGCGGCCCGTGTTGTAACCGGCCCAGAGCTGCGAGCCAACAGACGTCAGCGTGCTCACCTTGTAGGAGCCGAGACTGACGACGCCGACGCAGCTGTAGTCGGACCGCGAGTAGATGGACACCTTGCCGTCGCTGTGGCCAAAGTAGACCTTGTCGGGGTCCGAGAAAAGCAGCGTGCCTGACGAGATCTCGCCGGTGCCCTCTTGCACGAGGGCCCGCAGCAGCACCTGAAACTGTGCCTTGCCGTCCATAGTCGGCAAAAACACACGAAGCTCCTTGCCAGTGGCGTACCACAGCTCATCGCCGACGACGATGGAAAAAGTGTGGCCACGGGGCAAGCGGTAGGACTGGTGCTGCGTATTGACCAAGGTGGGGATGCCGACCTCGACAAGGCCGCCCATGGTGTCCTGTGACGGGCCCCAGACAAACAGCGAGCCGCCCTCGTCAAAGGTCCACAGCTCGTCATAATGGCGGAGGATCTTGACGACCTCGTGGCGGCCATGGGCAGCAGCGCGCTGGTAGATGATGCTCTGTGTGGCCACATCGGCCTCCATCAGCTCGCCTGCTGTGTTGCCGATCCAGACACGGGCGCCCTCGTTGTCGGGGTGTGCGGCAGGCTTGAATGCAATACATGTAGCCTTGATGTTATCACCGTGAGCCAGGCTCATGAGCTGCTCGCCATCGGTCAGGCTCCAGACGCGCGTGAGACTGCCAGTGGTGGCCACACGCTGGCCGCAGACGTCCATCTGGCGACTGTCGTAGCGGGTGTTGATCTCGGCCTGGGAGTTCTTGGCGTAGGGCGGGCGGCGATTGATGTTGGTGACGTCGGGGAACGGCATGACGACGGTAGGCGTAGAAGAGGCAGGGATGACCGCGGAGTCGGCCGCTTGGCGTGAGCTAAACGACGACTGTGCCTCGAGAGTGGGTGACGCAGCGACGACTGCGTTGCTAGCAGATGAGCTGGGGGGATAGTAGGCGTTGGAGCCGGAGGTGTGCGAGCTGATTTGCGGACGGGCTGATGCGCGGTCGACAGTCATTGAGCGGCCATGCTGGGTGCGAGAAGGCGGCGGAGGGTAATGCATGCCGTTTTGGTTGAAAGTGGAGCTGGTGGGCGTCGAGGACGTGATAGGGTTCGACACGACACGCTTTGTGGCGGGCGAGGGAGGGGGCGGCATGGCTGAGGCGGCAGTGTGTTGGATTGACGTGATGAGTTTTGGTCCGTGGCCATGAATGTGATGCCCATTTTCAGTGACAGACTTGCCGGCAGAGGGCAGCCGAGGCGGCGGCATCGACCGAGGCGGCGGCATGAACTGCGATGCTGCTGACGCCGCAGGGATCTGTTTGTGTGCAGCAGGTGGGCGAGGCGACATGGAGGGAGAGTTTGTAGAGGGTCGTGTGGGCAGTGGCGGACGCAGAGACGGCTCGTCGTGCATAGCCTTGTTACGGCCGAGGAGGATGTCGTCGCGGTCGCGGTGGTCGGAGAAGTGGTTCTGTGTCGGGGGCTGGTACGACATGGGCCGTGGCCGGGCGGGCAAGCTGGGCGGTGCGGGCTCATCGTCCAAGCTTTCCGAGCTGCTAGGAGGAGAGCTGAATGGTGACCGCTTGTCCTGAGGACCTCGCGTGGGCGACGTAGGATGGCCCGAGAAATGCTGTGACGGGATCTTGGGCCGCGGCTTGTCAAAGGCCTTGGCCTTTTCTGATCTGTCGACCCGGGGCGGCTTGTCAGGCGAAGCCCTGCCTCGTCTGAGCTCGACTGAGCGCCGCCGGGGCGGGGGTGGCGACGGGGGCTGTGATGGGGGCAGGCGTGGCGACCGGCGCACATCGAGAGACGGGATGGGTGTCGGAGTGTGAGGGCGGCTTGGCACCTTGGGTATGCGAGGTGAGGACGAAGGAGATGGCGATGCCGGTTTCGGAGCTGGGGCTGGCGCGGGGGATTTGGCGACAGAGTCGGGGTTGAGGAAGAAGCCCGAGTGGTCTGCGGCCGAAGGTGCCAGGTTGCCGGCGCGGCCCTTGGGTGGCGAGTGGGGAGGCTCAACGAGCAGCGAGGGGGTCGGCCGTGTTGGGCGGGGGCTCAGGGGCGGGGGCGGGCCGGCGCGTGACGGGGTGCCAGCAGCTGTAGCGACAGAGAGGTGAGACGACGAGGGCGGAGCTGGGCTGGGCGATGACGAGCTGGTTCCTGTGAGAGCTGGGGTGCGAGGCTTTGGCTTGAGTGGCGGCGGTGGCGGTGGCGCGGAGCTGCCCGAGGCGGCAGGGGTGGTGCCAGATGCTGAAGCTGTTGCCAAGGCTGAAGAGGCAGTGCTGTCGGGCAGAGGTGAGGGTGGGCGGCGGAACTTTGGCTGTTCGGGGCGGGGCCCTGGCGAGGGTTGTCGCGGCACGGAGGGCGGCACAGGGGATGACGGAGGAGGGGTATCGGCGGCGGGCTTGCTCATGTTCTCGAAGCGGGCGCGCAGCGACGAGACGGGTTTCTATGCTGTGTTAGTGGCCGGCGGCCAGTCACCAGTAGCCGACTATGGTCGCATTGCCCAGACATGTGCCGAGTCAGGGGGTATGGGGACTTACAATAGAGGAGCCATCAGGGCCGTCCTCTTCAGGAGGAGGAGGCATGGTGGAAGCAGAAGCTGGTGGGCGGCGAGGTGTTGAGTGTGAGGCCCATACGGATGGTGTGTAGTGTGGTGAGTGGGTGGGAGGTGAGTGGGTGAGGAAATGAGATGGGAGACAAGAGTCAAGAGGAGTCAAGAGGAGAGGAGACAGAGGAGACGAGAGAGGGGGAGCTGGACGAAACGAGGCACAGCAAAACAGCAAAAACAGGCAAACGAGTGGCCGACAGACAGGGCTGGACGCCAGGTGCGGGACTGGAAAAGGCAGTGGAGGTGTGTGAAGGAGTGTCGATAATTCCAGCAAAAATTAAAAGGAGGCTGAAGACCAGAAAACCTGAAATTGGAGAGGGAAATTGGGAAAGTAGAAAAGCCACAAGCGTGCTGCGACGGCCAAGATGACAAGGCCAGGATGACGAAGTTGGCTGGAGTTGGTGGGTTCACGTGTTGCTACCGTGGGGACCGTTGCGCTGATTCGTTGCTGTGGGGTAGTCACGTGCGAGCTCACTTACAGCTTACAGCTTCTTACACCAGCACCGGCGGGCTTAGTTGGCTGCCTGGTCCGAAACGTCAACGGTTTCGTGGCTTTTGTATTTTGCTATTTAGTGGTGCTTATGAGGCTCTTTCGTGGACTTTTTCAGGGAATATTTGTCAAGTTATCTGGTATGATTATGTGTTGTGCCTTTGTGAGGACGGCAGGCTGTAGATCACAACACGGTATTTGCCAGCGAAACTGCCGCAAATTTGATTATTCGGCTGTTTAGTGTCTACTCTTCTTAATTTTATACAAAAATAAGAACTATTATATGAAGAAGAAGAAAACCCAATGTAGTAATTTTAAAACAACTGGCTCTACCTTTTCTCGGTCAACCTTGACGTCAAAGATGCAGTCTTGGCGGCACCCGAGGCACATCGACACATTGCAGTGACTAACACTGCCAGACAAGGCCGTGTAAACACGCCGATGGAATGTTCTTTTTTCTGGGGATTCACACGAGATTCCACATAACAGCTATGGCCGACTGGAATGCCTTGACTTGACATCGGAGAATATCGTGGCTTTGGGGACTTCCTAAACGGGAAAGGCGACACTGGGCGCAACTTCCACATTTGACATCCGACCGACGATATGCTGACTTGTCTTTTCACAAGATGTCTTGGATATGTCAATACACTATATAAACATGTTGGAAAGTGATAATAATGAATTATATCGGAATAAGGTGTTAATGTGAGGTTGTTTTGAGGAACAAATGTGGTGATCCTGTCGTTGCTGCGCGAAGCAGACAGGTTTGCTACCATTTCGCTAGCAATTGTTTGATTAGTCATCTTTCGTCGTGATCGAGGACAGCGACATAAAGCCAAGATATTAAACAGAATAAACAAATCATATAATAAAAGACAAAGTCACTTTGATGTAGTCAGAGTTTGGCGCTCAAGTACTTGGTTGCAGGTGGAAAACAAAGCTCGTCTTTTTGTATTTACAAAGACTCGATGTCGGGATATAAAGTATCACCAAAGAAAGGAACAAAAATGAAGAAAGGAAGGGATGAAGAGCAACACCGGTTTGAACACGAATAACAGACTAAAATGGCCGTTGCAATGACAAGCTCATGTCGGCGTTGCATGCCGGTTAGCTTCTTGGCGCTGCAGAGCTACAGCTAAGCATCTCCGGTGGGTTCGTTTGTTTCTTTTCTTTTTCATTTTTCATTTTTCATTTTTCATTTCTCATTTCTTCTTGTTTCGATTATTTCCTATTTTATTCCCAACTATTCCCATCTATTTCCATGTACTCATCTTACCGAACACCACAAACCAAAAACCAGCACGGGGTAGCAATTGAGTGCTAACGAAATCGGCGCTGGGAGTGACGCGACTGGCGCATCGCATCACCAAAGACGTCAACGCCGGCGTATCAGCACGCAGCATTTTGTCAGTAGTCAACGTCGCCAACTTACAGCTTACAACTTGCAATACCAAAAACACATACAATGATGTGCGACAGCCAGCATATTGGCCGTAGACTTATACCAGACAGGGCATAGTCTTAATTGAATAAGGGAGCAAAACAGTCTTCTACCCTGCCATGCTGGTTGCTATCTAAGGCGGTGGTTGACGTGCTCGGAAGCATCTCCGGTGATGTCCAATGTCTGTAATATCCTGATATCATGGCTGCTAACAGATATCCGCTACATGACAAATGTTGGCATGGTTTCTGGCTTTCGCCATCCAATCCGACCTCCATCTTCAATGAGCCTTTCCCAGATAGCAGCTTTGCGCGGACTACCACACCCGATCATATTGATGCAGGGCTGAAATAACATGGACGAGTGTTGGGATGAAAGAGGGTGTATGTGCCATCCCACCAATATATGGCGAGAAAGGACGGCATTGCGACATTGCCGGTCTGGTCTGTATATAAGTCAGGTCGTGGTGAAAACAGAGCCCTTGTAGCGAAGTATAATTTGAATTTTAATAAGCTTCCTTGTTTATTGGGCACAACATCCCCAGATCATCTAACATAACCAGCAATATGCCGACCGTCTTGTGGAACGCCCACCGTGCGTCGGCCCGCGCCCAGGCCCGCGATGATGAACCCGGCACCAGCTCCGGCGACGACAAGACATCGCCCCAGGTCGACGTCCAAAAGCTAGGCCAAGACAGCCTCGATCTCCATATCGACTCGAATGTCCCTCCCCTTGGCGAGCCCATTGACAACACGCGCCGGTACTTTTGGGAAAAGAGAACGCCGCTCGACCTCGACGCCATTGCCACGCAGCCGTCGGTCTACGACGACCCCGACCTCGCCGTCCAGTACCGGCCGCGTGCCGACTGGGAAAACATCCACCGATTCGACCCGCTGGCGCGCTGGACGTGGCGCGAAGAAAAGGCGCTGCTGCGCAAGATTGACATTAAAATTTTCATCTTTACCTGTGTGGCGTTCATGTCTCTTGAGATTGACCGCGTCAACCTGGCGCAGGCGCTGTCCAACAACTTTCTCGCAGACCTCGGGCTGACGACAAACGGTGAGTTTAAGTGTATTCTTAAGTGAAATAAAGCTAACAGCCAGACTACAACCTCGGCAATACTGTCTTTCTTCTTTCGTTCATGTGTGCCGAGCTGCCTTCGCAGCTTGTTTCCAAATGGTACGCCGGCATACACGCTGTTCAACAGCAACCAACACTAACAATCTAGGATGGGCCCCGACCGATGGATTCCGCTCCAGATGATCCTCTGGAGCATCGTGGCTGCATCGCAGTACAAGCTCAACGGCCGCACGTCGTTCCTTGTCACTCGGGCTCTCCTGGCTATTCTTCAGGGCGGCTTCATTCCGGATGTAAGTTGACTCGCTGTCTTCTGTTTCTAGGATGCAGACTGACCGCCAGATGAACCTCTACCTGTCCTACTTTTACACGAGCGCCGAGCTTCCGATCCGGCTCTCGCGCTGGTGGGCGTCCATGACGCTGGCCATCATCATCGGCGCATTCCTGGCCTTTGGCATCCTGCACATGGACGGCCACAAGGGCGTCGAGGGCTGGCGCTGGCTGTTCCTGATCGAGGGCATCATTACGCTGCTGGTGGGCATCTCGGCCTTTTACTTTATGCCGCCCAGTCCGACCCAGACCAGAGGCTTTCCTCGCAGCAAGGAGGGCTGGTTTACCGAGAGGTCAGTTTGTCCGGCTTTAATTGTTTGTATTTACTAAAAATAAGAACCCAGAGAGGAGACAATTATTGTCAACCGCGCCCTGCGCGATGATCCGTCCAAGGGAACCATGCACAACAGACAGGCCATCACGCCTCGACTTCTGTTCAAAGCTCTCTCCGACTATCATCTATGGCCGATGTAAGTCTGTTTAAATCACTTATTGATTTCACGTACTGACCGACAGCTACGCTCTCGGCTTGACGTTCCAGATGCCCATGGGCCCGACGTCGCAGTACCTCACCCTCAGTCTCAAAGGCCTGGGCTTCACCACCTTTCAGACTAACCTCCTCATCATTCCGACCTACACCATCTCCATGATCACTCTGCTGGGCGGCACCCTCTTTGCCGACTGGTCCGGCCAGCTCGCCCTCAATGGCCTCCTCGGCCAGCTCTGGGTCCTGCCCTGCCTCATCGCCCTCTACGTCACCAACACCACCACCGAGAGCAAGTGGGCCGTATGGGCCATTGTCACCGTGCTGCTCGGCTACCCGTCGAACCACTCCGTCCAGGTCGGCTGGGCCTCGCGCAATGCCAACACCGTCCGCTCGCGCACCGTGTCGACGGCCATGTACAACATGTGCTGCCAGGCCGGCGGCGTCATCTACTCCAACATCTACCGCTCCGACGATGCGCCTCGCTACCGCCGCGGCAACCGCGACCTGATCGCCATCAACATTGGCGTGATTGTGCTGTACCTGCTGGTGCACGCCTACTACCGGTGGGTCAACTGGCGGCGCGACACGGTCTGGAATGCGTGGACGCCGGCCGAGCGGGAGCACTACATCAAGACGACCAATCACGAGGGAAACAAGCGGCTTGATTTCAGGTTTGACTATTAGCTACCGTGGGTGGTTATTGGGTGGTGTATAATGATATTTGTAGAGTATGAGATACTTTGAGGTGTTGAAGTTAAGTTTTATAGTAGTTTAAAACTCTGTTTTTGACTTTTTGATAGAATACTTGTAGTTGACGTCTGGTATCGGGCTGCTTGTGATTTTCTTCTTGATTTTCTTCTTGCAAGTGTTTCATTTGTTTTTGCAATTTCTAACCGAAAGAAAAAAAAAATGTAAGATAAAACAAAGAAAAACAATAAAATAATGACACGGCTCTTTTTGTCTAACGCAAAATTCTAAATATCTCAAAAAATTAGAAAAGCTACTCTAAATAAACTCAAAATTAACACAGAATGAATACACTGCCAACAAGCAAGCAGATACTCTCGTATCCGGACAGCATCACGTCGTCACTTACACGTTGACTTCACGTGGCTCGGGACCCATTGCCACGAGGCTTACCCGTTCGGTCCATTTATACAGCGACTAGTGGGCCATTCTTGCGCTTTTACGGGCTTTTATGGGGCTCGGTAGAGAGAAACGATCTCTACGGGGAAGGACCCCGCCAAATCGCGCTCTGTAGCCACCATTAGCAGCTGCAACGCGGACAGCTTTCGATTATGCCGAGCTCGTCAAGGTCATGGGATGCAGTTGTTTTTGTTAAATCTGTTCCCTTGCTTGTTTCTCTTCTAACTTTTTGAACCAAGACCATAAAGCAAGATCCTGAAGAGATCCGAGCTCGACAGCACCGGTGACAACCGCAACCACTATTCGACGGCATTCAAGGGCATTCAGTGACACACACCGGGCATAGAAAAGCACAAAAGCTCAGATAAAACAGCTTCATTGATAAAAATGCCGTCTGCACAGCTGCTCGCTGGCAAGGTGGCCGGCATCACTGGTGGCCTGACAGGCATTGGACGGGTAAGATTATTGCAACCTGCTGTCAACTGGTACGGCAACTGACCAAATGACCAAATAGGCAATTGCCCTCGAGTACCTCCGGCAAGGCGCAAAAATCGGCGTCAACTACTTTGGCAGCAATGGCGACGAGGCCCATCTCAAGAGCTTCCAAGACGAAGCCGCCACCATTGTGTCGGCTTCCGACGTGTCCACCCACGTCGTGACCTTTGCCGGCGATATTTCCAAGGCCGAGACAGGCCAGGCCTTTGTCGAGACCATTGTCGCCGCCTTCCCCGAGAAGCGCCTCGATGTCTTTGTCAGCAATGCCGGCGTGTGCCAGTTTGCTGAGTTCCTCGACCTGTCACCCGCCCTGTTTGAGCACACCCTCGGTACAAACCTGAGCGGCGCATTCTATGCCGTCCAGGCCGCCGGCCGCCAGATGGCACTCAACCAGACACCCAGCGGCGGATCCATCATCGGCATCAGCTCCATCTCCGCGCTCGTCGGCGGCGGCCAGCAGACACACTACACCCCGACAAAAGCAGGCGTCAAGAGTCTTATGCAGTCGTGCGCCGTCGCGCTCGGCAAGTACGGCATCCGCTGCAACTCGCTGCTGCCCGGCACCATCCGCACACAGCTCAACGACGAAGACCTCGCCGACGACGCCAAGCGCATCTACACCGAGGGCCGCACGCCGCTCGGCCGGCTCGGGCAGACGCGCGATCTTGCCGGACCGGCCGTCTTCCTGGCCTGCGAGGAGCTCAGCAGCTTTGTTGTAAGTTCTAGTGTCCCTACTTTACCTCTTAATTCATCCCTTTCACATGCAATCATGATGCTGACTAATCACAGACTGGCGCGGAGCTTTTGGTCGACGGCGGCCTGTTTGTCAACCTGCAGTAAGGCTGTCCGAATTGAAAGTTGAAATCGTAAAATGTACATAGCAGAAAAAATCAGAAAAATCAAAATAATTGTTAAACATAAGTCATTGCTCATACTGAGTCTGTCAGATGTAGTGCTAAGTAGTTCATGATCAGCGCACGTGATCCACGTGGGATGACCCGCCCTAGCACCCAGGCCATGACATCGTACGATTTTGGCATAGGAATTTTGCGGAGCCAGCCCAGTTTATTCGAGAGGTCGCCGTCCAGTGATCGTTTGCGCGGATTGGCTTTGCGAGCCTGGTGATTTAGAAGAATCTTTTCCGTTTCTTCTTTATTGTTTCTACTGTTCCTCATTTCTCCGACAACTCTATACTTTTCACATCCTCGACCGACGACGACTCTCTGCGTATCGACAAACTTCTCGACGACACTCCATCTTTAACAACCACACCTAGCTCGACGACGCAATGAACACTGTAAGCCAGAACCCTGCGAATTCGCTATACTCTTGGTCAACGGACGGCGGCCTCGGGATCGTACGCTCGGTTATGCTGCATACCTGCCGTCGCTTGTTCGCGCAGCCCTGTGCGCCCGGTGCGCCCGGTGCGCCCGGTGCGCCCGGTGCAGCCCTAACCACCTCCGAAGTCTCGCGCAAACCGCCCAGCTGTAGCTGTTATGGACTCTATTCCGCCGCAACTACAGATGGACAGAGTCTCAAAAACAGAATACATAGCTGACAGTTTAGGTTCGCTCCTTTTGGTTTGGCTGGGGCACTCTCTGTGCCGGTACGTTTACGTTCAATAGCATGCGTCTAGGCTCGACAGTCTAGACACCCAGAAAGAAGAACACTACTAACAAAACAGCCGGCGGTGCCGCTTACTACTTCGCCAAGAAGAGCATCAACGCCGACCGCCAGGCCCGCCTGAGCGAGCAGCGCCGCAAGAAGTCCGTCATCGACGCCCTCGAGCAGAACGGCTCGCCCAGCTCCGGCTTCGACCCTGCACCCACATCACACGCACCAACAACCGGTCAGCAGCAGGTCGTAGAAAAAAGCAAATACGAAGCCAGTGTACCGTTTCAGAGTCCAAAGGGAGATAGGTTCTCGTGAGGCTTTGAGACGATCGATTACGTAATCACGAGGATTCGGTTATCATGGCGGGACATGGGAGGACACAACATCTCAGCTCTAAATTGCACAACAAATCGGCATAAAATGGTATCAATGGGTCTATCATACTCTTGACTTTATTCGGTTCTCTGTTCTGTGTTCTGTCTCGGGACATACTTGTATCATACTTTAACGGCAATAAAATCAATAATGAAATCAATAATGAAATATACACGTGGTCTGTAGACGTATTGCAGAGTAGAGACCTGCGTGAAGGCGCCGGTTAATAGAACAATAAAAAGGTATGAGCAATGATCGCCTCTGGTTTTGTCAAGGCATCTCTTCAACGTATGTTGTCGGCACAAGGCTGGCGATGTCGGCTGTTAACTACTGGCCAATCAGAAGCGTGTTGTAAGAACGGCCCCACTTAAGCTGTCGCCTTGAAGCTTCATTGACGGCATCTCAACTCTTTGCCTACGCATCCCACGATTGAAACTAACGCCCACTTTGTCAGGCCAGCCGACTTCAGACCGTCGCGCCATACAGTAAAACTATGGCACTTTCATCCAACAGCCCCGAAAAGTGACGCGTCGAGAGCCCGAGTGCTCACCCTCCTCGTCTCATCAAGATCTCATCAGCCGCAGCTCAAACCTGCAAGCCCGCCAGCCTCACCCTCGCTTCCATCGCAAACCGCCCGCCATGGCCTCCGTGGCACAGCTGGCCATAGCAAAGGCCAACCTGACCGCCGTACTGCTGCGCCCTGACCCCGCGCCCTGCTCGCGCGACGACATTGACGAGTTCACCCGTTTGCTGGCTCAAGCTGCCACGCGCTGCTCGCCTGCCCACGTCCAGGTTTGACCGCACTCCTTTTTTCCATCCTGCACCTTTCTATGTATACTACATACAAGGGTGGATCTCGTCTGGGCCAATGACTAAATACTGGAAAACCACGCGGCACTGGTTTCCTTTGTCGCCTTTCTTTTCTTTTATTATACAGACTTGCAAACAATGGATTCTCCGTTACATTTCAGTATCGGCCGCACGCACTGCTGCCACAGGCCGCTACCTGGTAGCACTCGCCAACTCATACCCGCCGGCACCCGCAAAACTCGACAGTGTCGACACAAAGGCGACATCGACGCGCCGTAGACGGCTACACCTCTTGTACATTGTCAACGATGTGCTGTACCATGCCAAGTACCGCGACTCTCGCGATGAGAGCACAGCCCACTGTTTCACAGCAAACATCGAGCCTAGCCTATTGCCGCTCGTGGCCGCTGCAGCATCGTTTCCACGCGCGCCGAAGCAGATTGCCAAGATCCGCAGTCTACTCGAGCTATGGGCCAACAAGAGCTATTTTGCGGAAGCGCTCCTGTCCCAGCTCCGAGCTGCCGTCGACAAGGCCGTCGAGTCCGCCGACGGGTCCCATGCACCCTCGAAAATTGAAGCAGAGGCTGCCACCCCACAAACGGGCCCTGGTACCAGTAAAGCACCTTTTGTGATGCCGGCCTGGCACGGCGACCCGGCCACGCCTTGGTACGACCTACCTGCTGCAAACTGGCTCGCAGTGCTGGAACCGAACTCGACACGGCCTATGAACCCAAACGCGCTCAAGCCTCTGAAGATGGCCCCCGGTCCCGCGCCGCCTGAACTTGTGGCCAGCGTCCAGAGCCTTCTAGTAGACGTCGACCGCATGTTTGGCGAGGGCGACCCCTCCGCTGTCGATGACACTGTTGACACTGACATTGATGCTCTTGGTGAGCACGTCGAGATTGACGCATTCAATGGCGACATTCTCAGCGGCGACTCTTATTATGGATGGTCGCGGGCTTTTTGCAAGAAGATGAAGGAGCGTGCACAGCCGAAAACCGGCAGTACTCCCGGTACTCGTCGCGTTGGAGACCAAGACAGAGGCCGCAGGGGCCATCCGTCGGACGATAGCAGATCACCGTCACCGGGTTCGCCACGGCCAGCCTTCAAGAAGAGGCGCTACTCGGACGATGATCATCAAAGCCGGAGCCGGAGCCGCTCTGCCGACGATAGACGCAACGACACAGGTCTCCGTGTCCCTAGCCGTGACCACCGGCGACACTCGCGCGGTAGATCAACTTCGAGGTCAAGATCGAGATCTAGGTCATTCCAAAGATATTCAAAGTCTCGCTCACGATCGCGGTCCCGGTCTCGCTCTCCCCGGGGTAACTTTAAGCAAGCACAATACCAGCAACAGCACCACTTCGTTCCCGGGGCAGCTCCGCCATTGCCAGTCATCCCGGGCATGCCAGGCATGCCGTTGCCTGGTGCTTTCCCATTTGCAACGTCGTCGCTGCCGCCTCCACCCCCAGGGTACCAAGGACCTTGGCCTCCGCTGTTGCCTGCACCGCCTCTTTTCCTCCCGCCAAACCCCCAGCAGCAATGGCCACAACCACCACACATGCCAGTACCCCCTGATCAAGGACAAGGACCAAGCACATCAAATGGAGGCTGGTCTGGCGGCTGGTCGCAGTACAATGCATCTCAGCAGCAGCCTCCAAACCAGAAACACAACAACAACCGTGGCAATGGCCGAGGAGGCCGGGGTGGTTGGAACAACAATTGGCGGTGATATATGAGACTGTAGATTATAATGAGAAGCGGTCGCATATCACACAGCATTCACACAGCATGTTCTATAACAGTGATGAAGATGAAAAAGGTAAAATGTTCTATACAATGCCAATGGGAAATTAGAAACTAGACAAGAAAATGTAATGAAATGAGAAACAAGATATATGCATATGCCGCCCCTGAACGCCGTACTGAAAATGTACACTTTTGTAGTTATTTCTTTGGCCCAGGTAGACTGCTTAGTCTTCCATTGCCAGCCACCCGTCCTCGTCGTCATCATCGCCGTCGTCAAAGACAACCACCTCGCCTGCATTGTCTGCTGCGGCCGCCTTGATCGACTTGCTCTCGGCAATCGCGCTGGATCCGTCAGCACTCATGCCCAGGGCCAGAATGGCCGCCGGGGTAGACTTTTGCGACTCCTTTTGTGCCTTGGCCTGGTCCAGCAGGTAGTCGACCGTGTAGACGTTCTCATCGGCCAGGCGGCGGATCTCATCCCGCATGCGGCCAACAGCACGGGCCACAACACGCAGCTCGACGTCCAGCTTGCCGCGGTTCGCAGTCAGCCAGGCACCGTGCTTGTCGATGAGCGCCTTGATCCACAGCAGGCAGAACTCAATGTGCGGCGACTGCTCAGTCTGGGCAGCCACGAACCGCAGCAGCCGCGCGACGTACACTGTGGGAACGCCGTCGACGACGAGGGCGATGTCCTGGTGCGGCACCTCCTGGAAGACGTGCTGCAGCAGCGCAGCCTCGTTCAGGCGGAACGCCATCACCAGAGCCTTGAGGTAGTCGCGCTCGTTGCGCAGCACGGCCAGGGTCGATGCGGGCGTGATCTCCATGCTCAGATCAAAGGGGTCGAAAGGCAGCGTGTTGTCCAGGCTGTAGACGAGCAGACCCTCGGTCGACGCAGCACAGAACGCCATGCCGGTGGGTGCAAAGGCAACACTCGACACGCGAACCTCGGGCATGCCGTGACGTGCCGATGCATCACCGCCACGCTTGGAACCGGGCAGTGAGCGGTCAAGACGGTCCTCGCGGTCCGAAAGCTCACCCTGCATGTCGAGGTCGTCAATGGCACCCGCCTCGGTCATTTTGCGGCTGTTGAGGAACTCTTGTGTGCCCGACAGCGACAGGTTAACACTGACGGTGAACTTCTTCAGGAGCACACCGGTTGTGACCGAGTACAGGCAGATGTACTTGCTGCGGCCACCGGCCAGCAGACAGCTGCCGTCCGTGCTGTAGCGGATCGTACTAAAGCTCTTGGTGCCGGCCACATTGGCAGCCGTGCGCCGGTCTGTGATCTTGCGACCACCAGACACGTCGCGGCGACCGTCGACACCGGCAAGCTGGGTTGCGTCGGCAATCGACCAGAATGTCAACTGACCGTCGAGGGTGGAGATGGCGAGCTGCTCGGAGTCGGGGCGAACAGCAATGCTGACGACATCGGCCTGCAGCTGCAGAGGCTCGCTGGTCTGGGTGCGGTTGAAGACGGACCAGATACGCGCGGTGCGGTCCCAGCTGCCGCTGATCAGCGAGCTGCCGTCGGGGGTGAATGCGAGAGACGACACGGGGCCCTCATGGCCCGACAGGCGGTCGAGCAGCTGGCCGGTCTGAACGGACCAAATGTGGATATCAAACGAGTCGATGGAGCCGGCAGCAACAATCTCGCCACTGGGGTCGACAGCCATGCAGGAGAACGACAGGCGCGTAGGTGCAGTGAATGTGCGGAAGTTGCGGTAGCGCACAAGATCCCAGGCGCGCACGGAGCCGTCGAGGGACGATGTGAACAAAACGTTGCCCTTCTTGGCAAACTCGCACGCAGTCACGCCGCTTGTGTGCTCGGTAAAGGTAACCACACAGAAGCCCGACTCGATATCCCACACCTTGACGCGGCCGTCGTCAGCGGTCGTGATGATGCGCTGGCCGTCGGGCGAGTAGACAAGCGAGTTCATGGAGTCAAAGTGGCCCTGCTGCTTGAGGATGTACGACTCGGACTGCCACTCCCAGACGAGCAGCTGGCCCAGCTTGGACGCGCCAAACGCAAGCCACTCACCCGAGCTGTTGATGGAGACGTGGTCGATGTCGCTCTGCGAGATGCTGAGCGTGTGCACCATGTTGAAGTCGGGCATTTCGTAGAGGCAGAAGATACCGTTGGAGAAGCCGGCCACGAGCATGTTGGAGGCCACGTGGTATGCGGCGCAGCGCAGGCTCGTGTTGTTCTGGTGGAAGTAGTGGCGCTTCGCAATGCGCCAGCGCATGTTCTCGTCGTCAAAGTCGCTGTCGTCCTCGTCTTCGCTGCTCTCGTCGTCCTCGCCCTCCTGCCGAGGCGGCTTAAGGTACTGCCACTCAAACAGCGCACCGTCCTTGCTGACTGTGTAGATGATATCCTGGCCCTTGGAGAACCATGCGCCGACAACGCCCGACTTGTGGCCCGACAGGACCGTGGGCTGGAAGTTTTCCTGTGCCGTCAAGCTCCATATCCGTGTCGTCAGGTCCTTAGAGGATGTCAGGAAGAAGCGCGAGTCGCCCGACCACTCAATGTGCTGGACGTTGTCGTAGTGGCCAGCATAATGGCGGTAGCGGACAAAGGGCGCAAACTCGAGCTCGCCGTCGGCGTTGGTGTCGGGCGTCGAGGGCACATGCCAGACCTCGGTCTTGCGGCCGAGACCGACGGCAAAGTAGCGGCCCGAGGGCGAAAAGGCGAGCGCCGTGCAGGAAGAGCGGAAGGAGAAGTGGTAGAGGACCACGCGGCGGGGAAGGTTGGTCAGGATGGCCTGGCCGTCCTCGTCGACAGTGAGGAGGAGGTTGCCGCGGGGGTTGATGCCGAGCTGGTTGATGTTTGTGCGGTGGGCAAACGGCAGGGTGTATGATTTGTTGCTGGGATGTTAGCATGCATAGAGATTGGCGACAGTTCAAGCTGGGGTGACATACTTGACGAGGTCGAACACGGTCACACGGTTGCCGACGGGCGAGTAGAGATGGGTGCCATCGGGGCTGAAGAGCAGGTTGCCCTTGCAGTAGACGGTGCCCAGCAGGTTGGAAAACTATTGGAGTTAGTATTTGGTGCTGAATAAAATGACCGAGTATAAGTATGCCGTCTGCCGTACCTTGAAATCCGTCTTCATCTTGCCGTGGTGTGCGTATAGAACGTATAGTCGCACCTAAGCTCGTGATGATCGCGAAACAGAAAAAAAAGTCGTAGTTTCCTCCAAAATTTGTTATCAGAGCTGTTATCGCGATTGCTTATCGGCCGACTATCAGTAAATTTTAACGGGTCCGCATAATAGAAACTCCGACATACGTCAAAGTGGGCCCATCCGATCTCAAGTCCCCAGTCCCTCGAAGTCCCCTAGCCCAAGCTTTAAGATACAGAGATACAGCTGACGCCAATTTAAGGTGTGGCCAAATGCGTCCTAGCGCGATCCTGCTCTCCCTCTCGATACGCCGCCGTTGAGCTCGAAATGTGGTCCAATGCCGAGCAAAAGCAAAAAGGGGGGACTTCCGCCAGCGAGCACTAGCAGCACTAGCCCGTTGTAGCCCCCCGTAGGACCCCCGTAGCCCACCGTAGCACTGCTGGACAAGGCCATCGCAATCAAAAGGCAAGAGGAGGAGCAACAGGAGAGAGGAAGAAGGTGCGACCCAACTGGTGGGCGCTGGGTGGCCCCTTCCCCCCCTGACTCTAGGTTGGCCCGTGCACGCCATCGAAATTTGGACACTTCCCCTGAGGGAAGCAGCGAAGCTTCGCTGGGTCTCTCCTTCCCGCCTTTTCTCCTATTGTCAGGGGAAAGGGAAACAAAAAAACTGGAAACACAAACAAACGTACCACCGCCATTCTACTTCTACTCTTCCCTCTTCATACTACTACACCACTTGACTTTTGCTTCCACCGTTGTTTCTTGTGTCATCGCATCGCCGACCGTTCGCACCGCCCTACTCTCGACGACTATATACCCCTTTTCTTTCAAGCCATCTAGCTTCACGCGCCCACAACATCGTCACAATGGCTCCCGTTTCTGCTGAGAGCGCCTCGCCGATTGGCATTGCCAATCTGCCCAACCAGCGCCACAAGATTGTCGCAAAGAGAGGAGCTGCATTCACGATCATGGTGCGTGCACAATTGTGTTTTGTTCATTGTTCGGGACGGCCATTGCTGGGCATGCGATAGCTGCCGGGTCCGGTGCTTCGGACCCCCACCGCCCGCGTCCTAGCAGCTTACCCCTATATGATTTCACATGATATATGCGATGATACAGCCGTTGTATATCGGCCTCTAGCACAGGATACTGACCGTCTTCTCAGGTCGCCGGTGAATCTGGCCTCGGCAAGACTACCTTCATCAACACCCTCTTCTCCACCACCATCAAGAACTATGCCGACCACAAGCGCCGCCACCAGAAGCAGGTCGACAAGACTGTCGAGATCGAGATCACCAAGGCTGAGCTGGAGGAGAAGTTCTTCAAGGGTAAGTCACGTTCCTGATGCGCACATCGCCCATGTAGCTGCAAAGAGCTACAATGTCACCCTACATGGCTTGACTAACATCCCAGTTCGCCTGACTGTTATCGACACCCCCGGCTTCGGCGACTACGTCAACAACCGCGACTCGTGGATGCCCATTATCGAGTTCCTTGACGACCAGCACGAGTCGTACATGCTCCAGGAGCAGCAGCCCCGTCGCCAGGACAAGATCGACCTGCGCGTCCACACCTGCCTGTACTTCATCCGCCCTACCGGTCACACCCTGAAGCCCCTCGACATTGAGGTCATGAAGCGTCTCTGCTCCAGAGTCAACCTGATCCCCGTCATTGCCAAGGCCGATACGCTCAGCCCGGCAGACCTGGCCAAGTTCAAGCAGAAGGTAGGCTCACATAACTTTTTATTTTTTATTTTGTGTGCCCTTATTAACTAAGACTTCAGATCCGCACCGTCATTGAGGCCCAGAGCATCAAGATCTACCAGCCCCCTGTTGAGGAGGACGATGAGGCTGCTGCCCAGCACGCCCGCAGCCTGATGGCCGCTGTCCCCTTCGCCGTCATCGGCTCCGAGAAGGACGTCAAGACCAGCGACGGCCGCATCGTCAAGGGTCGCCAGTACTCTTGGGGTGTCGCCGAGGTCGAGAACGAGGACCACTGCGACTTTAAGAAGCTCCGGTCCATCCTGATCCGCACTCACATGCTGGATCTTATCCACACCACCGAGGAGCTGCACTACGAGGCCTACCGCGCACAGCAGATGGAGACGCGCAAGTTTGGCGAGGCCCGCCCCCGCAAGCTGGACAACCCCAAGTTCAAGGAGGAGGAGGAGGCTCTGCGCAAGCGCTTCACCGAGCAGGTCAAGATTGAGGAGCAGCGGTTCCGGCAATGGGAGCAGAAGCTCATTGGCGAGCGCGATCGTCTTAACAAGGATCTCGAACAGACCCACGCCCAGATCAAGCAGCTGGAGGCTGAGCTTGAGGCGATGCAGGGTCCTGCCATCCGCAGCCACGGCCGCCGTTAAGACACCACGCCCCCTTTGCATTTTACTCAGTCTACTCAGTCTTACCAATTCGACAAATGATAGCGTTTGCAATGCGATCAGACGACCAAAGAACCTGCGAGCCTTGCGACATTCTCTTTACCTCTTTCTACTAAACCACTAAGAATGAAAACGGGATCAGAATTGGGGGAGGCGAGGAGGCGATGGGACAGAGATCTTCTGGTGTTCTTTTCCACCCCGGCCCATCTGATGCACAGCGTCTTTACTCCTTTTACATACAGATTTTGCTATCGTGTTCCTTTGCGAGCTATGGTATCTGTTGGATGTCTTTCTATTCTTATTGGATGTACGGAAGAGGACGAAGCCGCTGAATAAAGCACTAGAGGACGGGATGAAAAGACAGATGTTGAGCTACGGCAATACCCTCTCGTCTTTGTCTCGGGCCACTTGCAACCTTCTTTTCCTTTCACGGCTCGAAAAAAGGAAGCGGACTACCCTTTTTGCTTTTGCTTTTGTTGTTTTAATTTTTCTTATTTTTAAACCCCCTTTGTTCAAGCTCTTTTAATTGTTTACTTATTATTCCCCTTTAATTCATGCTTGACTGATTCTACGTGTATGTGATACAATTATATGATAAATCTGTAAATGACAAGAGGCAAGACACAGTATTCAACAAAAAACACAAGATATAAACAAGAAAACAGATAAACGTAGAGTAATTCAAATTAAACCTTAGTAGATCCCAACTAGCAAAACGCCGGCTATGCAATAAGATATCATGACAAATTAAAGAACCAAAAAATGCAAACATACGCCACCTCAAACACAGTCCATCCGAGCACGCATAATAAGCTGCTCGTTCTTGTTGCCCAGCTTCGAAATCTGCAAAAACGCATCGACGCCATAGCCATCCAGGCTGTGGAGCTCAAGACTGCCGGCCCAGTACTCGGCATAGACACGGCTCAACGGCAGGCCCATGCCCAGACGCAAGTTGGGCGGCCGCTGAGACAATGTTGCTAGGGAGTTGCCGTGGTCGATGCCATGTTCTTCATGGTCATGACGGTTGTCGAAACTACTGCTACCGGGAGGCGGCAGCTGAGAATGGCGCTCGGGGCCGAGGGGGTAGGATACGTGGTGGTGTGACGAGTAGGTAGATGCTGCTGGCGCGGCCTCCTCTCCCTCTCTCAACTCTTGCAGGGTCGCGCTGATACGGGGAACCTTTTTCAAGTTGCGCAGAAGGCGCTGCGAGTGTTCGCCCTTGCTAAAGGACCACAGGTAAGGGAGCATATCCTGCTGCACACCGCCTCCCTGGTCGGACACGCGGATGATGACGTCTTGCTGCGTCTCGCACAGCGTGACCTCGATTGGTGGCGGCTTGATACCGCGCTCACGGCGGCCGCTGGAAATGTGCCGTTCGACGACGGCCTGCACGGCGTTACGTAGGAGCTCGCCAATGATGTACTCGAGGTGACTCAAGATGTAGGGAAATGTCGTCTTGAGGTCACCGCGCAGCTCAATAGCCGGGAGGTCGTCGTCAGTCACACCGTAGGCACTGCGGGCCAGGGCGCACACAGCGCGGCCGCAGCGCTCGACAACCTCGCTGGCCTGGCACTTGAGGAAGACCTCGCCGATAAACTCCTGGTCGTGGTCCTGGTCGGCGTTGCCGCGAAGGGGTGCGCCGGGCGAGTACCATGACGAGTTGTACGTCTCTGTAAGGGCCAAGTGCTGCTCGGCAATCACGCGCCGCGAGATGCGCGCGCTCAGGATGGTGTTGGCAAAGAGGTCCAGCTCGCGCGCCGACATGAGCTCGCTGGACTCGAGGATGCCCATGGCGAGCTTGGGGATGACGGGCAGATGGGCCTGCAGCGTGTGGCCGATGACCTTGCAAAAGTTGTCGTTGTCTTCGAGCGTCTTGATCTCCTTGACCTTGCGAAAGGTGTCAAAGGCGCTGTAGTACAGCTCGTAGACGTCGTGGATGTGTGAGTTGGAGACGACGGCGTAGGGCAGCTGCTGCATGTCGCGGATGCGGTGGGCGAGGCGTGTTGGCAGTTCGGTGCGGACGTAGTTTGCCGAGCTCAGCAGACGGGCCTCTGTAAGCGAGCGGCCAAAGTGCATGAGCTGGCGCACACTGAGCGGCCGGCCGGCTCTTGCAACCCAGCTGTAAAGTTAGTTTCTGGGTCAACTGGTGGTACTGATTCGCGATGTGTGACCTACTCGTCGAGGACCGATATCGGCCGCCATTTTGGATTATGTGTAGGCGCGACAGCTTCTGAAGCTACAGCCGCGTCGTAAAGGCGTTGTGATGTGTGTGTCGTCATTGCCGCTCTTAATGCACCTGATGGTCTGGACGGTCTTGCTGCCAAGGTGGCCGGTGTTGGTGATGCGAAGCATCGTGGTCTCGTGACGCCAGAACTCAGCCGGAAGGTTCCAACGCGGCCGACCATGTTTGGTGTTTGTAGGGCCATGCAGACCATGCCATGCACCGATTGAGGTTGATAGAAGATAGCAGGTACCGAAATAAGATCCAGGAAGTGCAGAAGCGAGAGGTCGTGTATCACTTGAAGCTCGAGCTTTGGCGATGACTAGATGCCGAGGTTGAAGCTTGAATATAGGCGAGGATTGATGGGTGCTTTTTGGCGATTTGTTGAAAAATCAGTAGCCGCCGAGAAACATGTATACTGATGCCGGTGCTCACAAGAGAAGCTGTGCAGAGAGTTGGGTCGGCAGATGTTATGAGACTCGATGCATGACTCTTGCACACGAGCAAAGCAACTCTGGTGCGCCGTAGATTTTAGCGCACTAGCGCATTCCTCGTGTCAGTCACCACACCTGGCGACGATTGTATGGGGCGATACCACTGAGCTATTAGCATCTGCCGTTCGTCCTTACCCCACACGACAATGGCCCGACCGCGATGCTTATGTAATCTGAGTAAAACTGGTCAAATCAGTCCCGAGAGTTGATATTACTGACTGTATTTGTATAATTGTGGCATCTCATTGATATATGCATCTAGTACGCATGATATATGCTTAAAATGTCAAAGAAAGTGATTGCAGCTAATAAACGAATTATGCTTTTTTGATAAGAGCCGGCAGCTTCTTATCGAACGATCACTTTGCATGTGAAGTCACGTGATATTTATCTGATGACTATACTTGAGACGCAACAGAGGATGGTTTGTAATTGCGACAGCTTGAACTTGCCTCAACTCATTCATCTGGGGTTATTTCATCTGAAGAACAAAGAACCATCAATCATCCAGCTGAAAGTACATGAAGCCAAAAGTACACTGCCGCAGCCAGATACATCGTTACTAGGTATCGCAGGGATTTGACATGTAAACATGTAAATGGTAATTCTTTCTTGGGCGAACACACGGTTGACCAAATTGACGTATGCACGTAAACAAAAATATACTCAGCATCCTCGGTATTTCAATGTAGCTGGAATCCTGAGATGGCGTTAATGTCTGGCGTATGTAAGCATGGCGAGGCAGGCAGCTTACAAAACGTCATGGCGGGGCTTTAGTAGCGGGGAGACAAGAGCACGAGCCAACATTACACAAAGGACAGAGCATGGGGAAGAGGGAAGGTGCTGGGTGAGACCTGTCCGATTAGAGTCGAGAGCGTCAAGAACAGAGATAAACAAGAAACTGTTGGTCAAGTTGGAGAAGGAGCGATGGGCAATGACCGAACCGGCTGGCCTCTAAAATCGTCATTGCGACCTCTGGTGGTCTATTTTGGCAAGAGCGATTATCCACGCGTTGCAAGGAGCATACGGCCCATGCCACCAATCCAAGCATATATATGTAAGATACTCTGGACTTGCATACATCAGGTCTCTTAGCTCGAGGCGGTGGGCGTACGAGCTGCAGGACAAGTGGGCGCAGTCTACGCCCCTCTCGTGCTGTTCTTCTGCCCTGTTCAGCCTTCAGCTCAATTGCCCTGCTTCCCCTGCTTCTCCTGCTTCTCCTGCTTCTCCTGCTTCTCTGCAGTAAAACGCGTACTTGGGTCGCTCGCCTGTGGCCGGTCTAGACTGCCATCTCAGCTACTCTAAATCTAGTTAATTATAACATCAAGAGTAAAACCAGCGAGATAAATCAAGTGTTAAGTTAATTTAATCAAGAGTGACTTAGATCGTGAGGTCACTATCAATAAGGCTTTGTCTGCACAGGAAAAGGAAAGAGCGACCGTACATCGTAGAGGCTCCAGTACTTCTTCCCTATGCTCTCCTCACACTAACTGCTCACCTTTCCTCTTTCCTCTCTATTACAGCCGCCCCCCGCTGCCGCGATCCACGACTGCCTGCTGTACCAAATTTTCTTGCCGTGGACCCATCTATTCTGCATCGCTCGCACCTTCCCTCGCCTGCATCTCCTACTTTCTGCACCTTCCTCGCGTCTCGGCGTCTCATCTTCCTCTGACTCTTCTTTTCTCCTACTTCTCACATTTTCTTCCTATTTTCTTCTTGCTTCTCCCTCCACCTCTACAGCATCGACTACAGCTTCAAGTTGTGTTTGTCTTTCTTTGCGCTTTCGCTTTTCGGTTTATCCACCTTACCACGCCAATTGATGCTCCATTCTTCGTACTGTTGAGCTGCTAGTTGCTACTTTTTAGAGTATTTGAGTGGGCTCTCTGCTTCTTGTCTTTCTTCTCGTCTCCCACCCGCGCCTTCCTCAGTCTGCATCTTGCCTTCCTTCCTCCGTTCGGCCCTCAAGGACAGCTCGACGACCGCTCCTTCCTCAATTCAATCGTCCCGTAAAACGACTTGTCCGACTCGTCCGCCTTCCCGTGCCTGCCGACTTGAGCGACTCGAGGCTGGACATCGCGTCATCGCTCTCCGCACCTCCTTCGACGACGTGCCTTCCTTCTACGACACAAAATCACGGTCGCTCATTCCTCAATACTCGACTATTCAAACCCGGCAAGAACCTGTCGACACCACGGCGCCGCAATCATGGTGAGTTGCCGAGCCTACTATCTTGCTTGCTCCTTCTCGTGGAGCCCCTCCCCCTCCCCTCCTCATCTTCACATTCCCTCGTCTTCCCTCACTTGATGCTCTCCATGCCTTGACGCTCGTCTCGACTTTGCCCGCCTCTGCAAATCGATTGCCTAGACGACCGCAGTTTCTTTGTATCTGCGCTCCTTTCACAGCCAAGTGAAGACGGCGACAGATTCATCGGCTCGATACCTCTTGCGTCACATCCCCGCCCACGCTGCCGGCGTCTTTACATCTTTTTGCGTTTCACCAATTCTCGAACAACCATCCAACAACACCGCCACGCCGTCACTCCACCATCCCCTCTGTATTTGATCAGCCGTGCTCTACAAGGCATGCCGTAGCTCGGCGTCTTTGGCCTTCTATTGGACAAGCTATATTTTGCGGCTTTCTGGCCTTTCCCACGCTTTGCAACATCCATCACGGCCTTGGTCAAAGCTAACATACTGATTGCATTTCCCTCACTACAGGATCTCAACCCTGATGACCCGTCTTTCGCCATGGACACCGATGACGTCGCATCGATGAATGCCACCAGCGCCGATAACGACACGCTCCCCGACGCCCCGCCGATCACCTCGGATTCCGACTCCGACCTGCAGACCGCCGATGACTGTATGGCAACACCCCTCTCTCTACTATACCCTCATGCACCTTTGGCACAAGACTAACAATATTGCAGTCGAGTCCATGAAAGAACTGGTGCTGACACCACTCGCCGACGAGCCCCCAATCCTGGAAGATGTTGTCAACAACTGGACCGTGGAAAACTTCCGCTCCCTTAAGAAGAAGGAGCATGGACCCATCTTCGAAGCTGGCGGCTACCCTTGGTATGTCGATGATGAACACGGAGCTGGAGATACAGTTACTGCTTGGCAAGGGCGTAATGCTAACAGAATAGGCGCATTCTTCTCTTCCCACACGGTAACAACGTTGACTTTCTCTCGATATATCTAGAGCATGGCTTTGAGCCCGACAAAATCCCCGAAGACTGGGTATGCTGCGTGCAGTTCTCCCTTGTGCTCTGGAACCCCCAAGATCCCACAATTTACCAGACACACACCGCACACCACCGTTTCACCAAGGAAGAGGGTGACTGGGGCTTTACTAGGTTCATTGAGCTCAAGAAGTTGGTGCACGAGTGGGAGGGAAAGAACCGCACGATCATTGATGGAGACACATGCAACATTACCGCCTACGTGCGCGTAGTCGAGGACGAGACTGGTGCTCTGTGGCACAGCTTCATTAACTACAACTCCAAGAAGGAGACCGGCTATGTCGGCCTCAAAAACCAAGGTGCTACATGCTACCTCAACTCGCTGCTACAGTCGCTCTACTTCACAAATGCCTTTCGTCAGGCCATCTACAACATCCCCACCGAGACCGAAGAGGACCTTAGCGACAGCGCATACACCCTTCAGCGCCTCTTCTACCAGCTCCAGACTTCCAATAACGACGTTGGGACCAGCGAGCTCACAAAGTCTTTTGGCTGGGACTCAAGGCACGTGTACCAACAGCAAGATATCCAAGAGCTGTGTCGCAAGCTCATGGAGTGTATGGAGGACAAGATGAAGGGCACCCCGGCCGAGACCGTGTTGGCCAAAATCTTCAGTGGCAAGGTCAAGACTTACATCTCGTGCATCAACGTCGACTACGAGTCAAGCCGCATTGAAGAATTCTGGGATATTCAGCTCAACGTCACTGGAAACAAGGATCTCCGGGCCAGTTTTGAGGACTACGTCAGCGTTGAGAGAATGGACGGCGAAAACAAGTACTTTGCAACAGAAGAGTACCAGCTGCAGGACGCCAACAAGGGTGTTATTTTCCAGAGCTTCCCCGACGTTCTTCACCTCCAGCTCAAGCGCTTTTTGTACGACTTCGCCAAGGACATGCCTACCAAGGTAAATGACCGCCACGAGTTCCCCGAGGTCATTGACCTGTCGCCCTACCTCTCTCAGGATGCCGACCGTTCCGAGTCCTGGCTGTACCAGTTGCATGGCGTTCTAGTTCACAGCGGCGACCTTGATGCTGGCCATTACTATGCATTTTTGAAGCCGACCAAGGACGGCTGGTTCTACCGCTACGATGACGAAAAGGTCACCAAGGCGACCAAGCGCGAGGTCTTGGAGGACAACTACGGCGGCGAATACCCCCCTACGCAGAATCCTTATGCTAGAGTCGGACTGCCTAGTAAGAAGGGGCCCATCATGCGCCCCAACAGCGCGTACATGCTTGTGTACATCCGGCAAACACGCGTCGACAAGATCCTGACACCGGTCCAAGAGAGCGACATCCCACACCACATCCACGCGCGCTTTACCCAAGAGGCTGCCGCCAGAGAAGCCAAGCGGAAAGAGCGCGAGGAACAGCACCTGTACATTGGCATGAAGGTCATCACCAATGCGACGTTCCAGGCACACCCTGGTTTCGATCTCACCAACTTTGAGGTTTCGCCGGAGAACGACCCGGCTGCACCCCGGGTGTACCGGATACTGCGGTCAGCGACTGTACAGGAGGCCATTGGCACAATTGCACAGGATATGGCTGTTGATCCCAGAAGAGTGCGGCTGTGGCTGATGGTCAACCGCCAAAACAAGACAATTCGCCCCGATCAGCCGGTCATGGACACGCACCTCACAGTTGAGGAGACCTACGCTCGGGTGTCCTCCCACAGAGACAACATGCTCCGTGTTTGGGCCGAAGTGGCCGAAGACGTCAACCCTGATGGCGAACCCATCTGGCCGGCATACCAGAGCCAGCCCGATGGCCAAACGGTGAAGAACGATCTGATTGTCCTGTTCCTCAAGTACTTTGACGTTGAGAATCAGGCGCTTCGCGGTGTTGGGCATGTGTATCTCAGCAAGGAGAAGAAGGTGGAGGATCTCAATCCAAGCATCATGAAGAAGATGGGCTGGGGCGACAAGGTGCCAGACAACGAGAAAATCATTCTGTGGGAGGAGATCAAGCCGACAATGATTGAAGCGCTCAAGCCCAAGCAGACCCTTAAGGCGGCGGAGCTGCAGGATGGCGACATCATCTGCTTCCAGCTTGAGCGTAAAGCACCATCATTCTTGGACAGAAAGTCGACATCAACATCCACGTCCACGTCCGACCTCGCTGCGAAGCCGTCACCTAAGAAGTGGGATTTCCATGCGGATGCCAAGGGCTACTATGAATTCTTGTACAACCGGAGATTCATTCGGCTGATGCCGCATCCGACACGGTGCAATGCAGAGGAGTACCCGGCATTTGATGCTGTTCTCAGCATCCGCACTACTTACGACCAGCTTTGCGAGCGTGTTGGTTTCCACCTGGGCGTCGAGCCCACGCACCTGCGCCTCTACACAGTCAACAACAACCCCTCTTCAAGCCCCCGGTCGGTAATCAAGCGGTCAGCCGCGCAGAACCTGCACACGATCATGAACCCACAGTCATACACGACGGTCAACTCCTCGCTGCGGTCGGACTCGCTGTACTTTGAAGTTCTAGAGATGAGCCTTGCAGAGATGGAGACGAAGAAGGTTATCCGCATTATCCTGCTCAGCGATGGCATCACCAAGGATGAGACGTTTGATATTTTTGTCAGCAAGAACAGCAACACCGAAGACTTGATCGAGGCGCTGGTGCACAAGGCCAAGATTCCCAGCGAGGCAGAGGGTGGCAAGATCCGGCTATACGAGACCAGCTCCAGCAAGTTCTCTCGGATTCTGCCGCGGGACTACTCGGTCCTTAGCATCAACGAGTACTCGCAGCTGATTGCCGAGCGCATTCCCGCGGAGGAACTGGAGACTGAGGATGCGCAGACGATCCAGGTGTACCACTTCCACAACGACATTGGCAAGATCCACGGCATTCCGTTCCGGTTCATGCTGAAGCCGGGCGAGACCTTTATGGACACGAAGAAGCGGCTGGAGATCCGGACTGGGTACAAGGGCAAGAGCTTTGAGAAGATCAAGTTTGCGCTGGTGCGGCGCGTGCCCTACCCCAAGGCCCAGGCCCTGAACGATGGTAAGTTGTCTTGTTTTATGATATATTATGAATGGACGAATACATGCTAACAGGACAGACGACATTCTGTGGGACATGACCAACCTGGACGACGACTTCCTGGGTCTGGACCACGTGGACAGATCGAGAGGCCTGCGGAACGGTATCGAAGACCTCTTCCTCCACTAAGTCCGCCGTGGGTGTGTTCTATGCGATGTCATGGATGGAGGGTGGATTGGGACGATAGGAGTGCATGTTTTATCGGGCTTCGCGGTGTCATGAAGCAAGGATTGTATTTTTTGTTTGTTTTTTCGACATTCTTCTCGGTCTAGGTTTTGTTTTATTACGCAAATGCTATCTTGTTTTATTGTTACTGATTTGTTCTATTGTCTGAATGTCTGAATTTCCAAAATAGATGTGGGAATCATAATATTGAGATAAATAAAGTCAGGAGGAAGATTTGATGCGCAATGTAGTGAGAGTGGTCGTCTTACACAATGATGTCAAAGGCGGTGGCAAGCGGCAGAATATCAGGCCGGCGTGCGATTAGATTTTTTTCTGGCGGGCAGGTGGGCTATCAATTAGCAGCTATCGCGCGGCAGCTTATGGTGATATGGGGGCTTGTGATATCTGCGACATAATCGATTATTTCCAAGCCATTGCTCAACGTTGGCATTTGACAGTCGTCACCGGTCATTAATTCGAGCCCAAATCAAACAACCCAATTTGCCGACACTATGAACTTCCCGGGAATGACCGGTATCGGCGCGGCGGCGACAAGCCCCAAGTTCGGCGGCCCGGGCGTGGCTGCGGGTGCCGGCACAGGCCCCGGCGGCACGGACCCCAACGACCCGACTGTCAAGATGGTGCAGGGCGCCATGGAGTCGTGCTATGTTAAGACGGTGATGTCGGGTGTTGTCGGTTTCGGTCTCGGAGGTGTCTTTGGTCTGTTTATGGCGTCGGTAAGTGAGGAGAGACAAGGAGGGAAGAAGAAAGTAGACGAGGAGCAAATGCTGACAGTTTAGATGGCATACGATACACCCTACCACACAGCAATGCCGACACCAGACGCACCAGCAGCAACAGCAGCAGCAGCAAAGGGAGCTCCAGGTGCAGCCACCACAGCAACAACCGCCACATCCACAGCCGCATCTACCGCAGCATCAGCATCTACAACGACAGCAACAACGACAGCAGCAACAACACCCACAACAGCAGCAACAACAGCCAAGCCCGGCCTGTCTGTGCCCGTACCAAAAGTCGCCGCGCCAGCAGCGTCAGTAGCGTCTGCCGGCGCCGGCACCGTCACACAGTCCGCCCTGCTCAACCCGACATACGCCGCGCTCCAAAACCTGCCGCTGCGCGAACAGCTGCGCCAGGGCTTCAAGGACATGGGCAGCCGCAGTTGGTCGACGGCCAAGAACTTTGGCACAGTCGGCGCGCTGTTCTCGGGCATCGAGTGCGGCATCGAGGGCCTGCGCGCCAAGAACGACATTGCCAACGGCGTGGCGGCGGGCTGCCTGACGGGTGCGATCCTGGCACGGAATGCGGGCCCCCAAGCGGCAGCGGTCGGCTGTGCGGGCTTTGCAGCGTTCTCGGCGGCCATTGACGCGTACATGCGGATGCCGCCGTCGGACGACTAGACCTAGGCGTGCTGATTCTGATTCTCTACAAAAACAAAAGCGTCACCTCTCTTCTCACTTGGTATATATCTTCTGTCATTCTATTTCCTTTTTCTTTTCAATCTGCCGTCTATTCCTTTACTGCATATGGGTGGTTACGTCCTACCACTTTCTTTACGATGTATTTTTAGATCTAGATGTCTCATGTCCCATAATCTCGACCATTTCTTTCTTATCAAGCACATTGCGAGCATTTTGAATCATACTGAAGTGATCATTACATCTCATAAAGTCTAGCTCGGTATAAACAAGAGATACAAAAAACAATAGGCAAGAAAAAACGCCGTTTAAAAAGACAAACCCAGCAAACCAGCACACCAGCAAAAGACAATCATAAATAACACTGTTCCCAAACACCCTACTTTTCATACACTCTGTCCACCCCTTGCTACCTACGACGACGTCTGGTAGATCTTGAACGAGCCAAACTCCCAGTAGGCATCCTCAAAGGCAGTCGGGTTGTTGGCCACAAAGTCGGTGCAGTTTGTCGGCGAGCTGCCGCCAATGCACGTGTGGTCGCCCACGCAGTTTTTGGGGCACGTCGACGTCGGGTACTTGGCCTCGCCCAGCGAGCCGCACAGGTCAATGTTGGCAATGATGCTGGCGTTGGAAAAGTGCGAGCTCATGTCGCACTTGGTGTCGGGGAAATCGGCCAGCGCGGTGCCCCAGGTGCTCGGGTCGGGTGTGCCGTTGGTGATGTCGCTCGGGGTCGTCGAGTCGTCAAACTGCCACATGCGGATGCCGTCGTCGCGCCACTCGACAGCAACAACACCGCCGCCGTTGGTGTTGTAGGTGGCGCCGTACGTATCGGTGCTACCGTCGACGCCGCAGCCGGTGTTGCTGTTGGTGGTGTTGTGGCAGTCACCCTGGGCGGCCGTGCCGGTCATTTTGCGGGTGACGCCCGACATGGTGCAGTCGCCGGTGGAGTGCAGGGTCATCATGTTGCCGGTCGTGCCCTGGTCGTATGCTTCCATAACGTCAATCTCACCATGGGCGGGCCAGATGTCGTTGTCGGGGTCGACGAGCCACAGCGCGGGCCACGTACCGCAGCCGTAGGGGGTGTGCTTGACCTCGAAGATGAAGAGACCCTCGGTGTACTGGGTCTTGGACTCGATGCGCACGGAGAAGCGGCCGGTCGAGGCATCGGGCGACGAGGTGTTGCCGACAGACGTATCGACACGGAGTACTGCAGAATCCGACGATGCGTATGTGAGGTTCTGTTTGTTAGTTTCTGATAATTATACCTAGATTTCTCTCTTTAGTCTGCCAAAATACCTACAAGAGAAGTGGCTGTTGCCTCGGGGACGTAGTGCACAAAACCCGAGGCTGGGTCGTAGCCGGTGTAATAGTCAAAGTTGTCAAAGAAATCGGTGCCCGAGTATGTGTCGACCAGCGTGTAGTTGACTGCGGAATAGCTGGGATAGCTGCTGGAGCTGTTGTTCTTGGACACAACAACGGCCACGGCGACGACAATGGCGATCACGGCAGCAGCACCGCCGGAGAAGATGGCCCAGCCCTTCTTGGTCCAGTTGCCGGGATGCCACGGCGACCCGACCGGTTCCTCGTAGTATGCGCCCATTGTGATCGTGTTGTTTGTGTGTTGCAGTTGCTGATAGAGAACAAAAAAGAAGGATGCGAACGACTGGCTGTATAGGCGTATGGGTATCAGATATAACGAGTGACGATGATCGGAAGATCAGCAGCGGCCGTAAACAAAGTGAAGCCAAAAGTGAAGCCAAAGTTGCACCAAGATGTGAGGTCAATATGTCAGAGGAAGAGGTCAAGATAGGAAGGAGGCAGGTACAAGTATTAATAAGACAGAAAGACAAGAAGGATACAAAATACAAATAAAATACGAAAATACAAAGATACAAGAATACAAGAATACAGAAATACCAATAAAGGAAACAACAGAGATAAGTAGGGGTAGGTACAGCCACCACGTCTATCAAATGCAGAAGGAGCAATGGGGCATGAGACGGCAGCCAGATCTTACGTAGGCCGGCGACGGTCTAATTAGAAGGGTCTATGAGAGGGAAGAAGGTGAAAAAAGAAGGAAAAAAACTAGCAGGGACGGTCCGGACACGAAGAAGGCTGTGATTTACTACTGAGGGAGTAAGGATGGAATCCAGATCTGAAAGAGTGACGACTGCTAATAAAGAGATGACATGCGCTAAACGGTGCCTTCCCTTTTCAAGCCAAATACGAGGCATGCTGGGTGCAGAAAGCGTGCAGAAAGCGTGCAGAAAGCGTAAAAAGGGCTAAAATGGACTCTTATGGAAAGAGCATTACGTCGCCCTCGCGCCAGAGCACGTCTAGATCTGGTGTGGGTGGGGTGGCAACAGCAGACATCAGTGACAACAGTGACAACCAGAGCATGCCTTGCCATGAGTGGCAGTCGCTCTTTCTATTTCGAGAGTTGAGCAGTTGTCACTGAAACAGTTAAACAGGAAAGAGCTGTTGACACCGTTTTGCAGTCCGTTTATGTTCCAAGATAACAGGAAACTCCGTTTCAAACATACAGCGAACTGAGAGTACTGAGTTTTGAGGTTGGTTTGGCACTCACACAGACTCTGCAAAACATTACACCAGGCAGCCTTGAAACTGCGGATCTCGACTGGACTAAAACACTGCCAAAAAGCTTAGCTCTCTTCGACCCTTTCTTCAGAATTTCTAAAATTAATGCTTAAACCTACTCTGAGCTGTGATGTACGTACGCCGCATCCACTATTGGGTGCACTACCAGGATGGACTTGCGAGTACGCATGCCTCATTTCTGGCGATTGACTGATGGGCGACTGTATGGCCTTAATGGCGATGGACCGTTTTGTCTTATCAAGAACTGGCGGAAGCAAAACCCGGGTTTAGGAACTCCGTTTCAGGCCTGCAGGTCTGGTCCTTCCAAGTTTGGATCACTTTGACTTTACGAGCTCCTGCACTTTGCCGCTCAACTTTATTATTCTGGCAAGAGCTGTCGTAAGATACGAGTGAACATGTTAGGCCCAGCTCATGGCCAAATAAGGATTACAGAGCGCGAGCTTATGCAGGGACCTTGTGTTCTTAGAATTACACTTCAACCGCAAAAACCCTAAAAATGTCACGATGACCGGACGAATAGCCAAACAAAAACCGGCCAAAGTGTCCGATAACTACTTTTATGCTTATTATTTTTGCTCTGTATCTTCTATTCTTCTACATTACTGCATCTTTTCTTCGTCTTTTCCGTCTACTGCGAGGCCAACACCACTTCGCGATCGTTTCTCTGGGCATGATACGACGATGTCACGCTGCGATGAACATTTGCAGTATAGCTCGATAGGTGTTGTTGGCTGTGATGGATACTGATAAGTGTTAATGACTCCTGTGAGCTTGCTGTATTCAAAGTATTTGTCAGTCTCTGCCTCTCAGTCTCTGTCACTCGGTCCATTGGCTTCGGGTGAATCGGATCAGCCAAGGCCCGTGATGGCAGAAAATTAGAGTTCTTAGCTGCAGACTTGACTGCAGACTTGAGTGGAAAAGTAAGCAGCCGCTGTCAGCAAATATAAAATTTTAAAGTGTATCCGTGGACGGTTTACCGTCGATGCAACCTCGCCGAGTAGTCAAAGACGGCAGACGGAAATATGACTGAAAAGGCACAGACTGGCGGCACATGGCGAGGTGAAGGACTACCGACTTCGCAGAGAAGGCCATATCTGGATAGTCATTGTGACTGCTTGGCTGTATGTGACGAGAATGTGCAGATATCCAGGCAGCTCTGGCAAGATATCACACGATGCTAGAAATCTCTGTCTCGATATCAGAAGTTCCAAAATACAATTCTAAGCAGACTCAGTCACTCCAAAAACTCCAATGGCTTGGATGTATTAATAGCACGGAAAAGTACCCCTGCTTAATCAACCCCAGCTTTATTCTCCTGCATAATGACATGGGTGGTGCACAGCAGACGCCACAACAGCGTCGACATCTTCTGTTTCATTGCCCGTTTTGGATTTGGAGAGTCTCTGTAATAAGACAGCAAATAACGGTGTTGGACGGGGTGATCAGCACGGACAATATCAGTAAACGGGTAGCTGGAAGCCGTCTTGAAGTTCAGCGAGCATCTTATCATGTTTAGTATTATCACATGTGCATCGCCTCAGGCGGTAGCGTAAATACAGACAAGATTAACAAATTCAATGCTGTGCTTAGATTATAATATGCGATATGTATGAGTAAAGCCAAAACGCCTTGCCGCCACACCTAGTCATCCTCCTCGACGCGCGCCCGTTTGGACTGCCGCGACGAGCCGCCCTCTTGCAGGCCGTACCCGCGCTTGCTCGAGCTGCCCTCGCCGCCCTTGCTGCCGCTGCTCTGCCCAACCTCGGACAAGAACTGGTCGACATTAAATGGATCGGCTTCGGCCGGTGCGACACTGAGGCCGGCACTCTCCTTTTCAAACTGCACTGGTCCTTCGCGCGCCTCGGCATCCCGCGCGCCCTTGAACGTGCCCCGCCCCAAAGCGTCGCCGAACCGGCTCGACTTTTGGATCTTGGCCATCTCCGCATCGCCCACCGCCTCGTCGTAGTCGTCGTCGTCGGCGCCGTTGCCGCCGCGTGCGCGGTAGATGCTGCTGATCGCGTCCTGTGCGGCAAACATGGGTTTGTCGTAGATGTTGTCTTCGTTGTAGCCGCTGTCGAAGCCGCTCGTCTGGTTGAAGAGGCGCGAGTCGTACATGGCCTCGCTCGATGCCGTCGGCTTGGCCAGGCCCAGCGCGACGCGCTCGGAGATGTCGCGGTTTTGCTCGCGCGCCAGCACCTGCATGCGCCGCTCGCCGCCCATGCGTGATTGCCGCATCTTGCGCTCCTCGTCGCGACGCCGCTCCTTGCGGGCCTCTTCACGCGCGCGCTCGGCGGCGTCCTGGCTGTCGCGCGAGTCGTAGCTCTTGGATCTCGACCGAGATCTACGAGATCTAGGAGATCTGGAGCGCGACCGCGACCGAGAGTCGGAGCGGTATGAGCCCGAATCCCGCGAGTCCCGCGAGTCGCGCGAGTACGATCTCGACCGTGACCGCGATCTCGAGTCGGACCGCGCCCGTCTACGGCTGGACGACGCCTCTGCACGCTCCGCGCGGGCCTGCTGGGCCAGCTGGCGCAGGGTGTCTTCCTTCTTCTCCTTCTCCTTCTCCGCCAGCAGCTGCTGCATCTGGGCCCGCTTGCGAACATCCTCACGGGCGTGGCGGTCAGCCATAAATAGAGCCTCGGAGAACTGTGCAAACTTGTCGTTGATCGAGACGTCTTCCAGGCCCTTGCCCGCGGCAGCCAAGCGCTTGTCCAGAGGAACAGTGTAACCCTTGGGGTTCTTCCAGTTGGAAATGGGGGCTGTTCGTTAGTATTGTTTTTATTGAGATGGGAGAGATGGACTTACGAGGAATCTTCCATGCTTCTTGGTCGGCCGCAGTCAACTTGCGCGGCGGACTGTGCATCACTGGAGGAGGAGGGCTTGGAGCTGCGACTGTTAGTATAAAGTTTGAATCATCAGAATTAATAAGAATAACTTACGGCCACGGGGGATCTTCTTGTGCTTGAACTTGGGCGGCTCCAGCGGGTCCTTTTGACGCTCGACAATCTTCATCACGCGGTCCTGTCTCTTGGACGTGTCGCCCATCTGGTTCGACGCCGGCGTGTATCGCACATATGTCGCCTCGCGCTTCTGGTTGCCCGCCATGTGTGCCAGCGTCTTGGGCTTCGACGCCGCCACTGCGCCATTCACCAGCAGCGCCAGCGCATTCTTTGTCCGCTCCGTCGTCTCGGCGACCGTCTCGACGTCCGGCCGGTCCAGGTTCAGCTGTCCCGCCTCGGCACGCTGCCGCAGCGGAATCAGGTCCTTGAAGGATGTGTGAATCACGCGGCCCTCCGAGTGGCCCTGCCGTGCAATCGCGTCGTACTTGACTTTGCCCTCGCCGTCCACCTGGATCGCCAGCGCATTGTTCTTTGTCGAGCTCGCACCCGCGCGGCCCATGTCCAGCGGGTACTGCGCAAACGGAATCTCGGGGAATGCACCGCCGTCACCAAAGTCCTCCGCCGACCGCGGCCGCCAGCCCTGGCGCTTGCCGTATGCCGGCGGTCCTGCGCGTTTCAACACAAGCTGTGTGTCGCCTGTCGCGGCTGCCAGCTCGGCGCGCGTCACGATGCGGGGGCCGCGCTGGGCCGTGGCTGAGCGCGCCTCTTCATCCTCGCCGGTGTACTTTGGCTTTGGCAGCGAGGCCGCCAGCGACGACGCAATGGACGCCATGGCGATGGTGGTGTGGATGGTAGAAGTCGTTGGTTGTGTTGCGACAGTTGGCCCCTTGCCAGAAAAACGATGGAGAAAGTCGGATGGCGAGTGTTGAAGCTGAAAGTGCGTAGAGTAGTGCCGCCAGTAATGAGCCCGGTGCTGGGGGTAGGTGTCGAGGATATCGATAATCAAGAGTGATACAAGTTTGTCTTGCTGGACGAGTCTGCGATGACAGGCTGCGAGGCAAAAGTTCACTTCACGCGGCTTGGTTTGTTTTATTGTGGGTCAAATTTCAATGATCCACTGCCAGCCTTTCGGACTGTGTGTGATACAGTAGATACACCGTACAATCACTGTGGAAGCTATCGTCTTTGTCCGCGATAGACGATCAACAATAGCTGTAGCACGCGGTACTTCAAGTTGTTGATGTCATTATATCGAGCATCTTCTCTTATGGTGCACATACATCTGTAGGAGGCATCTGCGTCCTGTGCTTGAAAGTATCGTTCAGATATCACGTGACATTAAGCTATGTGTTCAAATACGAGATCGAGCTCAGCTTAAGCTTGACCAGATATCACGATGGGACAGTGTAGAAATCATTTTGATACATTAATATACGGAGTCATTCGCGAGCACCGCCTTCTGTTGCGTCCTCGCCTTGTTTTGTACACTGTAGAACCAAAATCCAGAAAACAACGCTTGCCTGTCTCGTATGAATTTCGTGTCTTGTGTTTTGATGCCATGCGCCGTCCTCCCAAAGATGAAGATGAAGAGATAAGATGATGAAGATGTAAAGGACTTGAGGAGAGCCGGCCTAAACCAAGCAGTTTGTGCTGTTCGGGTGTCGAGTCCGACGTCCATCCAAACTGGGCGAAGAAAGATTATGAAGAGTAGAAGCGGAAGAAAGAAAGAAAGCAAGCGCCTGCATAAGGTTCGTGTTCTCGTGCCGACAGAGTAGCCGCAGCCACAGCCGTAGCCAGAGTCGTTCATACGTAGCCCTTGCGTGCGCCCTGGAAGAAGAAGCGCACAATAAACACCTGCAGCGCGCCCATGGCTACCACAAGACCGCACTGAATGAAGCTAAAGTTGATAATGCGCTTCTCGGTGCTGCGGACTGTGCTGAAGTTGCGGTTCTCGCGCGTGCGGAAGTACTTTTGGTTGCGCACAATGACGGACATCTGGCCCGAGATCTTGAATGCCGACTCGGACAGCGCGCTGGTCTGCTCGACGGAGCTGCCCTGCTTGGACGGCAGCGCGACGCGGGCCTCGTTCTCGACCGAAATCTCAAAGTCGACGTACTTGTCGGTGTACGTGCTCATCTCGTTGCTGAAACAGAACTGGTACTCGCCGATCTCGTTGGCCGTGAACACAAAGTCGCCCTGGCGCTCGTTGACGCCCTCAAGCATCACCTTGCCGTTGGGGTCCGTCACCTCGTAGTCGACATCGAACGAGCCACCGGATTGAACCTGGGGTGTCAGTTATGAACACAGCTTTCATCCTAAGCAGTTGAACCTACTGCAAAGTAAAAGGCAATCTTCTCGCCTTTGCTGGGAGCCTGGGCGTAGAAGCACGCCTTCTCGTTGGCCGTCAGCTTGTAGGTCAGGGCGGTCGCGGCGACGTCGGTCGCAAACAGGGCCGCCAGCCCGGTGAGCAAGGATGCAATCCGCATATTGAGACGATTGAGTCAATGAGATAGGGGAGGGAAGTCGGAGAAGTCTATAAACCCGGATGGTGATGGCGATGTCGACGAGTCGTGTGCGTGGTCGGAGTGCGTCGTTAACTACTTGTACAGAGTACAGATCGAGCAGGAGCCACTACACAGCTGTCGGTACGCGCAGAAAAGGGATTGCTCTCTGGACTGGACACGCTGCCACGCTCTGGACCAGGACCCACTCAACCCCCTGGCCTGGCTTTTCGTTTCTAGGAGCAGCTTCATCCCTATCCTGTAACGTGTGGGGACTGTGTCGACACTGTAACAAATTATCCACTGAGAGCTCGCATTCTATCTTTAGCAGGAGCGGCCGCTAAGACCACTGTACTTGGACTCGAGCTGTGTCGTGCCTTCCCTAGCCAATGGGCTTCCAGAGGAAGGCATGACAGCTGCGCTTGCCGTATTGGCTGTCGAGTCCACTGCAAAACATGTAAGAGTGCTGTAATGATATCATTGATGGGTCGCAGCTTCCGAGAGCTAATCGCTTCCTTCCTGATCCCGTATCAGACGATTGACCTGCCTCATCCGTACGGGGCAATTACAACTCGTCGCGACGCTATACAAAACTTCTCTTCCTTCTTTCTGTGACTTTGCCTCTATCTCATCTTGTTGGCTCAGATCGACTATTTTGTTCCCTTGATCACGTTTGAAGCTCCTAGATCACAACCTCTTTTGTTTCTTGTCGCTTTTTTGCACGCATTTCCTAGACGCCTGGCGCGACCTGAACACCAATTTTGTTTCCATTGGGCACGAACCCGACGACGACAGCAGCACAGCCAGATTCTTCAAAGAGTCACCCAAGCTACCAGAGAACAGCGCGACGAAATCAACGACACCAGACAACGCCGAGTGTAGCTGCCAGACTGCCGAGTCTGCTCCGTCATCTTCTTGGCTACGGCGCGGTCCACCCCGTCCCGACTTACGTCACAGCGTGTCACAGCCCGCGATATCTCGCGATAACACATCAGAGCTTCACAATGGCTATCTCAACGATAGCGACGGCATCTTCGGTGCTTGTGCGCTTGTCCACATACTTTTACCTGCGATGGGTAAGTCGTCACAGCTCTTAGATTCCCTGCTTTTAAAACACCGTTCGAATGACAGCTAACATTCATATAGGTTCTTGTTCCAGTAAGCATGACACCATGCCCGTCACAAGGCTGAGATGCAGCAAGACCCTATTTTATACTAACTATACCAGCTACTTGCTCCCGTTGTCTTCACACTCGTCGCGATCAACGTGTCAGCCAGCATCTCCAGCCTCTTCACCACCCCCACGACAACCGAGACGATCGATGTTGTTGAAGAGACTGTTGTCGTCGCCAAGGGCAAGAAGCGCGCTGCCTCAAAGACTGTGGTCGCGGTCAAGACAACTACACCCGAGAACTCCAGCCCTGCCCAACTTCTGCGTACTGTTCTCCTCGGCGCGCCTAGCAGCAACAAGCTGCTATCTATTCTGGCCATTGCTGTCAATGTTGTTCTTGGACTTCTGGTAGCGGACCGGCTTTACTCTGAGCATGCCATCACGGCCGAGGACCTCTCATTCGTACGCCTAGGATATGTGTCCAGCTCCCAGGCCAGATTCCTCGTGCGTGAGCCCAACCAGGACGTCATGCCCCTGTCTATGGAGATTCGCATCAAAAACCCCCAGCCGCCCTTTGATATCCCAACCTGGGAGCCTGCTGGCGGTGTGCGGTGGACCGACGAGACCAACGACTTTACTGCCACCATCGATGTCAAAATCAACAACCCCTCGCAGCGCTTGTACGAGTGGCGGACCTCGAACAACCACACAGGCGAGTTCTGGTCAGCCCCCAGGCCCGGCGAAACTCCTCTGTCCAACAACGGCAGCTTCACCTTCCTTGCCACGTCCTGCATGGTCTCGCGTGTCCCGTACACACCGCTCGACCATCCTCTGGCCATTCCCGGCACCCGCCATCTAGCCAAGCTGCTCCCTACTCTGAGCGCACAGTTTATGCTTTTCATGGGCGACTTTGTCTACGTCGATGTCCCTCGCTACTGGGGCAAGGCTGTCAGCGACTACCGCCAAAAGTACCGTCAGGTCTATGCCTCGCCCGACTGGAACCCGATCGCCCAGAACCTCAGCTGGATTCACGTACTCGACGACCACGAAATCTCCAATGACTGGGATCATAGCCAGACCGGCATTTACAAGGCGGCCGTCGACCCGTACAACATCTACCACACTTCGGTCAACCCGCCCTTGGCCAAGAGAGCCGATAGCAGTGCCGGCGGCGGCCAGATGCGTGCCGCGCGTCCCGGTGCGACATATTTCGAGTTTCAGCAGGGCCCAGCCAGTTTCTTCATGATGGACACCCGCTCGTTCCGCTCGAGTAACAGCCTGCCATACGACGACGTAAACAAGACCATGCTCGGCGCCGAGCAAGCTGCTGACTTTATCGAGTTTCTGCGCAAGCCGGAGCCGCGCGGTATCAAGTGGAAGATTATCGCATCATCCGTTCCCTTCACCAAGAACTGGCGTGTTAACCGCCGTGATACTTGGGGTGGATTCCTGGCCGAGCGGCAAGAGCTGCTTGAAGCTATGTGGGATGCCGGCCTGCGCGGCACGGGTGTTGTCATCCTTTCGGGTGACCGTCACGAGTTTGCAGCCACCAAGTTCCCGCCTCCGGCCAACTCGACACGCTGGCCACAGGGCGTTGCCGTGCACGAATTCTCGGCAAGCCCTCTGAGCCAGTTCTTCTCTCCCGTGCGGTCATACTACCAGCGGGATACTGAAGACGTCGAGCTCAAGTACATCAACTGGGGCAACTCCAAGTTTGGTGCCGTCACAATCTCGCCACCCAGCGAGGGCAGCGATGCCAGCCGTCTGCACTACCGCCTTTTCGTGGACGGCAAGGAGGCCTGGGACACAGAAATTGAGTCTCCCGAGACTCTGATTGAGCCCAAGTCGGCATTGTCGTCGATCTGGGGCAAGATTGTCGGCCAGTGAGTCGTGACGGATACTTTTATGTTTGATTGCTCTCGGTAGTTTCTTTTATCATTTTGTTTAGATCTTTTTGTTTCATCCCTACATCACTGCTTTCTTTTATCGGACCGTTTATGCACATACACGCATTATTACCATTGTCTTTTCTTTGGTTTTTTCAGTATCTTTTTCAGGCCAGAAATATTTTTATAATTATTTATTTTGTTTTTATTCAATTGCTTCATTTCCTAAATTAAAAATGATATAAAAAGCCAACAAACGCCGATGTACTGGTTATCGTAACAAATGCCAATAAAATTACAAAAGAATAACAGACCCGCTAACAAATGATCATACCGTCGTTAATTCAAACAAAAATGCGGCAAAGGCTAACAGTAAATAACACTACAAATTACAAATATCGGCTCAACTATAGATCTGAGGACTGCTTCTAGTCGACCGGGGCGTGTCGCTCGGCGGCGGGTGCACAACAATCGCAATACTGGGCTACGAGTGCTGCTCCATCAGCCGGGCCTGTGCCATGCGAGGCAGCCGCTGCGCCAGTGCCTCTTCAATGCGCGGCGTGTTTGGGGATATTGGCGACATCATCGACTGTGAGTGGTACGACATGGGCGTCTCGACGTCTGCCGACTGTGGCGACTGGGTGGAAAAGACTGGGTGTTGTTGCTGCATCTGCTGCTGGTGGATCACGGCAGACAGTGGCGACGACGACCGGAAGCGTGCCTGGAGGGCTGACATGACGGGGATCGGGGGCAGCACTGGCGGCGCGTCCGTCATTAAAGCTGGAAGACACCGGGGATGGAACGGATGTGTGGGATGGAGTGGGTAAGAAGGACTCCGGCTATGATTTTGGGTTTGGTGCTGAGACCGAGCCCGGGTTGGTGGAGGCGTCGGGGGCAGGCTGATGGGGTTGCTGGCGTCTGGGTAGGGGCAGACCGGGGCAAAGCACGGCAGCTCGTGGTACTGTGTTTGCTGATGTCTGGGCAGCAGTCTCTGGTCAAAGTCGCCGTCACTCCCACCCCCACCGCTGATGATGCCAAAGGCATTAATAGGCATGCCGTCGGAGATGATCCTTGGAGGGGGAGATATGGGCGCAGATGCAGCGAGCATGTGAGCCACTACTGGCGTGGCTGGAAGCTCAACAGGTGTCATGGACCTCCGCGGCGGGTTGTACAGGAGGTTTCTTGTCGACTGCGAGACTGCTGACGCCGGGGGCCGAGGTGGCCGCGGTGGCGCTGCTGCAGATGCAGGTGCATTGGCTTGGCTCGGAAGAGAGCGCAATGCGCCGGGCAGAGGTTGTTGGGGCACTGAGGGAAGCTGAGATATTCTCGGCCTTTGGTGTCGTTGATGGTATGGATCATAACTATCAACCCCTAACATCTGTCGGCGAGGAAGTGTGTCGGATACGGACCGACCATGCTCGAGAGCCGGGGACGCTGCACGGGGGTTAAAGTAGCCATTGGCAGAGCTATGCCTAGAAAGCCGGAGAGGATCCGGCCATGGAGATGGAGATGGTCTTCGTGGCCTTTGTGACTGCGACTGCGACTGCGACTGCGACTGCGACTGCGACTGCGGTGGTCGTGCCGGCGAAGGCAGAAGTGGTGTGTTGTGCACCCGCTCAACACCAGCTTGTATGTCTTTCCCACCGTCAAAGTACGAGTGTGAAGAGTCCGATGACTGGGTTGACTTTGGGGTCTTTGAGCCAGTTAAGGCGGGCGAGCCCTCTATCGCCTGTAGGACTCCGGATGGTGTTCGCTCGGAAAAGCCATATAGACTATTGACTGCCGTGACATCTGGCTGTATTGATGTTTCTACAAAGTCGGATTGCAGCAAGGACGACGAGCTTTGTGGGATAGGTGGGAGTATTTTGTCGCGGTAGAAACCGGAGGAGAGCCGGTAGCAGATTTTCTTTGCTGATTTTGCCTCCTTTTCCGTCTTTTTCGTCTTTTCGACCTTTGCTGCCTTCAACGCCTTCTTTTCCACCTTGAGCTGCTGCTTTGCGGCAAATCGAGCTGCTGAGCGCGACGGTGGAGACGAGACGATGCCGGTCTCCGGCTCGTGGTGGGCGTTGTACTGCGAGATGGGAAGCCCGGCAGACGTCAGATTCGTCGTGAATGTGGTTGATAGATTATGTGCTCTGGGGAACAGACCACCCGACGACGAGGTCCGGGACGACTCGCGCGGCGACTGGTGCGGGGACTGGTGCGGGGACTGGTGCGACAGACGCCATGGCAGATGGAAGCGTGAATACTTGTGTCTTACGGGCTCCCACCAAGAAGGCGCCGAGTCTGGCGCTGGGTCCTGCAGATGAGATACATGAAATGTCTCGTTGGTGCTGTATCTGACAGACGATGAGGTAGTGCGGGTTGATCGCCATGACCAGAACGATGGCAGACACGAAGAAAACCAGAAGACGAAGCGGCGGCAGCCGGCAAGCAAGTGCTGCCGGAAGAAGTAGCAGACCACAAGGAGGGCGATGCCCACGACTATGCCAACAACTACTCCTGCAGTTACTTTGGTCTTGTTATTAGGGGCTGTGTCGGCGCTTGTGGGTTTGGATGCCGTGTCCGTGGTCGAGCTGGTAGCAGAAGCAGCTGTAGACGAGACCGTTGATGTGATTGGTGACAAGTTAGCACTTGACGATTGACGACTGCTTGTCGATGTTCTCGAAGGCGAAGGCGTTAATACCACGGGTATGGTACTAGATGGAGTTGAAGCAGCGACGGCCGTGGGCGCACTTGCCACTTCGAAATGTTTTGCCGACAGATAGCAGGCATCGCCTTTGCAGACGTAGCCCGGAGGGCAGCATTGCAAGCCGCATGATTCCAAGGTATCGTCGAGGTCTGTCGTGAGAAGTGGGCTATCCGGGTAGTTGGTGACGTTGTACATCTGAGCGTTGCAGAGCATGGGCACAATGTAGGTGCAGTCGGCGCCGTCGGGGCAGCATATGGCGGTGGTGTTTTGTGAGGAGGAAGACCCGTATGACACGACACAGGTGCTCCCGGACGCACAACAAAAGTTTGCAGGCAGGCCGCCGCCGCAAGCTGTATAGGTGTCGTCGATGCAGGTTTCCAAGTCTTGATTTTCTGTACGGGCTTCCTTATACCGAGGCAGGGCGGTGACGAGCGAGGAGGCGGCGAGGAGGATGCAGAGCCGTGATAGTAGTGTCATCTTGGGCGATGGCTGATGACACAAAAAAGCGAGTGGAAGTCATATAAGAGGTAGCGAGTGATCAGATGTAGTCAAGAAGAATAAATGACAAGAAAAGAAGAAAACGAGTGTGAGCCTCAAGATCGCCCTTTGCCTCACAGAGGCTGCGAGGAGAATACCAGAGTGACCGAGAGAAAGCAAGACATAGAAGAATTATTAGAAACAAACAACAATGAAGAGAAGTTGAGAGAGGAAACGATGGGCAAAGAAGAAACGAATGGATAATAAGGGTGGATATGCAGCGCGTCTAAAAGGAATCCTCCGAATTGTCGCCAACTGGTATGGCAGAGGTAGAGGAGACGCTGCAGAGTGTTGAAACGAGTGTGGTGATGCTGCTGTTTAGATAGACGCTGCAGACGAAGACAGAGGACGAAAAGACATAACAAGCGCAGGACTATAAAATGATGAGACAGGGGACGATAACGACTGGCGGCAAACGAAGGGGGGGGATGTTACATGAAGAGGCTCAAAAACGAGTGGTGGCCGAGAATGACGAGAACGATGAGAAGGAAGAGTAGAAGAAGGGAGAAACAGCGTCTACTTGAATGCAACACTGTCACATTGTTTGCGAGCCTTGCCAGTGTGGTGATGCGTGCATGGGTAGCTGTCATGGGTGTCATGGGTGTCATAAGATTGAAGTGTGTGCCCTCGAGTATGCCTCTCGGGCCCTCGCCGTGGTCTCATATCGGGCCTGTGGATCTTCAGTCAGCCAAAGCTAGTTCTGATTTGTCTCGATTCTTATGATTCTATTGTTTGCTCCCCGCGAAACAAGCTACTACGTTCGACGTGTCCCAGGAGGATGCTCTGCTGCCCGAAACGATGCTCCTGCATATTAAGCGCTGGCTTGTCTCGAAGTAAAAGATGTCAACAAACAACGGGAGAGCAGAGGCGCTGATAGATAGTAGATACGCTACCTAGCTATCCACTCGATTTCACCGTGAAGACTCTCTTGGAATACTCCTAGCCATGACTGTCAAATACACCAACATGGAAGACCACGACCCGGCTCAAGAAACCTAACTACAGATACTCACGGCAACACGGTAAGGACAACTGGCTCACCGTGAATATCACAATATATGCAAAATAATATTACCAGTGTAAGCCACCGCTGCACTCTCCGTCCCCAGTCTCGTCCGTTGTGCATCTTTTCTCGTAATCGTCGAGGTGACTGACGAATTCGGGACGGCGTGGGCCAGGCTAGAGGCCTAGCTGCAGGAACAAAGTAAGCTGAAGGAACTAGATCTAATTTTGCTGCATTTTCCAGCATTTTTGCAGAAAAACAGCCCTCGAGTTTTGTAGTCTATGGATGTGCAGTTGTTGGGCGCTTATGTGCGTCTACATTGTTGTTGATGCCCCTGCATCGACGTGAATTGGTGTAATCTGGTTGGTCAGATTGGTGCATAGAGTGGGGAAAGACTAAATGCTAACAACACTGCTGCCACGTCGAGATTTGGTACGGATGGTATGCATTTGCCAGTGGATCTTAGCTGTCATACAGTGCATATAGCAACATTTCGTGATATCATCTACACAATAAGCGCCTGGCCGCGATGCAGGTCCGGCCCACCCAAGCTTACTTGACGACGACGTACGGCGCTGCTGCTTTGTTCCTTACCAATGGCAAAATGCCTCTTGCACAATCGAGTCTGCCTATCCAGCCGGTCGCCATTCCGGACCGCTTCTTTGTGAACTTGGTAGAGCGTCTTATTTGCCTTTTTATTTCTTTTGTCTATCACGTCTTGATTTGGTTCTTCCCGAGCTTTTTTGGGATACGACCGGATGCGAGGTCCTTCTGCCTCGCCTATCTTGCCAAATTAGTACCTGGCATTGCTTCAAATCACCTGCTATGACTGCGCATCGAGGCTTTTTGATTAGCAATGCTTATGTAATCAAGAAAAACGAGCCTGTTCGACGGGGATATCAAACAATTGCTTCATAGATCCGAAGGCTCAAAACAGAGAGAGTCTCTAAAAGACCGAGGCTTAAGCTGAATTACGTACACATGCAACCAGCGCCATCCCGCCAGACTGGTTCTGATCTAGGTTGGCGATCTCCGTGTCTTCAGCCATGGATCAGCTCCATGAAAATGAGATTAAACGATGCAGGCCTTACATAGGCTCTGCCGGCCTTCATTTAACCTGCCTGGGTTAAATCTCATTACTACTGTCTTTGCCCAAGATGGCTTTGAGCCTTTTCTCGTTGGCATCATGCAATGCCGGGCTGACAACATCAATGTGTAACGTGACTAGAAAATACGAGGTGCTGTAGACTCGGTGAACGGTGATTGTGGTATGAAATGGGTAAAGACCTCATACTGAGTGTATTTTTATTTAGTTTTTTGACATTATGCATCGACTGAATGTTCTCGGTCGTACGGTCACTCAGCCTGCAAGCTGGTTGTTGGCAGGCTGGCAGGCCACCCCAATGAACGCTACCCCACACTCTCTAGCACGCCCCGCGCCGCTACGGAGACACGTGAGAGCCCCAGCTTGCTGTATTAGCACGACAGCTGCCCCGTAGTGAGCCGAGGCCAGGCCGCAAGCTGCCAAGACTAGCCTGTAAGCTGTCTCTTTGGTATCTTGCTCACCTGTTGCGATTTGTCGTGATACCCCTGTCCAACACCAACGTCACACCACTGCTTGACAGAGCAAGACAAGACTGGCAGGACATCCCGATTTTTGTGTAAGACAGCCTGTATAGTCTTATCGTGCCGTCTAGAGCGTCAAGACCGGTTGCAATGGCTTTCCGTCTCCGCGTTCCCGTCTCCCTCGGGCTGACTGCCCCGGCCGGAATGCTGTCGAGAGGTGTGCCCCGTGTCTCATCTCGGAGGGCAGCGCTCGCACGCAGCATATTTCCGGCTCACCGGCAGACTATCCGGGCATTCAGTGGTGCCGCCCAAGTGTCTGCCAGCGACTCTGCCGTGAAGATAGTCTCCTCGGAGGCCGCCAAGCGAGCTGAGCTGTGAGTCTTATTCTTAAATTAATTATTTCCGTTGAAACTAACTGATGCAGACCAAACTTCTGGCTACGGTACATAACTTTGGCCATGCTTGATTTCGGATAACATACTCACCATCTAGGGATAACTGCCGGTGTGCCAGCTGTGTCAACCAAGACACATCGCAGCGCAACTTTGACACCTTTGAGGTAACACTTGCATGATCTTGTTCTGCATGCTTTTCTTCACACTGACTGCCTTGAAACATAGATACCACCAAACATTCGGGCATCGGAGGTCAGCGCCGACGACAAGGGACTCAATGTAGTTTGTACGTCAACTCACTCGCGTGGTTGCATGCATCAGTCTAACGCCAATCAACAGGGTCGGGTGACAACCACAAGAGCCATTACCCATGGGACTTTGTGCAGTTCTACCAGAACAACGACTACCGGTCTCCCGAGGAGGTCGAGTGAGTATCCTGTATGCTTGTACTACAAACCAAACTAGATATTAACAACTACAGCTTCAAGTACTGGGGCAGCTCGATCGCCAAAGAGCCCCCGACTGTTAGCTACGATGCCGTCATGGACACCTCTGAAGCAGGCATCGCCAAGTTGACAGACTTGATTGTGAGTGATCTTTGAGAGAATCACGGGAGTGCATCACTGACAGGCAGCGTCGGTACGGCTTTGCCTTTGTCGACGGCACGCCATACGACGACCCTACCACCACCGAGCGTCTGCTCGAGCGCATCGCCTTTATCCGCGTCACCCACTACGGCGGCTTCTATGACTTTGTTCCAGATCTCGCCATGGCCGACACCGCCTACACCAACCTGCCTCTTCCTGCGCACACGGACAACACCTACTTTACCGATCCGGCCGGCTTGCAGGCATTCCATCTTTTGAGCCACCATGCACCGCCCGCCGAGGGCAAGGCTGGCGCCCTAGGCGGCGCCTCCATTCTTGTCGACGGCTTCTATGCTGCCAACGTTCTGCGCTCCGAAGACCCGGAAGCCTTTGACATTCTGTCGCGCGTGCGCCTGCCATGGCACGCCAGCGGCAACCAGGGCATCACCCTGTCGCCCGACCGGCGCTACCCCGTGTTTGAGCTTCTCGACGAGCAGGACCGGGATGTCTCTGCTTCTGGCCAGAACGGCAAGAAGAGCACTGCCCGACTTAACCGCGTGCGGTGGAACAATGACGACCGCGGCGTCGTTCCCTTTGGCGGGCCAGATGCCGACGGAATCGATCCCGTGCGGTGGTACGACGCCGCCCGCAAGTGGTCCGAGATCATCAAGCGGCCTGATGTCGAGTACACGGTCCAGCTGAAGCCCGGACGGCCACTGAGTGAGTTGCTCTTTTGTTCAAATGCCGTATTGTTAAACTAACCAATAGTTTTTGATAACTGGCGCGTGATGCACGGCCGGCAAACATTTGTCGGTGTTCGCCGTATGTGCGGTGGTTACAGTAAGTCAAGTTGATATTTGATCCTCCAAACGTGTTCATCGTCCTAGAATCGCTGCTAACGAGTAGTCAACCGTGATGACTTCATCTCTCGGTGGCGCAACACCAACTACCCCCGCGACAAGGTTCTCAAGCAAGTCGTGGGGTAGTTGTTCCGTGTTGTATGCTACCGAAACCCACGATTATATCTTCTTGATGTGCGATATAAAAAGATGCAAAAAATAGACAGCAAGCATGCGATTATCTCCAATCCAAGACGGTACACTTATCGCAAACTGCGGCTGAATTATGGTATCAGTGTGATGCGCGCTGATCTCCAACAATAACCGGGATAGGCCGTTGTTGTCTTGCAGTGAGACCGTGAGACCGTAAGACCGGGAGGGTGTGTGTCTGTGTGCCTTATGTGTGCTTATCATAGTACTGCACATTATCGTTATTATCGCAATTATTGCCCCTCGTGCGTAAGATGCAGGAAGCACAATGCAGGAAGGTGCGCGTCAGCGCCTTACGGGGCAGCAGCAATGAGGCAATTGCGGCCTGACCAGAGAGGAAGGAACAGACTCAAAGTACGACTGTGCCGCACGTGCTTGTCAGTTGCGCCTTCTTGCATTTCACCAGTCTCGCGTGCCAAATCTGGCCGTCTGCGTGTCTGCCATGCCGGTCTTGGTCTTGTCTCTTGCCTCTTGTCGTGTAAGATTTCAGAGGGAAGGCGCGCCGCCAAAAGGCGACACCTCCACTACTCGACACAACCACCTATCAGCAGCAAGTCAAAGTCAATAGAAACGCATTCGGCCCGCTTTTGTGCCCGCCTGTCTGTCTGTCGCCTAATATCATTGTTTTCCCCTCTGCCCTTCTGCTCCTCTTCTCACCTCTCTGATAGCCGTTAGTGAGACATTCTTCTACCTAAAATCCAAAAATATACCTGTAATTATGGCTTCTGGGTCGCACCTTCCCTGGAATTTCTCAATCCGGCTAGGCGCCACAAAACGCTCTTTCCTAGTGCCCAGCATAACCAACCTCTCCCCTCTGGTTTGCTGCTTCGCTAGGCTGCTGGCTGCCTCGCTGCTAGAGCTATCTTACAGGGTAGGCAAGACCGCCAGGCTGCTCCTTCCTTCTTCATCACCACCCTGACCACACCTTTTGTTACCATCTCATGTGCCCCTCCTTCCCTTTTCTCCTCGCTGTCTCCCCCAAACTGGGGCCCCAACACTGCAAGAAACCCTTTTGCTAGGTCTCGACTCTCGCCGGTCGCACTTTCCTCGCCTCGCTTCGTGCTACTTCTGTCGTATTTTGCCTTCCACTCCGTACTCTGCAGTAGCAGTACTCTGTAGTTAGTAACCTGTAACAGTAGCAGCTCCTTCCTAACTCGAGATACATCTTACAGTGGGGCGCCTTCCCCTTTTACCGCTGCTACCTGCTACCTCCTTCCACTATCTGCACCACTTACTCTACTTTGCATCTCGTAAAGTCAATTGTCAAATCTCCCTCTCAGCCTCTACTCTGTCTCCGTATTCTCTTTTTCTTTCCACAAAACTCCCCGACACCTGTCTGCACTCGTCTTCCTCGAGACACATCGACTCTCGCCCGTGCGCACATCTGTCTATACCCGTACTTATCGCTGCGACCCGTCCCTCCTCACTGTCTCACCCGTCACCTCGTCGTGTTGTTTCACCGACAAACCAAAAACGACTTGCATCACCGGCGACGACACGGCCGTCTTTTTGTCGATATTCTATTGCTTAATCACTAGCATATAGAGTTTCGCTTGACTTGGCTTCTTGCAGTCTCGGCTGCCTCTTACCTCTGCCTCGCCTTTGCCTCTACCGACGACCCCTCATTCCGTCACGGCTGCTTCAGCATCCCACGTCTTCTTCATTCTAGAATTTGACGTCAACTTCTCTACTCTCCCCCAGTTTCGACTTTACCCAACCACCTACAACCACAATCATGGACTCCGAAGCCGCACCCATCGAGCAGCCGCTCGGCTCCCCCGCGTCGGGAACCTTTGAGGACCGCCGCAACATCCAGGTCGACAACGCCATTCGCGCGATCACCGACAAGCAGCCCGTTCCCGAGATCGACTTTACCATCCACACCATGGAGGATGGCAAGAGCGTCAGCACAACAGAGCGCGTGAGCAAGGGTATGTGCGCTCCTTTGAACCTCCTCGAAATATGCACAACTAACACAAGTAGATGTCCAGGCACCGGCCACCTACAAGCCGACCGACGAGCAGTTCTTCCACGACGAAACCCACACAAAGCCCGACATCAACTTCCTCAAGCAGCACTTCTACCGTGAGGGTCGCCTTACCGAGGAGCAGGCCCTCTGGATTCTCCAGAAGGGTACGGAGCTGCTGCGCGCTGAGCCAAACATGCTTGAGATGGATGCGCCCATCACCGTGTGCGGTGACGTCCACGGCCAGTACTATGACTTGATGAAGCTCTTCGAGGTTGGCGGTGACCCGGCCGAGACTCGCTACCTGTTCCTCGGTGACTACGTCGACCGTGGCTACTTCAGTATCGAGTGTGTCCTCTACCTGTGGTCGCTCAAGATCCACTACCCCAAGACCCTGTGGCTGCTGCGCGGAAACCACGAGTGCCGTCACTTGACAGACTACTTCACTTTCAAGCTCGAGTGCAAGCACAAGTACTCCGAGGTCGTCTACGATGCCTGCATGGAGTCCTTCTGCAGTCTGCCTCTCGCCGCCGTCATGAACAAGCAGTTCCTCTGCATCCACGGCGGTCTCAGCCCCGAGCTGCACACCCTGGACGACATCAAGAAGATTGACCGCTTCCGCGAGCCCCCTACCCAGGGTCTCATGTGCGATCTGCTGTGGGCTGATCCTCTCGAGGACTTTGGCCAGGAAAAGACGAGCGACTACTTCCTGCACAACCACGTCCGCGGTTGCTCCTACTTCTTCTCGTACCAGGCTGCCTGCGCGTTCCTCGAAAAGAACAACCTGCTATCGATCATCCGTGCGCACGAAGCCCAGGATGCAGGCTACCGCATGTACCGCAAGACTCGCACAACTGGTTTCCCCAGTGTTATGACCATATTCTCGGCGCCCAACTACCTCGATGTTTACAACAACAAGGCCGCTGTGCTCAAGTACGAAAACAACGTTATGAACATTCGCCAATTCAACTGCACACCCCACCCCTACTGGCTTCCCAACTTCATGGACGTTTTCACGTGGTCGCTGCCCTTTGTCGGCGAGAAGATCACCGACATGCTGATCGCCATTCTGAGCACGTGCTCTGAGGAGGAGCTGCGGGAAGAGGCCGCGACATCGTCCACGTCGCCAACGACGGCTGGCTCGCCTCCCGTCACTCCTGGCACGCCCGGTCTCGGCAACCAGGACCCTGACTCGATCGAGTTTAAGCGCCGCGCCATCAAGAACAAGATCCTGGCCATTGGCCGTCTGTCGCGTGTCTTCCAGGTGCTGCGTGAGGAGTCTGAGCGCGTGACCGAGCTCAAGACGGTTTCGGGCGGTCGCCTGCCTGCGGGTACTCTGATGCTGGGTGCCGAAGGCATTAAGAATGCCATTAGCAGCTTCGAGGACGCACGCAAGGTCGATTTGCAAAACGAGCGCCTGCCGCCAAGCCACGACGAGGTGGTGCGGCAGAACGAGGAGGATCTGCAGCAGGCGCTGCAGCGCGCCACCAGAGAGGCCGACAACGACAAGAAGCTGCAGACGCTCTCCAGAAGACTAAGCACGTAAGTCTGCTCTGATTTTCTCCCTATGAAAATTCTCAATGCTAACTCTTTAGTGACCGCAAGAACTAATGCTCGGAAATGATACATGATCTGTTTTGATTTCTTCTTCTGTACTCGCGCAATGCCAATGTCCCTGTTCATGTTTTGTACGCTGTTTTTACGTATGTTTGTTTCTCATCTTACACTAGGATATGTTGATTTGGAAGCCATTCCCGCCACCCAAAATAAATGCCATGCTCACGTTTATAAGGCACTATATTGAAACATTCTATTGATTTAATTCGTAATGTGTATACTCATATCCTTTTTTCCAGTACGCCGTCTACTGACATCTATGCGTTGTTCTTCTTGGCAAAGGCGTCAATGAACTCGGCCAGCTTGGCCGCGCCCTCCTCCGAAATTGTGTTGTAGTTGCTCGCGCGGATACCACCAACGCTGCGGTGGCCCTTGAGACCGGTCAGGCCCAGGGCAGAGCCCTCAGAGACAAACGCCTTCTCGACAGCATCGTTGCCACCGGCAATGCGGAAGACAATGTTCATGCGGGAGCGTGCAGCCTCGACCGGTGCGACGCGGTAGAAGTTGGGGTGGGCGTCCAGCGCGGCGTAGATCTGCTTGGCCTTGCGCTCGGCGACAGCCTGCTGGCCGGCAGCCTTGTCCGAGGGGAACGAAGCCAGCAGCTTCTTCAGGACCTGGCCGGCAATGTAGACGTCAAAGATGCTCAGGGTGTTGTAGAGGGACTCGTTCTTAGCAATGATCTCGTACTGCAGAACAATGGGACCAATAGGCAGCGCCAGGGCGCGCAGCAGGGCGGCAGAGGGCTGGGGCAGCAGAGACTTCTTGATCACGGCGACAGTGATACCGGTCGAGCCGAGGTTCTTCTGAGCACCGAAGAAGAAGGCGCCGTAGTTGCTGACGGGCACGGGGCGGGACAGGATGTTGCTCGACATGTCAGCAACAACAGGGGCCGTGGTGTTGCCGGCAGAGGGCACCAGGGCAGAGGGGAACTGGGGGAACTCGACACCGTCGACGGTCTCGTTGTCGCAGTAGTACACCATGGCGGCGTTGGGCGACAGGTTGGCCTTCCATGCGGACTCGTCGGGAATGGCGGCGAACTTGCTGGCAGTGCCGGCGCGGGAATCGACCTCCTTGCGGGCGTCCGCGACCAGGTTGACCTTCTCGGGGCCCAGAATGCGCTGTGCCTCCTGGTAGGCCTTGAGCGACCAGCTGCCAGTCACGAGGTAATCCAGCTTCAGCTCAGCATCGACCTTGGCCTTGAGAGCGGCGATCAGCTCGGGGGAGGCGTCGTCATCGGGCAGGCCGCTGGCAACGAGCTTGGTGCGCTCCTTGAGGACCCAGGCGCCCACCAGGTTGTAGATGGTGGCAGCAAACTCGCCGGTGCCGCCGCCCTGCAGGATAATGACTTCGTACTCGTCAGAAGGAACGTCGAGGAAAGTGGCGAGGTCGGCGCGAGCTTCGCGAACAATGGTCGAGGCCAGCTCGGAGCGGTGCGAGTGCTCAGCGAGGCCAAGGCCGGTGTCCTGGTAGTTGACGAGGGCCTGGGCGGCGCGCTCGAGGACCTCGGTGGGCAGCAGCGCGGGGCCGGCGCCAAAGTAGTTGATCTCTTCGCGGGAAGGCATTGTTGTGTGCGTGTGTTTGTGTGTGTTGGACAATGGTGTACAAGTGCGAGTTCAGCAGAGAGACGAGCACGTTTGTTGACAAAGTATGACTGATGACGGCGCAGAAAAAAAAAGAGGGGCCGAAGAGCGGACGACAAAGCAAGCAATAGTTTGTTTCGGCAGCGCCAGTGTTTCTATTAAGAATGCCTAAATCAGAAGGAGCGAATAGTGATTATAGTTTACAAAATTGGCAAGAGCTGAAATGATGCTTATAAACTGTTCGAAGCATCGATTCTGACTCAGATCATGGTCTCGCAGAGCTCCCGCATTGCATGCATGTATGAGTCTTTGCGTCTGATTGAGTCGTGATTATGGCCCCTCTGTTAGTCAAAGCCCGAAAGCACTTAATCGCAAAAATCAAGTGAGCTAGCCGGTCTCGGAATTCTACCGCCCTACCTCTACTAAGACCTGGGCACAGCTGAACTTATTTCTCGCGCAGTAAACGCTTCAAGGCGAAGCAGACACAACTTCATCATGGTATCGAATATAAGTCTAATTTATGTTGATTGTCGCGTTCTATTTAGTCTGATCTGTCGGAGGAATATGGTTGTTGAGAAAACGTGGGGTACCCGAGTCCATGGTGTCAGTCGTTCTTTCCTCGCCTTTGCGTAACCTTTGAGGAGACTGCCTCTGAATGATTACAAAAAATGGCAGGAGCGACCAGAGAATCTCGGCTTGTCCCGTCTCCTGCCTCTTTTGATATATTCCGATTTTAAGAGATAACACTTTCTTCGTAGATAGCCAAGCGCACTTGTTTATTGCAAATTGTCCTGCCAATTGCCCAGTCGATCACCTATATAATCACAGCTAGATCTAGTCCCGGCCCCGGGCTTTCGGCAGTTGCAACTGCCGCAATTCCCTAGTTGGGATAGTACGTAGGTACATAGTGTGCTTACCGTTGCTGGTGAGAATTTATGTATATAAAAGCGACAAGTAAGATAATAGACTATTTACACTGCATGCTACATACCATTGGGGTTCAGAGCACAGTTCTCTCCGCATAAGGCGTCGACGACCAAGACAGAACAGCTTCATCAAATCCCAACCCTCTACAATCAACGATTGGGCACTGCTGCTCCCTACATATCTCGCAACGATGGCCGAGAATCGTAAAGCGAAAGAACCTGCTGCATTGAAAAATAGCACGAGTTTTCCACCGCCGGGATTCCGTATGTTTGCTACAACAAGAATACTAGAGAACGTATCACTGACGCAACAGCTACTCACAACTCACCCCGTGTCTGGCTCATCACTCAGGCCCTGTCTCCGCTTGCAGTCCGTCTCATAAAGTTGCTGCTCGGACACGGCGACAGCGTAGTTGCGTGTGTCCCCCCGCTCGATGCAAACGATGCAGCAGTCAGTGCCGACTTTCGACAGCTTGCTGTCGAGTGCAATGCCCGTGAAGGATGGAAGGATCGCATCCGCGTCATTAGATGTGACAGCTATATGCGTGGCCAGTGCGGTAGTGCCGTCGCCGAGGCCGTCGCGATATTCGGCCGAATCGATATCATGCTATTGTGCTCGTCTATTGCCGTCGTCGGAAGCGTGGAGGAGTTAGATGGCTCATCCTTGGTCGGCGAGCAATTTCAAATCAGCTTCTTTTCACAAGTCAACTTCATCCAGGCTGTCCTGCCAACACTTCGCGCGCAAGAAAACGGCCACATCATCGCCCTATCTAGCATTGGAGGGCACATCGGCACGCCTGGAATGCCTATTACCACGGCAGCGACTTGGGCGTTCGAGGGCTACTGCGATTCCCTGGCTTATGAAGTCGCACCTTTCAATATCAAGGTCACAATCGTTCAGCCACCAACAGAGGCATTACTATTCACAAACAAGATCGCATTTGCGCCAATAAAACCAGAGTACGAGACGGCTGCCGCTGTGACCGCGGCTGCTGCAGCTGCAGCATCACCTGCTGCTAAAGACAAGAACTCCAACGCGCCCGCCGATGACGAAGGATCGCCCGAGCCCCAGTCACGATCAAGCTTTCGCGGGATGCTATTCAACTTTCTTGACGAACACGGAAGCCCGCCTTGCAAGCCCTTGCATGAAACCGTGGCGAATGCAAAAGAAGCCGTGCGGCAGTACCCGAGGCTCCCGCCCCGGGAGCTCGACAAGCTACTGTTTGAGACAGTGCATGCCCTAACAGCGATAGGAGGCCTTGGAGACCCCCCTACTCGACATATTGTTGGCTATGAGTCTGCATTAGCTGTGGAAGAGAAGCTTCAGATTGTGACTGAAGAGCTTGAAGAGTTCGTCGAGACGAGTCTCTCTGTTGATATCTACGACAGTGAGCTGAAAAGGGAAGCTCGGCGAGGCAAAGCTCCAGATCCGCCTGTACAAAAACTAGAGCCAGAACCGGAGCAAGAGTAGGCCGCAATTTTCCTCTAATTCGTCACCTAAAAACCACGACTATGACCCCATCGCAGTGGCCAAGCCGAGCGACCGTCTTGTCTGTGGTTTGAGACGCGATTTTGAACATAGCTACAAAGACAGGCCGCGGCCACGATCTCTACGACAGCAGATGCCGACGGCTGCAAATCGTCGACTGCTTCTTATTACGCTGCCATAGAAACTGATGCCGGTCGACGTCTCATATTAGCCTCTTCATCCCACATAGAGCATTTGCTTCAGTTGGCCTGTGCGGAGCATTTAAAGTGAGCACATGTGTTTCTCGCAGTCATTCAATTCAACTCATGGCCCTCACCGAGCTCTTCGGCTATTGTCATGTCCAAAATATACAATATCTAGGCAGATGACGGCGGGAGACACTGCAATAATCTTGACAAAGGTGCCTATAGCAGCATGGGGGTGAGGACCGTGTCCTGTCTGTGGTCGAGAGACCCTGTCCTTCCCATTTATCACCATCAGTTGATAGGCGAAGCAATACAATATACATGATGTCGAGTAGCTTCATAGGTTTTCAACAATAAGTGCCGAGCCATCTGCCATATAAGTGTAGCACGCCGCAATATGAAATTAGGAATAGTAAAGGTGGTATTGATTCTAAAGTCGAAACAGCCGAATGTCCTAAGAGAGCCTATCTATGAATATTACAATAGCAAGATGACCTTAATCCAACAGACTAGAAGTTGCTTGCTGATATGAAGGAGGTGCTTGGTGATCCTGGTCGCTGTTGGCACCTCCAGGCGCCGGCAGGGCCTGTCGATCATTCGCCAGCCATGACGCCGACTTGGCCGTCATCTTTCCAAAGTATTGCTGGACAAACGACTCGGTGTAGTAGCTGTGGTTGGCATTGTGGCTGCTCTCGAGATTGTGCGCCAGCTCATGAGCAACCACAACCCACCACCACACAGTGGCATCAACGCGTGCCTGTGCAGAGGCAGACGACGTCAGGAGCGGCGCATGCAGCTGCATGAAGTAACGCATGTTGCAAAAGATACTTCCATTAAGGTTGAAAGCAATAGTCGGGCCTGTATAGTCGTAGTACATGTGGACAACACCAGCCGCCAGGCCGTAGACAGACGCAACGTCCATTAGAAGACGCTCAAACGATGCGATCATGCCTTGGTTCCGGCCCAGGAACTCGGGCAGGACATGCGCCTCCTTGGTAAGATCATTGTGCACAAAGAAAGACATGCCGCGGGGTGCCTTGGCCACATTGATAATGTCCTGGGCAGGCTTATGATCGCAATACGTCGCCTGTTCCTTGACTGCGTTGGTCTGGGGCGGAGAGAAGACAGACGACGAGCCGTACGGCCGCGAGGCATTGATGGCGCTTTGCATGTTCTCCTGAATGGCTGCTGGTGACGTCACACGGCCATCCTCGGCAGGACTAGGGGATGACACACCAGTGTTGTTGTTTGTCGTAGTGACTGCTCTCGGCGGTTTATCTGCTTCTTTGGTCTCGTCACTGTTACCGAGACCCCACCATTTGGTGAAGTCGGACAGCTTGTCGTAGTTCTTCTTGCCAAAGAAGCTTTGCAGGCCACTCTCTTCGACCTGTTCCTCCTCTCTGGAGTTTTTGCGGCGATGGACGAGGGAGTTGTTCGGCGACGGGCTGTCGTCTTCAAATGCACCCGGCATCTTAGGCTCGGGAGTTTTGTTGCTCTTTGCGCGGGTGGCTGCAATCTCGGTGCCTCGCAAGTTCCTGACGCGCTCCTGCTCGGCCTCTTCAAATCGCTTCTGCTCAGCCTCATACGCTTTGCGCCGCTCTTCTTCAGCCACCCGTGCTTCTGCCGCCTTGGCCCGCAGGACACGATCGACATTGTAGCCACGAGCACGCAGCTCGAGCAGGTCCAGCTTGAGGAAAGGCTCAAAGAAAAAGTAAGCCTGCTGGCTCTGGCGACTGAGTACAAGCTGGCACACGGCCTGGCCAATCTGGTACATATCTGGCTTGCCACGGGACGACACATAAAGCACGTGCCCACGAGTTGTCGATCCTGTGCTGGCAGCTGACCGCTTCTCGGTGTGTGTCTCACGACTTCCGCTCAGAGTTCGCCGCAGCGCGACAGATTGCACCATAATAACATCAAGCCTCTTCTCAAGCCACTTATGATCGTGCTTGATGACATCCTGGCGGTACTTTTGGTACTCAAAGAGGAAGATTTTGGACCGCTCCAGCACAAATGATCGAAGTGCGGCCGCTTGCGACTCGCTGTTGGGGACCTGTGAGCCGATGGCCACTTCTTCCCGAACAACACTGCTCAACATCTGAGCGCCGAGGGCAACGTAAAAGTTTTCGAGGACGTCTTCTTCGGGTGCGCACAACAGCTTGTCTTTGAAAAGGCGGTAGCTGATGTAGTCATCAAGAATGACAATCTGGCTTGGTGCAACAAGCTGGAAGTGCTTGATAGGCGGCTCATCATCTGCATCCGCTTCAGCGTCGTCATCATCGTCGTCACCCGTCGGCTTGCTCCGAGACGACGAAAAAAGACCGCCCTGGCCACCAGTCAGCTGCTGGCCAGATTGCGCAGGCTGCCGGCTGATTTCACGAGATGCAAGCAAGAAAGGAGCTGACTTCATCTGGCGGAACAGCACCTTATCTGCCTTGAGACGGGGCAAGTCCTCTGCCAGTGAGCGCAGCAGGTTGAAGTAGCGCTCGGTCGTTTGGAGAGTACTGAGCAGCCGGGCCGGCTCTGTACAGGCGAGATGTGCAATCTCCAATTTGGTCGGCTCGCTCTTGGAACCGCACTTAAACAGAAAGGCGTTGGCATTGGCTCCAAAGTCAATAAAATCAAAGATGTCGCCGTAGGTAGTGGACGAGCCGAGGTAGCAAGCGCTAGGCCGGAGGAAGTTCACAGTTGTGGTTTCGGCTGGTCTTTGAAGGTTCTTCTTATCGTCAGGGAAGCCATTAGCATTCAGTACCGGTGCAGCAGGCTGGGCTTTGCGCGTAACTGGAACAAAGGCGCCCAGTTGGAGCTTTTTCAGGCTGTCGCCGTGAATACTGCCGAGGCGGGTGGAAAAGTACGTGAAAACGGCTACGGCATCCTCATGGGTCCGGGGCGGCTTGGCCAGCAAACGGCTCACACACTCTTCGATGGGAGGATCGGCGGCAACGCCAAACTTGCTGGCATGGACGTGCAGGTCGCTCCGCAGAATTGTGAAACCGAGAATGGCCGCGTTAACGTTAGTGTAGCAGCCGGAGGGAGGCACCAAAATCTCTTCAGTGTTCTGACCCTTCTTATCACCGCTGCCGCCTGCCACGCCCGCGCTCACTCCATTGCCACCGCCCATGACCGGGAGAATATTGCTCGCAACAGTCGACATGCGGAACATGTTGTAGCCATTGATGGTGTGGTTTGTAGTGAAGTAGTTTCGCGCTTTGTCACGCATGGTGGCATCGGGCGAAGTCATTTTCTTCACAAGTTCTTGGACAGTCGGCCGCATGCGCAGACCAAGCTCATAGAGGAATGCGGCATCCGGGCTGCTCTTGCGGAAATAGCTGGTCCCGTGTTCGGGCCACTGGAGAATGGGAAAGCCGAGGTCACGCACAGATTCGGACGGTTCAAACAGCTCGTATGCGCGGTACAGCTTGGTGGAAGGAATCGTTGACTCCTTGCCCAAGGGTCCAGCCTCGGCTGGGCAGAAAGCAGACTCGCGCAATTTTCTCATGTCTGCCTCGGGAATGTCACCCCGGACAGAGGCAAGGTATTTGACGAGCTCGACATGGCTCCAAGTGTTCTTGGTCTTATGCTCGCTCTTTTCGCCCGTTCCGCTCTCTGCTGACTTGGCTGGCGATACTGACTGGGCCATGAGACGTGTGAAAATAGTCTCCAGATCAACAGTCTTGCGCACACCCAGAGTCAGTAAAAACCGGTCCTTGAGGTTCTGGCAGCTTGGTGACAGGACAGGCAGGTCATCAAACAGTTTCACCGTCGGGAAGAAGGCATCCTCTGGCTTCTTCATGCCCATCTTGGTCGGCATGCACGTGTTGCTCTTGAGCAAATTGGTGGCGACCGTCTTGTGCGGGATGCTCATGTTCTCCCAGTTTTTAGACAAGACCTGGAGTACTTGAGCGGCAAAAATAGGGGACTCGGTCATGTTGTGCTCAGTACCTAGTGTTTGGCGAGCAGTCAAAAGATACTCAAGCCAGGGCACAAAGTCGAGCTGGCTCCAGCCCAGAGCCGACAGCTGCTGCAAGGGGACGGTGCTTGTGATAGAAAAGGGCATTGTCGACGGCGGGAGAGGGAGGTTAGCCGGGACCTTGTTACCGGACAAGAAATGCTGGATGCCACGAAGCTCGATGATAGCAACGCTCCCCTCGAATTTTTCCGGATCGACCAAGCTGGCGACAGCTACACGCAACAGGGAACGAACACTCGGCGGGTCCAGCTCTTGAGATGATGCACCGTTAGCAATCCACTTTACAAAGTGTGTAAGCTGAGTGCGGTCGAGCGGCTTCGATTCCAGCTCGGAGCGCACGTCTTCAATGGTCACGTCTTGGATGATGCCAAACTCGTGCAATTTCTGAATAAAGGGGCTGTCCTTCATCTGCTCGACAACGACAGGGATGCCATTGACAAACTTGCTGACTTCTTCGCTCTCCATCCGGACCTTGGTCGTTGACATGACACCGCGGCTGGAGAAGATGTCCAAAGTTGGGTCTCTGCATGTAGTCCAAAACGACTCCTCAACAATCTGTCCGACATAGGCGCTCGGCGTTGAGTCGCCATAAGTATATGTCTTGAGCACATGTAAAGCTTCTGGCACAAACTTGGCCACCTCTTCGACCGTCGGGATAGGTGCAACCTTGTTGTTCTTGACTGCATTTGCACCGGCAGAAGCGGCACGATTGTCCTCGACAAAGCGACGGAACTTGATGCCAAGGTCAGACATTTCATTGATGAATGCAAGGCGAGACAGGATGCCGGCAACACGTAACAGCTCCATGTTCCAGTTGCGCACCCAACGGGCGTTGAGATCAATGGCTTCACGCTCGACGGTCGGGATCAGCGAAGGTGCGGAAATGTGCATGCCGGCACCGGTGGTCTGCTGGGTAGGGAAACCGATAAAGATACGGCCGCCGGGTTTCTGGCTCGGCAGGACCGAAGCAAAGATGTCTGCCGCAGGGACCGAAGCCTTTGTGCTGGCACCGTCGCCAGAAGAGGGTAGTTTGGCGGCAGCTTCTGAAGCCTTGACGTCGTCGTAGGATGACGTCAGGATGGCCATCCTTGTGGTCTTTGGGGGTGGCTTCTTTGTAGCTCGCTCTAGTTCTGAAGCGAAGTTTGCGGGCACACTCGTCTTGACAGAGGCGGTTGTCACGCGTAGGAAGATAGTCGCGCGGCCTTCGCTAGTGAGATTCTGCAGGACAGTATCCTGGACGACTTTTTCCTCGCGCACAGCCTTGGTACGCTTGTCCTTAGTTGAGGATGACGTGAAACGGGAGAAGAAGCTTTTGAGTGAAGGCAGGTCGCCGGCGGAGATACCGTATGTGTCGGTTGACTTGCTGTTGCCGCTGGACGAAGACGAGCCGTTGCCCCCGGCCGACCCGCCACCCAGGCCAGAGCCAGATGTCGACGCTGGCGGCTTCCAGGACACGGCATGCATGTATGTGGCATCGATCCGGGCACTAGACCGCTCAATGGCTGCAACAGTCATCAGTCCTTCCTTGGTGCGCATATCCAAGTTGCGCGGAACGGATACGGCGGTGCTGGCAGACAGGTCTTTTGTCAGATCCAAGATCTTCCAGTCATCGATCCAAAACTCGATCTTCTGCAGGGCAACAAAGGTCAAGCTCGTGGCTAGGAACTGGCTGACAGACAAGAGGTTGGGCAGGGCTGTAGTGGCGTTGCGGTAGTCCAGGACAAAGGTTGTCTTGGGCTTCTGGGTCGGGTCGGCTGCGTCCTGGGGAAGAACCAGCTTCCGCGTGAACAAGGCGTTTCCCTTCCAGTAGAAAGCCATAGCCTCCTGGCCAGAGCTTACAAAGGGCTCCTCGCAGTCGGCAAAGACACTGTAGAAACCAACACCAAAAGCACCGATCTTGGTCTCGTCGGGGTTGCCCTCTGCAATACGCTTGAGACGAGCCCAGTCTGTCTTTGTAAAGGGCTGGCCATCGTTTTCGACGAGCAAGCGGCGGAGTGTGTGGTGGAGGATTGTGTGTTGTAGAAGGGTATTTGAAGGGTCGGTTTCGGGGCCGCCAGGTGTCGTTCCAGGGGTTGCTCCGGGTGTTGCTGATGAGGTTGAGGAGGGTAGAGGAACAGTAACGGAGGGCGTGGTTTCCCACTTGATCTTGACGGTCGTTGCCTGTGCATCGGCGGCGTTCTGGATCAGCTCGCGCAGTGTCGTCCACTCTCCCGAGTAGCGCGCAAGCACCTTGTCGATCAAGGCGCGGGTGTCGACAGTGACGGCCTCTTCAGCCTCGCCGTCGCGGAGGGCGGCTGCCCTCAGCTTTGAGTAGTCCATGTGTGTAGATGAGTGTCTTTGTGTGTGTGTATTAAGGTGTATTTGGCCGTGTCTCTATCAGGGGCTCGCATCCATGCCTGATGGATGTCGTGATGTCGGTCTCGAGTAGCTCGGGATGAAACAGATGGAAGCTCGATCGTTCTTTGGTTTGTAGGCAAGGGTATCGTACGCGGCTAGGCACAGAAGTGACGTATTTTGCACAGCCGCCGTCAGAGTTCGAGGTAATTGTACAGCAGTCTGTAAATGTTGCCAATATCGAGATGTTGTCGGAGTGCCGGACTTTAGCTTGCGCTGTATTACTGTGTAGTCGCTGTGCAGTGAGGCAGCTGCTCAACACGTTGTGGCCCCGAGCCTTCCAATTTGGGCGTAAAGCGCAGTGCTAATTACCAATCGGCAGGCGCGACCCGCCAATAACCGCCACCAAGAAGGTACCAGAACGCGCCTAGGCAACCACTATCACAGCTATCCAGCCAGTGAGGTCATTTCCACCTCTGAAAGTGACTTCACATGTAATTGATTTTCACAGATACCATTCATTTAATAGACTACTTTATTTATTTTTACTACTATAGACTGCTACATTATAAATAGGAGTTTTTTTTTTTGTATTTCAAAGATGTATTTTCAAGTTCTGTTGTATTTTATTAAATTATTCGTAACTTTTTCGGAACAGTTTGAGGTTTGTTCACTTTCTACAGAATATATACTCACGATATCAACGTCACCTCTCTTGAGACTAGGGTAGAGCATTATCTCAAGAGACTACAATAACCGCAAAGAAATACTTGATACGTATCGTTTGTGAAAAAAAAGTTTATTATCACGGCATCCCGTGTTGTTGGTATCATACAGAAAACGTGGATCATGAGAGACATGAAAAGAAGCGGAAAAAAAAGATAAAAAGATAGGGAGACGTGGGGTATCACTGCCCCGTTGCCATCGCACCATGATCTGCAGCTTTGTCTGCCTTACTGCTGGCAAGTTGCTCGACAGCTCCCTTGTCCTTGTCATCGTCGTAATTGTCGGCCTCGCTTGCTTCAACGCTGGGAGGCTTCCTCCTTTTGCCTTCTTGGGCCTGAGCCGTCGAAGCCTTGCGCTTTCCAATGGCATCTTTGACCTCGGGGGATGCTGGCTGCGCCTTTTCAGACGACTTCTTAGTATCAGCTTCCGCCTGGCCATCCTCTCCATCCTCGCTCGCAAAGGGACTACCGAGGCGCAGTGAGAGGGGTGGTGGTGCATCGGAGTCTGGGGCAGCCGCGAGAGACTCTGGAGCTGTAGCCTCTTTTGTGTCGACTGTATCGGCTGGAGTACTTTCGCCGTTGACAGCTGCCGTTTGACAGCTGTCTGCTTTGCTAGTAGCAGTGTCCTTTTCGGCGCTTTCAATTGGGCCAGTACATTGGGTCGGGCCACTGTCTTCAATCGGATCTGCCTGGTCGGTGGCTGTCGGTTTACCGTTGGGAGTTGGCGATGTGGGAGATTCTTTTGCTGTCGCGTCATCCTCTCCATCCTGAGTAGGCTCATTCAGAAGCTCTTTCATAGACTCTTTGTCAATATCTTTCGTGGAGCTGCTACCAGGCTCGCTGTTGCTTTTGACACCGCGCAGGTTGTCTGGCACAGTCACACCCCACGCCTTCTCAAACTCGCCAACGACATAATCGTCGAATGCGCCCTGGGTTCGCATCATGTGCGCCTCAAAGGCCTCGGCCAGCCACTCGCGTTCAAAGAAACCATTCTCTAAATCGTTCGTATAGCGGGCACAGTCGTGTCGAAAGTTGTTGTCGTTGATAAGCGATGCAACATTCGGACGAGCCGTGTCCGTGCCGGCCTCAGAAACGTTTGCCATGGAGGGGAACAGAGCCAGGATCTCGGCCTGCTCTTCCCGGCTAAGCACGTCCCAGGTATCAGGCCGTAACAGAATAGAGCGCAAGTCATGGTTGATCAGTGGCGAGCGGGTGCTGGACAAGAGAGAGTCGGTCTTCCAGCGTGCAGCTTCAGCCTTACGACGGCGCAGGACAGCAGGAGTGACGGCGGGTGAGCCAGTCGCTTCTGCAGAGCGTGCTGTTTTGGCAGTAACGGGGGTCTTCGCCGAGGCCTTCTCCTTTACCTGTCCCCTGCCCTTGGCCTTTTTAAATGGTGACGGCGTTGATTCTTGCATACTCTTGGGCTGCACCACTTTCCGACCAGACCGGGTAGTTGTGCGTGGAGCGGGATCAGCTGTACCGTCCATGTTCGCTTTAGGAGTGGCAGCTAGATCACTGGCTTCATCATCTGCCGTGCCGGTCTTGTGAGCAGAAGGCGATGCTAGCTGGTTAGTAAATGTCTGTCTTCTAGCTAGTGGCGACAACCACTTACAAGTTTTCCTTGACCTTGCTTGGCTCCGAGGCGACATCTTGATAGGTGTGTGCAGCGTTGAAGGCGTCGCGCCAATCTCCGAGAGCACTGGCGTAGAAGGCACTGCTGGAGTTTCTGGGATCTCGGTGGCCTCGTGTTGTTCTGTATCTCTTGCAGACGAAGCTGGCGGGGGCGTTGACGGTCGTGCCAACGCAAACGCATTGGCGGTGTAGGACAAGGGCACATGTGCTGGGCTAATTTCAACCTGCATGGAACTCGAGTCTGCTTCTATAATCTTCTTCAAAGGCGTGTTCGGGGGTGGCAAGGCGTCATCAGACGGAGATTGAGCTGCACCGTTGACAGGTTCCTCCTGGGAGGGGCCGAGCCGAGACCCGTGTTCTGATGGGGCTGCATCGTCCGAATTTTCCGCTGGGATGACTACATGTGGTAGAAAGGACGACTCGCGGCGGGGAGTGAGCTCAATTTGCACATCCTCCATCCGGTGCGAGTGAGCGTTGCCGTTTGACGCGGGAGTCATGTCGCCGCAAAATTCATGTTCACTTTTCACCGGCGACAGCGGCGAAGAGGCTTCCATTATGACTATAACACTGGCTCAAGCTGAGCGGTATGCTATAAAGTTATAGCTGTGCAGTCATACCGTCGATTCAAGCGATCATGGTGATGCTGAGATGAGAAGACGCGGCAAACGAAGAACGATGCCGCTGATCGATTGCATGAAATGTAGGGCGACTCTAGATGATTTTGACGTAACACCGTTGGGACACCGTTGAAAATGAGGGGATTACCCTGTGAGATGTGAATATTGGAGCTGTGAAGCTGTCAAGGCTGTGAGCTCTGGTGAGCCGCATTGGTCTTCAGCAACTGATCCAGCTTAGCTTGGGCGGGCCGCTGGAAGCAGCTGTTTGGTGCCCACTGTAATTGGCTGGCGACAGAGTGACGTTGGACCACCTTTGCTAAAGTGGGCCATATTATATAATCACGAAAAACGTTGCCCTAGACAACTACAGGCGTTGTTTACAGAGGATTTACCGCTACTATCACCAAAATACAGTGTTTATAGTGCACTACACGACATTGACGACACTCAATAACGGCAATTCAAGATACGCGTAAACGTGACGACACTGACGACACATCCCGCACGAAATGAATTTATAACCACAATCAAAATGTCACGGACATCGACCTCGGTCCACACATACGGCCGGCCGCCAAGCAGCAGGACACGACCGCTGCTCTTTCAGACACATCTGCCCGTGAGCCCGACCGACAGCAGACGGCGGCAGCGAACATGGGGCGCACAAGGACGGGGAGGACGGTTCTCTGTGTATGACGAGCCAGAGCAAGAGCTGGAGGTGGATCTGGTGGACGACCCCACAGAACACTTGACGTTTGTGTCGCTCGACGACGGCTTGACACTCGATTTGGGGGACGGCGAGTTTGCGGATGGACAGCAACAACATGATGAGGATGAAAGACCACGCCCGATTCCACAGGAGAGCAAGACCGAGCAGATGCCGGTGAGAGCTACACGGAGTCGAGCTGTGGCAGAGCCCAGCAAGCTAGATGGTCACGAGAATGAGGCGGCCATTGTCGTAGATGACTCCGACAACGAAGACGACTCTCTGTTCCTCGACTCATATCAAGAAGAAGCCACAGACATTGACGTCGGTCTGCGTGTGCTGACCTGGGCCGACATGTGCCCGCCGGGCGACCGCATCGAAAAGATTGCCGAGGCCTCGTATGCCGAGGTCTACCGCGTCACCAACGAGCGCGGCACCAGCATCATCAAAGCAATCCGGCTCAAGCCAGAGCAGGAGGGCCAGCCATCAATCAAGCCACAAACAAAACAACAGATCAAGTCGGGACTCGTCGACGAAGAGCCTCACGACGAGGACGACATGCGCGGCGAGCTGACCATTTCAGAATGGCTGGCCGACATCCCAGGGTTCGTCGTGTACAAGGAACGCTACATTGTGCGCGGAAAGACGACCAAGGAGCTGCTCGAGACACACCAGGCCTTCCAGCGGCGTGCCAAGCGACAAGACCCCGGCCGGCTGCAGTTCTACCCTTCCCCCAGCCGGTACCTCGACGATACGCGCTTTCTCGTGATCGAGCTGGGCGATGCCGGCCGGGCACTCGAAGACATGGCGCTTGAGTCCATATCGCAAGTCTGGGATGTGTTTCTGCACGTCGCCATTGCTCTGGCGCGGGCCGAAGACCAAATCAATTTTGAGCATCGCGACCTGCACGAGGGAAACCTGTGCGTCCGGCAAGTGGCGCCGCCGCGGGAAAAGACTGACGACTCGCCCGTCGCCTTTGGCTACTCTGGGCTGGACATTACGATTCTCGACTACGGCCTGTCTCGAGCAGAGGACGTCTACGCCGACGAGGAGGAAGATGAACATGGCAGCGACGAAACCGGCCCCATTGCCTTTGACCTGGAGCGCGACTTGAGCCTGTTCACAAGCACGCACGCCGTGCAGTGCAAGGTCTACCGGCAAATGCGCTCGTACCTGCTTAAGGGCGACCGCGTGCATCTGCCACCGGCATGCCACAACACCCCCTACGACAAGGGCCCTGACGACGAGCCAATCTCGTGGAAGACGTACAGCCCCTATACCAATGTTCTGTGGCTGGCATACCTCTACGGCTACTTGGTCCGCAGTTTTGCCGGAAGCAAGGCCGACCTGCTGGAGTTTCGGCGGACCACGCGCGAGCTATGGGCACACATGAACCCAGATGCACCACCGGCCGTGCTGTCATTCCCCAGCGCTACAGATGTCGTGAGGTTTGCGGTCGAGGCAGGCTGGTTGACACAGGCCCAGCTGGGCGGAGGGGGTGGCCATGGCAGCGAGTATGCCGGCGACGACAGCTTTCTCAGCAATGATGGCGGTGCGTCGAAGAGTATCGTCTTTGACATGTCGCTGCTATCACAGTCGTTGCCGCAGCTAGCGGAGGATGGCGAGAAGGAAAAGAGCATTATCGAGGCCCAGATCATCGACCGGGACGAGTCGGAGCTTAGACGATCTCCGCGCCGCCGCCGGGCCGTCGACCGATACTGCTAGGCCCGTGATAGATGTCCGGTCATGTACCACCAGTTTGTGTTTTTGGAACTTGTTTTGCTTGGTTTAGATTCTGATGCGGAGTTTGGAGATCCCACGGCCGGTAGCCACATAGCGAGCGTTTTCGTTTTCGTTTTGAATTTTAAAGTTTTTCTGTTTGAATAAGGTTTCGAGTGCCGTTTGATTACAGGCTTAGATACGTTGCCGCCCATCTAGCCGCGCCCGGCATCGCTATCGCGCTCGCATGGGCCGGGAATTTAAAGCCCGACTCTAGGCGCTCTCATGATTGTTCACCCACGGTGTTTTTCTGCTTGCCTTCGGGCCAGTGTTTCATTCTGGTCGAGAGAGCTGCATGAATCGCCCCGCTAGCCACTGGCCGAACCACACCGACAGCTGTGACATGTGGTAATTCCACATTTCTGTCTCCATAGGAGCTCTGTAGGCCTTCTACTAGCCTGTGCTAGCCTACTTGCATCCGAGGCCAAGACCGCCTCCATCAACGACGACCAGGCTACGCGAGACTCCGAGGACCAAGTGGTCTTCTGCTTCGGTGCTTTCCCCTCTTTGCCTGTTTTTGCCTGTCTTTGCCTTTCCATGCGATCTGCAATCAACGGGTCTCCAAAAGGCTGTTCTACTCCTATGTTGCATTTGTCAGAATCTCCTCAAACACTCTGATTCAACGTCATCGATTGGATTCGCTTGCACTTCAGCTTGTCGATATTTCGGTCTTCTGCTCAAAGTCTTATAAAGGCCAGCCTCTCTTGCTTGCTTCTTGCAGTTGAAGGCCTCCTAGACTACCACCAACATCAACAACAATGGCAAAGCTCACTCCCACCGACTCGCGCGTCGAGCACCGCTCGGCCCTCATCCGCGGCCAGAACTACCACTTTATCGTGGCCAAGCCGCCCAGCGGCCAGCCCATTAAGGGCACTATCATTCTTATCCACGGCTTTCCCGATCTTGGCTTTGGCTGGCGCAACCAGGTGCCTGTGCTCGCCGAGGAGCTGGGCCTTCAGGTCATCGTGCCTGACATGCTCGGCTACGGCGGCACTGACTCGCCCGAGGACCCCTCGCGGTGCTCCTACAAGAACTCATGCGCCGACCTCGTCGAGATTGTCGATCATGTCGGCGTCCAGCCTCCCGTCGCGGACAACAAGTTCTTTGTCGGCGGTCACGATTGGGGTGGTGCTACCGCCTGGCGCATGGCCCTCTGGCACCCGGACCGCGTGCGCTCCGTCTTTGCCATCTGCACGCCCTTCTTCCCGCCGTCCAAGAACGACTTTATGCCCATGGACGTGATGGTCAAGCACATGCCCAGCTTCGGCTACCAGCGCCAGTTCTCTAGTGACGCCCTCTACAAGTACGCCGGCCCTGGCCAGGACGAGCACATCCGCCAGGTCCTGCAGACCCTGTACGGCGGCGGCGCCTACGGCACTGCCGATGAGACGGACCACTCGGGTGAGCTCTTTGACACCACCAACGGCGTCAACATTGAGAAGCTCAGCAACGACATTGTGCCGACCAAGCTGCTGAACGCCGAGGAGATGGACTACTATGTCAGCCAGTTCTCGCGCCACGGCTTCCAGGGCCCGACCAACTGGTACCGCAACGCCAAGGTCAACTATGACGACGAGCGTGTGTTTGTCACTGGCGACAAGCAGGCCAACGCCCACCTCGAGATGCCGGCGCTGATGGTCACGGCCACGCACGACACGGCCTTGCCCGTTGCGCTGTCGGCCAACATGCACAAGTTCATTACGAACCTGACACACGTGCAGGTCACGGCAGGCCACTGGGCCCTGTGGCAGGCCACCGAGAAGTGCAACGAGCACATCAAGAGCTTCCTTGCGCCCCTCATCGACGCTGCACCAAAGTCCTCTTTGTAAGGGGCAGTGTGTGTAGAGAAGGCACTTCTGCCTCCCCTCATCTACCAACGTCTCATGCATATATGAAGTAAATAGAAATGTAAATATATATAAATCAACCAATTTGAGATTCAGAGTGTGCCCGCTGTCTATGTCTATTGTCTCTTGCCTTGTTGTCCCACGGCATGCCACTTATATGATCTATCTGGCTTGGCCATGCCTGTGGATGAAGACATCCGTGCTGAGACTGGAGTGAGTCTGCTGCGTTTTGGTCGCACAGATCCAGTATTTCCAATATATGCCTCGTGTCGATATCAAGGCTACCCTGCCACTGCAGCTTCTGCGGCATCACCATCCCGATGTCCATCTCTACATGCCCGAGCATGCAGCGACTGCGCCTCACTTGCGTGACACATCGGCGATAAAAGACAATATGGTGGTTGAAGTGCCTTGTTCCAGGACACCATCTCGACGATTCGTCGATCAAGTCGAATCAAATTTGATTCCGGATAGCGATGGAGTGCCTCACTTCAGAGTGTACTTTGCTCCGGTAATCGTAGGTGCAGCGGACTTGGCCTTTTTGTTTGGCTTTCCGCACATTGCACACACATCCTCCTTGTAAGAACACTTTTATTGTTAGTCCTGAATGTAATAACAAGTCTATGTAGGAGTGACAACTCACATTGTGGCAGTACTTGTGTCCTTGAGACACTTTGACTTTGCACTTGTCGCACGAGCTAGAGTACTGCGCGTATGGATTTTTTGCGTTCTTTGAGAGCAGTTTGCTTTTTCCAATGCCGTTCTGGCCTATTGTCGCCGACTTCTTGGAGCCCGACGCCGATGTTGATGCCGGCGACCCGTAGTACATTTCGTTCTTCTTCTTGACGCCGGGCGTAGCCAGCGACGTCCCCTTTACCAGCTTGGCGCACTTGCTGCAGACCATATTGATTGGTGGTAGAAGTTGACTGCAGTTATATTGATAGTGGTTGGCGACAGTAGCTATTGGCAGCGAGTGGTGCTTAGAAACGGTCAACAGGTGCAGATGCACGAGGCTGAGATGACGACGAGAAGGCTGTGGCTTTGCTAGCCGTTGATGATCCCTCGTTTAACGGTCTCGCTAGGTCGTATCTTTAAATAGATACTTGTAGCTGTAGAGCGAAGAACTAAGAGCTGCGCCAAAATGAATCTGTGGCGATATCGCAAGTGGCGGTTCGCTGATGACGACAATGTGCAGTTGACAAAGCTTCGCCCCAAGTAGCGACGTGCAGTAGTCTGGTGTGGCTGGAGTGTGGCGAGAATTGCCGTTGCGCAATGGAGACGGCAATTGAGTCCAGGGTCGTCAGGGGGTTTCTCGTAATCGTCTGGGTCACCTCCCTCCTCCTTCCATTTTCACACATACGTTTCCTTGTTATTACGGGGCATATCTGAGACACGAATGATGGCCAAAGAGTGCTCCTTCCTGGAGTTTTGAAATGGACGGCAAGGAAAGCGCAAAACGGACAAAATGGCAAGCGGAAACAGCTGGCAATACGGCACAGCAGAGCCCTGGGTCGCACTTGCCGTTGTGGAATTGGTTTGCATTGTATGCTCGTTCGCTCTTTCCTATCCGCGCAAAAGTATTGCAAATAGCAAATTATTACCAAGATTAGGCAGGAGCAAAGTGCGGCGCCGAAACAATACGAAAGGTAGTTTAAAACAGGCAAGAGCGACTGTCTGGTGGACTGCCTCGTAACGCTCCTCTGTAACTACGGATCGCTAAGATACCTGCCTCCCTTCAGAATTCTTGGCCAATGAGGCATGCCATTCGTTTCGGGGACGATGGGGCAGCGCGGCTTGGAAAGCGCGAACAAGGCAAGACATTATTAAGGGAAAGGGCGACCGAACAATCCGGATCAAACACATGACAATTGCTACAAACAACCATTCTCTTTGCATCAGGAAAGAGCAACCGCGTGAAAGAAAGAAACATCAAAGAGCGGAAGGAGCAGTCAGCCTCCAACTGCCCTTTACGTACAAGTACACCACTCTCTATATCGTCAGCGCCAGTACAAACATAATTTAATTAAATCCAATAATAAATTCGAAATACACATTGAGGTGCCCAAAATAAACCCACTAGTTCCCACCACCTCCAAAGTCCAGAGTGGCTGTGCTAACGGGCCAATCAGGGCCCTGCGCAGGCATACATTCCAGACAACGAGACACCTTTACACCCAAAAAGGTCCCAGTGGGCCTCGTCAGCAGTAAAAGGGCTGCCTTTGACACTCCACTTTGCACTGCGCTGGGAGCCTTCTGTTACTGCTAGCGACTGACTAGCGACTGACTGCAGTGTCTCAACTGTCCGCAATAGCCTGTGCTTCAGAAAAAGGAAACCAGAACACCACAAACAGCCAACCTCATCAGCATCCCGCCGCATCATCACACACTCTTTTCAGCTATCTCACGACCTCTTGCATCATCCACGAAGCGGTTTGATTCCATAAACGACTCTACACGCGACCCCGATCTCCATCACGCCGCGCCGGCCGTCCCATGGTCGACTCGCATTGCCCGTGATTCCGCATGCCGGGACCGACACCCCCCTGAGCTTCGACCACCAACCTCATTCTTCTCACGACACTCCCATCGATACTGCTAGCTCGCAGCTGCGGCGTCATAATATCTGCCCACACTCAAGATGAGTGGAAGGCCACCACCAACAGGGGGCTACAATAGCTCCCGCAACAATAACGATCTGTTGCTCGACCTCGACGACCAGCCCGTCTACGGCGGCGGCCAACGCTCCGACCTCAACGATGACGACCTGATGCGCACATATACCCAGGACCACGACGAGTCTGCGCGGTCGCGACCGTCTATTTCATACGATGACTTTGTCGGCGCCGGCGTCACCACACACCCATCCGCCAAGGCCCCCCCTGGCCCTCACAGCTCTGGCGCAGGCGCCCCCTCCCAAGCTTCATCATCGCGCGGCCCCAACCCCCCATTCATGACTGAAGCCACTCGCCAGTACAGCCAGACCAGTGACCTCCACAACTATCAGCGGTATGCCGACGACTACGACGACTACCCCGAAGAGGGCCAGTCCTACTACCACCAGGGCGGCCGCACAAACTCGGGCCCCGACACCCCGGGCCAGCTCAATGCTCGGAACCGTAACAGCGTTCTCAGTCTTGGAGGTGGCCTGCTTGGAAAGGCCAAGAACATGCTGGGCATGGGTGATACGGGCTACTCCGAAATGGACCTGCCCCTGACCGAGACCGCAGGGCAGCGCTCCGGTACTAGCGGCGGCGGCGGCGGCGGCGGCGGCCACCGGCCAGGAGATACCGCGGATGCTGGCGGCAACGGTGCTGGGAAGCCGAAGAAGGCCTTCGACATTGGCAGCATGTTTGGTCGCAAGAAGGTCGACCCGGCCACGCTCGGCCCGCGCATCATCCACCTCAACAACACACCCGCCAACGCGGCCAACAAATATATCGACAACCACGTCTCGACGGCCAAATACAACGTCATCACTTTCCTACCCAAGTTCCTTTTCGAGCAGTTCTCCAAATACGCCAACATCTTCTTCCTCTTCACTGCCGCCCTCCAGCAAATCCCCAATCTCTCGCCTACGAACCAGTACACCACCATTGGCCCTCTTATTGTCGTGCTTATGGTGTCTGCTGGTAAGGAACTAGTCGAGGACTACCGCCGCAAGCAAGCTGATCGCTCGCTCAACATGGCCAAGGCTCGCATTCTGCGTGGCTCCAACTTTGTTGAGACCAAGTGGATCGACGTGGCCGTCGGTGACATTATTCGTGTCGAGTCCGAGGAGCCATTCCCTGCTGATTTGGTCTTGCTGGCGAGTTCCGAGCCCGAAGGTTTGTGCTATATCGAAACGGCAAACCTGGACGGCGAAACGAACCTTAAGATCAAGCAGGCACTGCCCGAGACATCTACCTTTGTCGGCTCAAGCGACCTGAGCCGGCTCGGTGGCCGCCTGCGGTCCGAGCAGCCCAACAGCAGCCTGTACACGTACGAGGCTACCCTCACGGTCGCTGGTGGCGGTGCCGAAAAGGAGCTGCCGCTCAACCCCGAGCAACTTCTCCTTCGTGGTGCTACGCTGCGCAACACACCCTGGGTCCACGGTGTCGTCGTTTTCACGGGCCACGAGACCAAGCTTATGCGCAACGCCACGGCCACCCCCATCAAGCGTACCAAGGTCGAGCGCCAGCTCAACATGCTGGTGCTGGTCCTCATCGGCTGCCTGCTGGCTCTTAGCATTATCTGCACAGTCGGTGATCTGGTACAGCGCCGTGTCGATGGCGCTGCGATCTCCTACCTCGAACTTACTGCCACTGACAACGTCTCGGAGATTGTCAGCACGTTTTTCAAGGACATGGTCACATACTGGGTGTTGTTCTCTGCTCTGGTTCCTATTTCTCTGTTCGTCACTATCGAGATGATCAAGTACTGGCACGGCATTCTGATCAACGATGATCTCGACATGTACTACGACAAGACCGATACTCCCGCCAACTGTCGCACGTCCAGTCTTGTGGAGGAGCTCGGCATGGTTGAGTTTGTCTTTTCCGACAAGACTGGCACTCTGACGTGCAACATGATGGAGTTCAAGCAGTGTTCGATTGGTGGTATTATGTACGCCGAAGATGTCCCCGAGGACCGCCGCGCAACAGTGCAGGACGGTGTCGAGGTGGGCATTCACGACTTCAAGCAGATGGCGCAGAACCTCAAGACCCACGAGTCTGCCGGCCACATCGACCAGTTCCTGTCGCTTCTTGCCACTTGTCACACCGTTATCCCCGAGCGCGACGAGAAGGGCAAGATCAAGTACCAGGCTGCGTCCCCCGACGAAGGTGCTCTTGTTGATGGTGCTGTGAGCATGGGCTACCGCTTCACGGCTCGCAAGCCCCGTGCTGTGATTATCGAGGCTGGCGGCCAAGAGCAGGAGTACGAGCTGCTTGCTATTTGCGAGTTCAACTCCACCCGCAAGCGCATGTCTTCTATTTACCGGTGTCCCGATGGCAAGATCCGTTGTTACTGCAAGGGTGCCGATACCGTCATCCTGGAGCGCCTCAACGACGACAACCCGCACGTGGAGGCCACTCTGCGCCATCTTGAGGAATATGCGTCTGAGGGTCTGCGGACGCTGTGCTTGGCTATGCGTGAGATTCCGGAGCAGGAGTACGAGCAGTGGAAGGCCGTGTTCGAAAAGGCCGGCACGACGGTTGGCGGCAACCGTGCCGACGAGCTGGACAAGGCTGCCGAGCTGATTGAGCACGACTTTTACCTGCTGGGCGCCACCGCCATTGAGGATCGTCTCCAGGACGGCGTGCCTGAGACTATCCACACGCTGCAGCAGGCCAACATCAAGGTCTGGGTTCTGACTGGTGATCGGCAAGAGACTGCCATCAACATCGGCATGAGTTGCAAGCTGCTGAGCGAGGACATGATGTTACTAATCGTCAACGAGGAGACGGCTGCGGCCACCCGCGACAATCTGCAGAAGAAGCTTGATGCGATCCGAAACCAAGGCGAGGGCCTGGCCATTGAGATGGACAACTTGGCTCTAGTCATTGACGGCAAGTCGCTGACTTATGCGCTGGAGCGTGACCTCGAGAAGCTGTTCCTGGACTTGGCTATCATCTGCAAGGCCGTTATCTGCTGTCGTGTGTCGCCGCTGCAAAAGGCTCTGGTCGTGAAGCTTGTCAAGAAGTATCAAAAGGAGTCGATCCTGCTCGCTATCGGCGACGGTGCCAACGACGTGTCCATGATCCAGGCTGCGCACATTGGTGTCGGTATCAGCGGTATGGAAGGTCTGCAGGCTGCACGTAGCGCCGATGTGTCCATTGGACAGTTCCGGTACCTGCGCAAGTTGCTGCTTGTCCACGGCGCATGGAGCTACAACCGTGTCAGCAAGGCCATCATGTACTCCTTCTACAAGAACATGACGCTGTACCTGACCCAGTTTTGGTACACGTTCCAAAACGTCTTCTCTGGTCAGGTCATCTACGAGTCCTGGACGCTTTCGTTCTACAACGTCTTCTACACCGTCCTGCCGCCTCTGGCCATGGGTATTCTCGACCAGTTTATTTCGGCTCGCCTGCTCGATCGCTACCCACAGCTGTACAGCCTGGGCCAGCAGAACACGTTCTTCCGGATCAAGATCTTTATGGGCTGGATCCTGACGGCGACGTACCACTCGATCATCCTGTACATTGGTGGCGAGTTGTTCTGGTATGACGACCAGATGCTCAGCAACGGCCAGATCGGAGGGCATTGGGTCTGGGGCACAGCGCTGTACGGCACTGTGCTGCTGACCGTCCTGGGCAAGGCGGCATTGGTGACGAACAACTGGACCAAGTACCACGTCATTGCCATCCCTGGCAGCATGGCCATCTGGATTGCGTTCATTGCCGTGTACGGTACTGTCGGTCCCATGCTTGGCATCTCGACCGAGTACGAGGGCATCGTGCCCCGGCTGTACTCGAGCCCTGTGTTCTGGTTGCAGACGTTTATGCTGCCGGTCCTCTGTCTCCTGCGCGACTTTGCGTGGAAGTACGCCAAGCGCATGTACCGCCCCGAGACGTACCACCACATCCAGGAGATCCAGAAATACAACATCCAGGACTACCGTCCAAGGTACGTAACCCCCCTCTTATATCTAAAGTGATGTTCAACGCTAACAGCCCAGAATGGAGCAATTCCAGAAAGCGATTCGCAAGGTGCGCCAAGTACAGCGGATGCGGAAACAACGCGGTTATGCGTTCTCGCAGGCCGATGAGAGTCAGACGCGTGTGCTGCAGGCATACGACACCACCCAGAACCGTGGCCGTTACGGAGAGATGGCGTCGTCTCGCGTGCAGTAGTCGATCAGCTCTTGGCTTTTCGTCTTCCACGTGGAGGGCATGTATTTTGAAATGTTTGGCCTTTTGTCCATCTTCTTGTTTGCGTCTTTTTGTTTTTATTTCCTAGGTGATGACTGATGGTCCTGGGCTGTACAATGCATGATTTGCTTCCGCGTACTCTTCTTTTCTTCTTTATTTCCTCACTTCTTCTACTTTTTTCTCTTCTCTTTTTTCTACCTTTTTATCTTCTTCGTTATTTTGTTTGCTATTTGGCTGGCGGGAATTGGTGTTAATGTATTTTGATTCTACTGATAATTTTACCTTGACGTTATCTCTACATCATACTTCGTATGATTTGCTTTGACCTGTTTGCTTTGACCTGCTCTGCTGATCTCATCTGCTTTGCTGTGCCTCATCTTGGCCAAACTTGCCTGCCATTCGCATCGACGAAGCTCGCAAACAAACCAATCGTGCGCCACGGAACTTAAATAGGCGATTACGGGCGATTTGCCAGCCACATGGAAAAAGAAAATTAGAAAGACGATACTAGACGATGCCAACGGTGTGCCAAGAGCCGACTTGTTCTACGGCGATTTGTTCCGGCCAAACGTGCATGCACCCGAGGCCCCGAGCATCTGAGCGCTTGTCTGCCACCACACCATGCCACCCTACTTCGGATGAGTAGGATATCAACGGTCAATACACAGTACACTGCAGGCGAACAGACTATGGAAATACCACCGAGGCAGCGCACATACAGGTTTTCTGCTCTTGTGACATAACCTTGTTTGCCAGGAAGAGGCAAAATCTGCGACGGCGGTGCATTGCCGCGTTATGCTTATTGCAACTACCAGCTCTTTGACATTCGGCACGGCTGGTAGAGAATAGAACTCTTGAGATATTCTACTCTGCTCTCGATATATTCATGACGGTCGCTCTCGCGTTCCCGATTAGTCATTAGCAGTTATTCGGCGTCGTATTGCGATATGCCCCTATTCGCATTCACGCCAGCATGATTAGCCTTGCCTTGTTCGTGATAGTTTGAAAAGACTCATGATAGCTTTCTGGTTTGGGATCTCATCAGGCACAAGTATATTTATCTCGAAAAGTCTTTATCCAGTACAACACAAACGCCAGCTGAAGCAGAAAGTGTGCCAGTCTATACCCATAAGAGGCATTTGACCGTCAGGGACCGTGCGTGGATTTATGCACTTCTGGATGCTGAATTTACTTCATATTATCGCAATTAATTGTTGCAATATATCTCGAGACGAAGAGGGCGAGACGGCCTTAGTGCTGCAGCTAAGATGCAGCTAAATATGGGATGAAGAATTGACACCGCACAAGTAGCAAAACAGCCAGCCCCCTGAAGCTATGAGAGCCAGGAGCCCCAGCAGTGGGAGCCCCAGGAGTCCCAGAAAGAGCCCTGAATCCATCCGGGAAGGAATTTAGAAACAAAATTCTCCAGGTCTCCAGGTCCAGCCAGGTACAGTGCAGGGTACATCGTACAGGCACGGATAAAAGTGCGAACCTGGCAGGGTCCGGGAGATGAGAGAAACAGCTGTTGAGGTAGTTTTTCCTCTTGTGCAGTGTATTTGTACACTTGTCATACTGGTAATACATTGAGTTACCAGGGTACGACAGGGGAGAGGATGGGCAAGTTGAGGTACATTGTGCCCTGTACTTGAACGACATCGAAAATATAGTCCCCGAAGAAGCCAAGTATCATGTACTGTACTTGATTTTGCTGTATCTCATGAGAATTGACAACTCTTGCACGAAAATATGCACAGCCCTGGGTCACTTGATAGTGTCTAGACGTATTCGGGTCTACATTATGCATCGGTGACCTGCTTGGCCCTGTTCGGGGTTTACGCCCTCCCTTGCATCTCAAATCCAGTCTGGCAATATATTGGCATTGCGTGATGTATTGTCGTGTAAGGATAGATTGTATTTTCCATATGTTCATGGGAGATATCAGACTCCCACGGCGCCGAAAAGATAGCAAAAGGGGATGGCAAAAAAGAGAACTATAGAAAGTGGCTGGAGGACTGGCATACATCGTTCATCGTACAGAGAGACTGGTAGAATAAGTGTTGAAGATTAAACCGAATATGAAATAAATGTGGTACAGAGGTATATAGAAGAAATAGACAAAAGACACAGACGTGATATAATAGACAAAAGGAGTCAAAAGAAGAGATATACAGCGTGTCGAGAAAGTGAAAATAGACAAAGAAGGAAATGAAGAAAGAAGTAGAACAACCGCCAAACCAAACACCTAGACGCTCTCCTTGGCAGTTGCAGAAGTAAAGCCTATGCTATTGCTGTTGCTTCTGCGGTCGCTCTGGTGGTGGCTCTCAATGCTGTCCTTGCGAGCGCCCTGGTGCTCGTCGTCGTAGTGGACCATCACATCCGTTGTGCGAATAATGCCGTTGTAGGACATGATCTCCTCTTCACTGGCAGTGGGCGAGCCGCCACCAATGGCCGTGTGCGTGGTGTTGTGGCCACCCATGCCCATGCCGCCCTTGTTCTTGAGGTCGCGCAGCTGGATCGACTTGCCGCCCGTGCTGCCCTCGCCGACAGCAGTGTTGCCGTCCATGGCGTCGTTGCCGAGACGGCTACCGCCGATCCTGCTGCCGCGGGCGTAGCCCTTGCCAATGCGGCGGCCGCCCATGCTGTCATTGTGGTTGCTGCTGTCGCCCAGACGGTAGCGGTCCTCGTAGTAGGGGTTGCCGCTCGGACGGTTGGACGAGAAGAAGCGGGGGAACCAGGAGCGGATCAGGCCGCGCAGCGAGGGAGCCGAGGCGCAAATAATGGCCAGGTTGGTCTCAATGCCCGATGTGCAGAAGCCGAGCGAGTAGGTCGGGTCGGCACTGGGGGGCTTGAAGAAGGCCGTGTAAATGTACCACAGACGAACAATGCCGACGACGGTGACAATGGCACCCAGGAGGAAGACAAAGATGAGAACGACCTTGACGCGCAGGGGCATCTTGAGATCAAGGAAAATCCAGAAGGGAATGGCCAGGGTTAGAACATCAGTAAAGATGGTCAGAGCAGCAGTAGCGACGTAGAAGGTACCCTGCTCGATGCAAGAGCCGCCCTCGATGCTGGTGTCCCAGTTGTAGGCGATGGGCTTGCACTGGAAGATGACGACGAGGAAAATGGCGACCATGAGAGACAGGTTGAAGGTGTTGAGGACGTAGATACACCAGCGGACACCCGGCTTCTGGCTGCCGAGCTTGAGCAGGAACAGGAGCATGGAAGTCTTAACAAGCGCGAGGATAGGATTGTAGAGCACCTGCACGGAAAAGTTCCAGATGTTGGCCTGTATGACATCGTAGTCGGCTGGGACGTTCCAGGCGTGGATGCCGACAAAGTTTGTCTTCATGTACATGTAGGTGGTGGCGGTCTCACCAATGGACATGGCCATGGCGAGGATGATGATGGCATCGTCGATGCCAAACTGCTTTGTGTTGACACGGCTGTAGACACGCAGGCAGATGATGATAAAGGCGAGGATGGGGAAGAAAATGGTGACGGCAAAACCAAACTGCTGGAGCGACGAAGTCGGGTACGTATCCGTGCTGGTGGCGCGCGAGTTAACGGCGAGCGCGGCCAGCGTCCGCAGCGGATGCTGGGAGTCTGCAAACATGTCCAGACCCATTGTGCTGATATCGATGTCGACAGCAAAGTCCAAAAGGTCGAAATCGTCGATGTTGTATCAATATAAGATGTGGTCCGTGAAGATGCACCGAACCTGAGAAATCCTTGATGTTTATGGCCGGCTGGCTGGGATGTGTAGCGGCTTCCACTAGCAAGGCAAGGGAGGCAGAGGGAAAAAAGAGGGAACAGACAAGAGAACTGGCGCTGATCACCTCTTATACTGCTGATCACCTACTGCTTGTAGAGAAGATGTGCTAAGATGCTCTTAAGAGATGGAGGCACTTCTAGGTTCCAGCAAGCAGTAAGCGGACGGGGCCAGGAATGTACCAGGGGATGGGGGGCGGGAGCAAGTGTGACGGACGGGGGGGGATAAATAAAAGTATATATAGGAAGATCAAGGGATTAGATGTGCATCAACGCCCACGATTGTCGTTGATGTAGGGGATATAAAGAAAAAAAAAGAAAACAGTCAACAGTCAACATGCAGTATCTCGCATGCAGGGTCGCAGAATGTGATTGACTGCAGAAAGTAGGGTAGTAGAGAGTAGAAGAAGGGGAATAAAAGAGGCAAGATGAGATTAATGGCAATCTGAAGGCAAGCAAAAGGGAAAAAAGGAGAATGGCTGTTGAAGTTTTTGGTAATGCTGCAGACAGAAAGCAGAATAGTGCGGCTTGCGTCTTTGGCGGCTTGTCCTGGCCTTGAGAGGAGAAAAGCCCCGAGTTGCTACTTGCGGAAGTATTTTTGATTGCTTGCTGCTCCGGTTCCTGGTTCCTGGCTCCAGTCCAAGTCCCTGGTTGCTGCTGGTTGCTGGTTGCTGCAGGTTGCTGGCGGCAGGCTGGCTCGTGAAGACAAGTCTGGCCGAGAATTTTCTTTCCTTGGGTCGCTTGCAGTCTGGTTCGGAGAATATCTGACATGAAAAACGTCAAAGAGCCAGAGATGCAGAGTCAAAGCTGTCGAAGCGAGGTTGTCTGCTGTAACCAAAGTGACCAAGAAGTCAAAGACCAAAATACTTGTGACCTCGACCAAAATACTTTTTCACACTTTTGCAACTCGTCGAAGCTATGGGTCACGACGGGACCCTCAACGGCGGCGAAAAGTGGTGATGGATGGGGCCAAGATCAGCTCAAGCTCCAGAGCAAGAGTGGTGAATCTGAGAATACGCGCAACTGTCAAAGCTGTCAAGCGAGCCGAGTTGAAGAAGGTGGTAACGAAGGTGAGCCAAGAGATCTTGTGATGTGCAGATGGCTGAGATTCGTTTGGACATTGACAGCCAGAAAATGTCACAAAGAAAGTTAAAGACAAATTGAAAAGCCGGGTCGAAGGAAGAGACAAAAGCACGTGCTGGAGTGGTGACGGCAGAAACAAGACAGGTCTTTGAGATTTGAGACAGCTACTGTTGGGGCCGCAGGAGGGGAGTCTCACAGTATGCCAGGCTTCAAACAGGAGGGAACAAGAAGTGCATGCTCGAAATGTAAGATATCCGTCTACAGAGTACGTAGTTCACAATGGCAGCAGATCCTACAGATGCAAAAAGTACTTCGTGGTCGCCGTGGATTCTTTGTCCTGGTTGTCCTGGTGCGGTTCTCGCTCTTTGATCCGAATTTGGAGTTTCCGATTCAGCATTTGCCTCCAGCTTCGTTCCACGGGTTCCTTCTTTGTTCTCAGGACTCGGTAGCCGTTGTCATTAGCTGTAGCCACACCCTGATTTTATCCCGAATTACTGGTTGACGCAAAGATTGCCAGAGCCAGCTGAAGCTCGATACGAGTTCTTCCTTCTATCGTCCTCTACGAAGCTATTATCAATACTTACTCAGTAGACAGAGTCCGAGGTTGAGAGATGTCAAGACCCGAACATCCAAAACCGGGCGTCCAATGGCCCATAAAGAGGCACGGACAGAGTAGGGCCGTTCGGAATGTCAATACCCAGAGCCCCAGGGAATACACCTTAAGTTGCAGTAGGGGTTGCAGGTGACATCTGTCAAGCACAAGACACAGCAGGCTGTGCGCTGGCTGCTACGTGTAAGCGTACGCAACTGACACCTTTCAAATACAGAGTATTACAGAGTAAGACATGCAGCTACGATCGACCAACTCCCTGCCCAGAGGCTGTCGGTCAGCATTGGGCTACTGTTCTTGTGCCCAGACTGCGGCGCAGTGGCGTACGGCCCTTTAGCTCTGGCTAAACTTTAATGCAGGTCTAGCCAAGTTTACGGCGTCCGTTCGCGGTCTGTTCGCAGGTGCTTCTGATTCTTAGGGTCTAATCGTGCATGTTTTTAGTCCAAGCCGTATTGTGAAAATGGGAGTATTTACCCCTATTGGTCAACTCTGGTTGACTATATTAGCGGCAGTAAGATGACCTGAGTGGAAAAGAGAACAGAAGAAGAATAGAAAGAACAGAGGTAGAAGAACAGTGAGAAGAAGAAGCGAAGAAAAGAAGTGGAATAGTTGAAAAATGACAAGACAGGGAGAATACCAAATTCAGCGTAGTTGGATATATTGCTGCATCTATATATTGTGTCTTAATGCTCCCCAAACAGACGATACATCGACGTGATACGCTCTGTAATACAGAGTAATAATTTAGCCATTATTGTTTGCTTTATTTTACTGAGTAGTTATTTATAAATGCAGTGGCTGACCAGACGCAAGGAGCCAGTTCATATATTGAGGTATTACATGATGCTTCGAACCTGGCAGGAAGTGTAGAAAGTGAGTTCCAAACACGACGCATAAAGAACATGGTCAGTGAAAACGTAGCACCGAAAGAGGTCGATGTCAAGTGGAAGAAGACTAAGAACAGATGAGATACAAAAGGTACATGACCACTAACACACAGCAAGTAATATGAGCACAAAGCTACCCCGTCAGAGTACGGGGTACGGAGTACGTACAAGTAGCAACTGGGTGAGGTACCGGTACCCGAAAGGCAGTCCACAATGACCTTGTACTCTACTCTTGTGGCTGAAGTATAAATACGACGTCTATGAGACAAGTTGACAAACCACCGAGTACTTGTGCGAAGGATAGCAGTGGCAGGGAATATCATCAGCTACCAGTGTCTGTGAAGTCGTATTGTTGTAAATATAGTGTACATGTGATGCTAGCGAAGGGGTGAAAACCTGTCTCGGTAGAGAATATACTGATAGTTTGAAGAAGAAAGAAGAAAGGAGAAAAGAAAATAGATCAAGTCGATAAATGAGCCCCTAAAATTGCAAAATATCCAGTGTCATGAAAGGCGAGTATCAGTACAAGAACAAATAGACAAACCACCAGATGTCCGACGGGGTTTACTCCGATGAAAATAGGAAAATGAGAAAAAGAAAAGAAAAAACAACAATAGGGAGTGCCAGCCAACATGGCGAACCAACAGTTACAACCAACAGCGTGTTGGCGTGAACGACAGCCCCCAAGCTCATGTCAGATCCATGGGTCGATGCAAATCATTCCATTGTAGGATGACGGCTGTCAGCTCAATGCATCTTGGTATCAAACAACGGCAAAGCTGACAGCGATCACGAAAGTGATAGCACGATCGTCTGTGATGCTCCTTGGCCGTGCTGGGCTATGTGCAAGAGACTTGGTCCAACGCACAGGAGATGCAAGGGTGCTGTATGTATGCCGTATGCCACCTGATACTCGCAGCAGCTGAAAGAGATGCCACACAGGCCTGCACGGCTACTCATTACACCGTCTATTTTACGAGAAAACTCTGACGATCAGTGCAAGCGAACGGTATGTAGCGAAGACGAATACAGAAGGTCTGTAGTTGAAATGGAAATACTCTTGCTCGCTCTCGACAGGAGCTTTCATAACTTTTGCACACGGAATTTGCATTGGAGACGGGTTTCTGAATAGTTCTACTTATTTCTCCGAATGCTTGCTCCGGTGGTCCTCCCGAGATGGCTAGGGCGCTACGATCGGCATGCCAGGCACTATTGAAAGCCATAGTGGGTGAAGAGAGGGGAAATACAGCGAGGGGACAGAGGAGACACAGTGAGAGTGCACGGTTTGCAGAAGCTGAGCGAGAGATTGAGGAGACAGAAGAGGAGAAAGAAGATGGACAAGAAGAAAAAGACAAGAAGAAAAACAAAAACACCAGCAGCCGAGACAATCGCGGCCCACTGAGGAGCCAAATCTAAGTGTCGATCCCTTCTGTTTCCACGCAAGTCAGTGCTATCCTTGAGCCCATCAGGCGTAGTCGCTGAGAGAAGTGGCCCAAGTGGAAATTCAAAGCCCAGGGATCTGTTTAGCACTGCTAGCACTTTGCTAGAGGGTTTATATTAGCCTAGGGACAAACGGGACCCGAAGAGGATCCGGAGTTTTATTTCTTCTACTCTGTAAGTTGCGTCGTACAGCAGTGTTTCTCTACGCGTCTCGAAAATATAGTGAGCAGTGAGATAAATACAGTGGAAATATGACACCGCATAAATCAAGTTGGTCTGATCTTGAGTTGCAGTATGTAGAGGATTCAACGGCAACGGGTGCCATCCGCTGCGATCTACAGTGAAGACTGTCTATCACAGTCAAGCATTATCAGCCAGGTTCCCACGCATAGTAGCACTCTAGTGTACTCGTAGTGTATTCGTAGTGGACTCGTAACGCTCATGCACCGATGCATCCGAGTCAAGCTTATTTCGACGGAACATCATGCGTCTGTTCCTCGGTGCTTACAGAGTAGACTCAGTATCCCGCATCACAAAACAAAGAATAGGGGTGCAAGCCTTCACATGTTGACAGGAGTTGACAGGAGACAGCGGCGGCCAACATTGCCCTTTTAAATCAGATTAAAACCCTTCTGGCCTAGCAGCTGCAGAGGGGACAGGCACAAAGCCCATACAGGCAAGGCTGGCCGCTGCTAGAGCTAGCTTGAGGAGAGGGCCTCACCAAGAGTCACCAAGGCTAACACTAGTCTCGAGAACGGGCTTGGGGTGAGCACAGTCGCCGACCGGAGGCACTACCCGTCAGGCATTTCTTCCGTAGTGTCGACGATGGCGCTCATCTCGACCCTATCTCCTCTCAGTATCTCCTTTTTGCTGCTAGCCTGCTATGCTAGCTTGTCCGCATATTTACACTTGTTTGAGGTTCTGAAAATTCAAAAAGTCGACGGCAGCCTCTCAGCGTAGCATTCTCATTTTAATTCTTCAACGCTTTTGCATTCCTGTCCTTCTTTTCGCTTCTTTTGTTCGAATGCTCTCTTCTAGCCGCATCTTTATCTCCTCCTGTGCATGGGGGTACCTGTCTCCTCTGTCTCCGTCTCCTCTTGGCCTCCTCTGGGTCCCTATTCATCTCATCTCAACGCCGCTCTCCTATCTTTACCGAGTTTGCCATCTCGGTCTGGACCTTTCCATCGCGAAATAGACTCAGCCTCTAATCGTAAAGAGTTCTTCGCCGTCCTTAACTAGCCCCTGTCTTTTCGAGACTCGAACCCCTCTTCATCGTCTCCTCTTCTTCGCCGTGTTCTCTTTTTGTTCTTCTCCGTCCCCATCCCGTCCCCCGTCTCCCCTTTTCCCTTGGCGTGTAGCATCGTTTTGTTTTGCTTCCTGCATTGTGCGTGCTTCGTCCATGCTTGCGCGTTTCTTCCTTCAGTTCCTTCAGGGCGTTTTACTCCGTAGTTTAGCGAACAAGCACCTCATATTCCCCATCTCTCATCCTTCATCCTTCGTCCTCATCCTTCATCCTCCCGTCGTCACATTTGCCGATCTGCCCCCGTCCACTTCGGTGTCTAATTTGCATAATACTCTGTGGTTGTGCCCGTTTTGTTTGTGCTACTTCACTTGTGCTTTCAGCCACTTGTGCTAACAGAGTCGCTCTGCTACCAAGAGGTCATAGCAGCGGGTATTTCCCGGTCCCTCTTTCGACGGCAATAACACCACTGCTAATGCCCCAGACCGCACAGATACTCTAACTTGCACTACTCTGTACTCGCACCTGTCAGGCTTCGTACGCTGGTACGCCGGTAGCCGTAGCCGTACGCCACTGCATTGTCTGACCACAAGAAACGTCGGTCGCGCACGGCCCTTGGAACCAAGAATCAGGGACACGAGAACGAGAGGGTCAAGCAGGGTCAAGCAGGGTCAAGCAGGGTCAATCATGTAAGCGATTCTTACCTTCTGGTTGTGGCCATTGTTCCGTCATCAAACATGGTACAGCGTAACGAGGAGTATGAGTGGTAATAAAGAGTACGAGTAATGAGTAATGAAATGGAACAGCTCCGAACGCGGATCCACTGCTGCAGAGTTGCTCGCTTATTGCAAATTTGTTTCTCTGTACTTTACGAAGTATATCTGCAGAGTGTACGAAGTAAGATCTTGCAGAGTTCGCCCAACCTCGCCTTTCGCCTCACAACGGTCGAGTGGACAACGAGGCTTGCCAAGAACCTCTTTGCTCAAAGAACAATATCGACAATCTCAATCCAGTATCTCAATTTCCGTCCCATGTGTTGCGTATGCAGCGCGACTTTTCTGGTCAAGCGTCGCCGCTGCTGCCACCAACTTCCGATGGCTGCCGAAGCGAGTGAGACATCACCCAGTCTTTTTCTCCTCCTGTGATCTTGTTATGTAATAACGCGGCGCGAAATGATGCAATTCGCTCTCTACTTCCGCTTCTTCTGCTTTCCGTCCAATACTGAGCTTCGTAGTCAAGCTTCAAGCTCTCGTCGCTCAGCTGCAAATCGACTATATCCATCGGCCCCATCAACGACTATATTAAAGGCCGGTTCCCCTCCGAAATCCGAAATCTGATAACTTGTTGCCATCAACTCCATTTTGCTCAAGCAAGGGACGCCGAAGTCGTCGAGGTCATCTGCATCTGTGCAGCTGTGTGACTGAGTAAACATAATGGAGGGCCTTTGTTCGCCTCCCACTAACATGCTATCAGATGGAGGCCAGCCGTACTTTTGCCCACCAGCTCATCTAGTTCATCTAGCTCAAGGCTCAGTCATTCCGATCGGTTCCCTCATTCCTGTGTAACTCCAACTGTTGTCTTTTTTTTTTCTAGGGGCACTACATCGTATTTTCTTTGAGCCTGTCGGTCACATTGCCTGCCATCTGCCTGCCACTCATTCTCCTGCCAATATTGCCCACCTCGGCCAGCCACGTTCTTCCAAATCTTAAACTAAATCTGACAGATGATGAAAGACGAAAGACGAAGGACGGCGGTTAGATGGCAGATGCCGTGCTGTTGGGACTAATTGAAAAACTCAAAGGCGTCCGCCGGGAAATTGAAAACGTGGCAGACATGTGTTCACCCTGATATGCCGCCTGTCACCTCCGTCGTATGAATTGCGTTTTGTAAAGAGATCTACTTCGTATTGAGTATCTCGCTCTCGCGTCATTGCCGTTCACGACCGCATGCCGTCTCTATGTTTATCCATACTCGACACACTTTGTAGCCAGTCGTTGTCCAGCAAGGTGCAGAGTAGTCTCGCAAGTAGTCTCAATCTGGTCGCCACTGTAACCTTTCTTTTTAAGTCTTTACCAAGTAAGTCTTCTATTCTTTTTCCACTTTGGTCCGCTCGAGTGCGGTTGTCTTACTCCTTGCTTCTTTGCCTCTGAGCGTCTGACTCTTGAGTCTCTGCTGTACGCTTCTGTTCTTCCATCCTTCTTTGCTTCTTCGTTCCCCCCTTTTGCCTTTATTGCCTCCCGCGTGCCCCTTGCATAAGCTCGATCTATGGCTGCCTCCACGCCAGCTAGTATCGCCCGTCTCTCCTCTTTTCCCGTCGTCTGTGTGGTTCCCCTCACACACACTCTGTTCTCTCTGTTCTCCTCACTCACCTCTCCCATGATTTGCTACCCTACCAACCCATAATCTCGGTGGTATCACTCGCCGCGCATTCAAACCCCAACATCATGCCGTTGGACTTTCTTTTACCTCTTTTCGTCGTGCACTGCCGATTTTGGGTGGTATCGACATTTCATTCTATTCTCTGTCGCAATCGTATATTGTTATTATCTTGTTATTAAACTCGTAATATAACATCCAATATTCTCCTGATTAAAGATACGCTTGGATTCTTTGCATCCCATGTAGTTTGCAGTCCTTGCATGGCCTTGAACTAGAAAAATAAACAAGATTGCCCAAACAGTCTCAGCGTGGCATGGCCATTCTAGAACCATTCCTACTTTGTACGGTAGATGCGCATCATGTCTCTGATATTATCGTCTTGTCTCGTCTTGTCCCGTCATCTGGCTTACCATCTGCTTACCATTCAGGACAAGAACCCATGAATGCTTCCCCTTTCGCAACTTGTCATCTCCTCAACTACCCGGTATTCCCAGCAGACACGCGGCACACGGCACCACCGCTGTCCATTTTCCAGTATCTCGACTCCTCTTTCTTTGAGCCTCCTTCATTTCAGTCCGAGAGTTGGCTTTTCTCGCGTGTTTTCTATTCCATTTCAGGATATTTCTGGGTATCATTTCGACATTTCTGGATATGTCTGTACATTTTCACTTTGCCGAGCTCTTATCTCACGTTTTTCTCCCATGCGAACCACGTGGAGTCCTTATATTAGCATCAAAGCAATATTCAAATCCATTCATAGTGGGATACGAAAAAGAGAAAAAGAGGATATTAGAAATCGAATGTAGACTAATCATGGGTCATCGGCCCAGTGCACTGGTTGTTTGCTATTTACTATTTATTTCTAGTATTTATTTTGCCGTTAATTTGCATTAACGCTCGCCTCTGGTTTTCTTATTAAGAAAGGATCATCGCCGCCCATCTTTTCTTCTCTCCCTGTTTCCTTGGTTCTCTCGGTTTCTCGGTTCCTCATCCTCACCCTCAGTCACTCTTTAACTCCCGGGTTCCTTACCCTCACATTCTTTTTTATTTCCTCTCTTCACACTCGTTTCTGTTTGTCCTCATTTGCCTCATTTTCAGTCGTCTTTTTGCTGCAACTCTTCACAATGTCTCCCACTCTGAGAGCCATTGTGGCGTCGGCTCTGCTGACGCCCCTGGTTGCTGCGCAGTCTCTGGTCGTTGACAACGTCACCATTGGTAAGTTTGTAGTTTTTGTTCTTTGTTTTCAATGATTTCAAAGTACTTTGCGTTCTTTGGGATTTTCTGTACTTTTGCACATATTCGCATATGCAGCAGGCATCAAGCTCCAAGCTTCAGGCAATCCACCTTGCCTTTGTTTCCTTGTCTGGCGCATTCTGCCCCAATCGCATCCTACCCCCAGCATCGCATCCTGTCAGCCGCAGCCATGCATCATCTTCCTTCGGGGAATTCACATTCATGACTTCCATGTTTACATGGTTTGCCAAGAATAATTGCAGATCCGTCACCACTTTTCATCAGCCTCGTCACATCACCCTCACTTCTCATCTTTCTTTTCATCCCTCAGCAATCCTCATCAGACTCATTCCAAAACACAATGCTAACAAAATAGCTGCCACTCCTGACACTGTCGCCCCGGCTGTTGCCAACGTCAGCACCGCCTCCAACGCCTCGGCCGAGCTTTTCGTCTCCGAGACTGGCCAGCTGACCACTGATGTCCTTGCCAACCTCACTGACCTGCAGCTGTCCAGCATTGACCTGTTCACCTTTGACGACGGCAACAGCACCAACTCGTCCGTGGCCACTCGCAGCGTCTGCGCCTCCGGCACCTGCAAGGTCTACCCCGGCGATGCCCAGTACCCCTCGTCGCTGGTCTGGGACATCTTCGGCCTGCTCGTCGGCCGCAAGAACCTGATCAAGACCGTGCCCATTGCCGCCCCTTGCTACACCAACTGGGGTGTCCAGGATGCCGACCGCTGCTCGTTCGTCCTGAACAACTGGTCCAACGACTCGTACATGCACGCCGATGATCCCACCTCCATCATGTGGCCTCTGTACGAGGGCCTGACCTGCATGCCCACCGACACCCCCAGCGCCAACTGCACTCTGGGTGGCTTCCCCTCGTACGCCGTCTCCGTCACCAACGTTGCCCAGATCCAGCTGGCCGTCAACTTTGCCCGTAACGCCAACATGCGCCTGGTCGTCAAGAACACCGGTCACGATTTCAACGGAAAGTCCACCGGTGCCGGTGCTCTGTCCATCTGGACCCACAACCTGAAGCAGATCAAGTTCTACTCCAAGCTTACCCAGGACAAGTACACCGGTATGGCTTTCAAGATTGGCACTGGTATCCAGGCCTACGAGCTGTACGCTGCTGCCGACCAGTACAACGTCACCGTTGTCGGTGGTGAGGGCCGCTCTGTCGGTGTTATGGGCGGTTACATTCTGGGCGGTGGCCACTCGCCCCTGTCCAGCTTGTACGGCATGGCTGCTGACCAGGTTCTGGCCATGGAGGTTGTCCTGCCCAACGGCCAGTTCGTCACTGCCAGCAACAGCTCCAACCCCGACCTGTTCTGGGCTCTGCGCGGTGGTGGTGGCAGCACCTTCGGTGTCGTCACCTCGGTTACCGTCAAGGCCCGTCCCCGGATCAACGTCTCGGTCGCCACCTTCTCCATCGCCACTGCCACCAACGTCTCCGCCGACCTGTTCTGGCAGGGTATGGCTGTCTACATGAAGTACCTGCCCGTCTTCACCGATGCCGGCACCTACTCGTACTTCTACATCTTCAACCTGGGCAGCGACAGCTACTCCTTCGGCATGGCCCCCTTCTTTGCCCCTACCCTGTCTACCACCCAGCTCCAGGCTCTGCTGGCTCCCTTCTTCGCTGAGCTGACTGCCCTGAACATCCCCGTCACCGGCCTGACCTACACTTCCTACGACAACTTCCACGATGCCTGGTGGAACCACTTCCCCCTGGAGAGCATTGGCTCCAGCAACCTGAAGACCGCCAGTCGTCTGTTCCCCCGCGCCAACTTTGAGCCCGCCACCGGCAACGCCACCCTGTTCAACTCTACCGTCGCTGCCATCCGCTCGACTGTCGAGCAGGGCGCCACCCTCCTGGCCTTCAACATTGCTGCCAACCCCTCGTCGGGCTACCCCGACAGCGCCGTCAACCCCGCGTGGCGCAAGACCGTCCTGCACGCCATCCAGGCCATCTCTTGGGCTGAGGGCTCCAGCGACGAGGTCGCTGCTGCTGCCTGCCTGAAGCTGACCGACGAGTGGATGGCCGAGTGGCGCGCCACCTGCCCCGACGCCGGTGCCTACATGAGCGAGGCCGATATCCTCGAGCCCAACTTCCAGCAGTCGTTCTACGGCTCCAGCAACTACGCTCGCCTGTACGCCTACAAGCAGAAGATCGACCCCTACGGTCTGTTCTACGCCCCTACCGGTGTCGGTAGCGAGGACTGGTACATCACCGGCCAGATCGACGGTCTCCCGACCCAGAACGGCCGCCTGTGCCACGTCTAGATGTCTCCTGGGCCAGTCTAGTTTCTATTTTAAACATCAAAACTAGAGGGAAGATGGGGGAGGTAATGGGGATGTAGCTCCCGGTATATACTGATTTATGGCACTGCTTTTTATTCTATATCTATATATTTGCTTTCACTTTGCGTATTTTTCTTCTATCTTTCTATTCTACAGCGATATAACGCGTTAGACCTGTCGCTTTTTACGTCCTTGTTCACTTTATAGACCTGTACGTCATTATAAAATATCTACTTGGTGCCGTACATAATAAATTAATATGATAATTCAGTTCACGTCTTATAAGTAAGAAGTACAGTACAGGCCATCGTCGATGCAAAAGAGGCAAACATGAAATTTCTGAAATGCCTCGTTTTACTTGCGTGCTTATGCACCCCTGAGACAAGCAGACGGACAGGCAAGCCTTGATTTCAATCGAGTAATTGAAAAAAGAAGCGGTGAGGGGAGCTGTTTGTTGGTGATTTTACTTTGTTGTAATAAGTTGTAACTAACTCGAATAATAAACAAACAAAAAAGTATCTGTGATATGAAATTAAAATAAAGCTCACAAGTATTTCATAAATTTAAAACGATCAACAAGAAATTCCTACAAGTTACTAAATAAAGTGGCTTCTACTTGGATACGTCATTAAGAGTACAATTAAAGTGCTCTGTGAAGGCGATGTAGTCTGTCATCAATCACATCTGATGTGGTGTGAGTGAGCAGAAGAGCAAATGACCAGATGGAAAGTATTTTGCAGTGAGCCTGGCCACTATCAACCTAGTTACACCCAGAAACACATAAGGAATCACAAAGCATTGCAATATCGATTCGTTGATAATAAGATGGTATTTGATTTGGTCATGATAGTACACGTTATGCTATGAGATTGCTTGCGCTGTCGTGAATAAGGAAATGAAAGATCATAGAAAGAAACGTGAAAGAAAAGCGTAAATGCCAGACATATAAAACGTCGACAACGGCTAACTGTGTGAAAATGGTATCATCGCCAAGCGGCGGCGAGAGGAAAATGGAGATGAGAAATGGTAACGAGATCCTCGTATATCGCCGACTATGCTATGCGTCGCAAGGTGAAGGAGAGACATGAAAAGAAGAATAGGAAAATGAAAAGTAACATAAGCACATAAGAGAACGCCGTCTCACACCGAATTTTAAGTAACCTTGACACCGGCGACTCCGCAAAGTGAGCGCTGATATTCTGCATCTCACGCGCATACCGTCCCCAAATAGGAAATGCCCAACGCCGAACCAGAAACGAGGAATGAAGAGGGATAGGGGATGAGAAATGAGAAATGAGGAGAGAATGCACTCTGGGATGTAGGATAGGGGAGTAAGAGGGGAAATGCTGTCGTGCCTCACATCCCGCATTTGCAGACTGCAGCATGCAGCGCGCGCCCTGTAATTTGAGGCAAGTTTTGAGACAAGGACAATAAGACAATGGCACCGCACACGACGCACCAGACAAACGGCACAAGACAATAGCACAAGACACAAGTAATATCCCGCTGACAAGAGGTGAGAGTGTCAAGTGGAAAGTGGTGCGGCAGGTTGCATTGCACGGGACCAAGGCACTCAGCACTTGGTTCTTAGCACTTGACACCCCCACATGCCCATGTCTTATTGTCTTGGAAGTCCGCCAATTTGGTGCCTCTAGGCTGTCTTTTTGCTGTACTGTTGTCCTATTGTCTCGGAGGCTTCAGAAGCCTACTGTCCCAAAAGAGGCGTCACGAGCTCGATGCTTTTAGGACGCGAATAGCTGCCAGGCCGCCGTGGGGGTAGAGGCCGCTCAGCCCCAGCACCTGCAAAGCCGGTAGACTCGGATCCGTAGGAGTAGTAGTTGGGAGCACCTGTGCGATAGTAGCCGTTGTCGTAAGTCGTTGCGTAGACCGTCGAGGGCTGTGTGTACGAGTTGCTGGGGCTTGTGGCAGCGCTGCGCTGCGACGAGGAAAACGGCCAGATGCCTGCCGAAGAGGGTGCAACCATAGGCGAAGGCGGGCTGGCGTCACGCAGAGATAGAGAGCGCAGAGCAGCCATAGCGGACGACGTGGAGGTGTTGGGCATGGTGGACGACATGGTAGAGTGCATGCCTGCAGGTGGGTGGTTGTAATATGTTGAGCTTGGCCGGGACGGCGACGCGCGGGGAATGATGTCCCGGGGCTCCTGTGGCTGATGGGCATATATCCGGCTGCTCACGTAGGAGTCCTTGAAATGCTGGGTGCTGATGCTGGCGCCATGTTCTTGGTCGTAGTCGCGGCATCTAAGTGTGTTAGTCGATGTCCATGAAAACCCACACAGAAAACAGACATTGCTGCGAGCAAGACTTACGCTTCTGAGCAGTACAAAAAGTGGTCGTCCTTAGCAACAAATTGTTTCTCGCAGGTCATGCTACCGATAATTAGCGAATGCTCTCAAATTCAAGGTACACAACGATCATGTCCTGCGGGTTGCTGCCGAGTGGGACACGCTCAGGCATGTCTTGCCCAGCCATGATGGCACAACCCCTCACTCGAGAGACACAGGTGTTGTTGGTGTGACGAGGACGAGACTCACCAAAACTGGGGAAAGCTCTCCCGCTCGTCGTCGTACCAGTAGTCGTCATCCTGGTCGCGGCTAGAGCCGTATTTGCTCGAAGATTTTGAGCTGGACTGTGTTGTGGGTGTCCGCCGGCTGCTGCTGTGGGTGGTGGTGCTCTGGGCCTGCTTTGACGACGATGTGCGGTGCTTGGAGTCGGACGTCGATGCAGCTTTCCGGACATCAGTCATGGAGCCATGGCCTGACTTGCGCCGTGAGTGATGCATTTTGGATAGTGTGTGGGTTGTGTAACGGAGTGTGTACTGTAGGAGACGAAGGGAGGACAACACGAGTGCTGCCGTGAAATATTCAGTCGATGAAACCGAGAAAATAAATTGACAAATTTGAACGAGTTGACGAAATCAAGACCGACAGGTATGACAAGTAGGAGCTAGCAGAAGCAAGCAGGTCGTACACCGTGAAGTCAAAGATGTTGTCGCCGAGTCGAATTGACGATGTGGGTATTTCGCTCTTATACAAGGTCGTGAATAAGTGAATAACACGGTCTGGCAGTCTGTATGTGAAAAGTTTTCGTGTGGTATCTTGAGGGGTGCAGGGATCCGACAAATATAGAAAGAAAGGCGAAGATGAATATCAATAAAAATAAAGATATTGTGAAAATAAAAGAAAAATACGGCGAAATGAAGGAGAAATGCGCGGGTGCAATAAAATGTTGTTATCGGGTGGCAAATGGTGGTCTGGCCGTGAAATTTTCTCTTTTATCGCTTGCCTGTTCTGGATGCAGGCGGATGGGGTGAGATGGGGGTGATCTTGAACGTGCTGAGGAGGTGGTATATTTAGGTGTTATATTTGGTGTAGGCGTAAGTGCAGCTGCGTAGTGAGGATGCAAGTGAGGGTGTGATTGAAGGTGCTTGCAGGTATGCTTCGTTTATTTCTTGCTTTCGTATCGAAATCAGGGTTGGCTGGAGGTGAAGTGATGAGGGGTGATGCAATTGTAGGTAGAGATGTAGTCAAGTAGAAGACTGAGTTTGACTTTATTTGAGTGAGAATGAGAAAATAAGAAGAGTAAGAAGAGAGCAAAAGAGGAAGAGACAAGAAAGAAAAGAAGAGCAGAGAGAAGACGAGCTCAAGTAGGCGTGGGAGGAGGGCGGGTTTAAAGTGCTGAGGGGAAGAGTCACAGCGACGAGAATCAATAAAGATAATCGGTATAAATCGATAAATCGACAGATTAAAGATTAATGAGAGAGAGGAGAGTACAAGTATGGAGTATGGAGTAGGGAATAATCAATAAAGAGACGACGTGGGAAGAATGCAGATAAAGGCAGTTGATTAGCGCCGGAGGGGGAGGGTAGGTGTACTGTCAGAGGGAGACAGCAGAGGAGAGAAACAAGCGAAGGATATCGTGGGGAATGCTTGGCGGCGTGAAGACAGCAGGGTCGTCGATAGGGTCATCGATGGGTCGATAGCTGATAGTCGAAAGTCGATAGTCGATAGGGTCGGTGGAGGGACCAGGGAGAGAGGACCGGAGGATGGGGCAGGCCTGAGACTCTGATCAGATACGGGAAATAGCTCGACGGTAGTGTATGCCGGACTAAGGTCAAGTGGGCTCTCGGTTGTTGTAGTCAGAGCAGTTGAGTAACGGCGGGTGTGAACTTGTGGAATCGAGTAAGAGCTCCGTACAAAGTATGGATAGGGTGATGTGTGATGTACAGAGTAGCGAAAGCTGGGGTGGTGACACGAGTCTGGTGACCAAAGCAGATGCAGTAATCCGAGAATCAAATGGCGTACGAGACAGTAGATTGTCTGATAAGTGAGAGTACTCGGTAAATGCAGAGCAATTACAGAGCAAATGCAGAGCAAATCCAGGCAAATGCAGAGAGACCGAAAGCCAGATCAAAGAGCGAGACAAGACGAGAGCGAGGCAGAAGGGTCTTGTTGATTTAGTGATAGTGGAAATAGATAAAGAGGCCAAGTGAGAGCCGATAGAGTGATAGACAGCGGAATGATACAAGCAGCAGCGTGCGGATGATCAGTACGGAGAACGACCAAGGCGTGGGAGGCCAGAGAGAGGAGACAAAGAAGCGTGCAGGGCCAATGCAAATCAGGAGCTACAGGCAGAGCTAGGAGGAAAAGAGGGGGTGTTGCGAGGGAGCATTGAGATGATGGCCGTGGTAAAAGGAAAAAGGATGCTGATCAGAGTAGTATGGGTTGGGGGTTCTGGCTTGGTAGGGGTACGAAGTAGTAGAGGGACGAGGGATTGAGGTTGGACTGAGGAGAAGTTTGAGAGTTGAAGAGTGGAAAAGAAGAGGAGAGAGAGGAGGCAGAATGGAGAGAGGAAAGAGGAGGTAAGGTGTCCAAAGAGGTGAAGTCACAGGTCCAAAGAGGTAGTTGGGGTGACATGCAATTGGCTGTTGCCTTATTGAAGATGTCTCCGGATAGGAAGGTGCGAGTTTCGACAAGACAATTACAATACAAATCACAAGTAAAACCCACCGAAGAGGAAGGCTCGACTGTTGAGACGGGTAATTGCGTCCTAGTGGTCTAGTCGAATGACGTAGGTTCCTGCCGTGAGAGAACGTGGTTCAACGATGAAGGGACCGATTGAGTGGGTCGGATTTACAGAGTGAAAGAGGCAGGAGTGAGCACTCGGTAGAGGAGAAGCAGAGGAAATGCAGAGAAGTGTACAAAGACGAGATGATGGACTGGATAATTCCAAAAGGATGAGAGAAAGATGAGAAGAGGAAAAACTGACGCGGCGGAGAAAGAGGAGTCGTGATATGATATACCGGTGTTGTATGATCTACGAGCTGGGCGTGTGACTGGCGAGAGATGACTGGCTTGCGTGATCAACGAATACGTAAAGAAGAGCAGTTTTGGTATTGGCATTTCAGTATTCTCAGAGTAATAAGACGCAGAATACATAACAATAACAACAAATGCAATAGACAACGAATTATGCAGTGTCCCTGAGCTTGAGGGGCGCCGATCCGAAAGCGGAGATAGCTCGAGGACGAGGCCTTGCAGCAGTCCATTGGATGCATTGGAGGTACAGTGCATGTGTATGCAGAGTGAGTATGGATGCATATTTTTTTAAAAAAAAACATACAATCGACATAGAGAAATAAAGAGAGAAAAAAATGAAGAAAACAAAAAGACCCAGCGGCGACCCATCAAAGGTGGACTGACAGTGGGCAGTTCTAGATCATGTCGATGTAGTAATCACTAACAGTAGCAGCTAGGGAGGTGATGGAATGATTCGAACAATGATATTCGATACTAAACATGATACTAATACAATCTAATGGCAATCTAAAAGCTGATGTTGATGCTGTTGGTTGAAAAGGTACGGGCCAAAATCAACGGCCGATGTTAGTCATCCTCGATACTGAGATACATCAGATCCCACACGCTAACAGACGGCTCTTTCGGGGCCGCAGATTGCGCCATAGCTGGGGTACAAGGAAGCAGCGGCACTGAGAGACCTGCCACCGCCAGCCAAGAGCAAGGGCTCTCAAAGAGGAAGGCACCTGCCAGAGCCGGACAGAGCCTGCCATTTGTCAACCAAATGAGGCAAGAGCGGTCAGATTCGCAATTTAGGTAAGCATTCATTAATCATTGCTCATTAATAAGACACACATGCTGTATATCGTAGAATGAAATCATGAATGGACAGACGACAAAAGGGCCAGATACCAAGACACGGAATCAACAACCAAGGCGCATTCAAGACACTCCGGTCAGCTGGCAGCCCTGTGACGCGAACCCCATTGCAGCAAGGCGCCACGCCCTTGTCCCATCTCGGCAGACATGGCGGCATGCGGCTTGCGGCATACTGCAATTCGAATTGTCGATGAATTGCAATTGCAAAATTGACAACAAATTGGAGAAACCGTAGTCCATGGACAAGACAATTCATCATCAGTCATACAATGGTCTAATCCAGGCCACACAATCAGTTAAGGGACTTTATCGAGTAAGAGCTAGGGTTAGGCTGGTTGAAGGGTATTGATCGCTCTTTCCCCCTCTTGCATCGAGATGGTCGACCGCTCTTTCCCCATGCAATTTCACAAGATCCACTGCAAGCCGCAAATACTCTGTACGCTGTAGAATGGCTGAGAATGCAAGAGAAGAGGTGACGAGGCAGAAGTGCAAAAGAGGCAATAGGCAAAAAAGGCAAAATGCAAGAGGCAGGAGCGACACAGCGAGACGCTCACCGTATGATAGCCTTGCCTTATTATGTAATTGCGTGCACATCGAACATGGATGCGCTGAGACAAATGCCGAGTTGTTTCGATCTTTTCGATGTTCAGCATCCATCCTAACAATAAAAAGTCGACTCTGTCGACGCTCAGAAAAAGAAAAAAAAAACATTTCTCGACTTCTCCACAACGGGCCCGGGAGCGTCAGGAAAATTTTCAAATCCTTATCTACGGAGTACCTGACGGGGCCCGGAGTAAGATCCCTCTTCGTACGACGAATATTGTGCTATTCAGAGGATGGAGGAGGTAAAAGTGGAATGCGGTACTTGCAGAGTGAGGCGCGACGAGCTGACAAGTAGCTGGCAGGTACCTTTGGGTGTGTGCCTCTCAAATTGCCCATATATTCGGGCCACAGCTACATGGCGAGGCTCTACGCGACTGGTGTAGATGTACCACTGGCGCCCCATCGATGGTAGCTTGTCACAGTAGCAATAAAGTTTGTTCTCTTGAGTAGCAAAAATAGCAATTAACTAGCAAAATGGAGTGATGCCGTAAAAGAAATGGGCGATCATGGCACGATGCAGTTGCGAATTGTAATATGGTCGTCAAATGGCAGTCAAATGGGACTGAAACAAAACGGCCCTCGGCTGAGCACCAATGCGAGGCCATGCTTGGTGCGCGTGGGAATACAAGACATGCGAAAATAACGGACACGACGCCAAGGACGTTTTCGTTGTTAATTTTCATTGTCAACCCAAACTGCAATGTTGCTTCTATCGTATCTGCAGGGATTACTATTCAATTCAGTAGTCAATTCCATTCAATATTCAAAATGCTGACATGGCAGATCCGTGAAGAGTTTTCACAGTGAATGGATTGAGATGGAGTTGACAATAAGAACGACCGATCAAATCGGAACTTGACGATGTTGCAATACTTGAAACTGAATGGCAATCAAATCTTCGCTTAAACATATTAATCTTCATATCTTGTGCCGTGTCTCCCTCTCGTGTCTGCTGCCTTACACGGCACAGAAACTCGTGGGGGTATCAGGTATATCAATGATATCCTGCGACGTATGAGTATCGTGGCCGTCGATATTCCGAATAGAGTATGTCGATGTGATGAAATGTGATGTGTCGGGGTCGGGCGCGGTTGAACTCGGCTAGCCTGGCCTGGCCCATGCGCTGACGGGAAATGCCATGGCCCATGGTCCAAACAAGAGTGAGAAACTACAGATTTATGCCTGCTTGCGCAGAGCCTGGTATCTTGTCATTTTGTACCTTGCTTTTGGTGACGTGTGGTAGTGCCACCTTGGCCGACGGGATATTGAGGACTGCATCCAGGCTGCACAAAGTATGCATCTAGGCTGCATCAGGCTGTCCCGAATCCGCATCCTGTTTGCCCGCTGCTGACTTGGTTGCTAAGGCTGCCTAGGCTATTTTACTTGTAATATTTGACAAGGCTTATGTAGCCTGCGAACGTGAACTGCGAACTACAAGTTGCAATTTGAAATAGTTGAATGGCTACAGACTCAAGAAAACAATAGAGGGTTGCATCGTGCCGGAAGGATGCAGTCTGGTCCTGGACACCATATCTCTCCAGCAGCTACTCCATACCACAGACATTATGCAACAATATGCAGGAAACAGGCACAACAAACCGGACAAACCGGACAAAACATGATATTGGAGCTGAAAATAGAATGGCCAGCCAACAATGGACAGCCATGGCTAGACAGCAGGTAGCAGCCAAAGATAAAGCTTACATTGAGCTTACACAGCTGCAGGGCAATATCGCAACTGTATATTGCACTCATTGATCGAGGGTCCTGCGGGGGTCAGCCATCCACCACGGTTCTGAATCCTCCAAGCCTCGGCTGCATGCTGAAGAGCAAGATAGATAAAGCAAAGATAGAGCGTCGATACTGATAAAGCTCGAGATGAGCTTCCCCTCTTCATTCGTTATCACACTTGCTTCGAGCAGCAGCGCCTTGCATGTATGATGTATGCATGTGTTGTCAGTCGATCGAGTGTTGGGTGTCTACTCAGTAGGTCTTTGAGCTTCCAAAAAGAAGCTCCCGATTGGCCATGGCGATGAATACCACACTTCCCCATCTCGGGCACCGCTGGATTGACATTCAATGTATTTTGACTCGGGCTTCTCATTTGTACAAAGTATTTTCGCTATCCATCTCGACTCTCCCTATGCGTATCCTCATCGCATCGTGATTCACTTGGATTAAAAATCAGCATTCATCCTAAGCCGCTCGGTAAACATCGGGTTGCAATGGCCGAGTCTTGTATGATTATCTCAACAGTCCCATTCTCCATCTCTACTTTGTGAGAATACTCCATACTCTATCTGCCTGTCTCACTTGCTCCGTAATGAGATACGGACCCTGCTCTATGGAGCAAAGTGCTGTACGATGTATGGAGCTATGGGGAACGAGATAGCCATGGTGCAAGTATTATTCCTGTACAAGAGTGTCTTAGCCGGAGAATCTTACGGGGGATTTCCCTTTTTCCATGATTAGCTCTGATAACGCTCGGGCCAGACTCTTTTTGTTTTGTTTTTCGTCTTATATTCTTCTTTTAACACTGTACTCTGTGCTCTGTAAATGTACTATGCGGTCCCGCGATCACGGGATGTTCCTCTATCGCAGCGGCAGACTTGCCGTGCGTGGGATGAGAGTGAGAGCTAATGGGTGTCAGAGGGAGTGATGAAATAGTGCCTGGAAACAAAGAATCCGAGACGCTGCAGCGGGATTGAATAGATATCACAAGTCAAAGACATACAGACTAAACGAGTAAATAGAGTAGCCTAGCAGAGATCCCCCACGCTCTCATCACGAAAATGACGGAAAATGAAACCCAAGACGTGACGAAAACGAGAGTGCTCTGTAAAAAAAAGAAAAAGATCAAAGATGTCCCGCCCGGCTGAATAGCCTATGCGCTAGACTGTGCACGATATGTACCATGGCACTACCAATGGACTGGACCGAGGGCCGACCTCTATCTCGAGCTCTATCTCGAACTGTTCTTATCCATATCCTCTGCTACCACCGTTCGGAGGACAGAGTGCTGTTTCGGGTAGTGGCCTCGGAAGAGGTGCATGCCACCGTCAAAGGTGTCAACTCTCACTTTTTGACTCGAATCCTCAATAGCTACATGTTTCATCAGATCATCCATTGTCGTATGTGATTAATGATAAGGATAAGAACTCGGCCGTCAAGTGTCCGGCCGCGTTGCCGTCTCATTAGTAGATGTTCGCGAAGCGAGCATTAGAAGATGAAGATGTCAGAAGACATCAAGGATCAACGGATCAACTACATCAAGACCAGAGATATCGCAATATCATCCGACGGACACGACACCAAGGTTGTATAAGGATCAACCCAATTAGGGAGACAGTGGTACTTTTGATGTTGATAGCTGTCGGCGATTAGCTGCCATTCTTGATTATTGCTTTCTTTGTATTACTCTGGAGGTTGCATAACATTCAATCAGCGCGACGCGCGCTTCCTCTTTTTCGTTCTCTGTGTATCGTGCCAAAGCGAACGTGCACATGGCCGCGATCTCCCTAGTTGCATAACAATTGACCACATGGTCTATTTATTCGGGCTAATGCAATCAACTGCCAGTATTCTTGGCTTGGCTTGACTGGTACTGATGCTGCTACTGATGCTGCTACTAGGAGTCCCTTGATCAACACCAATCCCTGCATTCCAGTGATTGCCAGCTTTCATTCCCCTTGGATGCAACCACTCTACCTCTGGTGCCAGACTAATCCTCAACTACGGAGTAGATCTTCCTCATCCAGCACAGCAAGATGCACTCACCTTGGTTTCGCAACGGTCTGCCACTCCATAATTCGTACCACGCCCGGACCCGCAGCCAATTGGCATGCAACTACAACCCTCCACGTTCTCTTGTAGATATGTACGAAGTACTCTGTAGATATATCTGCAGCTTCAGCTTGCAGCTACTCCGTCGATGTACTATTCTATTGTCTGCCGAGCCTGCAATTGCCGGTCATAGCACTCAAACATGCTCACCCCGGAATTGCAGTTTAGTCGCCAATGCCCAGCCAGCACACAGACTACCAGCACTATCCAGCCATGTTTCCAGTCTCTCCATGTGATGCACAGGAGTGCACGATTGGCGCAGCAGTGTCTGCGGATCCGCCTATGACTTGACTTGAACCAAGAACATGGCTGTATATTGTTTTGGTTGCTTGCCTATTGAACTCTGCCAACAACGTGTCACCTCTTTGGTTCTTGACTGCTCAGCTCCAGCGGCCCGGCGGACGTCGTTTTCATTACGAAACTGCGCACTCTTTGTATGGACATTGACTGAGCCCGGTGACAATATGCTCGCTGTCTCGCTGTCCCGGTATCTCCCGTCTACTTTGTAGAGCTGAAATTTGCAACTCCAGTGTATTTAATATTTAAAAAAAAAAATCAAAAAAAATCGCGTAAAATACACTTGACAACAAGACATCATAGCTCAGCCTTGTCAAACCAGCCATTCCACCAGTTATTTTCAATATTTGACTATCGTCTTCACTTCATTCCTATCCTCGTTTTGTGTATCAACATTGAAAGTAGTCATTGCCTATCTTCAAATGTCAAAGGTTGCAACCTGAAAGAATCATCTCATGTATGCACACCGTCTTTGTCCGATTTGCGCCAATCGACCATTCAGTCAAAAAACCATCTACGATGCATCTTCAATCGCCATTGGACATGATAACGAAAAGGCCCCGACATCGCTCTGCACGCCAGCCTTTCTCACACCTTGATAATCTACGCACTCTCTCTAAGCTCCCAGCAGTCAGCTCAATACCAGCCCTACAGGTCGCTCTTCTCCCGGACCGAAGCCGACATCGGCTGTCTTTCCTACCATTTACTTTGTAATAGTCCCTGGGCATCTATCTACCTCCTACGTCGCGTGCTCACCTTGCTCAATCCTTGACATCGTCCAAGAACGAGAAACAAGCTATGACTCAATCCTCGATATCGGAGATTATCATGGCAAAATAGCGAGAGACTACCCTGAGCCTCACCTCGAGTCTGGGGTTCCTCTTTTCGGGGTTCTCTCTATTTTTCTTTTTTCTCTTTGACTTCTTCCAGCCGATCATCGCTGGGCAGATCTACGTTGCTTCGAAACATGCTGGTGCCCGAATTAATTTCCTAAACCGGCTCTTTGTTGTTGCTAAGAGTCTGACCCCCAGATTGTACAGATTGCGAGATTGACTCGATAACCATATCTCCAAAATAAAAAGAGAAAAAGGCTATCCGTGGTTAGCCAAGGCTCAGCGTGTTGGCTATTCTAAAGCCGACACCTTATCTCTGCGATGACGGCTGCACAAAATACAATCCTTGACATCGACGATGAAAGCATTCCCGTAGTCGGACTCTAATCTACACATCATAGTAATGATTCTGCAGGTCTAATTGCCTGTTTTTAATTGCTTGCTTGCATTCCGACGCGGTGAGTCAACCCGTCAATGAGCACGCGACACCATCGCCAGGTGGTTCTTTTCTTTCGCGATCATATCGTACTTCATCAGAGAACCATATTATATAAGCATAAATAAAGATGATAGTGGTATAGACTCCTGCATCTCTCCAAACAAAATAATCAAAGAAAAAACAAGCTGAGTATTAGGTATCGTATCGTTTTCTGCTCTCTCCGGTCGACCCATTGCCTTTTTTATTATGTTTCTTTTTTTTCTCGTGATTAGACTACGGGTGGTAGTATGTGGTGTGTTGCTGCTGGTATTGCCGGTCCGAACGCTCGTCGTCTGTGTCGGCACTCAGTTCCTGTGGGCGTGTAAGTGGTGATCCGGTATCACTGCCGCGCCCGCGCTTCCTGCCAACTCGCCGTGCCGGTGGCATCTGCACATCGCTCACCTGCGGCGTCCATACCCCCGCTCCTCCCACAGACCCTTCGTGCTGGCTGCCCTGCTCGCTCAGCGATTTAAGGTGCCCGCCGGCCCCCGGCACCATCTCGTACGTGCCGCTACTTCCCGTGCCCGTCCCCGTACCTGTGCCGGTACCTGTATTGGAGCCGGAATCCAGACGCGATCCCACTGGCGTCAAGTGCATGTACCCGCTGCCGTTGGATGCTGCAAGCTCAACCGGCGGCGGTGGCGAGTGCTGTGGTGCTGCCATATAGCCCGCAGCACCACCGCCGCGATAGTATGGGCTCGTCGCCGAATACGGCGAGCCGTGCGGCGGTGACCAGTTGTTGTTATGTGGGCTTCCAGGACCGCCGGGTGGTGATGGCATATCCGAGTAGCCATGCTGTGATGGGTACGCCATCATACGGCCGGGCCCACCACCTTCGTACATGTGCTGCGGGCTGCCGAATCCAAATTGCGGACCGCCCGTATTTAAGCCCGTCCCACGGCGACCACCCGTACCGCCAACATCAACGAGCCCCTGCCTGCGCTGGCGATACCGCCGCATACATGTCCAGCCGCCAAACAAGAAGAGAAATAGGCCAACGACACCGCCGACGGCAATACCGGCAATGGCCCCGACGCCTAGTTTTGCAGGGCCGGAATCGCTGCCGTTTGAGACAGACCGCGTCGCCGTCCGTGATGCTATTGTGGCCGTGCGTGTCATGAGCACTGGGAGATCGGAGTTGTTCCACCCGTGAGCCGGCGCCGTGTTGGTGGCCTTGCCCGCCGGGCTGCCGCCGACGACACTGACAATGGCGTCGGGCACCTGGTAAGTTGTCTCGTTGGTTGCAAACAGTTTCCACAAGGCCGAGCTGCCGTCAAACGCTGCTGTCAAGTCGGCGTTGTGTGTTCCCCACTGCTGCGGGACATCGCAGTCATCGCTCAGCGGGAACGTGCCACCGATGATAAGCATCTGCGCACCCGACACGACATTGCACGTCAAGCTGTGGTGCGGATACTGCCCGGTGTAGTTGCCGTCGGTCGGGTAGAGTTTGATCCACTCAAACGAAGGCAATGTGAGCACATACAGGTCGTCGTAGCCCGCAGTGTTAGGCGGCATGCTGGCACCACCGTAGACGTAAATGTTGTAGCTCGAGTGGTCAGGGGCCCACGTGGCGCCTGCACAGAACCGACGCCGGTCGCCCGGGATGGTTCCCGAAGCCGTCTGCGTATACCATTTCGAGCTCAGCACATCATACAAAAAGATAGTGTCCAGACTCTGGCCTGTCACTGTTTCATTTCCGTACAGATCTTGAATACCGCCTAGGTAGACGAGCATCCCACCATCGCCGGCCGGGATGAACACCATGCTGCCCTCGGCGCGTCGTACGGTATCAGGCCCCGTATTATTGGACCATGTCAAAGTGTCCATATCGTACTTGACAAGCCCCGTCGTGGCGCGCGGTGAACCGGACCAGCCAGACACCGAGTTGTTGGACAGCCATCCTCCGTAGTAGTACCCCTCGCCACGCTCCGAAACCGAGGTGCCGGCGCCATACGACACGGGTGAGATGCTTGTTTGTTGTGGCGGGCCCAGGGAGATCCAAAAGTTGTTGATGATATCGTACGCGTACAGCAGAAAATTGGTCGGCGGCGGGATGCCAAAGTACTCGCCGCCAAATAGGTAGATGTATTTATTGGTCTCGTCGGCCCAGAGGTAGCCGCCGTTGACGTCGGGGACGGAGCTGTTTTTGGAGAGGTTGTTGTAGATCTGGGGCATGCCGTCGTCGGAGTCGAGTTTCAAGTCCTGCCACAGCAGATAGGGGTTTGAGTAGTTGTTTGGGTACGTCGATATAGGATTCCAGTTGACGAGGCCGCCGTCGATGTATAGTTTGTCGTCGACAATGGCGGTCTGGTGGCCGAAGCGACGGCAGAAGCTAGTGACTAAGGTTATCAGTACTGGCGATATCAGAATAATAACATTTAGCATTTGACATACTTGGGTCTCGTTGCGCGACGGATGTGGAAATGAATAGGGTCGCCATCATGGGGAAGACCATGAACCACCGGCCAAGGCTTTTTACTTCAAAACCCTCCATCTTGTCGAATAGCGAATGATATCTGCCTATGATGTCTGCTTGGCTTGGAATTTTCTTGGAGTCTGCAGATCTGCAGGTCCAGTTAAGACATGCCGGTTTGAGGTCGATGGTGGTTGTTGTGTATTGCGTGTCGAATGTGTTGATGTTGAAAGAGTGAGAGTAGAGGCAGCTCGTCTACTCGAGAATGGAGTGCGAAGACGTCACACAGCGGAATTAAAGAGAGACAAGTGCAATGAAAGCAGGTCCAAAACAAAGATGACAAAAGCTGCAGGAGTAAGAGACAAAAATAAAATAAAAACTCGACTGAAGGATTGGGAGATAGTACAACGACAGGCGAAGATTGTCTGCAGAGCACTCAGTATGGTTTGTGGTGGCCAGACACGCAGGACCTGTGCAACCAACGGGTATTAGGAGCAGGGGTAGGGAGCCACAGATGATGGGAACAGGGAGGTTGAAAAAGATGGATTCTGCAGAGACATAGAGAGAAGAAGGAAAGTCTACGCCGAGCTCTGTGACGATATGCTGAATACTATGATGGGGAGAGGACAGCACAGAAGAAGGGAGGGTTTGACGGGAGGCGTGACGTGATCGGTATCCTGCGGCTGACGGTCGGCGAAGCTGACAAGCCAGGTAGATGACCAGAGTGCAGGCGCTTGAGATATGACTTGACTTTACTTGGATAGGATACTGTGTTGGGGAGTTACGGTAGATGTGATGAGACGCATGATGAGGGATATAGAATATGACGGGGGCTAGAAGGGACGGACATGACGAACTGCTATGGCAGCCTCCATCATGATAAAACATCGAAAAGCCTAGAATACTGCTGCTTCTGGAGCTGACTTCAAGGCATCACAGTCTGCGTTCTACATACCTGGTACAGAACTGGCAGGGGCAGAGCAGGGGCAGAGGCAGTGTGCTGTCTGTGGCTGCTCAGCCATACTTTCTGCTGCTGACAGACTTCCAGAAAAGATAATAATTTATTCACTTTCTTATTCTCCGTCTTTCCAGATACCGTCTGCCGATCTTGGCATCAGAACTGCTCTCGTCTCAAGGCTTGAGTCTACCGCCTCCATTATTCGTCTGACAGTCGAGTGGGTGTGGCTTGCAGACGCATACCCTGCAGACCACGAAGATAGTCTTGTGCCAAAGTGGTAATAGATGTGTCTGTCCATCTCTCTCGACGTCGTTATTTCCTCTCGCGACATCCTGTACCGTTCTTTTCGGGCGTGTTGGGCTGATCCCTGCCCAGTTTGTCGGCAAAGCTGGTCGTGTGTGTTGGGGGTTGACAGTCAAGATAGTGTTGGAAATAATTGCTGCTGTGCTCTCAATCTTTTAATTCGATAGATAATTCAGAGACATTGCTTCTGTCAGCCATCTATTTACAACAGTGTAAAGTGCCTGCTGACAAAGTAGCCGGGGACCTCAGCCCCAGCCAAGCCGCATGCATGCCGCATATTCATAGGCAAGGTCGCGGAAAACGGACACTTTGGGCAAAGCCGACGACGTACGGTTTTCCAATAAAGTGCAGATAACACCGCGGTCCAGGATAGTCGATTGAAAACTAACCCAAACATCTGCATTGGCGAACACTGGCGAGACAGCCAGAGACCCAGACTGGTGACAAGATAGCGACCTTGCTCGTCAGAAATTGGCCTGTAAATGTGCAATATCGACGTCGTGGCTGAATATTGTCCAGCTGTATGATAAGTATCTATCTCCCCACCTCGTCGTCTCACTCCCCCCTCTCACAGTCGCTCTCACTCTCACCCTCGCTCTCACCCCCCTTCTGACTCCTCCGCCATCTCGCTTCCTATTCGATGTCTGATTTTCATAAGGCTGGTAGCGCCTTGACACGTCTGCCGTTGTCTGTCTGCCGACCGTAGGATTCAAGGATTTCAAACAATAGATATCGACATGTCTGGGAGTTTTCGTAGCTTCGTAGTTTGGTTGAACTGAGCTCGTAGCGCGTCTGACCCGACGCTGCGGTTGATCACAAAGATCACAATACTCCAGTATTTAATACAATGTTCAAAGGCGACTACAAGAGCAGCTAGCACAGATAGACTCCCGGCAGCTGCTACACACGGGTACAACGCTTCTACATGACACTGCTCCTCGTGTTGGCTCTTGTCATGCCCTCGTACTGCCACCAACCAATTCCCAGCATGGCCTCGTAGTGCCACAACTTGAATACACAGTGAGGCCTCTCCGAACTATCTGCCCATAGATAGCTCGGTAGATTGCGTGAGCACTCGTATATGTACCTGGCGATTGTCAAGTACCCTCTACTCCGATCGTTGCCGGTACACGAGCGCCAGCGTGTGTTGTGCATCTCGGCCAAATACATTATACACAATGTGCATAGACTTTTTTAATGCCATTCAGAGATTGCTTGTAGCTGACTGACTAGGATACAATCTTGTTATTGTTGCCGTCGTCGTCGTCGCTGTTGTGCTCTGCTGTCTCCCCGCCCGGTTCCCTCCTTGACAATGCCTTGCCCCAAGCTTTGACACTTCTCGAGATCTCTGACTAATCTCTACAGTATCCTCGCATTCTTACCTGCAATCATCAACACACCCTTATCCTAGCAATCTTCACATGTAGTGAGATTGATGGGATGTGATGTCGATGCCAAGATGTTCCAAGACGACATCAGCAGCTCATCTTTGGAGAGTTGCCTGACAGCAGTAAGGTACACCTGATTGTTTCTGACTCATATTTGTATCAAGAGAAGTAGCTACAAAATAGCTTAATTTATAAAGAATCAACACTTACAATTCAACTCGAAACGATACCGATGTCAAGTTCGTGATCATGAGGCCCGAGTGTAGGATTTAGCTTGTGTTAGTGGCCGCTAACGTCTTCTTACAAGGGCTCTTCCCGCCTAACAACCCACAAAACGGGCAAAACCTGGGGCTCTGGGCTTGCCGGTGGAGATTTCAGTTGGCACGATTCTGCCACAAAGGCGGTGAATATTATCATCAGCAACCACTAGCAATCACGTGCATGTTCCCTAGCTCTTTCGTCACTATCGCGCCTCTGACTTCGCGATAACTCCACCAACGCGACTGGCAACCTACAATCTACAATCCACGAGTAGCTTTAACGCAGATCACCAAAACACATACACCATAATGCCTCCGAGAAAGCGCGCTACCAGAGCCTCGAAGAAGGCCGAGGCTGAGGCTGAAGAGGCAGCAGTCCAGGAGACGACGACACAACCAGAGGACGCTGAGATGACCGAGCCAACAGAAGCACCAGCGGAGGCAGAGGCAGAGGCAGAAGCATCGCAGGCAGATGCAGCAAGAGAGGAGAAACCAGAGACAACAAGCGAACCTGTTGCAGAGTCAAAACCAGAGGAAGCTGCGCCAGCAGAGCCAGAAGCGGCAGAGATCCCAAAAGAAGCACCAAAACCATCGAAAGCAAAGGGAAAGGCAAAAGAGGCGCCGGCACCGACAACAAAAGAGCCTACCGCTGCTGCTGCACCTGCTGCAGCTGTATCAACATCTGCCGCCGATCGCATGGCCCGCTTCAAGGCGCTGCAAGCCCGCGCCAAGGCCTCCTCCAACCAGAACCTCAAGGCCGCGGCCGCCGAAACACAGCGCGTCTCGACCGACTCCTCCCAGCTCACATCCCTACGGCGAAAGCACGACATTGCCTCGCACAAGCTCTTGAAGGCCGAAATCGAAGAGGCCGGTGGCGACTTTGAGCGCAAACGCGCCTGGGACTGGACCGTCGAGGAGAGCGAGCGCTGGGACAAGCGCATGGCCAAGCGCGCAGCACACCGTGACAATGCCGCCTTCCAGGACTACACACAGGAGGCCAGCAAGGTCTACAAGAAGCAGATCCGCAATGCTGCCGGCCTGGCCGCACCCGACATGGAGCAGTACGCGCGCGACAAGCTTGCGGCTGTCGAGAAGGCTGCGGCCGAGGGCACGCTCGAGATCGTCGAAACAGAAGACGGCGAGCTGATTGCGGTAGACAAGGACGGCACGTTCTTCTCGACGGCCGAGTCGACATCGTTTGCCGACAACAAGCCCTCGAAAGAAGCCATTGACCGGCTCGTCAACGACCAGCGCAAGGCCGACGAGGCATCGCTGCGCAAGCGGCGCGAGCGGCTGGCGAAGAATGGCGACGATGCGGACGTCACGTACATCAACGAGAAGAACAAGCACTTCAACCAGAAGCTGGCGCGGTTTTACGACAAGTACACGACCGAGATCCGCGACAGTTTCGAGCGCGGCACTATGATCTAGTCTGCCCTCGCCAACAAAAGAGTGTACGATCAACAGATGGCGTTTTGGATTTTGGATTGGGTTTTGCATAAGCATGTTGTTTTAATTAACTATTATTTGACTGTTTGAGACTATGGCCTGCCTGTGAATGTGTGGAATTTTCTATTATTATGATACACGCTTCTAATTCATACAATGTCTTTAGCCTTGACCTTACAGCATCCCGTTGCGCCATCCCTTGGTGGCCAGCTGTGCAAGCTGCGGCACCTCAATGGCACCGTTCACCGACTCGTCGCTCAGCGCCTCGATCACAGCCTCGGCCACCTCGTCGACCTTCATCGGCTTGGTCACCAGCGATCCCAGAAAGCCCGTCAGTGCGCCGCCCGTAAAGTTGTTGAGCACAGTGCCGGCGCCCGCCACGGCAGCAATTGGTGCTGTGAACGGCCGGGCGTGCACGTCATAGAGGAACGGTGCCCGAATAAAGATGGGCCGGTTCAATGGTGTCGTGAAACCGGCAGTCTCGGCCGAGAACGACTCGCTCGCGGCCGCCAGCTGCTGCTCTGCCTGGCGCTTGGTGCTGAGATACCGTGATGGCAGGCCTGGGGCACCAGCCGAAGCTGAGATGTATGCAAAAGCGTCGACCTTGCCTTCTGCAGCCGCCTTGGCCACCAGGATGGCACTGTCGCGGTTCATTGCCTCGTAAGTATTTCTTGGGGGCTCGCTTTTCGAGGTGTCCTTGGTCGGCGCTGATGCTGGTCTCTGGCCGTCGAGCACCTTGCGAATACCGGCTAGCGGTGAGTCCCGGCCGGCCACGAGGCCCTTGTAGTCTGCCTCGAGCAGGATACCCATGCTGTGGACGGCGTAGTTGGCGCCGCGCATCAACGGCGCGTACGTCTCGGGGTTGAAGACGTCGGCCCGCTCCCAGGACACTCTGCGGGCCCACGCCGGGGCTGCCTTTGAGTCTGTCACCGACTCCCACTTTGGCTCACCGGAGCGGCTGTTGAGTTAGATACAGTTTCTCATAGCTATAGGTCTGACAAAAGAACATACCTGATCGAGGTCACCTCCCATCCGCGCTGGACGCCAAACTTGCAGATCCGTGATCCGAGAAAGCCGTTGCCACCGCAAACGACAAGCTTCTTTACTGCTGATGCCATTTTGTTGATTTTTGTGTGTATTTGAGTGATATTTTAAAGAAAACCTCCCAAACAAAAAAAAAGATAAGAAAGTCAAGAGAAAGTAAGCTCAGTTCTCAGGCATCTCAATGACGTGAAGAAGCTCTGTGGAGCTATGAGGTCAGCCCATCTCTGCGAAAACAGCTGCACGTGATTCTAAAGCTTTAAAGTGGGTCAGAATGTGCCGATTGGCGAATCATACATCCTGATCGCAGCACCACTGACACTTTTCTTTCATCGCAACATCAGCCAGACCATCTCGACTCGCGACGCCCTGATCTCGACGCTCGTTTTGCGACACTACTCCACCGCCCCGATCGAGAACTACCGCTGTTTGCAGTGCAGGCTTGCATCTCAGCACATACCCTAATCAGCCTTCCACGATGGCGCCTCCAAGCGGCGTCGGCAAGCGCGTCAAGGGCTGCCAGATCTACCGCCCTTTTGTTTACGGCACAACGTCGCGCCCGTTTGACGACAAGAAGAACCCCAAGCCGCCGGGCGTGCCCGACGACCACACGCACTCATGGCAGGTCTTTGTCAAGGGTGTCGACGACACCGACATCACCTACTGGCTGCGCCGCGTGCAGTTTAAGCTCCACGAGTCCATCCCGAATCCCGTCAGAAGTACGTCCTTTTCTTAGGCATCTTTCTTTGAGGGTGTATGCTAACCAACAGTGATTGACGGCGAGCCCGGAAAACCGTTTATCGTCGAAGAGACCGGCTGGGGTGAGTTCGAAATCACGCTCAAGCTCTACTACATCTCCGAGTCCGGCGAGAAGCCACAGACCCTCTACCACCACCTTCGCCTCCACCCCTACGGACGCAACGACGAAGAGCGCGACGCCATGCGCGAGACTGGCCAGGTCCCAGCCTGGACCTACGAGGAGCAGCTCTTCAACGAGCCTTACGAGACGTTTTACGAAATCCTGACGACGGGCGCCATCGCTCTGCCCAAGGGCGTCGCCGCATCCGGTGCCGCCGGCAGCCCAACACCGACCGCGTCAGCGTCCGCATCGGCAGCGAATGCCGCGCTGGCACCCATTGGCAAGCGCAGCGAGGGCGGTGTGCTGGCGCGCAGTGCGATGGTGCCGCTGACGTCGCGGCAGAAGAGCCCATTCAGCCGGGAGACGGAGCAGCTGGAGATCCAGAAGCTCAAGGACGCGCAGGGCAGCGTGCGCGGTATGACGGAGAAGCTGCTGGCGGAGCTGCGCGTCAAGGAGGAGCAGCTGGCCGCGCTCAAGAAGGAGGCGACCGAGGCCATGGCCGCTGGCGGTTGAAGAGCAACATATTGTCGCACAACAACAACACCATTATGGCCAGTCATTCGAACCGACCCCGGCCGAGTCTTAGATATCCCACAGACCAGCGACGAGCCGCAGCCGCGCCAATCAAGGGCGCCGTTCAGGCAGCCCTCTCGCATCAAAGCACAATTGCACCGCCTTGGCCAAGGAAGGAAGCGGAAGCCATCATTATATTCATATAGCTTCACTATGACGAGCATAAATGGTTGGCTGATTTGCATGCCGTCATCGGGTATGGCTCACACCCGGCAGCACATTTAACCGCATACAAATAGCCGGAGAAGGCACAAGTCATATGTACCAATACAATCCCGCCTGGCAAATGATAGTTGTCTATTGACTGTACTGTGTGTTTGTGATGATAACTTTTGCCACCAAAATCGACTTGCAGAATATAGAGTAAAAGAGGCCCTTCTTGGCAATAAGATCCCGTGATGGGCTGGTCTTTCGCCATGCTCTGCGTGAACGTTGCCGTTGTAAAGGCAGCAAAAATGGCCCGCATCTCTTCGCGATGGCATAGTGATCTTGAGCGTCTCTTCCCTGTTTTGTCAGTCTTGCCTGTCGATTTGAGCATCTCGGCCCCATGTCTGCAATGTCAAGCATCTATCTTGTATTGGTGACTGTACTGCTGGGATGGATGCCACGACCATCTCACGCTGACAGCAATGAGAATAATGGCAATCTCCGACTCACAAAAGCCCACCATCCCCTCGGTATGACGGTAGATGCCGCCGTCAACGGCCCCGTCTCCGAATCGGCCTTTATGACATCCTTTGCCAACGTCGGCCAGGGCCGCACGCTCGACCTCGTCTGGAGCCACATTGATCCCAAGTACGAGCCGCTCAGCATCACGGCGCGGCTCATCAACAGAACCTCGGAGAACCACGGCAATGGATTCGCTGTGACCCTCAACAGCCGGGTCAGCAACACGTCGTCATACGCGTGGCGGAGCGTGCCCTATCCCCTACCGTATATGGCCAGCGGCGTGTACGAAGTTGAAATCCGGCCGTCCTTTTGGAATCTGTCCAGCAGCGATGCCAGCCTTCTGAGTGTCCCAGTACTGGCGCGGTCGACATTCTTTTCTATACTAGGACAGGACGGCAGCGGCCTGTTGAATAGCACCGACTCGGATTCAGATAGTACAAACACCACAACCCCTGACCACCGGCCTGGGCAGCTTGTAACAGGCGATGAACATATCCCCACGGGCCCGAACAAAGTGGCGCTTGCCTTGGGACTGTCTATTGGGGTGGCGGGCGCGCTGGTTTTGACGGCCGTCCTCATAGTTCTGCGGCGACGGCATCTGGCCGATGCTGCAGAGTCGGAGAAGCGGCATCGCCGGCGGACAGCGTATGTTACAGATTAGTTCTACGCGGTTTTATTTGTCATTTACGGTGTGTTTGTTATTGACTTGATTTTAATTTACTTCGTTCTTTTTTTCCAATTTTGTTGTCGCTTTTTTTCATTCAGTTTTGGTAGAAAAGAAAATGCATTTCATCAATTTTGTTTTAAAAAATATAAACAACTTCATCTACAAATTTTCACTTTTTAAGCTACAAAACAAAAAAAACCAGAACCTCCCAACAGAATGCTTCAAGTGATAATTTGTCTAATCTCATCACTTATTCGAGTCAGTATTGCGCTCAGTCTACAGCCTCACGATGTTCAACCTTGACTGTCAACCTACTGTTCACCTTGCAGTATCCAACACCATACGTGCATCGTTATGATTTTCACGCACATAAAAGCGCATAATAACAGAGCAATTATAAGCCCATCATGAACGTAAGACGGGGTAATTCTGGGTTTAGACAGCAGTGCGAAGCAAGTAATGTGGGTAGAGAGTGGTTCGGACCCTAAGACAAAGCATTGTCGCTGTTACATTGCTAAGTTGCCTAAGAACTCTTGTTCCTGAATGAGTGCAACCTCCTCCTCACTCCTATTCTACTCGCTCTGAATACCCTGAAGGGCAACGCTCCGGCGAGCCGTCTCTAATAGATGCGCGGCTCTTGTGACTGGAGACTGAATCCTACAATGCGCCCTTCTCGAAGAATGAAATGCAACTCATAAAATAAGCAGTTGGCCTCGAATCAGTGATCCACTTCGCTGTAGTCAGCGCCTTTACTCTCTACTCTTTGGCACCGTGAACCACGGTAACAACCATACGTTGCCAAGAGCATCCTTATGCAAATTTGTAGTATCGTTAGATTAAATATAAGACATCAGCTGTGCACCTGACGTTGGCTTAGGAGTTGCACCGCAACTCATTAGTTTTGGGGTTGAAATTTGTAATTATTCGGAACAGTAACTTCCATAATTTCTCACTGCGTGCTCTTGTTGAGATGACCTCCTTCATCGTAGTATGATCTGCCGCTTTACTCTGTACAGAGTAATAAGAAAACACGCCCTGAACGCCACATTATAAAGCACCAAACCGAACCCAAGGATAACGTAAGTATTTGCATTATCGATAACTTAAAAAACAAACAGCCACCGCTTCTGATCAAGCCATCAACAGATGCTACCTTCAACCTCATCGCCCGCAAAATGAGAAGCGAGTCTATTTCCTTCTAGACCTTACCCTCGACCTTAGCAAGCCACCTCCGCATCAAAGCGCATACTTGTATTCACATCACATCTCTTTTCTTTTTCCTTGTTATTTTTGTCAATATCCCCAGCTATCCTCACCGCCACCGCCATCATCTGAGCGTGATGATGATAGTTTTCGCGACCGCCACACCTTACCTTTTCGAGGTGCAACATGTTCAATATTGACAATGTCGTAAATCACAAAATAATTCCCTTATCAATCTTGTACATCGGTCTCGCTGTGCTCTTCCACTGGGTTCTGTCGCGTCCTTCTCTACTTCGTAGAGTAAACTCAATGGACGTCGTCATGGAAGTGGAGACAATACTGAAGATATATCCAAAAATGGGAATAGTATTGGATGGTGCTAATGGATATGTCCAGAAGAGGAAAGAAGTTGTAAGTGTGTCGCGCCTGCCTATTGCTGAAGCTGGGTTAGAGGCAGTTGCAGCACACAGGCGGTTATTACCCGTTAATTTCCACCAGAATATTGTGTGGCCATCTTACTATTTTGGGCATCCCTTTCTTCGTTGTTGCTGTTAGGATTTGCCATTTGCACATCCAGCAGACTCGCAGCCATAAAACAACAGCGTCACTTTGGCATGCCCTTACTCCGTGTCCAGCGTGCTGTCAAGATCAGCGATCGTCCCGGCAGGGAGACATTCACTCGGATGAGACACGCCACCGCAACCGACGAGAGCCTCCATTCCGAGAGAATTTCACAATAATCTACATCTGACAGACTCTGAATAGAGTGCCATCGGAACGGGTCATAGAATAACGGCGGTTGCTCATAAGGGTCTAATAAGAGCAAGTCTAAACTAGCCCCCCCGCTCTAGGCTGCGCTAGGAGAACACTCCGGACGGCGTGGCTCACTACGGATACTTGGAGGAGAATTACAGAGCTTGAGAGATGGCGCCCGTTTGGGTGCTTGGATAATAGCGGCTGATCAGTATTGCTTCTGAAGGCCTCCGAGTGAGCGATCACCGGTTTCTGGGCAGTTTTACAGACCGCTGAAAGGTGACAGCATATCACAACAAAGGACAGGAAAGATGTCAATATATGACAGCAGATATGACACACAAATCAAAGAAACAATCAACCTGATCGGTGGCTTTCGGCTTTCTCGTGCCGCTCTGGAGAGGCGCCACTTAGTCACCACTGGATCTGGGAAATGAGCATCTAGACACACTTCCGGACTGACCAACTGGATCTCGACAAGCTCGACTGCTGTGCTTTAGCCACCATCCAACAGACGCGCCTCCAAAGCGCCAAAACCGTTCCTGCATGTGGAACACACCGTTCTCTCTCGACGGGAAAGAGAGTCAGACACTCGAATCAGGGGTCTGACAGACTGCATACTTGGTATGGCTGTAGCCCCTGTGCCATAACAGGATTCACTTCGTTCACGTTGACAGGACCGTAATACAGAACCAGTACTGCATTGCCTGTCACCTCTTGGCGTATGCTGGGATTATTACGCTTAACTTCTAGACCAGTCCAGCCCACAACCCCTGCTCACATCATGGAAATTCGCCGGCCCAAGACGCTTCGCCTTGGAAGGATTCACTTCACAGAGCGAATCGACCGTGATGCAATCTTATTCAATGGCAAGAAATAGCCATAACAATCAAAGAAGAAGAAGAAGAAGAAGAAGCAGTAGCTATATCGGAGATTTTGGCAGCTAAGCAGCAAGAACACTGCGCCCATCCGGCAATACCATCATTGGCGCCTTTGAGATTGTGTAGTTTTTCTGTTTTCATTATTGATTCTTCAAACAAAGGGGAGAGCATGATGTAAGAAATGCCTCTGACGACGTGCAGCTGGCTGGAAGACTGCTCAGAAAAACCTATGCTCACGGGCCCGGCACCAGATGCCGCAGTGTAAAAGATGCCTACTGAGTACTGAGTGCAAAGTCTGCCAGGATGTGTGTCAATATTGTCCTCGCTCCCCTTGGCACCGCATCGAGCCAATATCAACACAGCCCGCCAACACTCGCTATGCCACATCTCGACTCAATCCTGAGCACACCCCGGGTAGGACGCAGGACTCGAGCAGAGAATAATACACCAGAAACAGGCAAGCCTACGCGACTCTCCCAGAATGTCCAACGTCTACGAGTACACAGTATGCGTGAATACGTTGGAGCAAACACCCCTTTCCCAGCTGCCCTCCCTCCTCGTCACCTCACATCCGCCTCGACCCAAACTCTCTGCACCTTACCCCGTGGCTCCACCACCATGATCTCGCTTCTAATTACACTTTTTTAAGCTTGTTGAATATGTCCCAAAGAAGTATGGACGACGGATGGCCTCATGTCAGATTCATATCCGGCCCTCAGTCCTGAGAGTATTGCTTATGTTGTCCAATGTTGCTCAATGTAGCCCAGTCTGCCCACGTACTTGCATGGACAAGCCGACTAACACGCCCAAGCCCATGCAAATCCACTACATCGCCAGTCTAGTGGCCATTTTTTGCAATATATATCAATATTTCCCACGATGTTGCCTCTTTCCTTCCCGTCTTCTCTTCTCCTCTTTCCCTCCTCATCCTGCCGACAACCTTTTTTCTACTCACCTGCAGTTGACCTCTTGAGCATATCTGCTCGTCCTTTCTTTAAGTTTTTCTTTCTGGTATCCTCGTCCTGAGGCTTATCTATATATCGCCAACACACCGGCCTCACATTCGTTTATTTTATATAATACAAAATCAAAACCTCTGACATGGCCCCTTCCGTCATTCGGCTTGCCTCTGTGGCCGCCGTCTTCGCCATTGCCGCCCCGGCCTCTGCCACCTATGTCCTCGACAAGACATACGATGCCTCCAACTTCCTGGACAAGTTCACCTTCAACTCGGACCCAGATCTGAGCAACGGTTTTGTCCAGTACGTCGACGAGGCCAGCTGCGGCGACCTCGTCTCTGTATCCGACAACAAGCTGCGCCTGGGTGTCGACCACACCACCGGTGCCAGCAACATCGGCTCCGGCCGTAAGTCGGCAAGACTCGAGGGCATCGACTCCTTCAACCAGGGTCTCTTTATTGCAGACTTTGCCCACTTCCCCGGCGCCGCCTGCGGTGCATGGCCTGCTTTGTAAGTGCGTTTGGTCTTGTACATTCACGGAAATATAACTAACATAATAGCTGGATGTACGGCCCCGACTGGCCGCACAGCGGCGAGTTCGACATCTACGAGTCGTGGAACCTTGAGGACTACAACACCATCTCGCTGCACACCGACGGCACCGCTGAATGCACCCTCGCCCCCGACTCGTCGCTCTTCTCCGGCTCCATTCTGACTGCCGAGTGCAACAACTACTACGACAACGAGCCCACCCAGTGGGCCGGCCAGGGCTGTGGCATCGAGGAGCAGTCCTCCACCGACACCTGCGATTCCCCCTTCCAGAGCTCCTCCGGCGGTATCTACGCCATGGAGTGGACCGAAGACTACGTCAAGGTCTGGTCCTGGAAGCACGCCGACGCACCTGCCGACGTTCTCGCCGGCATCGCCCCCAACCCGGCCCTCTGGGGCAAGCCGCGCTCCTACGTCGGCGGCACCACCTGCACCGCCTCTGCGCTCGCCGCTGACCTCAAGAACCAGCACCTTGTCCTCAACATCGACTTCTGCGGCGACGGCCCCGGCAACAACTTTGGCCAGTGCGCCTCCACCTACGGCTACGAGAACAGCATGACCGGCTGTGTCAACTACGTCAAGGAGAACCCCTCCGCCTACGACGACGTCTACTTTGAGGTCAACAACATTCGCGTCTTCCAGAAGCCCTCTGCCGTGTCGTCGTCGGCTGCTGCCTCGTCCTCGTCGTGTGCCTCGTCGGCCTCGTCTGTCGCATCGGTCTCGGCTTCTGCCTCGTCTGTCGCCTCTGTGTCTGCCTCGGTTTCGGCGTCCGCCTCTGCGTCCGCTTCGTCTGTTGCCTCTGTTTCCGGCTCGGCCTCTGCCTCTGGCTCCGCCTCGTCTGTCGCCTCGTCTGTCGCCTCGTCTGCTTCCTCCAGCTGCTCCGACTTTTCGTCTGCCTCGGCCTCTGCCTCCATCTCCGCCTCGGCCTCCCTTCCCAGCGGCAGCGCTTCATCTGTCGTCTCCTCGGCCGTGTCCTCCGAGTCTGACTGCTCCGACTCGAGCTCCATCATCTCGGGCTCTGCCTCCGCCTCCGCTTCCGGCTCTGTCAGCGCTTCCGTCCCCGCCAGCGTCTCTGCTTCCGTCTCTGCTCCCGCTTCTCTGCCGAGTGGTAGTGCCAGTGCTTCATCTGTAGCCTCGTCGGCTTCCGAGTCTGACTGCGAGTCTGAGATCAGCAGCTCCATTCCCGTGTCTTCTCCTGCGTCCGTCTCGGCCTCTGTCAGCGCATCTGTTCCGGCCAGTGTGTCTGCTTCCGTCTCTGCTTCTGCTTCTCTGCCGAGCGGCAGTGCCAGTGCTTCGTCTGTAGCCTCGTCGGCTTCCGAGTCTGACTGCGTGTCTGAGATCAGCAGCTCCATTCCCGTGTCTTCTCCTGCGTCTGTTTCGGCCTCTGTCAGCGCTTCCGTCCCCGCTAGCGTGTCTGCTTCCGTCTCTGCTTCAGCTTCCGTCTCGAACCCTGCTTCCGTCTCCGGCTCCGCTTCCGTCAGCGGCTCCGCTCCCGCTTCTGTCAGTGGTTCCGCCTCTTCCAGCGGCTCCGCTATCGTCTCTACTGGCGCCGTTTCTTCCGGTGCCGCCTCTACTGGTGCATCTTCTGGTGCCGTCTCTGGCTCAGTTACCGCTTCCCAGAGCTACACCACCTCGACTATCTACGCCACTACGACGTCGACCATCTACTCGTGCGCCCCCACCGTCACTAACTGCCCGTACCACCACGTCACCACCATCACCTATGCCGTGACCATTACCATCTGCCCCGTCACTAAGACTGGCGGCTCCGGTGGCAACGGCGGCAGCGGTACTGCCACTACCGGCACTGGTGCTACTGCCACTGGCTCTGCCACTGGTGCAGTCACCGTGACTGGTGCTACAACTGCTCCTACTGGTGCCACCACCGCCCCTGCCGGCTCCGCTCCTGCCGGCTCCGCCCTTGTCTCCGGCTCCGCCACTGTTCCTGTCGGAACTGGCTCCGTCGTTGTCCCTGTTAGCTCTGTCGTGGCTCCCCCGGCTAGCTCTACCGTCGTTCCTCCTGCCAGCTCTACCGTCGTTCCTCCTGCCAGCTCTGCTGTCGTTCCTCCTGCCAGCTCTGTTGCTGTTCCTCCTGCTAGCTCCGTTGTTGTCCCCCCTGCCAGCTCTGCTGTTGTCCCTCCTGCTAGCTCGGCCGTTGTGCCTGCTAGCTCGGTTGTCGTTCCTGTCAGCTCTGCTGCCACTTTCACCAGCATTGCCAGCACTGCTGCCCCGAGTACTGTCGTTCCATCGGTCGTGCCCAGCTCCAGCACTGTCCCCAGCAGCAGCAGTGCTGTCGAGCCGAGTGCCGCATCATCTGCCCCTGCCACCACCTCGACTATCGTCACTGCTGGCTCTGCCAAGGTCGGCGCCAGCTCTCTGGCTGTCGTTGCCGCCCTGTGCGCCCTGCTTCTGTAAGGTAGTCTAATGGGAAGCCATTGGGTGCGTTGGGTAATAATGGGTTAAGTTTCTATCATTTCAAAATTTACACTATTTTCTAGTTCTCACTTGTCTTTTTTAAACTTCTTGGCTGTTTCAACGCCGATCTTCTCTTCTAATATACTTTGTAAAAGTATTTTTCTATTCTTTTTAACCAAAGAATTCACTTTTTAACAGTACTCGAAATATTCCGTGATGATGATGCTCTCGTAATTCTTGGCTTTTATTTTGAGAATTATTCCAAATTAATATCACCGTCTACTAGGTCTGACAGCGGGACTTTGTTGAATCTTGCTTAGTGAGGGCATTCGCAGATGCAAGTGGGGGTTGTGATTACATAATCTCGACTATTCGAGCTGCCTTTGACCTCCTTAAGAATGGAAGACTTCGCTTATCGGCATTCATAACAACAAGAGTTCAACAAAGTGTATATCACCACATCTCATATGCATTTACCAAAGATATGCAGCCTCATCGCATAGTCTCATCAGTTCCGCGCCTGTCTGGCGGGAGCGCCACAGGTCTGGGTGCCAGCGCGTCGCGGCTCTCGCGCCCATCGATGACGTCGTTGACGCGCTCGAGAACAACCACACCTCACACATATTCTCACGATGGACTGGCACAACGACGATTGTTTTTTATCTCGCGGAAAAGACCATACAACTATGATCCGCGCGAACCCAATTCACAGCGGTACCGGCAGCAGTGGGAAGAGCAGCAGCGGAGGCAATGGGAGCAGCAGCAGCAGCGGGAGCCAATCAAGCACTTCCAGGGCATCCCTGTTCCGCCAGGGCAGATGCCGCCTCGGTCTACATTCCGCCGGGCGGCCACAAGCTCGGGGATGCAGACGGTAGTCATTCTGTCAGTCGTCGGCGCCCTGCTGTTTTACTTTACGCACCTTGAAGTCGTGCCCGTCTCGGGCCGCCGGCGCTTCAACTACTTCAGCGACGAGACTATGATCAAGCTGGGCAAGGTGCAGTACGAACAGCTGCTAGAAGAAGCCAAAGCAAATGGCCAGCGATTCCTGCCCGACTACGACCCGCGCACGATCATCGTGCGCCACGTCATGGCGCGCCTTATCCCCGTCAGCGGCATGTCCAACAATCCGGGCGACTGGGAGATTGTCGTCATCGACGACCCCCGCACGGCGAACGCATTTGTGCTGCCGGGTGGCAAGGTGTTTGTGTACAGCGGCATCTTTAGCGTGGCACGCAACGAAGACGCTGTGGCCACGGTGCTGGGCCACGAGCTGGCGCACAACTTAGCCAACCACCACGGCGAACGCGCATCATCGGCCATTGGCAGCACAATACTGACTTGGAGTTCATTTTTCTTGACTGCCGGTCTGTCGTACTTTGTGCTGTCGCCTGTGATCGATTTGGTGTTCAACGCGCCGATGAGCCGCAAGCAGGAGAGTGAGGCGGATTTTATCGGCCTGATGCTGATGGCCGAAGCATGTTTTGATCCATCACAGGCAGTGGGCTTTTGGCAGCGTATGACCCGGGAGCAGATGATGGAGCCGCCCGAGTGGGTGAGCACGCACCCGTCGAACGAACACCGAATCAAGTCGATCCGGGAGTGGCTGCCGGCGGCGATGGAGAAGCGCAGCCAGAGCACATGTAACGGCACGCAAGACTTTGCCGAGCGGTTCAAGCGGGCACTCCGCAACGGCATCATTCTGGGGTCTTAATCGAATCACATTGGCAGTCATCTTGGTACTTGGATTAATATATACTACACGATGCTACTTATCTAGAATTCATACATTTTCTATCAAGCACATTGGTTTCTTGCTATAGATTGCAATCATAACCGAGCTGTCGGATTTGGTGATGGCCGGGGATGGCTGCCGGCAAGCTGGAGGCCCGTGATGGACTCCAGCTCGTCGACTGCTTTGTATGCATGGCCTAGATTGACTTTTATTGTGCGGAAGCCAGACTTCTTTGCGTGCTTGAGATTCTCGCCAATGTCGTCGAGAAAGAGGATGTCTTGTGCAGTGACGCCCTCGGCCCAGTTGTTAGCCACTCCGCGCGGCGAGTCCTTGTTTGCACGAGCATATTTATCAGTCTCGCGCACAGCCAGCGCATACATGGCGGGATCCGGCTTGCGCAGGCCGACGTGTGCGGACGAAATAAAAACGTCAAAGAGGCCGCGCACGGGGTGGGCAAAGTAGTTTTCCGAGTGCAGCTTGTGGCCGGGCGGGAATATGACTGTGTTGCTGAGTGCGGCTATTAGATACCGACCATCTTCGCGCAGTGCCTTTAGGGCTGGAAACATCCACGGATCGGGGCTGTCTGAGGCCGACATCATCTCGTTGAACATGTACTCGCCGTCGATGTCGGGCACGGGCGGGACTTGCGCCGGCAGCTCGGCCGGCGTGCGTTTGCTTTTTTCCCGCGCAGATTCATAAAAGGCACGCCACCTCACGGGGTCTCTCAAGTCCCGGTTGAAGCCGGCAAAGAAGTCGGCATCCATGGGAATGTCACCGCGCTCGAGCTTGTGCCAGTAGCCGGTCGGGGCCGTCTTGGAGATGGAGTGATTCACCCAACCGGGTGGGATACCTAAGCTAAGCTCATAGTCCAGGATAGTCTGAAACGGCGAGAGGACCTTTATTGTCAGTTTTTTGTTAGATATTGAACATCATCACTTGGTAAAGTGTTGTTTATGTAGACGACATTGGGAGGTTCCTCAGAGCACTTACACAGACACCGCCAATATCGAACAAAATGACCTTCGGTTGCTTTTGAGGGCTCATTTTTATTTGCTAAGTCCAAGAAGTGACTCTGAAGCTTTTCGAGATGCAAAATAAATATATATCAAAATGAGCTGGACTTCAATGCGCCGCCGCCGGTACACGGCGATGCTCATCCGGAGCCCCTCTTTACGTCAGTGGACCTCGGTAGGCGACTCTGGGGAAGACATGCTGAACGGCCCGTATTATGGAGACTTGCAGCTCGCTATGGGGCTCTAGCTGGAAATATAATTCAATTTCGGTGATGACTCAGTTTTAATTAGAGCACGTGATGCATCACGATCGATAAGATAGCGGACGCGTCGATATGTGGGTCGTGGCCAACCACTTTACTCGTCGCCAACCGTAGTCTTGTCGTCGCCGACCTTGCAAAATATTAGGGTATGCTGTGTGGGTCTCTTTATTTTTTGCGCAGATGTCCACAAAATTTGTGCGAAGTGCTGTAGGACAGCGCCCATTGGCGAGAATTGCTAGTTTTTTTGGGCTTTCTGGCCCCTCATGGTGGGTCTCTCGAACTTTTTGCGTTTTGGTTCTGCATGTCCTTTGGCTCGCAGTTTGATATTTGAGACTTCCTTTCCTCTGCTCAACAGACATCTCCAACTTGCCCGTTCAAATCAAACAGCAAGACCGCCAAAATGGTAAGTTGAAAGCGTCTGGATGTACGCCATTGAGTTGGCTGCACTGAACAGATATACACTCGACCAATCCGAACGACATCGCCGCGACACGAGACGACGACAAGAGGAGGAGGGCATTGGCATCACAGCCAGTGTCAGAGGATGGGGTGATCTCGAGAGATCGTGATCACAGTCGGCTTGGGCGAATATCAGGATGGCCTTGGAAACAAGAGCCAAAGAGAGTCAACGCAAGATGCTTCGGATTGGAAAGAGGAGGACATCCCATTATCTCTGAAGCGCAAATTGCTGACTCGGGGTTTTTTATTGTACAGCCTTTCCACAAGCTCGTCAAGAACAACGCGTACTTCAGGTATGTCTATCTCTTCTCCTGTGAATCCCATCGTCAACGGCAGAAACTAACCCGTCCAGTCGCTTCCAGACTAAGTACCGTCGTCGCCGTGAGGGTAAGACCGACTACTACGCCCGCAAGCGCCTCATCAACCAGGCCAAGAACAAGTACAATGCCCCCAAGTACCGCCTGGTTGTCCGCTTCACCAACCGCGACATCATCATGCAGATTGTCTCGTCCGAGGTCACCGGTGACAAGGTTCTTGTCGCTGCCTACTCGCACGAGCTGCGCGCCTACGGCATTGAGCACGGTCTGACCAACTGGGCCGCTGCCTACGCCACCGGCCTGCTGATTGCCCGCCGTGTCCTGAAGAAGCTCGGCCTGGACGAGACCTTCAAGGGTGTCGAGGAGCCCACCGGTGAGTACACTCTCACCGAGGCTGCCGAGGGTGATGATGGTGAGGAGCGCCGCCCCTTCAAGGCCCACCTTGATGTCGGTCTGGCCCGCACCTCCACCGGTGCCCGTGTCTTTGGTGCCATGAAGGGCGCCTCTGACGGTGGTATCCTGATCCCCCACTCCGAGAACCGTTTCCCCGGTTACGACATGGAGTCCAAGGAGCTCGACGCCGAGACCCTGAAGAACTACATCTTCGGTGGCCACGTTGGCGAGTACATGGAGCTGCTCGAGGACGAGGACGAGGAGCGTTTCCGCTCGCAGTTCCAGCAGTACAGCGAGGACGAGGTCACCGCTGAGGACCTGGAGGAGCTGTACTCCAAGGCTCACGAGGAGATCCGCGAGGACCCCTTCAAGAAGTACGAGTCCGATGCCCCCAAGAAGACCAAGGAGGAGTGGAAGGCCGAGTCCAAGAAGTTCCGCGCCGTCCGCCTCACCCAGGCCGAGCGCAAGGAGCGCGTCCAGGCTCGCATTGCCGAGCTTGTCCAGGAGTAAATTCTCCCGACAACTGTTCGCTAACCTCAACAAAATCAAAAATTCTTTTTCCATTTTTTTCTTTTTTCATAACGGCGCATTCGAGTCACCAAAATGTGTGTGCTTAGGGACGTTTGGGTTTCTTTTGTCTTTGTCAACGACCACCAAAATTTAAGTACGGGTTTCTTAACTGGGATTACGAGTTAGAAATATGACCAAAAATTTCAAAATACCAAACTGATATGAATAATTTTTGATGTCTTAAAAGCACTGGTGAGAATCGAGAATCTGAGATGTGCAGTTGATTGTGTAGTGCAAATTTTGCCTTTTCCAGGTCACGTGTCGTTATTTCGCCATATATCCTGATATATCCGTCGAGATTAAGAGGCCGAACAGCGAGGCAAGGCAAAACAAGGTTCTCCGTTGACCGGTACGATTTTAAGACGGAGGATGATGGAGACCTTTGTTTTCTTCTGTTCTCATTTGAGGATCTAGTCCGAATCGAATCTGAAATTTGCAATCGTAGCATCAGATGGATATCCCTCGCGTCACATGTGCAGACGCCGGAAGATGGGCGGGCGGCAAAGCCCGGGACGACATGGGATGGGCTTTGAGGATTCTGCTTTATGGCTCAAACTACTGAAAGGAGAGATGTGCTTTCTGGTTTGGCTTTGTAAAGCTTACGACTTACGATAGGCTGCATGGCTTTTGCCACAGCCCAGGCCATTATCCTAGGGGTCGCAGCCAATGTCAAAATGGCAGCAAATGGTGCAAGCATGCAATAAACTGAAAGCAGCATAGACTGGATGTAGTATTCGCCAGAAAGTGTACCCATCCCGAATCATTAGCCTTGCCTCCTCTTTCCCCGTGTCTATTCGTGTTCGCGTTGATGCATCAAGATCATGATCGTTCACATGTTCTCTTCTTTGGCAAATGACCTGCGTGTGTGCATACTCATGGCAGTCAATTGCGCCCCAATGAGGTCACGAGGGAGCAACTCTTGTGAGGGGTTGTTGTGACTCTAGTATGTCGACAGGGTTTATGGCTTTTTTATTGATACGTCAACATTGCAGAATAAATCATTTGAACTGTTTTGGATCAAAAACGACGCAAGAAATATTAGAAAAATGTTATGATAGAGATTGATTTTTATTTTATTCTATTATATTATCTGTAGAAGTCACCATCCCACATGCATTATCATCATTAAAATTAGAGTTGATGAGGCTGGGTTTGACTCAAAAGAAAATGACATCAAGCTTTGTTGATGTCAGTCACTTTCTCTTTGTTTCCCCCACACCGGCTAAACTAACAGTGCTAGCCATTCATTGTCCGTATATACATGCCTCTCAGTTTCTCATATCTCACTCTATTTCTTCCTAATGGCTTTGGAATCCAACAGCTTGACTTTGTAATGCATCACTCACACCAATAACTTGCCCGGGCTTCCCCTCTCACCTGAAAAAGCTCAGCGGTCTTGATATGTGCTTGATCTGGCTCTTGGCGGTCCAAATTCAACTGCTTTTACTTGCTGGCTGCCTTTGGGTTTTCGCCTCTTTGCCCCTGGAGGCCACTTTGTGTGCCTTTACGGAATCCCCGGACTGCTGTGGTGGGAGAGAACAAGATGCGCAAACCACAGACCAGATAAACCAGCCTCAGAACTGGCCTCAGAAACAGACAGACGAAAGCAGAGCAGAGACACAATCTCAGACTATCCCGTGACAGTGCACGCAGTAAAGATCGCCCCATTGATAGGGCCGTATTGATCCATTGATCCTCCTGGCACCGAATGACCTGATCGACATGCGCAGCACATCGGCCTCAGCTATGTAGTTTTGCATGTTGTCCCTCATACTCTTAATATCTCTTCATCTATCATCAATTGTTTATGATGCATATCTTTCTCTTCTCTCCCACCATCAGCCGTCTCCATACCGCCCATCACCGCTGCAAAGTCTTTGTGAGGTCTTTGTTCAGTGCTGTCTTGTGGAGATGCCCGTGAAACATTTCAGGTACTCAGTAGTGTGATAGATACAGAGACAGCGTATCAGCGGTATGATGGCCCATATCAAATATGTAGGCCCCGTATGCAACGGAGCGATGCACGCGAAAACGAACAGCTCGTCCATACTTGTGTTTTGCACCTTGCTACTCCGCCACGAGACACGCCCTTTTTTGTCCGACGCGATCCCACTATGCAGCGGTGTAAGATATGGATGAGGCTATTGTTCTTGGGGGTTTTGGGTCAGTAACCCATACTTTCATCTGTATCGTATCTCACGCACTGTCAATATAACTCAATGCTGCAAGTAGAGTCGCAGCAAGAGGCAAGAGCGCCACTTCATGTTCTAGGCCTGTCTCTTCGCACGGCAGTTTCCATGGCCTCTTTTCCATGTGCTTCTGTGTTTTGTAGTAAGTGCATTATTCTGGGCTATTTTACGCTATTAGCAGCACCTTTTTGTTAGTTCCACTACCAATCCACTGCCAGTCAATGACAGCGCCCCAGAACCACTTTCTAGTGGAGCACACTCAGAATTACTGTGCACAGAGTCCATAGCGGCACTTTCTGAAGATATGGGGAACCGCCAGCAACGGACTGGGTCCAAGGCCGCCTCGTGATTGGCCGATTGCGACCAAACAAGGCGAATCTGCGCTGCACTGCACGAGTGCGGTCGTGCTTTCCCGTTTCGGGGATCTCCTCTGCACGCCAGCGTCATTTTGGATTTTTGGTCTTTTGGTGCTGGTGTTTTGGTGCATTCTGGGGCCATGCGTCACTCGCTCCTTCTCAATCCAAGCACGACTCTCTTTCTTTGTGTCCTGCTGCACCAACACTGCGAGCAGCCTCCTGTCGAATCATATCTTATCCCTGGTCCTTTTGCTGTAGTTTTTACTCATTGCTCTTTCCCTGCTGTTTCTTTGTGTCGGTCGTTCTTGCTATTTCCTTCCCCTCCTGCTTGTCTTGGCCCTCGTAGGCGTAGCTGTATTATATTGATTATTTTTGCCTTTTATTTTATTTTTACACCTCTCATCACCTGCCTCTTCTCACCAATTCGAGATCTCCTCTCTCTTCACCTCCTTTTTCATCTTCACCCTTCCTCTTCACGTTGCCCTCTTCACTTTTTCCTCTTTCATCATTCTCGTCATCGATACAAGACTCTGGCCTCGCGCTAGAGTACCGTCTGTTCCCAGCAGTGCCAATCTACAGCACACTATCAGCCCGGCCCGCTCTTTATATCGGCCCCAGTTCTTATCGTCAGACACCCAGAAATCTAGCTCTAGGCTCTCCTAGGCTCCTAGAGTGGCGCTCTTACTGGTCATCCAGCCATTCTTACAAAGGGCCATCAAAAGGCTCTAGCTAGCCCGTCAGCCAAATCTCCAGAGACCAGCAAGCCGCCAGTCCCCAAGTCATCTCCCCTCTCCGCCCGCCACCACCGCCTATGTGCCTGTCTCGGTCTCGCTATATCATCAAATAACCATATCTCCCCCGTCTCTTTTGTCTTTTGTCTTTTGTCTTTCGTGCAACGCTTCCAACTCGTGTCAACCTTGCCATCCTTTGCACTGGATCTCATCAACGATACACAAGACACACGTACAGCGCCCGCAAATCACACTCCGGCAGCCAACCACAAATCCGCACTTCCGGCTTACAAGAGACGACTATCAGCTCACGCACTCTGCACGCTGCAAGCTGACCGTGGCTGCGCAACCACACCATAACCACTCAGCACTCGGCGCACATCACTCAGCCCGTGTCGACGCAACATATTTGCCATCTGGTCGCCCCAGCTTATACCCAGCTGCTCTCTTTCTCGACTGCTTTTGAGCCTCCATTTTGAACCCTACTCTTGGACGATTACTACATCAAACATCCAATATCGTCCTGTTACCAAGGATATCAAAGCAGATCAAAGCTCGCAGATTGCACCAGATTGCCTCAGATTGCCTCAGATTGCAACAACAACGCCAGCGCAAACCACTCCATATCTCGGCCGTTCCTCGTCTCTCTTGCTCGCGCGAAATCGCACCACTTTTACGGGCCCACGACTCTGAACGCTTCCCCCATTTGTACTCCGATCCAATCTCATGTTGCAGGATACTGTGACGTCGGCTTAATAGCCCAGATTCCCCTTCGGCCTCTTTTTCGTCTTGTTTGCCTCCTTCTCCTCTCCTGCATCCCAGACGCGGGCTTTGGCTCAACCTTACTTCTTTCTTATTATTTTCTATTTCCACTTGATTTTGCTTGTTGATATTCGCTCCTCACAAGCAAGCAAGTCCGCAAAGCTATCATCACATTGTCGCATATTCGCTTCCTATCATGAATACGCCAATGGAGCACATTCACGGCATTGATGTCAGTTGGATGACCCACGGGTCGTCCAAGGGTGAGTAATTCAATCTACACTCACACCACGTTCATGGCTGTGACTTGACAACCAAAGCCGCAGATACTGACCCTACCTCTCTAGACAGCAAAGCCCCAAAGCCCACCAGCCGTCGGCGCAATACCATTCAGTCGCAACCGGCGCCGCCAGCAGATCTCTCTCCGACCGGCAGCCCACGAACCGGCTCGCCGATTCCCATCCCGACTGCCAACACCAACACCGAAAACACACCACTGTCAACGTCTCTACCAACATCCCCAATAGCCGCGCGCGGTCGCAGGCCGTCTTGGTTCTCCAACATCTCCTCCAAGTTCTCGAACAACCCCGGCTCAAATCCGCCACAAGCAACAAACACATCACCAAAACAGGCCGAGCTATCGGTGCCCCGTGCAAACCCTGCTAAGAATGCGGTTCTCCAGCACGCGGCCCGGGCTGATGGCGAAGGCCCCTACACTCCAGCTCCCGTCAAGGCAAGCCAGGCTGGTCTTCTTCAGGTGCTGCGTCGCTTGTCCTCATCCGGAGGCAACATGGGCTCAGGAGCCAAGGGAAACCACGGCTTGGTCGAACGGCGAGTCCTCAATGTTGATCGTGCACGCGATCGATGTCAGCTATCGGAGCTGAACCACGCAAAGCTTCGGCGAGTAGCTTTCTGTGTCGACGTCGAGATTGCGCCAATGCCGAGGTACAAGGAGGAGGGGATTGCCGACAAATCAGCAAAACCGAAACCGGCCGAAACACCAAAAGCGAAACCCGCAGAGAAACCCGTAGAAAAGAGCGAGGGTGATGCGCCGAAAGCAACAAAGGAAGCCGATGCGACCCAGCAGAAACCCGATTTTTCAAAAGCGACAGCATCGCTTGCAGCCGCAGTCCCAGCAACATCCACACCCACACCCGCCGCAACGCCGGCCCAGCCGAAACCGATTCCCGAATCCACGACCTCCAAACCCGCGCCTTCAGCGACAAATGGCAGCCCTCCCAAGACCGGCACCTCACCGCCTTCCACTGGGGATGTCAACAAAAAAAAGGAGAAGAAAAAGCGGAGCGAGGAGGAGCGTAAGGCGCGCAAGGAGCGGAAGAGACGGCAGGCCGAGGCTAATGGCACAATTCCTATGGAGATCTACCTCGACAGCGACTCAGACGACAACAGCACAAAGAAGAAGACACCCTCTGCGGCTCCGGCAGCGCCACGGGCACAACTCACCCCTACGACGAACCCCGTGCGCATCTACCGCCGCTGCTGCCAGCTTAGAGAAACGCCCATCCTGCGAAAAATCACTGAGCAGTTGTCAGACCCGGCCATGGTCTCGGCCGAGAATGGCATCGTCTCGAAGCTTGACCTCACTGGCTACTGGCTGCAGCTTGCCGATCTCACGACCCTGGGTGACTTTTTGGCTGTCGTTCCTATCCGCGAGGTCATCCTTGAGAACTGCGGTCTGAATGACGAGGGCCTTCGCGTCATCCTCTCCGGTCTTTTGGCTGCCCGCAAGCCTCGCAGGAAGCACGCCCACTCCACCGCAGCGGCTAATGGCAACATCGACCAGGGTGGATTTGTAGAGCGTCTCGTCCTCAAGAACAATAAGATTGGCGTTGAAGGCTGGAAGCATGTATGCCTATTCGTGTACATGTGTCACTCCCTCAAGGCTCTGGACGTGTCGAATGTTGTCTTCCCACACACCTTGGTCAACCAGCCTGCGGCAAGCCAGCCGGCCCCCCTTTACGCGACCAACAAGCCGCAGCTCCAGTACCCCTATGACGTCTGTCAGCTTCTGTCCAAGTCTCTTGGCGAACGTCTTGGCGGTGCCAACCTCGAGCTGCTCAACATTGGCGACACCGGCCTCAGCTCAGCGCAGCTTGGATGGATCGTGGACGGTATCATTCAATCGGGCACAAAGCGCCTCGGCCTTGCCCACAACGACCTGGACGATGCCGGTGTGCAGCATGTTGCACGCTATTTGGCAAGCGGCAAGTGCGAGGGCCTGGATCTTGGTGGCAATGACCTTCGCGACCGCCTCGAGGTTCTGGCAGATGCGGCTGCGACAAATGATTCTCTGTGGGCACTCAGCTTGGCAGACTGTAATCTCGCTCCCTTGTCCCTCTGCAAGCCTCTCCCGAAGCTTGTGACTCTTTCGAACTTCAAGTTCCTCGACCTGTCGCACAACCACGAGCTTTTCGAAGCCAGACCGAGTGCGACCGTTCTTCTTCGTCGGTACTTGCCGATGATGGAGTCGCTCAAGAGACTGCATCTTGCTGACGTTGCCATGAACTCTGAGCAGGCCATTGCGCTTGCTGAGATTATCCCCGAGGTTAAGGAGCTTGCTCACTTGAACATTCTTCAGAACCCGCTTCTCACGAAGCTTGCCGATGCACGCACGGAAGAAGGTCAGGAACAGGCCTGTGCCTTTTATGCATCATTCCTGGCTGCGACCCGTCTCTCGACGAGCATCATCGCCGTTGACATGCCCGTGCCAACCTCCGAGTCCACCGATATCGTCCGTGCTATGGCCAAGCAGGTGCTGGCCTACTGCCTGCGCAATGTCGACCGCGTCACACTCGGCAATCCTGCGGCACCCATCCTCACGGGTGATGCCAAGGCTATGCCACCGACCAACATCACACCAGAAACTGCTTCGGACAGCGCATCCTCCAAGACGTCCGGGGCCAAGGGCGACAGCGACTACCCCGATGTTATCCAACACCTTGTTGGCCATGACGCAGCAACTCTGGGCGAAGACGACGACATCGATGCCGCGCCCGATGACGACTATGTGATTGGTGGAACTGGTGTCGCACAGGCACTCGAGTGCTGCCTGAAGAACCGTGGACCCGAAGTGACCGGCCGGCCTCCTGGCGAGCTCGGTGACTTTGTGTTTGATGGCGACACTGCCCTGATGGAGGCTGCTGGTGGTGTTCTGCCTGGCCCCGGAAAGGCCAAGGATATGTCGAAGCACTTGCTGCAGAGCGCCAGAAAAATCCGGCTGCGTCTCCAGCCTGCTCTTCAAAAAGCCAAGGCGCTGTCCGCTGTGGACAATGCTGCTTACCGTAAGTTTTTTTCTGTGAATATGTATTCAACGTTTATACTGACTTTGCAGAACGTCTCTTGTTCCTGGACAGCACTCTGGATGGTATCATCAAGCGGTTTGAAGCCGAGTTCCCTGAGACCCGAGTGTCGATTGACAGCGGCGTGTCGGTCCCGAGCACGCCCGAAAAGGACAGCGGTGTGCTCGCTTCGTCCCCGAACTCTGGCCCTGTTGAGGTGGAGGCGGAGATCGAGGCCGATGGTGACGCCGTTGTCGTATGCGGGTCGGATGGCGAAGATGAGACAGATATTCTGCCGCGCCTATCTCGCTCCAACTCGGTCATGTCGATGTCATCCAAGGGCCTCACCAACGAGGAAGGCCGTGTCCTGCGTGCCGGCCACCGTTTCCGCAGCGGCTGGTTCAAGCACTACAACCTACTGTCTGGCGTCGATGAGATCAGCTCCGACCCTGCCCACAACCATGTGCTGTATGAGCTCGTCACAGACACCAACGACCCGGCCATCAACAAGAAGCTGGCCGAGAAGGGTATCGTACGGCTGTTCAAGGAGGACCGCGAACAGCTGCTCAAGGTTCTCAAAGAGCAGGACCCCGAGTACTGGGACCGGTTCATCGAGTCGCAGGAGAAGGCGCGCGCCAACCTCAAGATTGAGCTCGGCGAGGGTGGACAGGTGGGCGGCAGTCCGCTGCTGGCCGTCGACAGTCGCGAAAACGAAGAGGCTGTTATTGACGACTAGGTTTCATTTAGTCATCTTTCGTACTTTTTGTGAAGCTTTCGGCTGGGTGTAGAAGACAATTCTGATGTCGACCAGCGTTGGCCTTTTCTGTATAGTTTTCTTGTATTTTTCTTTGCGTTTCATTTTCTCTCTTTCTTGTACAATTCCCCATCTCGCCCACATTCACTTTGTATAGTCTATCGTCGATAAAAATCAGGCAACTGTATCAATACAAACACACGAATATAACTCCTCTGTCGGAAGGTGATGGATGCTCCGGTCGTTCCGGTCGCGAGATACAGTATCAAGTACTAAATGCCGCGGATATTGCAGGACGAGAGCGAAGCTTTAAAGGAACGAAGAAGAGATGAATCAGGCGAGAGCGAAACCCGTCCTATCCATTCTGAGACGAAACCTGAGATTGAAGACAAAATAGAGAAGAGTAGAGAATAAGAGGACGCGAACGTAGACGCGAACAGAGCGAAGCCGTGCCCCAGTGAGGCTTTCGATGGCGGCAGGCAATTCCCGCTAGGCGAATGTGGCCTTCAGAAGGTTGATGTTTTGCGCTGATACAATCGTGATATGACGATGGGACAACATCATAGAAGAAGTATCTTAGCACAGATCATAAAGCACAGAACACAAAACAAGAAGAAACGGAAAACGGGAAAACAGTCCCGTCTATCCTGCTCTGTGTTCTCTCCCCCTCTACGCCCATTTCCCGGCCTCCCGGTTTTCGGTCCTTGGCGGTGCCCTATTATTACGCGTATTATTCCTACTGTAGGCTATCAGATAGCTACGACTGTGTCTTGTCGGCTACTACGGAGGCCGTGCCCTCAAGTGCAAAGAGGGGCCGTAGTCGGCGGCCGGCGATCGGCCTGGGTGGAGCAGCGGGCGCTGATACGCCGAAACGCTTTCCCCATCTCTTGTTCTTCTGCCTACTCTCTGACTCTCGGAACAATAATGTTTAGCAGCTCTTTCAAAGCGTATTCTATGTGTATTTCCTGCAGAGTAGAGACTGAGGAGTGACTGGTAAGAAATAGCCCCCAAATCTAGATCAAGAGTGTTGGTGTGCCGCCCGTCCCGCCAACTGCTTGACCTTTAACACTCTATGGGAGGTCTTTTGCCCTTTTCCCCTGCCGTTCCTTTCACATATCGCCATCCACCTATGATCTATGATGAAAACTGCCATGTTTATGATCGGGCAATCGCTTTCGGAGCGGATATGGCGGCACAAGTGACAAACGACAGACCCAGCTAAAAGTCAAAGCCTGAGAGCATCAGCATCGATCTTTCGACAGCAAGAATGACTCTTTAGTAAGTGACTGGCCATATTACGCGCAGTGGTACTTGTAAGTCTCTTGCAGACAATGTGCACATTCCACACGCACAAATGACTTGTCAAAAGCAGCCTATGCAAGCAACATTCGATGCACAAATGAGAGCACATGAGAACAAAGCCATATACCTTGAAGCGACAAGTAAGCATGCAGTATATTGCCCAATAGGATTAGAGCCATCGAGTTGTCTAGACCTGCTATTTTCTTACGAAGCTCTGCACGAGCAGTTCTGTACCAGCTGCAATAGCTGCAATAGCTGCATGAGCTGCATGAGCCACATAGAAGTGACGAATGAGAAGAGGTCTCGCACATCACCAACAGACCTCAGCATACAGCTCTCATCACAACAGATCAGCAGGCAGAATTTTCTTTGCACTTTATTTAATACGTTTTATGAAGAAAAAAAAAGATGCCCCGTCAGACATGTGCTCAGGTGAACAAGGGGTGGGGGATATCACAAAATACAATATTACCATTACAACCGCTCTACCGCTGTCACAAAACTGAATATCACAAGCGACGATGACCGCTTCTGATAATTGACACGACCCACCAGTGTGCATCTCGGTTACAGTGAGCATCGACGAGGAGTTCGGTTGCAAGGTGACAGTGGCCGACATCAAGGCCATCAGAGGCTGGGGCTTGAGATCAGCTAAACAGTTTGACTTTGACGGAAATTAGGCGCTTTCTCGTGGTTAAGACATGGGATAATGTCATCGTTCGTCATGGGTTTGCCTTTCTTTGCTGCCTCTTTTTACTGGGGGGAATTACTTGCAATGACGGTATTATTGACGCCGTAAGCAACACCTTCAGCCGGGTGTAAATACATCATACCGCAGCTGACTTGCAGCCCCCCACGCTCGAGCTCAAAAGCAATAATGCATAAAGAGGGGTGACAAACGAGCAGTCATCACAGAGGAAGAAAAGATCAACAAGACAACTAACAACAAGCAGTCGCACGCGGTGCGCCCCGTTGCGGAAACTAGTTTAAACAATATTCTTAATATCTTGCTAATTGCTGATCATGTTGCTCTGTTCAGCGTATCACTGAACAATTTATGGGACACTGCCCCGACCGCTGCATGGCCGTGCCAGCTGATTTGAGGCAGAGAGGCAAGGAGGCCGTGACAACAAACCAACAGACATGACGGGGAACCGGGAGGGGGAAAGACTAAACTTCTTTCGCGGTGGGCGTTTATGATATTTAGGACAGCAGAGGAGTCGCCGAATACGAGGATATTTATGGAATTCACTGATCTATATTTGTTCATTCTCATTTTTTACCTTTATCAATAAAATGACAATCTTCCCAACACTCCCTGTAATATCTTTCCGAAGACAGCTGGCGATGTGATTGATCAGTGATCACTAATATTGCTCATATTGATGGGGGAATGAAACTCTGATCATTGATCATTGATCGAATCTGTCGTCAATCTCGGTTCGGGCCCATGCCATAGTCGTAGTCGAGTATCTCTACAATCTCTCTCTTAATCTCGGTCGAGTGTAATTAAGCCGATACGACGTACGCCATGAAACTCTGATCAGAGATCCATGGTAGTGAAGACGTCTAGAAGCCAGAGCTGGGGCCAGGGCCAGAAGGGCAAAGCATAGCATTACCAGCTCTCTGGGTTTGATATAGCGGTTGATGTAATAATATAAAAACGTAAACGCCCTCGTAACGCCTACAAACTAATATGCATTATGGCATGGAAACATGGGCACATGAACACACAAACACATGGGACATATGCAACACTTCAACGGCGTATTCAACGGCAGACAACGGTAAATAACGGCCACAAAATTCGGACGAACGGTGTAGGCAGTAAGTATCCTGCATTGTATTATCCCTGCGTGTCTCAGCCAGCTGCTGACGACTTTGGCTATTTTGTTTACTCTGTTTAGAGTTCGGATTTATGTCCTTGGATCTTCGCCAACTGTACACATGTCGACCACTGACAGGCCTGGTTGACCATCACCGGCTTTATTTAAATTTTGGCGTATGCAATAGGATAGAAACGAGAGAGAAACATTGAATCTCAGCTTTCAGCTAGCTATCAACATCATGCATGCCTTCGTATGGGTGTGCATGTCCACATCGCCGACCACTTTATCAATCTCTGAGATGACCACAGAGACATAAAGGCTTTGATCAATCTTTGGTACATGTCTCATGCTACACACGGCCTTTTCCTGGAGAAGGAAAGAGCAACACGAGCAGCTAGGCCCCTGTAACTCAACGCCGGATGTACCTCTGAAGCTACAGATAGAATCCTATCCACAAGCACACGACCTCGGCGTCGACGAGGAGCTGGCCATGACAGTATTTATGGTGCGGAACTGGCCGGATGAATCCCGCCTGCTCAAGGAGCTTGATGGCAACCAAAAGGAAAACTTGTTCTCAGCCGCAAATGCAGTCTTCTCTATTCTCTCGAAGATCATGAGAGTGCATACGAGGGGGCAGGCTATTCTAGCCTTTTCTACCACTTTTTCCTATCACTCATGTAGCAATATATTGAACTTCCAACATGCATACGACAATCTGGCCACTTGGAAGCTAGCCACGGCAACCAAAGCTCGGCCCGGGTGGTCATCCGGGCGTAGCAGTCTTCATTGAGTTTGATTTATTCACGTAAATTACTTCGTATTGATTTTATATACCAATAGCCAGCATGTACTCTGCATTACACAAACTGTTGAGAGATAAGCTAGACGCGGGAGGGAAATTTAAGGGTGCAGGGAGTACAGACACCGCTTGATCAGACTGCAATACAACAATTAAACTATTCGCCAAAATATTCATTATAAAATTAACAACGCAATATTGCAACAACAAAAAAACATTGAAATACAATGCTTCGTCTCTCTTTTCCAAGTCTTTCCTTGTTCTTTTGTGAGCTGTCATATTTTTCTCGTTTTGACTCTTGTTCTGTCGGCTTGAGTTGAGTGCCTTGCTGTCGGTCTACCTGTTGTATTTCTTTATTTTACTTTTAACTCATTTTACTCAATAAGAAACGAAATCGCGGCTCGTCATGCCTCTTTAAGGCATCCCCCAGGCTTCAAGAGACTAAAACCAAGAGGCTAGAGCTGCCTTCCGCCCAGCCTTTAAGCCTGTCATGGACATCACAACAGATACACGCCCCGAGGCAGAGCAAGTGGCAGCAACCAGTACGGATACATAGTTCCCGGATACAGAAGAGAGGCAAAGTACACACATCTCTGTGATGCTGTGCTGTTCACATTGGCACTCGGCTTGCCGATCTCGCAAAGCCATACGGATGGAAATGGGCTGGATGAGAGGTGGCAACATGCAATAGGTGACGAATGACAGAAGAAAGCATGCAGGCGAGGAGAGAGTACCTAGGCGAGGCAAGAAATGAAAGAGAGGGGATAGGAGACAGAGAAGAGGTAGAGAAAAGATAAAAAAGAAGAGATGAGAGGCGTGAGCGGGGGTGATGCCAGAGCGAGAAGATGGGAGTGTCTCTTGCTATGCAGATTCGAGGATAAATAGTTGCCAGGCCCCAGCTGTTTATTCATTCAAACTTAATATCATTCCATCATTCTTGTCTGATTCTGTTCATACTCTACTTTCTATCTCTGCCATCATTTTCACCAAGCTATCCTCTGACCTCTTCATCTTCATTCTTGCTTGCCCATCTTCTGTTTTCCCCAGTCTGTACTTGGGAAATCCTTCAAAGTTTTCTTCCATACATTCTTCTTCTTAAACCCCTGTCTACCATTTCCATCACAATGTGCGAGTTCGAGGAGTACCTCTTTAGCTGTGGCTGCTCGCAGAAGCGGCTCAGTTCCTACTGTCATGTCGCCCGCAACGACCCGAACCACCAGTGCTTCGGTATCCGGAAGCTTCGCCATGTCTGGGAGCAGCAGACTGAATGCAAGTCGTGCCTAGCAAAGCGGTCTGCCTATGCTACTCCTTGCCAGCAGGGAGCCTATGCATCGGGCTGGCAGCAGCAGCAGTCACACTCCCAGTTCAGATAAACAACAGTATGCTTGACCACGATGATTATGATAGAACAGTGCTAACTTGTCAGAAACAAACAAAACAGAACCAAAAAAACCAAAAAAAAACCCAAAAACAAACACAGACGACTTACCCCCCTTTCCTGTTCATCTAGTCCCGTCACGAACAGAAAACATCAACACTGCCGCGGCTGTCCTGGAGGGCCCGCGAGCCCGAGAGCCCGTTACTCACATCTACTACGTCTTTATACTACCCTCGTTACCTCGCTTCTTGTTGCTTGTCAGCGAAGCTGTTTAAACTTTTGTTATATCAAGAGTTATGAATACCTCCATAGTCTAGTCAAATCAAATCAAAATCGTGATCAAATCCATCAAAATCATGGCCTGAATCCGTCAAGATAGCTGCCGACTATACGAGCCACAACGCGAACGACGTTCCTGTGACACAACAAATGCCCTAGGAGAGTAGAACAATGGAGAGGGACACAGAGCCAATCTAAAGCAGAAACTGCTGTACTACCACCATCACCCACCCTGTGCCGTTCTGATAGACTTTTAATTGTTTGCCCCCCACATGACCAGTACCAAAAAAATAATATTTGGTGCCGCCGACGCTTCCTAGCGGCAGTCAGGTAGCATAGGCTGGATGGCCTGCAGATATGGCTACATCGCCATGCGGGCATCATAGATCTCTGAGGAAGTGGCGAGAAGCTTATGGCTTGATTACTAGTCCAGCTTGGGGGTACTTGGGAGATATGAGCTCATGAGGTATGGACTACGACTGACGGGCAAGCTATTTGCCCTACGGGAGGACTACCAGCCTTGTAGCATATCCGATGAAGCACAGGCTAACAGAGTCATAGAGTCGAACACAATCAATTTACCGGCAGACGAGGTCATATGGCAATATCTCTTCGTCGACTAACAAGTGTTTGCTCTTTATTGTTCAGACGAAATGCGTGTGACGTGAATGTCATCCCTGAGCTGTCAGAAATCACCAGCATGCTGGATTTATTGTCTTGTCTTGCAGTGCTATTCCCCCTCAGCTTGTCCTCACATCTCCTGTTTCATCTCATGCTATGGTGAGTTCGACCGGAAAGCCCTACCGACAGCATGCAATGTGCACTATTTATGCACTACATAGTAGACGCCGATTGATATGACGGATGAGATTGATAGGATCTTGATATGATCCAGTTATGAGGACCCGTCCTGTCCTACATGGGACGGCGTCTGTTGCATTTACACATCCGAGCACCGAAGAGCTCGATCAAAGGCATGCAAGAGGATGAGTTGAATCTATGATTGAGGTGCGCCTAACTGTGGATAATCGTGATAGCCATATGCTTTGCCAAGTGCTTATGCTTTTGAGTCCTCAGCAAAGTTTGTGGCGCCCTCCACCTTGCCGACAATGTTGTACCGCTTCGAGAAGAAGGTGATCCAGTCGTTAAGCACGCCCTTCTCCTTAGCATCGAGGTCCTGCCACTCCGCCTGGACGTCCTCGGGCTTGGTCGACGACTTGGCCAGGGCCCGGGACGCATCGTTACCGGCAAACACTTATGGGTCAGCAAGGTTCTATCATACACATAAATCTGGCAGCTATGCTTACCGTGGTAGGATCCTCCCGGCGAGTACGCCTGGTTGCCTGTCACTTCGTAGACGAGGCCCTGAGATGTTAGACACAGACACAAACACATACATAGACACACACGCACAAGCACAGACACGAATACAGACACAACTGATGCAAGCACTGAACAAGAAACACAGTCGTAGACACAAAAACATCCCATGCAAGGGGCAGCTGTCGCGTTTCTGTTGTGCCAAAATTGCTCTGTCCTCAGGCCATTTCGTTTCTTACCTTGATAGCAACGTAGCATTTACCGCCATCGACACCTGCACTGTTAGCCACAGTAAACAAACATCTATCTTCATAGATGACCAAACTCACCCTTGGCTGCGGACAATTCCTTGGCTGAGATGATGTCGTCCTTGGGCGGCTGCAGCACAACCGCCTTCTTGGGCTCAAACTTGCCGCTCATTTTGAATGATGAGATGGAAAATAGAGGAGAGCTGTAGAGTCAGTATATGAAGCTATACAATTACACCACCGGCGAAAATAGCATGATATCAAGTCCCGTAGTTCCTCCACGGCCGAGCGACGTGATGTCATCTAGGGCAAGATGAACGTCGAAATGAGGGGTGTTTTGGGTGGACACAGTACTTACAAGCTTCTTTAAAAAGTGATAGATGAAGACTGAAGATCTCTAAGGAAATAAATCCAATATAATGCTAGGAAAAGGTGAGAATGCTGTCAGATCTGGATGAAACGCAAAGCTGTCGTCAACATGAGCGTCGTCGAGATGCGGTGGGGTCTCGGCAACCGGGGGGAGTGGGCCCGGGGAGCTCTCTAGAGCGAATGAAAAGCGTGCGAATGTTGATTTTCCAGTTCTTGGCGGGAAGGTGCGATGGACAGCTCCCAGCAGGTGATTTTGCCTGAGGCATGAATTGAACGAACCTCACAGTTCCCCTTTCGGAAATCGACCCACTATTCCCGTGCCCGTCCCTGAAAATTGAAGCTCAACGTCATAACCGGAGATCGAAGCTCTAGGCCGCGCCATAGCTGCACCTGAATAAGCTAAAAGGCCGAAAGTTATCCTGTAAAAAACAACGGCACGGGAAGGCGGACTTATTGGAAATACTCAACGGCACCCGTCAAAAATCTACAAAAATGCCACTTTCAACGGCGCCGGTTAGTGCGTATTTGCGAATGCGTCAACCAGGAACGGCGTCAGCATCGACACAGTCCGTCCTGGCTTCGATATCTCTGCGGCCGAGTCCGTGTCAGAACTCACTAGGCATTATTCTTCACATCCAAGCATCCCGGAGCTTCCACGGCGCGCCCAGCTCAAGGCCGGCTACTGTCGCCCGGCCGAGGGTGTCTCAATGGACCGTCAGCATCCCGATGCCGGCCATGCCAGTGCAGGTCCGGCGGCAGTCGACCACACCACCCGGCGATGATGCGGCAGAGAAGGGAATCCCCCAACGCCGCGGACCCCAGACACAAAAGACCGAGGTGCAGCGCGTGCCAATCTTCCCGTTGATGCTTCGCATCATTCGCGGCAGTCTGCGCAGCCTCGTCATGCCGTTCAAGGGCCAGACGATGAAGGGCCTGTATAAATCTAACCCCGAGGAGCTCGTCATTGCACTTATTGTGTAGGTCCAATCTCATTGCATATGTACTGTGTGTCATCCGGTTGGAGAATATAGCTGACATCTCATCCACAGCCTTGCGGCATCCGCGCTCGTGGTGATGTACGTCGTGTACATCTACTTTGACTACTTTTACTCGCGACAGTTTACTCGCTACCCCCCTACGGTCGCTAAATGGCTGCGCCGTGCCCTCTACTTCAGCAGATATAGCCCTGACCCCAAGCGCGCTCTGCAGAACTACAAGCTCGCATTGGAGGAGTGTGACCGGCTGCGCCTGGATCCTTTCTCGGATGATGTGCTGGGCATCCGGATCCAGCTGGCGTCGTGGTTGGAGTCGGTACAGAACTATGATGGCGCTATCAAGGTCCTGGAGCTGCTGCTGGAGGACTGCAAGAAGTGGGTGAGCCTGATGGAGAAGACTGTCAAGGAAGCTGGACCTGAGCTTCTCAAGGCTGGCGACGATGCCGCACTGACAGCACGTCTGCCGAGACCGCTTGTGAATGGCTGGCTTGGCACCAAGCGGGAAGCCACCCCCGCAAACGAAGAGAACCCGGTCGAGGACATGGAGACAATCTGGGGCCGGCGGTCACGTATCATGCGCAAGTCGATTGGTATCAGCATGAAGCTGGGCGAGCTGTACTCGGACGAGCACGTGCTTAAGGCTGATCTCGCACACGAACGGCTGGAGTGGGCTGTTGAAACCGCCCTCACTGAGTTCCGGAGACGCTCCACAGAGGGCGTGAAGAAGAATGAGGGCGAATGGATGACACCCAAGGAGATGGGTGCATCTCTGGAATGTAAGTTCTGACCCCAGAATCGGATTAAAGACAATGAGATTACTAACCGTCTAGCACTCGGCCAAAGCTACGAGTCGAAGCAGCAGTTCCACCTAGCTCTGCCTCTCTTCTTCCAGGCCCTGCGCCTCTGTGACGAGCCGTGCCACAGCGCAGTCATCATGAACAACCTGGCCGCCACATTCGCACAGCACCCTGTAGCACCTCCCTACGAGACGCTCATCGGGCCTGTGATTCCGAAGCTGCCGTCGGGCGAGCTGCCAGTCTACGAGGATGCCCGCAAAGCTTACCTTGAGACTGCACAGCGGTGGGCCGTGAACGCCAACCAGCATGCCGGAGACGTCAAGGGCGACGCCCGGACGCCTGAGTGCGACTCAGCGTGCGCCGTGTCGCTGTGTAACCTTGGCGACATTGCTATCTTGCTGGGCAAGCCCGATGAGGCCCGCAAGCGATTCACGATGGCACGTGCTATGAGCGAGAAGCTCGGATATGCGCCTGGCGTTAAGCAGGCTGACGCAGGCCTCGGCAAGTTGTCTGCCGCCTAGATAATTAAGCCATGCTGCATAGACCATAGGTCTGTAGAAACCATTCACAATACCCTACTTTGTTTGCTTGACCCCAGTTCGCAAATACTTACTGCTCGGAACGACTCTTGGTAAGGGAAGCATCTGGCACCGTGTTATGTTCGTCCGCCATTCACATGATAGTGGCATTTCCTTTTGCCCTCACGATCGAAAAAATAACAATCGAGATTTCAAAAACTATCACAAGCGCTCGTTCCCCTCTTAGATCGGTACAGGTATAATGTGATGATATCCAGTCTGGGCCGGTCCCAGCCCCTTGGTTCTGTACACCCCATGGTACTTTGTTACTGAGCTCGAAACTGTAGCGACACTTCTCGGTTAGCTGCTAGCTACAGCAAGCCAACGTTGAGGATAGCTAGAAACAAACAATGACCGGCAGATGATGGTGCTGGTCCTTTTGCATTTTCCATATACTTCCAATGTTTGAGTATGGGTTAAATGACTGTGACGTGTCTTTGAAGCTTCTTTACCTCAAGTTTCCTGTTGTTGCTAGTGCCGATCGTAGCCATCTTCCGTTTTGTTTATGCCGTTTTGACCACTCTCCTACACACCTGACCGTATACTGTTTTATATACCGTTATGCATACCGTTACACGCCCCTTTTACACAACTTTGTACCTGTTTGGGAAGTGGCATCCAACATAATTAGAACTGAGAGGATCGTATCAGTGCAGCTTGTAGGTGGTTTGCTTTGATATTGGATGCGAGCTGCCTATTGAGGCCGTGCGATCCAACCATGTGTTGATTCTATCCATCTACTGATTCTGAATCTACCAACTGATCCTGAATCTACCAACTGATTCTGAATCTATCTACTGATTTTGAATCTTTCTACTGATTCTGAATCCATATACTGATTCTGAATCTATCTGCGTATTCTTAGTTCATCTACTAATTTTGTATTCCTCTACTGATTCTATATCCATCTACTGATTCTGTATTCATTTACTGATTCTATATCCATCTACTGATTTTGTATTCCTCTACTGATTCTGAATCTATCTACTGATTTTGAGTCTATCTACTGATTCTGGTGAAAACATCTACGGGTTCTGATGAACCCATCTACTGATTCAGTACTTTCACAGACAGACTAATTACTGATTCAGAGTATTTACCAATTCAGAGCATTAACCAGTTACAAGCATTGACTGATTTTGAGTTTGCTTGAGTTTTTTGTGTGCTATACTTTTCCAGCTCAGCTCGTGGCTTCTGAACTAGCAAATGACAGTCTCTTTGGTCGATTTACACAGAAACCCGCAAACACTTATGGTTAAAGTGACACTTTCGTATAGTACGGTGTGATACTGGATCTCGTTGTATCGCGGTTTGCAGGATGGAAATAGGCACATAGCCTGACTGCTGCCCTCTATTGCCCCCCGAGTAGCTGCGTAGGGGGGCTATTATTTTTCAACTAACCCATACATGCTTGTAAAGAAATTGTGCTTTATAAGGCAGCTCTCCTAATTATCTCATTCAAGAATCAATTTTGACCGTTGCTCTGGCTGAATCGTGCAGGCATCCTCGTTCTAATAGTATCTGCATAGAGTAAGGCAACTGTAAGATACTTCTGATGACACTGAGGGCTGTCTAATACTACGAAAGAATGACCAGGCAGGCCAGAGAGACGCTTGAGAGGGCTGGAAATGGAGCTCAGAATTTGTCTGCAACTTTTGCGGCCAGGAGAATGCCAGAGAACTGCCGAAAACTGACAGACTACTGACTACCCAAATCCTAGTGCCGCGATACTATCAACGGCATTTAATAATAGGGTCAGTATCCGCGACCAAGTCCATCAAAACGGAGCCAGCACGATGACTCACATGACCCTAGATGCTTCATCGCAACTCGAAAGAGCATCGTAGATGTTGTAAAAACTAGCTTCAGCCAGGCGACAAAGATTCATGTTTAGCCCAATCTCCTAGCCAATTCATGACGTCGAGGAAACCAACAGAATATCAATTAGCAGTCGTTGGCCGTGTACAGGCAAGCGGTCGCTAGATTTCCCTTTTACTGGCGAGTCGCATCCTGGGCTATGTATTATTAGCTTGATGCCCGATCGCTCGGCGCTGCCGCAAAGCCTCCTTATTCACCAAAAGTGAATACTGTCCCATGGAAGCAGCAAGAAGTTGATGCGGAATATTTGCTCCCTATTTAGCCCCCATGTCAACAAACTAAAGTTCTCAGAAAAGTCTCGAAACGCAATCGGGGGACCAGAACACACCACAAGTGCATTTCAGAAGAGCGCCTCTTCCGAAGTGCGGAGAGTTCGTTTGATCAGCCTATTTCACGTGCTTTTTGGCTTTTACAACTTTCTCTTCCCACGTATTGGAAAATGTGTTTCGGGTTGGATATATCGAATATAGTCGAGCGTACTATTCAACCAATGGATCATGGTTCGCGGTATGTTCGTAGTGCCCGTTGCTAGTCGTACCTTGGGCTTGGACCTTTAGACACAAGTATGTGTGTTTCGCCCTGGTGCGGTGGCGAATGTTCAAGCCCTCTGATTATGAAATCACCCCCTTTGGTTAGCCCAGTGATTTATGCACCTAGTACAGCGCAATATCAGCATCACCGTGAGTGTTATATAATCGGGAAGGAAGTATCGCGATCGGGTCTCAACAACGCAGGTGCCTCTGGCCAGAACCCGACAGCGACGTCCCGGCACAGAAGACACGACAGCGCTGTCCTGGCAACTATAGTGAGTGTGAAAACAAAGAACAGGGTATTCTTAGGGAATACACAGAACCTGTAAGTATCTGAAAGGCATTGTTTCCGGGTCTTTTCTAGCATAGTCATGTCGTTAAAATACCAGGCATTTGCGAACTTTGGCCTGCCAGTGTCTTGTCATATTGGTGGTCTACTGGAGCACCCTGTATACTGACAACATACATTACAATGGTTCAGAACTTTACAGAATTAATAAAAAATCTACCATTCCAAACTCTTTTTTTTTTGCTGCTGTATATCACATAGGTGGACGGGTGCATCGTGGGTCTGGACGCCGTAGAGCACGGTTTTAGACGAGCTTGTCCGGCCCAGACGCGTCTGTGTGCGTACTTATGAACTTAAGTCATGTCGAAACGGCATATGATAAAGAGATGTTCGTCCCGGCCGTCTGCGAATTAAGCCTTAGAACACATCACCAGCTTCATTTCTACGCTATTGTCGCCATGACTTCATTGCTGGTGAGGATTTTCTTTGTGTATATTGTTTAGAGACCTATTGTTTTTATTTTTGGTTATGCTTCGTTCTTTTATTTTAGACTACCCTCAACCGGCCTTTTCATCGCGAAAATAATGCACATCAGGATCTTTGATGCGCTCGAGGAGGAAATCGCATACGGCATTCGGCTGGGCCGGGACATTCTGCGAAATGCGCCCCAGGCACGCCGAATCCTCACGTACAGTCCATCAATTCGCTGAAAGCTGACACTGAAGTAAAATGCGTTCTGGCACTGTTCGTGCATATCGGGCTTCCAGTGTCACAGTGCGGTTCGATGTGATGCGCACAGCTTGGAGATCTATTTACTTTCTTTGTCTTGATAATGCGGCTGCCTTTGAGCGGTTGCGCACACAAACAAATGTAATCCGAACGCATTTAAGACCCTTTGCTTTATGCAATACCTGATTTGTTCGCACTTGATTTCGGAATAGTAATCGAAATCGGCAAAATGTGTTCCATCGACGTTATCTCAATCAATGGCAGCGAGACATTCACCTAGATAAATCCAGACGGAATTAACTTTTGCTGTCGTCAAAGCATGTCTTTTGCGTCACAATTGAATCAGAGACATCCAAGGCTGTAATGTAGGGTATGTGAGACATGTGCACGTCCTGCATGCAGGTACGCTGCAGATAGCAAATCATGTCTCACTCTGCAAGGAAGCTCGGTGTCTGCTCCATTGACAATTGAGCGCGATGCTAGTCACTGATTGGCCACTTTGCATCGAAGCTGCTTTGTTCAGCCTGAGCTTATGCTCCTTGTCGACTGTCTGCAACGTTGGCTCCCGATGGGCACAATAGGCTCGACCAAGGAAGCTCAGAATCCCGAAGATGGAATGAGACAGAAGATGCAAAATTCGCACGTAACTGCAGATCGGATCTACCATTCTTTCCTTTGTCGCAAACCTGCCGCAATAGAGTCGTTTAGGCCTATGATTGCCTAATAACTCGATGAATCGACGGCAATGCGACACCGTTGCGATTTTTGAAGCCTTTCCCTCTTCGGTTTCATTGGCCCCGGCACATCTCGAGCGATAATTGAGGACGGAAATGCTGTTGAATTCGTGTACACAGAACAGAGCGGTATCTGCACGGCACGTATGTGCGCAGCGCGTCAGTATGCAGCCTCTAGTATAGCGCTGCTACATGTGCATCCTTGTCATCGTACAAGGTGTTCTTCTTTTGATCTCTACACCCTGCGCCAGTAAAAAAAGAACTTTGTAAGGGTTCATGGTCATACTCGGAATAAGCTGCCACAATCCACATGTGTGACGGAATTTAAAAAAGCATGGCAACTTTATCGAGGGATGCCACTCATGCTGCGAGGGATGTAGAATAATGCACTTCACCAGAACAACTGCCCTGAAAGAAAGTGATCACCATGAATATGTCGTCGCTGCGTCGTCATACGGGCTGTTCAATGTCTATCACATACTCGGTTTACAATCGATCGAGGAAAACGTTTCGTTTGTAGCTTTACAAGACACCCTTCCTCCAACTGCTCTGCGATTAATGCAAAACGCAATAAACGATACGAGGCACTCGACATAGTAATGAATGCGATACAATCTTTTGCACCCAGCTCGAACTACTTGATCCCAGTGTTTGAACTCAAAATACTTACAATGGAATCGGAAGCCTTCGGGACCAACACTTGCCTGGGACTCAAAGTACATACTTCGGCCTCTACCAACCATGACTTTACATGATACTGCTTTGATTTTATCTATTTTATCTAATTTGTATTTTCCTAATTGTTAAAAAAGGCAGTTCTTTGCGTTGTCAAAAGGATCGAATTGATAACGAGAACGACGCAAACTCACAGAAGAAACCACCCTAAAAACAAACCAAAAAAAACAGAGAAAACAAAACGGAGAAAAAATATACAAAATAGAGCAGTGAAAAACGGCGTGAAAGCCAATCAGAACGTCCTAACATGATCTACCAATAGCCGTCGATCCCGCCCAGTGACAAAAGAGTGTGCTGGAGTCTGTTGGAGTCGTCTGTCGCCCTGCCCCCCCTCCCCTCGTCTATTGCGGGCTTTTCCCCGAGCAACTTTGCTTTTCAAATTCTCAAATTACGAGTGAACAGCATCTTCAAAAAATTCATCTATGAATTCCCATCTGTCGGCATCCGTCCTGCAGCTCGTAACCATAACCCATCAGTCAATTAGACTCTTCAGTGCTACCCACTCGACCGGATGCCGGTGTAGTACTTCTGTCTCCAGCCATTTTTGCAGGCGTGGCATGTATTTTCTTTGTCTCTGATGTTTGGTCTGTGCGATTTTTCCATGTTGCATCCTTGCCCAGCCTTATCCCCAAAGCCAAGAGCCAAGACTCGGAGACAGCAAATAAACTCATGGCAAGTTGAGAAAGGCTGCAAACTGGAACTCAAATTTGCCTTCATCGTGCTGTTTTTTGAGATTCTTCGTGTTTACTTTTGTTTACCCGTCAAATTCGACCGAAAACGCAACAGATTTTTGTAAGCTTCTCGAATTTCCTTTGTGACATTTTTAGTCTACGTTTCATCAACAGCCTGCTCCATCGATTCATGGTTTCTCCAGGAATTCCCCATCGATTCTCCATCATCTCCTCGTTTTATGTGAGGGCTAATACATCGCGAGCTGAAGTTGACACATTCTCGTATCATTTGCAAAGATGGAATAGAGAATGGCCAAGACAAAACAAAAAACAGGTAAAATCAATTTCAAAGAAAACCGGAAAATAGGAAAAGAGAGAGAAAGAAACCCCATCGCAATACCATGTTGCGTTGTAGTTCTTTCAGCTTCTTAATGTCTCTGTCTGATGGTCTCAGTGCTAGACTGCACCACTATCGGAGTCTCGATCCCTAAAGCAGTCGCCCACTGTCTCATTCGCCATGCAGTTTAGGTCTAAATCTGCTGTTAAGTCTTCAATTGCACGAACCCGTCAGCCCAAGACCAGTGTACATTCCAGTCATGATCAGCACACCCCCCCTCGACTGGTTATCCACACCTCTCTGCTCTCTCTGTGCTCTCTGCCCTCTCTGCCCTCTATTGCACTCTTTGCTCTTCCCTCCCTGGATTTCGATTCTTCATGACCGAACCCCTGCACACCCGGACGCCCGTTCCGTTAAAGATATCTACATACCAGCTGGCTCTTCTGTGTTCTATTGCGGCCATCCTTGATATTTCTGTTCACAGCCATGCTGTATCCCGCGTGTGTCTGGCAGCAGTACCGGGTCTATCGATAGCAGACACAAACGTCATTACGGTGTAGGTCTTTTGTACAATACGTATCCAAAGCAATTGCAGAAAGCGACGGCTGTTCTAGTCACACGCCCCTAGCAGTACCCCGATGTGATCAAAAAGTACTTTGGGCGATCGCTGTAAGAGTAGACTTCTTTAGCTATTTTACTTGACTTTAGAGCACAGAATTAGCCTATGTGCACCGCTTTCTGACCAGACCCTAGACCATCTCAGCGGCCCTTCAATGGACCTTCGTCCCCTTCGCTCCTTCTTCCCTCCGCTTCCCCAGGACCATGTCAGTTCTCTGCTATTTAGTCCAAAGCTCCTTCCTATTTCTTCTTCCTTTCTTCTCTTCTTCTTTATAAAATATCTCTTCCTCTTCCTCTAACTCTTTTTCACATTCTCTTCTTTTGTTCCTCTCTTCTTCTCTCATAATCCCACATATTATCACCATCACTCTTCCTCTCCCGCAACCCTTCTTCATATCTCATCCCTTAGTTCTCTTATATATATCAGACTGTCCCTCGCTAGGTTCGACCCCTTGGCCTCTTGAGACTCTGGACCTCTAAACACCACATCTCTGTCATCACTCCGTCTCATCACACCCTTCTTCAACCTCATTTGATATAAACTTCCATACCCACAGCATTTTGCGTCACAATGGCTCAGTTCCCTTCTAGCACAGATCCGTCCAATCTGGTGAACAGTTCCATGCCCATCATGAGCCAGGGTCTCAACCTTTTCCCGGATCTTAGCATGAACGATGGCCTTGTCGTGGATCAGGGGTCAAACGTGAACAACGAATTCAACATGATTCAGGGAATCCCCGGGGGCCCGTTCCCCATGACGTTCAACTTCGGCGCCGCAAATGTATCCTCTCTCCCCACACCGAACCACATCGACACGTCCAGCGTGTCTCCCCAAAGTGTGCCAATCATGTCTTCCATGTATACACAAGCTCCTTTGCCCCCTGCAGGATTTCACAGCCAGAACAGCCCTGGTACATACAGCAACCAATCGTCACCCCAGTTCATGGACTCTGCCATCCCCATTGACGGAGCTGGTACGGTTGGCCGCATGAACACCAGCTTCTCCTCCATCGGCACCAACCAGACCGACATGACCGGCGCAAGCGGCTTCACTGACAATAATGCCTTCGAATCTGGTCTGGCCAGTCCCTTTGCTGGCACCCCGATGGTTAGAAATGACTCGTCGAGCACTGAATATTCCGGCGTGATGTCCGGCGTCATATCCAGCGCCGACACCGTCCGGCCGTCCGGCGCCGAAACGATCCGGTCGAACGACACCGTGAGAGTGCGGACAAGCATGGAGACCATCCTTGCCGAGTACCCCGAGTACGCGAGTTACCTTGCCGAGAGCGAGAATCATGCCCGTCGGAACAGCGGCAATAATGCCCCTAAAAGACCGCGTCGCCCTCGCAATGAAAACCAGACCCCTGAGGCCAAGGAGAATCGCAAGAAACAGAACAGAGAAGCCCAGAGAAGCTACCGCCAACGCAAGGATCTAGAGCTCATAAACGCAAGAGTAACCTCGAACGACCTTATGGGAAAGCAGGTGAAAGCTCGCAACGACATTGCTGATCTCAAAGAAGACCTCGCTCTGGCCAACGCCGAGATTCGACGCCTTAATGGAGAGCTCACTATGCTGAAAAAGTTCTGTGGACAGCACTAAAGTGTTGGCATCACCATACCGGAAGCGCACCCATTAATCGGCCAATGCGATCGGAACGCACAGCGATCAACGATCTCACGGATACTACCTAATTAGCCAACCTCGCCGAGGCCTTTCAACAACCGCCCATTCTCTCTGAGCTTTCTGCCGAGTTCTTCGTTATCCCCACACTCCCGCCTGTTCTTTGTATTGTATCACATTCGCACTTGCCTCAGTTTAAGGTTTTGTCTTGCTTTGCACTCTGCACTGGATCTTGTCCAGCTGTCGGCTCAAAGCATTGTTTTTATGTGTCCTTTTCTTCCCTTCTTACTCTGTCTTTTTTTATTCTTTTTTTTTTCCTTCTCTTTCTTTTTGTAACGGCCATGGCCACATCACCGCGCAGGTGTCGCCCAAGATACCCGACGATCTTGATACTTCAGGCGTCAAGTTTTGTTTATACTTGATTTTATTCTACGAAAGTCTGGGTTCTTTATCATCCATCTGACTGTTTGTTGCCGAATGTTTTTGGGACTTGTGCTGGGGGAGTCTTATGTTTTCTACAAAAATCAAATATGTGTTAAAATTCACAACTCGAAAGAAAATATGACAGAACGAGCTTATACCTCATGTTCAACTGTGGTGTACCGAGTATGTTGTTTATGATCTGTATCCAGTGGCTTGGCCAGGTGAGGTTGAGGATGGATGAACATGGAAAAAGCGGCTCGGCTGGGTGGGTCCAACCCTACCACATCCCTGTCTGTAAGAGTTTAAAATGGATCTCGACTAAACTTGTCGACTTAGTCCAAGCTCGTCATTTGCCTGTCTGGTGTCTCTGATTTCCCACACTACAGATCAAGCTCTCCTCTTCAATGTACAGAGTAGAGAGCACTCGATGGGCTAAGCCCGATTGGTGTTTTGATTTCTATTCATTTTCTCCATTTTAAATCAGACGTGAACCATCACCAAGTCTGGATCCCTCCTTTTGTTCTCATCCCGCAAACAAAGAAGACTTGTCTCACACGGCCCTCGTTTTATTGTGTCCTGCAGTAAATGTGTCTCGCAAGTGTCTTGCAGGTATCTGGCAGCTGTTCGGCAGGCCTGTACATGTCTCAACATGTCGACTTCGTGCCGCTCACCTTTCCTGTACCGTCTGAGACAGTTCCTGCAGAATAGAAGAAAGCACTACAGAGTGAGATAGCCTAAATGGTGTTATGAAAACATTACAATCCCGAGTACCGTATATATCGAACTCTTCTAATCTACATAGACAGAGTCTCTGTGCAGAGTGCAGTACTAAGTAGCTTCCTGCTCATATGACAAGACCTCAACTGTTACTTACCTTCGACCATACTGACACCGCTTCTGCCTCGACCTCTACTGGCTCCCAAGTCTTCCACGGTGGGCCTTGTTTCTTTGTTCTGGGCGCACCTAGGGGCCGGTAAGGCGGGACGGGAAATCATTCAATCTCCAGTTAAGTGGACTCTACTGCTTGCTTTCTTTTGGCAGTCAGCCATCGCTGCTTCAACTTTCTTTTGATGCTTTCTTTTGCAGAATTTCCTTTACTTCGGCTCCTTACCCTCGTTCCCTTTTCCTTTTTGGTTCCATCCTTACCCTTGTAAAGTCCCTTCCTCCTGGGCTTTCATACAGCTTGACACGAACCCTCTGATCCGCTGCCTTTTCTCGATCACTGGAAAGATCGGGATCCCCCGCATGGTCCTTTTTATCATCTCCTACTGCTTTCTTTTCTTTTGCTTTGTTTGAGTCTGGATACTGTCTGATAATTCTCTTTATCGTATATCACGATCATTCTTTCAACGTCGTATTAATTAGTGCAGCCATTTAGCCACCATAGATTTTGTATTCCCGACCACATCGTTGTTGCCGACCCTTTGTCGAAAATGGCAGGCTGGTCAACACTTTAATTGTAGTGATAAACACGTTAAAGAAGCGTCTATTCCACTTTGACTGACCGCTCATTCCCGGTGGCTTTGTTCTCTTCGACCATCTGAGGTTTCTGAACCATCAACCCATTTTTGCCCCTCTGGTGATCTTCTCCGGGCCTGACCAGTACCTCGTTCATTGTCAACTAGCCTTGAAAGTATCCCGAAAATGCAATATTGCTTCTAGCCGAACTAGAAAGACTGGCGGTTCAACAGCAAGGGGTCTCAATGTCTGATGCGACAAGGTGAGATAAGACTGCAAAATACATCATACAAACCTGACAGAGGAAGGGCCACCGGTGGTAGGAAATAGTCTCCGCTCTTTGCATAAAACAGCCAATCAAGTTACACCCTGCAGTACGACACCTCTTCTGGGATAGGCGTTTTCTTTGTTGATGTATTTGGTGTGGCAAGCATCAAAGAAACTCCCAAGAGCTTGAAAGTAACCTTGTGAGAAGCTCGTTGTATCATTGAAAAAGAGAATAGCTGTCAAATGTGGCTTCCAACTAGGCAGCACTTGATTCAATATTAGATGTTAGAGCCTTTAGATGCTATTTGTTCTATTAAATCTCTCCAGAAAAGTGTAAACTATTGGCGACTTGATGTTCTGGCACACCTGTGGGCTGTCCGATAGTTCTAACTGTATTGGTTTCTGAACCATGTCATCGACATGGGGCTTGCTGGCGAGTCAACTGACTGCGTCTTTGATGTCGAGACCCCCTTTCTTCACTTGGATGATAGGCAAAGCCAATAAAGTTCCGAGGGCAATATTCGTAGGGACTGGCATCCACGGGGTCCAGCCGATAAAAAGAAAAGTATGAGAACAAATAAGAAAATAAAACAGGGTCGTCGTCGCCAGGGCGCAGAAGGACACGGGAGGCATCAAGGATGCAGCGTTTTCAATCTGTAAATACAAATCGAAAAGTGACAAGTCTCTTTCCAACACAGATCTTCAGTTAAAGCGGCAAAGTGTAAACAGCTTAACAGGATACAGGGTGGCGGGCGCTGCTTTCTGCCATTATGGGAAATGTGCCGTGATCCGCAAGAGGCTGTCATGATTGAACCAGACAAAGAAACGTGATGATCAAGATAACTGGAGTAGACAATCATATCATTAGAAATCATGAATATACAAATCATGTCGAAATAAACACATCTTTAAACATGCAGAAACGGCCAATACAGCGCCGGCGCTTTGCCTTTCCGAGAGGCTTGCATACGAAGAGATCGCCGCTGGATCTTCGCCGGATCACGACGGGTCGCTTTGCGTGACGATCATCGCAGAATCAAGCAGTCGATGCAAATCCCCGTTGCTGTTTTTTTCTTTACCTCTTGTCGTTTGCTTTCTTTTTCCAGTGTTTTCATTGTTCTCAAGTTGATTAAATCAAGGTGTACCTTGAATCTGTTTTAAGGTCTTTTATATACTGTCTCTGATCTTTGATTTCCCATATCCAATATCTGATCGTTGTGTCTGATATACAGTCCTTTGTTACCGACCCGTACGGAAGTAGTACGGAAACCCTCAGACTTGCCATAGTTGACAAAATATACGGTCAAGCATACTATACCAAGACAGATCCAAGATACCCAGGATGCTCCAAGGTGGCTCCAAGACAGGAGATAAAGAAATATGAAGAGGCCCGATGGCTCAGCCCAGCACCCCTAGTCGGAAATCGCCCAGCTAGACAGGTTGGAGAGAAAGCCGGTCGAGCACCAGCAAATAGGAACAATCCCTACTGTGGATAGTAGATGTAGAAAAATGCTCGATAGTGACTCTTGTCGATATCCTGAGATACTCTGACGATGCTGCTCTCTCCCTTGGGTGTATCTAAAAGAGCCCATCACTCGAACGGGTCTACATGTGGCAAAAAGAGACTTGTGCATACGATTGAAAATGCGCACCAGTCACAGATCGAGACCCAAGCCGCATGCCTCGACCCAAGTGCCAGCGTACAGCTAGTGATGCATAGTCCTTCCCGTTTCTTTATGATGTTGATTTACAGGGTACAATGTATGGTCTCGTGGCTAAGGACATCAAGAGACATTGTGATAAGAGGGGTAATCACGGCAACTGTCTGTCGAGCTATGTCGCCGTAAAGCTCGCTCCTTCGCTATTCCCCCTCCTTGCTCTCATCGCATATTTCCGTGACAGGCCCAGACCAGAGGATCCCTAATCTTCTCATCTCTTCTCTTCTTCACTCCAAAAGTACCCTTTAGAGGGTCAACTAGACTATGGTAGTGGCACGCCCGATTAACAGATCAGAGCTGGGCTAGGATCAAAAGTACTATTTATGAATGCTAGATATTCTCCGCTAGCAACAATCTGCTCAGAGTGATTGGCTCTGCTAGAATGTACGATGCTGAGGTGGCAATCGGCGATACACGCAGTAAACCATAGCGTTCGCACTTCCAACAAGTGCGCGCCGTGGAGTGATTCTTAGGAAGCCCATGAAATTCAATCCGATATTGAGATTTATCTCCATTTGATCCCAGTTACCACGTATTTTGTGTCTCAAGCTGCATATCCATTGCATACGAAGTTGATATCATCACCCCCCTTCCCGTTCGTCGTTGCCATCAATTTTGCCTCAGTACTTTTAAGGTGTCTATAACGAGTATGACCTTGCCCCGGTGAGTTCTATTTGGATAAGTGAAAGACTGAGTTTACGTCGATGAAGACTGTAATTTGGTGTTCAAAATCAAACCAGCATCTACCGGGGGACATCGCATTTTCCCATGCTTGGCACAGACTTTTTGGTCATATCTTGCGTCTCCAGTTCGTCTCCTCAAATTGCACGGAACTGCGATCTCTTCATAAATTTCGATGATAAAATTTGACTTCAAACAAGGATTCTGTCAATAAATCAATCTTCGATATCCTAGCGGAGATACCAACATCCAAACCCTGAGCTTGATCAACGACAGCCTTGAAGCTCTGATATTGGCGGTCCCAGATAGATAGTCCCGTATAGAAAGTACTGGCAGATACATATGGGCTGGCCTGGATTCGTCTGCCATAGTTACTATGTCAATGCTATGACGAGAATAAGGCAACGACGCGTACAGACAGACTGGCAGTCTCGACCACTGTCTCGTGAGGTTCCCAAAGGGCTCCCACATATTTCAGTGACGCTGGTTCTCTGAAGGCTTACGTCCTCTTCATTTTAGTAGGGGCCTGTCTTGACAGAGATCGTCGACTGGGTAGACAGTGTGTAATGCTATTGGCCAATGTTCAGTCTTTTCTCATCCCCAAGTCCAGGCCAGTGCAGAACTGATCAGTACTCAAATGCACAAGAAAACGGCATCGGCAGCAAACTAACTCTATGTGGTACCGTTCTTTAAAGGCGGTACAAGTTAAAACCCTTCAGTATAGGATGGTCCAAGGACGGCACTGATTATACTGTATGTCATTAGTATGGTCTCCATCTAAAACCAATGATGTGGTTGGACCGCGTCGAGCTCGTTTAAACAGCAAGAGAAATGCTCGCTTAACTCGCCATATCACAGGCCATCTTGTCATATGAGTAGAAAGCTTTTGCTAGCGGGAAAAAAGAGCTTTGCCAGCGAAAAAAGGAGCTTCTGTCAGCAAAAAAAAAAGAGCTTTTGCTAGCGGGAATGGGAAACTCAGCTGTTCTCCGACTTTAAGATAGAAGGGAAGTAAAACCCGATAAGCTCTCCAGCAAAAGTACGGAATCACTGTTGGGAGCTTTTAGCTACTACGGTATAGGTGTACTAATTAGCCCTCGTAATGGATACTAACACTGTGGTAAACAAGGCGTCCATGTTTGTGCACCAGAGGCGAATTTCAGTCCGCAGCAGACAGGGCAGAAAATAAGTAGGCCAGAACGAAGAAGAAGAAGGCAATGAACATCAGTTGGGGATGCTGAAGTCTTCAACTTTGAGACAGTTAGAGATGAGACGCCCATTTCGTTTCCTCATTTGTTTTTTTTTTTTTTTTTTTCAAAAAGACACAAAGCTATGACATCACCCATCTTTCGTCTAATAGAGCTCAACCGAGAAAGCAAGGCTTCAAGAACAAAGTCCTTAAGAGAAATAGAGGCGAATTACTCACAAAGATGTTGGAAACGGAAGATGCATTGTGGTCTGGAATCCAGAATAGAACAGAAAACAGACTGCCGACTTTTTACAAGCTATGACGAAGCGGTAACGAAAATAGCTTGATATAAAACTTGATGTGAATAGCCACGATGAGGTCACTATCGACCGTTTTAACGACATGCCTCCCAACAAAATAATCTACTAATATTTTAGGACGATATCACTTACCTTCACACAGTTGAAACGAGCTACAAATTTGTGAGAACGGGTCGTCGAGACTGACGAAGCCCGGATCAAGCCAGTTGTTGAAACGGAGGCGAACTTGAGCTATGCGAACCTCACGAAGCTTGAACAAGCTTTGACGTCAACCAAGAGCTAGAAAACTGGTCTGGTATCTTTTAAAATATGTTGAGTGCACTAGAGAGAGGAGAGACTGTCTGACCACAGTGTTCTGACAGGGTTAACGAAATGCCGTTTTATTTCTCTCGGTCCGATAAACTAGAAACTTTCGAAGTTTCGTGACAGCACATGCTACGGTCCTTTTTCCTTGGATCATCGTCATTCTGTAGAGCTATGCTATGCTGGAGTGATCTGTGATAGGATGGTCGGGTTGGATCTCTGTAGCTATGGGAGCTGGGGATCGTTTCTAATAACGAAAGGACGCTGTGGATTGACAACACACTCAAACTAACGGCCAAGGACCATAGAGCTTCTTCGGATGATCAACGCTTTACCCGATCTAGTATTAAGCTTAATTCGCGCCAACAGAGCTTCTGTTGGTACGGTCTGGCCTGGGCTATGGCTGTTTACTGAAGGGCTCTTAAATCATTGTCTGTTGCGCGTCGCAAATAAACAAACCCATAAGACTGATATTAGCCCGATAGTTGAGTAGCTCATAATGCCTAGTACCAGCGAAAATCTTACAAAATAGTTATTTCATGGCGTATTTATTTAGAGATTTGTCGATTTAGCTAAGCTCAAATATACGAGTAAACAAAAAAAACAATAGGGTATAATGTGAGAAAGTTTCCAGCTTTCCGTTGTGTCCCAATCCTGCCCCGTTGGCGGTTATCCTCGATGTGCCCGATGCATCCGTATGCAAATCCTAATAGGAAAACGCGACGAAAAAGGAAATAAAAAACGAAAAAGAGTTGATTTTCGTGGGATGAGATAGAAAGGGAAAAATAATACATATGACAATGAGAAAAATAAACGAAGACCCAGCAAACTCAGTATCAAGCATAGCTCCGTGCTGTGTCGAGAGGCACGAGTGGCCCATTCGAGAATGTGCAGTGACCTACAATAGTATCAATGTTGTCGTCTTCTCCACTGTCGCTGCCTGCATGGGGCTGTACATGCCGCCTATTGTATCCTTGATAGGGATGCTGGTAGGATGGCGTAGGGCCCCACGAGAGCGGCAGCAGCCAAAGAGGTAGTGGCCCACCAATGCTGCTCGAGATTGGATTCGGGCTTGTGCTCTCAGTAGGCATCTCCTCTGGAATGGGATGACACCGGGCACTAATGACTGCACTGCAAGAGCCGCCGGCCAAGGTCAACGGGTTGCGTCTGGCTGGCGGTGGAGCAGTGGGCGAAGAAGCAGCGCGCATGGCACCGACGGCAAGGCTTCCAGGTGGCGGAGGCGTACGACGCCCACCCAGACCGAGAACAAGCATGGCTGTAATAAGAAGAAGCACAACCAAAACAATAAGACCGGTAGCACTGAAACCCAACAAAACAAGCTGCGAACTGTCTGCTGTTGATGCGAGACCAGTAGCAATGATGCTCTGGCCAAGAGCAAAAGAGAGACCAGCAAACAAAACCATTAGTGTTAAGTTCCAGAAAAATGGCAACGTCAAGTATATTGAAGTTGTCTGGTGGCCACGCGGCCGGTATGATACGCGCAGGGCCCGGCGTCCGCTAAGAGACTGCTTCTGTTGGATGTCGTCAAAGATGTTCTGGTTGGCAATGTAGGTCGACGATTCGTGCGAGAGGAAATAGGAGGAGAGGTGGGCGTCGACCACAAAGTAGAGTATGCCCAGGCCCAGCTGCGGCACACTCGCAAGGAGAGTTGCATATGAAGAGACGGGATTAGATGTGTTGCCTGTAGTAGGTGACACGAAAATTCCCCAGATAAAGTCGGGAAGATCAAACTGACCAAACGAGCCGATGTTGTCGTTCTTAGAGATGGAGACAGCCAGGCCGCCGACACTCAAGCCAGCCAGCGTCCACCAGATGGCGGTGCCCGTAATCCACTGCACTCCCGAGACGGAACGGAACCAGTAATAATCGGCTGACGAGTCGCCTGCTTTGGGTGCAATGAACATAGGCTGCATGATGTTCTCGGGCTGCTTGGAACCGAGGCCTGTCAAGTGTGCCAGGTCCCGCATTCCGTCCCGTGTTCCATCCCGGCTCTGGTTTGTCTTCACCGTCAACTGGGCGACATCTGCCATTCGATTCCACACGCCATTCTTGACGTCCTTCTTGGACAGCAGACAAGCACCGCGCGTCGTGTGGTCTGGGTCGCGCAGAAACGAAGCGACGGCATCACCAAAAGTGATTAATGGCGTCTCGCGAAAGCTCGGGTTGGTATTGCGTAGGAGAGCAAAAGCGAAACAGATTATCGTAGCAGCGTTGAGGCCAATGGTCGCCGCCAGAAGAGAAGTGTTTACAGTTGTGTTGTAGGTCGTGTTCTGATCATTGGCAGTCGTGTCGGCAGTGATCTCTTGGACCAGACAATAGGCGACAGTGTCGACGTCGAAAATCACAACCGATCGCTCGTTCGCCGACAGACTCTTATCCAGCTCAAACACTACAGAGTCATCGGTCGCATCGCTGTTTGCGCTGTTGTCGCTCTTCTCAAGAATAGAGCCGGAGGGCGCTGTTTGGACGACGGAGCTGTTGCCGGCTTTAAGGGCTGTGACGGATGCGTCGTTGAACACCACCAAGACAGCCGAGACGTTGTTCCAGCTGGTGGCAGATTCAAACAGACTGAGCTCGTTCTGTAGGGCGGAGGAGGATTGGTTTCGGAGGCAGTCGTCGGTAGTAAGGTTTTTAAGCGGTGACTGTGATTTCGAGGCAGCCTGTTGGAGCTGGAGGATCGTCAATCGGTCGAGACCACCGGCATTGTTTGCGGTGCTGTTGCTGAATGCCGCGCCGTCGAAGAAGCTGGGGGCAACGAGAAGCACATTGTAGGTAGGCCGTGCGCCAAGCGGCGTGGTGATTGTGATGTCGACCAGTGAACCGTATAGCACAGATGTCACCAGTGCCGTGACAACCGCGAAAATGGCAAGCACGGCGCGGAACCGGCCGCCACTGCCGCCGTTGACAGGGCTCTTCCTGTTCCTCAGCAGGAAGGCAATATTACGCAGGGAAGGCACGCCAATGTCCAGCCACTGGCGATTCCGTCGCGGAGCCAACAAACCTGTAGGGATGCCGAGATGCGCGACATCAATCTCGGCGCGCGTCGGGCTGCTGAGAACCTGAAACGTGTATTGGGCACCCGAAAGAATGACTACCGTGCAGGCGGCGAGGACTGCGCGCAGAATCCAGGCTACCTGATATGCTGACGAGCATACGCTGTCTTCGCCATCGTCTTGAATACAAGAAAACACGGCGATCTGTCCGGGAATCGTAGTCGCGTCGCTGCTACTCGTCGACGTCAAAGCCAGCACCAAGCAAATGAGACCTGTGATGAAAAGGACGATGGCCGCGAGCGCGTGCAGTGCCATGCCGGCGCGCCATCCGCGCGCAAAGAAGTTGCCTTGCCCGCTCTTCTTCTGCGCCCGCCGACGACCCATGGACATCACACTCCGTCTTTTGTCGGTGTAGGCGCCGTAAGCATACTGACCCCGGCCATTTACCAAGATTGGCTCGTCAGATGTGCGGAATGCCGGGCTGTGCAGGTTGGTGTGGTCGATGTCGCCGTTGGGAAACGGACTGCCGCCGCCTCGTAAATTTGCTTCGCTGACTCCAAGCCCTTCGAGCGCGTGAGCAGTTTCCTCGTGGATCGCCGAGGCCGCTCCGTCCTTCTTCTTGTCCTCCTTCTCCTGTGCTCTTTGAGCGATTGTTTCAGGTGTGTCGCCGCGCAGGTAGTTGATGACGTAGTCCGGAATGAGTGATCGCCGGATTGAAACCTTTTCCTTCTCCTCCTCTTCCGACTCATCGAAAGTGCTGTTGCCAAAACCTTTTGGTATGCGCGCGCGCGGCTGCCATGTGAGAGGCCGTGCGGGTCGGATCGGTGCTGGGCGGCTGGTGGTGTTCAATCTCGGGAAGTATGCCACTTTTGGTGATGGCATCATGGCGTCGCTAACAAACTTGTTGGGTCCGGGAAGGATCGGTACTGGCGGCGGGATCTCGGACATTTCTGGTAATACATTTTCTTCGAGGGATGTGCTCTGGAAGGGCCATTGCACTGTCTGTCGTGTTTGCCGGGGCACTCGTCTCTTTTTTGGTGGCGGCGTCTGTGGTGGCTCGACAGTCTCCGGAATACTGTCTATTGGACTGATGTGTTCTCTGTAGTATTGTCAGTGTCCTGAACTTGCATCTTGCAGACAAGACATCTTTCCTCTTCCTTACATTGGGCTTTCTGTGAGGCTTCCCGTAAGAGGGCTGACTGGAGGATTTCCTTCCTCTGGGGCCGTGATGACGGCTACCATCGTGACTATGTGGCTGGTTTATTCTGACTCCGATTCAGTATTCCCGCTATTTTAGAAGATTGTCGATGCGATAAATATTAGTGTTCGTCTCGGTGCGTTAAATGAGTGTATAATGAGCGTGGAGGACTGTGATGTCCGTTGGAAACACCTTGGTAGCGAAGAAATTGTAGAAGAAAGACTATCATCAGAACAACAGAAAGAAGAGGAAACAAAAGAAACAAAAGAAAGACAATAGAAGAATCCCAGACGCACACAAGAGGGAATCAGGAGAGGCTCAGAGCACATAAACCACAGGGACATGTTTTACATGGAACCCCTGCTTTCCATTTTTACATCAAGACCATGTATCTGTCGCCGTATTAGTCCGGTCGAGAACAGATTCCCGTCGTCCATTACGAGGGAAAGGTGTGCTTGGTGTCTTGGTGTGACATTCGGAATGTCGTCTGATCAGGGGTTTGACTAGACTGCAGGCTGGTAGAGACGCAATTGGGCAGGGGGGGAATCGTAAATATTGTTTCGATACTGATGTTCTACGACACTATCTACGATGCATAGAAGACCATGCTCGCTTGAGACCTGTGATACGACAGGCGCAGAGAAGAGGTTACAACATCGTTAGTGGTATTACAGGCCTCACCTCCTCAGCGGCTGTGGTGAGTAGCACAAACACGGCGTGGGAGGACAGCGTCATGTCTTGCACCCTTCTATAATTTTCAGATATTCTCAGCAAGTTTGGTCCTTGTTGGATGTGTTCAGCCGATGCCACACGCGCTGGCAGTGTTCTACATTGTGGAAATCAGCAAACCAAAACATTTGTGTAATCCATCCCTACCAAACAGTCGACGATCTCGAAAGTCGATCTGGCCGTCTACAGTCCTCCAATCTATTCTCATCTGGTGTCACTCTCTGCTCCGTATTCTCAAACATCTCAAACCCATCACAGCGTGGTATTATCGGTGCAGTGCAGCGTTGTATTGTGTACCTTGATTTGCCGTCCGGCGGCTCTGGGTAGGGCTCAGACCATCCCCAACTCCATACGGAGAATGTATGGAGTACATTCACCTACTTATTACATATTCTGCCTCCTGGGTGGGCGACCCGGGTCTGGTATCGACACGGACATCTGAGGAACGACTGGCTATGTCTGTTTGTTTCTTCGACATACTCTGACTTAATATAGACAGGGGGCGGCCAGGCCACACATCTGCGTCTCTTGTCTTGTTCTCTCGTGGTTAGGTTGCCTTGTTCTGGCTTTTGATTCGGCGCTGTGTCGGCATAGTGGCGTAATTAATGCGTTGCCTCAATCCCTGCCAGGACGTTGCAGTCCGCCAGTATCAGGTCAATGCCTGTATCGGGTATCTGATGGTAGCATTCAGGAACTGTCTTCAGTGAGTCCACAGGGGGGTTATTTGCGGGTTTTTGACTCTCTTGCTTCGTAGTGATACCTGTGGAGTGTGCTGGTTTCGAAATAGGCCTCTTCTAGCTCACGACTCCTGACTACAGATCCCTGTCTCTCTCTGGTTTCCCCCCTCCAAATCTAAAACACGTCGAATAGAACGCAGCAAAAAACTGATAAGCTTCCCATAATGTTCTGTCACTCGTTCACCCTTTGTAATTTCCATCTTTGTGTACACTCGAGGGTCTGAGACGGCACACATTGAAATGGTGTACAAGTAAAGCCACTTGGCCCATAAAGACACAACCATTAAAGTGCTTGCATGCGCCTATTCCCAAAATGTTTCTCGATCTGCACCATGACCAAGCCAGCCCTGTATTTGTACGGGCTTTGTCTTGGGCAGAATCTATCTATTGCACAACCAGGTTACGATAATGAGCACGAAATATCTCGGAAGAAACAAATGAGACGTTGAGTCACTGGTTGAAGAGCAGAATGATCCGAATAAGGTTATATGCACTTTCTCAACATAAAGCTAGAATAGGAAAGGCGATGCAAAAAGAGGCGAAGCGCAGCTTCTGTTGAGTTTGACCATTGGCCTGGCCCTGCTCCGAGATGAGGCTCTTTGATCGCCGCCTCGTTGGGCTCCAGTTCGCTGCATGACTTGCCGTCACATGGCATGATCAGTTTAAGCTTTACTCAGTAGATATGTAGATGTGTATCGGGCAGGAATGATAATAAATGTAAGCGAAGAAGTGACTCGAGCGCAAAGAATTGCCATCTCTAATTGGCTTTGATGAGAGTTGTATTCGTTTATTTCTTGCCTCTTTTCTTCACACAAAACGCGATATTTTTCCTTCTGTCCTCGATATCCCTTCTTCTCGGTTTCTTTTTTGTGATTTTTAAAACAAGGATACATTTCTTTGACTGGTTACGTAGCCAACTATTTATTTCTGTCTGCTTTTAGTTTCTGGTTGTTTCTTAAATATTTTCTTTTTTCCGGGCATTGATCTCGACTTCTCAATACTTTCTTTTTATTTAAACATTTTTATGTTAAATAAACACTTCACTATTCTGTCGACCTTTTATTTTTCTTGCGAATTTCACGTTCCACGCCATATTATTTATTTTTAAATTATGTTTCCGTCACCTTTTGGGGTCACGATTCTTGCTCTTGTCTTTCCAACGCCCCCCTGCGCCTCATGTGCAGTTCCCCTTCGCGCATCAATCCCAACCTCAATTCTCCGTGCATCGTTAAAAACTATAGCTCATCTCAATCTTTGGGTTTCCGTTCCTGGTGTTGTTCGTTACCTACAAGTACATCGAACATCACACGTGACTTTGACGCAAGAGTTTTAGATATCGGGCGTGTTTAATTGTACTGAGATTCACTCATGGGTTCACTCATGTCGTGCAGGGCGAAGCTAATCCTCTATGCACTGCCCCAGGATGGGCCCAGAGGCTCTTCGGCGTCATTCATGACGAATGATAACCTGCGACTCAATGTGCGGCGACAGATTATGGGACCTTTATTTCATCCCGCATACAGACGTGGCACAATGCTGGCAATTCAGACATGTGATGTGACCCCCTCCTTCTTCCTGTAAGTGAAAAGGTTCGCAATCTGGATTTGGCAGGTTCGCCCTGCAGTGAGCGGTGGCAGCTTCCTCACGCGGATTGGATGATTTATCACCGCGATTTCCCATCCGCTAGTACACACTAACGAGTGCTGCCTGCTGCTGCCCAACTTGTCTCTTAGCTGCCCTAGGACAGTCTCTACGGGCTACAGAGGCTTATATCAAGGTCACCGCAAATCGTAGGCCACAAAAAGCTACCTATTTGGGCAACTGCGGCACGCCAACTGTGTCCGCCTAGGCTAGCCCTGACCAATCACACCGTTTTAAGGCATCGAATGCCCCACTATTAGTCGCAACAGCCTTATTTCTGAGGGACCAGAACGCACCTCGCCATGGTCCCAACAGGCCGAGTATCTCTGTCATGTTTTGTTTGCAGTTCTTTAACTTCTGCTCTTCCATATAATGTCGCCCTTCAAGGTTGTCGACTTCGCACAACCCTTCCTCGCTATAAACTGCCTCCGCAGACACAGCCAGCGGAATGGACATGCCGTCTAAAACCACATAAGGCACCCCCTCCCCCCCTCGTCAACACTGCTTGATAGCTCAAGGAGCCGCTGGAGCGAGAACTGCCATTCATATTACGTCTGACTGGTCCCGAGTATAAGGTTACGCATAGTCCTCTGTGCGGTCGGCCTGAGGTTAATATTCGCGAGCACGCCACATCTCATCCCATCTCACTTCACTTTGCCACTTCCTTATTGCATCTACATCTACACTTGCAACAGCTCGTTCTAAATAAACCTACCATCGTCGTCGAGCCGAAACTCTTCTCTGGATAGACCTGATTTCTTTTGGATAGGACTTCGCTGCACAATATCTCAGTATTACCCAGGCTCGGGTAGGGCAGTGGCCCATCACCGTCTCTCTTTGGATTTGTGTTTTTCCACCTTTTATAATTTGGCGCCGCGTCTATCTTTACCATAACCAAACCATCATACCAGCGCCACTTAGGACATCAAAATCCCGACCATAGCTCCGCTATCCTACGACGGGATGGACGGGCAACATCCAGGCCAAGGCCGAAATGGCCAGCAGGATTTCTCGGTATGTGACAAGTTGTGCTGGGTGTCTTGCTGCGGATAAAGGCCTCTAACGTCATAACTAGCAAAACTTCCAGTTCTCTCGCCAACAGCAGCCCAGATTTCAATTCACCGGCAATGTAGACGATAATTTCACCCCTTCTACGGGCATGGACTTTCTGTCCGCGTACCCCCCCAACATCGGTACATCATCCGACCAATTCACCTTCCCGGCCTTTGGCGGAACACAAGAAGCAGCTGCCACTGCTTTTAGGACCGACAATGCTGCAGGCCCTTGGCAGCCTGCCGGGGCCGGATCAGCGCTCGAAACAGCATCCAACGCCAGTACTGTGGCACGCCTAGCAACAGATTTCCAACAGCATACCATGCAGTCGCCGCCACAAGCTCGGTATGCGCGGTCTGAATCCCGTTACTCACGCTCGGAGGCAGGCTCGGTCCGCTATGGGCGTGTCCAGAAACATAAACAGCGACAAAACTCTCGCCCAACCAACGGAGTCGCAGCAAGTAGTACAGCCGGCCCTGGCACGGTGAACGACACGCGCAGCATCGGAGTAACTAGCGAACAGGGAGATTTATCACTCGCAGAACACTCGACCGAAGTCGAAGATGGCTACTTCCAATGCAATACTTGCCAAGCGAAGAAAAAGCCCAAGTGTGATATGCTGTAAGTATCTCTCAGCACTACATATTGCCATCCATTTCATGTCCATGACATATTAACATGATAGCAAACATATCAACACCCATACCAAGCCCTACAAGTGCCCTTACGCTTCTTGCACCAAGGGCTTCGCCACAAAGAACGATCGAGAGCGACATGAGAGAACCCACACAGATGCCAAAAACCTTCGCCGGGTCTTTATCTGTAGTCACGGCAAGTGCAGACTGAAAACCAAGGTCTGGCCGCGGTGGGATAATTTTAAAACACACCTTCATGACGTTCATCACATCGAACGTCCTGTAAAGGAAGACTACCACAAAGAGTGAGTACAAAGTTCAATTCTCACATTTTGGCTTTATTATGTTAACAAAGCAGAAATCCTGCAGCCCAAAACCAGTATCTGGCTGGTATAAATGGCCAATTCGGTCCCGAAACTGCCACTCTTGTCTCGGCGGACGCCTTGACGGCCAGTGAAGACTTTAGCACAGCCGAAACCATGACACTTGGTAGCCAGGGTGCAGCGCTTCCTTACTTGGCAACCGGGCCTACCCATACGATGCAGGTCATCAGTGCTGTCGAACAGATGTTCGTACCAAGGGGAAACCTAACGACACATCAAACCATTGGGAACGGACAATATAGGCTCGGTGTAAATGCCACTGCCACGCCTGTCGGGCAGTCGAGCTCCAATCCATTTTTGAACAATCAGCCCACACCAGGTGCACACTACCACCACGGGACATCAGGCTATTCGACAAACTTGATGGGGCTGCCGGAAGCTGCAACTGCCAACTTCCAATATGAGCATGACTTGCATACACCCATGCCTCGAGTGTCATACCTGACAACGGCCTCCCGGCGCGGAACACGAAGCCTAGGCCAAGCAGCCCCCTTATCTCCTCATCAGACGACACAGTCCCACAACAGCTTCAATGACATGTCATTCAGCCATGCTGGAAATACCTCTTCGTTGACTAGTTTTGCAGCGCCATCACTGCCTGGCACGGGTGAAAGCCATACTACGTCGAAGACGGCTGATGCCGCTGAGATCTCCATGGACAAATATTCGCAAGACATTGCCATGGAAGATGTCGACGCCAGTGTCGATCTAAGTGTCGATAATGCGGATTATGACCTCGCAGGTCTCGCCGGTGGCGAAATTGAATTCGCTGCTAACCCTGACTCCCATTCTCAAGGTGACAACATCTCTGGAATTGATGACATGATCGTAACCGAGGTGATCGAGCCCGACAGCAACGTTAGTCCCAACATGTCTGTCATCGGCGATGATTCTATAACCCTTGATACCGACAACGCCGAGGATACCCGTGGTCATGGAAGCCATAGTGATGCATCTGTGCCAACGCAAAGCCCACTAGCTATCAATCCTCTGGATACAGTTCTCTCCAGCAGCGCCAACATTGGCACCGGCGTTCACACGTTGGAGGTTGAAGCATTAGATGATGCTGTACCAAATCGCGTGGAAACCCCGAAACCAGCACCTTCTGTCAACTTCACCGCGATTACTACTGCGTCCCTCAAGGATGTCGCCAAAGAAGACCTCGAAAAAGTACTGAGAGTCATATCCGATGAGATGGCTCACCGAAATGCTGGAGTCGCGGTTTTGCCATCAACACCACCGCCAGCAAACCCCCAGATTGCCAACCCAACACCAACCGATGCGCCAGAAGAAGGTAGCGGTAGCAAGATCTTCCGCTGTACTTCACGGGGATGCACTAAGTGGTTTAATTCGAGCTCCGGCTTGAAGAAGCACGAAGTTCGGCACAAGCGGCCATTTGGCTGCACACACGGTTGCACTGCCAACAACAAACCCCAGACATTTGGCAGCAAGAATGACTGGAAGCGGCACGAAGAATCATTTCACTTTGACGGGGACAAGCCATACCTGAGCTGGCAATGTGATGGAGGCCAAAGCGGCAATAGTGCGTGCCGCGAAGTGTTCACTACGAAAGCGGCTTTCCAGGCACACCTCAACGAGAAGCATGATGGCGTGAAGGCGGTCAAGAAGACGGCTCAAGAGAGGTTGAACAAGTGCTGCCTCGTCACCTGGGAGGAAGCCAAGTATTGGTGCGGGTTCTGCAAGAAGACTTTGAAGGACCTGACCGACGCCCCGACTTCGGCTGGGTCTGCGGCTGCTGCTTCCTCTGGGCCTGCAATTGACAGCGCCGACATGCCACCCAACACTATTCACTACTCGCGGCTCCTATCTTCCCGCTTTAACCACATCGACAACCACTTCTCGGGCCGCGGCTATGAAGCAGTCACTATCGAGAGCTGGGTATCCATGGAGAAGTATCAAAGTGACACGAGTGCGGCCAAAGCTGTGGCCCAGGAACCCCAGCCCAGTCGCGTGTCGTCGCAAACCAAGAATGCCAGAGACAACCGGCCTACAGCCAAGCCTCTGCGAGACAAAGCCCGGCCAGGCCGCGATTACTTTTGGGGGTGTGTGAGTGCATTCAATTTGTTTCTGTCTCCGCAGCCCTTGACCACGACTGATAACTAACACACAAAACTATAGTGCCGCTGCGGAGAGATTTGCTCGCAATTAAACACGCATTGCCCTTCTTGCTGTGAAATGCAGTGCGCAGGATGCAGCATTGAAGAAATCAAGCTTTCTGACCGGTAACTGGATCCTCTGTTCAAGCAGAACCTCCTGCGGTGTCTCTGCATCTGTTCTATCTATCCTGTTTCTTTTTCTGTTTTTCCTTTTACTGTTGTGCTTTTAAGATCTTCTCTTGCATCTCCTCTGACTGTACTCAGCATCGTTATTTGTTTGTCACTTTTCGGTTTTTTTTTTGGTTATCTTTTCACGATGCTTCTGTTCCTGGTTTATCTTTTTGGGAATTGTTTTGCTATTTTAGGATTTTTTTCGGCACTTTACGGCGGCAGATATGATTGATACCCAGATATGAATTGTGTCCTGGCTTAGGACTTATGAGTTATGGATAAAAATATTGCGAGTTATTTCTTTTTATTTAATGTTCATGATTGAAACGTTGTATATGATTTTTAGACGATCGCATCGATGGCTGTCTGAGTTTGTAAAGTAGAAGTGCACATTCAAGTTTTGTCCTACATTTCATTAACAGTGTTATTTTTATATCACGTATTGGTGCTGCATACACCCACTTCATATCTAGTGATGCTATTCTTGTATACTTTGTGTGCAGCGTTGATGTGCGGTTTTGTGATCGACTATCCAACACGGTGAGGCTGTGCTGACAAGCCGCAGGCGGGACGGAGCAACTGATTCGGACTCGACAGAGCTGGCAGCCGATCCAAACAGCCGTGATTAGCCACACGCGGCAGACGAAATGCAGAGAAGAGGGGACAAAGAAAAAGTAGAAGTGTGGAAGCAGAGAAGAAAGGAAGAAAAGAAGAAAGGAAGACCCCAAAGAGCGATACCCGTGGAATTGGTTACCATCTGAGGCGGACAAATAGAATAAAGATAGAAATGGACGGTACCACGCTGTGAGCCTGCTCCGGCCGATGCTACAGTAGCCACCTGCTCACTCAGCATTAATTGTCCGGACTCTGCAGTAGCACTTGGCCCCCGGTAGCTGTCAAACTGCAAATTGATGGGAGCACTGACTTGACTTGGAACTGGAGTTTATCTCGTGATGATCAGGCAGACTTCTTTATTGAAAGTGCATCATCAAGTATCATCAGTATATAGATCGCTTTAGTTCATAACAGTCGAGGCGAAGCTTATCATCACGATGCTACACGAAAGAAGAGCCGTTTGAGACTGGAAAATAGAGTGAGGAGAGTATCACAAAATCGTAGTAAGGCCGAGTTAAAATATGCTGTAAGCCGATGTGGTTAAGATGAAGACGCGGAGAGGCAGGATCAAGGAATAGCATAGGACATATTGCATATACTTCCTACTTGCATTCACAGCCCCGATCCGCGAGATCCAGAAAGCTAGAAGGTAAAGAAGTAGAAGAAGCCTTCGGTAGGAATGGACGTGCAGATACACATGGCTCTGCAAGATTGTCGACTCCTACAAAATACAGAGTGAGGTGTGTGGCGCGTGCGCTGTTTGAAACGAGGTGAGATATGGATTTAAGAGAAAGACAAAAGGTAGTGAGAAACAATCAGACACCAGACATCAGGCCAGACAAGACCAAGGCAGCAAGGTAATCAAGCGGCAGAAGGGACGATGCTGGGTAAGATCGACAGTATTCTAAAAAAGAACAGCCAAAGATGGGCAGAGTATGGTTCTCGTCGGCCATCCCGTAGACCTTTCTTAGTTGCAGTGCAGCAGTTACAGAGTTGCAGCTGCTACCCCTTGGGAAGCTTCTCTCGTCGCTAATAGTGAAGATGACGAGATAGTGGGAGTGTGAGTGGGAGTGGTTGAGAGAGGATGAAAGCAAAGGGATTGAGCGGCTCACATTCCGAAATTACGCAATTTTTGTTCTATGAGACGCTTCCATGATCAGCATGCGCCCAGTGCACGATCCTTTGTCTTCTCCTATCCCTCGACTGTCTCATCTTACCGCGTCAATCTAGTCTGTCGATTTGGGTGTCGCCATATGGGTAGCCTTGCTTTAGACGCCGTGGGAAGCAATAACCGCCGTTAGCCGTTGTCGATTGTCAAACGCCAAACGCTATTTCTCACTCTTGTCTCCTGTCTCCTACCTCCTGCTTTGCATCTGGCATGCTGCCTGCTGTCTCCTGCCGTCAGCTGTTTTGTTTTCTGGTTGGTCTGCCTATCAAAAAAATGCACTTGCTGAGCCAAGGCAGTAACAGGCTGCACTGAGTTACACAGCAGCGCACTCCAGGGTCAGACTAGACATCCACTCTTTACATTTTTCGACTTCTTTTCTTTTCTTTTGTCGCTAGGCCGAAACTGCATTCTTTGAACGTTACAGAAAGGCCCCCAATATAAAAACACGAGATGACCAGAATGCACAACGAGTGCATGTCATCGTCAGAGTAAGATGTAGTCGCAAAGTGATCATGACCAGACGGCAGAGCCTCCATTTTAATAATCAACTCTTAATCAAGGCACATTAACATGCCGGACCTCTAGCGGTGGTCCGCCGTCCAGCCCCATTCTATTTTTGATCTTATCTTTCTTCAGCCACTCGCAGCGCAACCTTTTCTTTTGGCATTCTACAGAGTACACGTCGGAATCGGAGGGGGGGAGGGGCCCGGCACGAGCTTGACTAGCCCGTCTCTCGTTTAGACAATGGCAGAATTGCCTAATCGAAATACTTTCCTTTCCTTTTCAGACTTTTGTCTCAGTCTCTTTTCTTTTCTTTTTTAAGCTTTCCTGGTGTCCTCTTCCCATTCAGCTTCTCTGCCACACTATCAGATGACTGTAATACTCGCGACCCCGGCCATCCGCAGGCCATGACCCAGGAAATTGCCTGGTCTTGATCTGCTGGCCGTCGTTCTGTCCTATCCTGTGTCTGCTTTCTTTTTATTCTCGTTTATTCCTTCAAGCAGTAATAAGAGGCGATAATAAGCAGGGGGGCCAACAGCCCGGAACCGAGGCCATGGATGGAACAGCGGCCTTCTCATTTCCTGGGACCGACGGCCCCCAGTTTACCACTGACTGTCTGTTATTCAAAAATGAAGATGGAGAAAGTTGCAATGCATCAAGGGTCCATGTCTCAGTTTCTGTCTACTTTGCATAAAAAAGAAACGAATTCACTCAAAGATCAAAGATTGAAGGCCTTCAAGACCACCTGAGGTACCAAATAAGCGCCGTCCGAAATAAGTGGCAGCAAGACGAATTGTGCACGGTCTTTCTGCTAAGTAGAAGGGGACTAGTCAAGCGAATGTAAAAATAACCTGAATAAAACATAAACAAGCATCGAAATAAAATGCAAAATAAATCGAGAATGGACCGCAACAAAGTAAAATACCAAGGAGATGGAAGTGCAGAAAAAGTGCACAGATGCAAGAGAACAAAAATAAGCACAAAGGGGATCGATCGCTCCTCGGTGTCGCTTTAGTGGTATCGTTGTTGGTTTCTTTTGCTCTTATCTCCTGCTATTTTTAAGCAAAACTCATCTCAAACATTCACACATTTAAAATGATTTGCCGTCGTACCATACCCATTAGGCTGGCAGTACTCGCTGCCCCTTATCTGACACAACTGTTCTCAGTGTGTCAAGACACATCATAGGCTCGATCTAGTCATGGTTTGGCGTCTGTGTCGACTGTTGACTTACAGCAATATTTCGCGCCGTCGGGCGAATCCATTCCTTCGAAGGCTTCTGTGGAACTTCTAGCCGTTCGTCTATCTACAAGTCTTAAATACTGCGTAAAATGGCAACTCGTTTATGCTTGTCTCGTCGCTAGTGGATGTTCAGAGCGGGCCTGCAAGTAGAAAAACACGCCATGCCAGAAGATCAGAGGACCTAAAAGCTGTCCCCGTTTCGACCAAGCTTGATCCAGTAAACGGTCAAGCTGTGATAGTGCCGTCCAGCCCTGCACGAGCACGAAAAACAAAGCAGAGGGATTTGGAAAAGGACTGAAGTCTGTGAGGATCGCAAACCGGTCTAGTTGGAGGTGACCGTCAAACCCTTGATAGTTCCAACCGCCCGCAAAGAAGCCCAAAAGCCACTTCATCCTTCAACCCCCTCCAGACCCGAGCAGCAAAAGTGCACAGGAAGTGCAATTCGCCGGCGCCAAAAGATGGCAAAAGGCAGGCATGGCAGAGCGGCATCTGGCTGGTATTTCCCCGATCTATCTACGGCTGCAACCCTTGGATTGATACGCATGCGTGTCAATTTGTTATGCTTGAGGTGCTTGAATAGGAGTGCTTGGATAGGAGTGCATGACCATTGTGACTTGGCATCTGACACAAGAGATAGACGACTGCAAGAGGGTCGGGAGAGGGGCAAGAGGGAGGAGGGAAAGGTAAGAGGGAACAGAAAACGAAATGAAAAAAAAGAAAGCAAGAACCCCCCAAAAGAAAAGATAGCACGGTACAGCGAAGAGCGACAGGATGTAGAAGAAGGTCAAAGACCTGCGGCCGCATGAGCAAAGCTGAACAAATTTGGCCACCTGCGTGTTACATTGTCGGAAGATAGTCGTTGACATTTGCCAAAATATGAGAAAATATTGAAAATGATGCAGACATTTGCATATAGTGGCCATCGAATTTGTGATATTTGACAGCCGGCACCCGATACTCTACAGGATTGTGTTTGCTCGCGTCCTTTACTCGTTTGAGCGCTGTTCTTTTCCTCAAGAAAAAGACCTTTCGTTTCTTTTGTCATTTTCTCGTCTCTTTTGTCTCTTTTCGTTTATTTTTTCGTTTTCTTTTATCCATTCTTCTTTCGTCTCCGATTTGTATTAAACCTTCAATTCTTTTAGTAACTGCATCTCTTCTGCATCAATTTCCCGTCTCTCTTTCAGCTTTTACTTTGCTTGTTACTCTCTGGTTACTCTATTGTTACCTTGCGTACCTTGCCGTTACCTTTTGATCGTCTCTCGTTTCCTTTTGTTCTCTAGTTGATGATCCGACCAGACTTTTGCTTATGTTAATCATTTTTCACATCTTGGTTTCAGCGTCGGATTCCATCCGTCTCCTTCTTTCTCATTTTCTGATTACTTGCTTGCTTTCTTTTTCTCACCCTCTCTTATACTGCGTATACTATGTACATAGGTACATACATAGCACACTCTTATGCATGAGCCTCTATGTTTCTGCCTCTCCAAAGACTAGTGGCACACGGCCCTTGCAAGTTTGACTCTTTTCACTGCTCATTATCCGATCAAGACGGCAGGCATTTGAACTCAGTAAACCCGAGCGTCTAAAAAAAATGTGGCTTTTTCTCATATCAGCTGCTGTTGAATGTAATCAAATAGCAAGCGCTGTAGAGTTTGGGGACGCTAACGCATTGTGTACGTTGTGATCTTTGTTGATTATGTACTCTATCCAAATTCTACTTTGTACTTTCAAGTCCTCAAAGCCTTCAAAGTCCTGTTCTAAACCAATACACGTATAAGAGTCGAAAAGATTAAGCGCTTAATGAAATAGACTAAACAAAAAGAGCAGCCCGAAGCGATGGCGAGGTCTACGAAGCAATTACTTCATCGGACTTGGTCTTCGTATGGGCTAGATGAGATTTTCTGTGCCTGAGAAGAATAGAGTCGTTTGCCTGTTCGGGCTGCTTGGATCGATACTGCCACAATAAGTCATCTGGCGCGGTATGCGCTGCTTAAAATAATGCGGATGTCATCCCTGATCAATACTAGCCTCTCCGACAGAACCAACAATCCAAAAGCTGATCATGGCTCAATGTGTGCCAAGGTCATGTCTGCGGGCGGAGACTGCGTTTGATGTACTTGTGTATCTCTCTGCTTTTTTATTCTTCTCTCGCAAATCCCTCTTTGATTCTTTGTGATTCTTCGATCCTTCAAGACGGATACTGCCACTCAAGGCATCTTTGATACACTTTCGATTTGCACATCTATTTGTAGTGCACAAGTATATTGATATGCCAGGCACACCCGCCCCTTAACCGTTTGAAGGTTTGTTTGTCTGGCGTAAGTGGTGCGCCTGGGGCGTGCTGTCGCACACTTGCCAGTATCTACGATCCTGACAACGACGGCTGCCACGAGCGCAATATCCGTGCTCTGCTGTTGTCAAACAGGAAAATAAACAACAGCATATCCTCCTCACAGATGACGTTTTCAGTCACGAAAACTCGTAGATTGCACTCCCCCATATTCTTTCCGGAGAAAGGCTAGACACAAAGACAGTTGGCTTGGGCACACAGGTTGATTGCAGGGGGTACTTGAGCCTCAAGTCGTCCCATTGGTCAAAGACCGTCGTATATCCGGGCAGCCGATATTAACAATGCACCACTCACTACAGAAAACCACAGGTACTCTGTGCTGTTTATTTACAGGGTATTGGCAAGGTAGAGTACTCTGTACTCCGTAGAGTTACTTTGCAAACCCCTGTTTTCCAGTGGTTGTACATACGGCTGGCTACGGGCTTGAGCCAGTCTGCTGGTATCATGGTATTCCGGCTGGGCACTTCCTCGTCCTCCCGTCCAATGCTCCCGCGGCCCTCTGCCATATCCCATCCTTTTTGGAAAAATTGGGCGACGGGCCCAGGCTTGTTGGTATCGGGACGTCGTAGTGGCCGTTGCCTGTACAAATGCCAACCAAACAGTCAAGATATGATGTTACATTATTGCTTCGAGGATGGGCTGGCCTCAATGCTATTTGCTGGTAAACGACATCATGAATACCGCGATTATCAGCTTTCTACAAGGATGTCAAGAGCAGTAATGATCTCTGCCGATTCTTTGATTGTCAATACAACCCATCAGAAAGTACACAAGAACCCGACGGACAATGCATTTTCGAGGTCTCCTCGAGTCCAGCGGCCCAGCCTTCATTTTCTCCCTGGCTGGCAATACCTTTGTTTTGAACTCTGCGCAATAGGTAACCGCGTTTGACATAATACTGCAATGGCAAGAAGAGACGAGTAGCTAAGACATTAAGCTGGAATATTTTGTTAAATATAGATGTATCTAACTGAACGCAGTGTCTGCGCATTCACAGATAATAAGCCGCAGTGTCCCACAACATCTATTCGTTTAATTGTGTTGAGTCAATAGCTAATTCGCTGAATCTTTCAATCTTCGCTTGTACTTTGGGATTTATCGAATTCTTTCTCTGTTTGTTGGCTTGTTCCGTGGCCCTCACTTTGCCTGCATAGGCACACAGTTACCCTCCAATTTTAAACTACTGCATTAGGCACAAAACGTAGATAAAAGATCAATTTATCAAATATGATAAACAATGTACCGTCGAAAGTCTTCACGCGGAAAGAAAAAGGCATCGGGGCTGTCCTTGAGGATACGCCTAGACACATGTTGGAGGAGTGTGCCAAATACCCAATATGCGGTGAAGCCCCAAGACAAACGAAAAGAATATTTATTGATGCTTGATAAACTATAAATCAATTTATATTTTGTGTTTTGTGAACAAGGTCTCTCCCCTTGACCAATCCCTATCCCCATCTGCCCTTTGTCGTCTCTTCTTCTGCTCACCCGTGCTGCCCGTCCCGAGCCCACACCGAACGGTTCTCTGTAAACTGTTTGCTATGCTGAAGTCGGGCTCGTTTTCATCTGTTACCGCTTGTAGTCTTCCTAGGGATTGGTCTGGTGGTTGGGACTCGACGCAAGTGCCGTAGCTGCCATTCAGTCGGCGCCAACTTCTTGCTTGGATTCTTGAAACGCGAGTGCTTGCGCGCAAAGACATTATCGTAGGCATGGCCTCTCGCCAACTTCTTGCTTGGATTCTTGAAACGCGAGTGCTTGTGCGCAAAGACATTATCGTAGGCATGGCCTCTCGGGGATGGCAGTTTTGGGGTGATCTGCCAAAATCTGCAGACCCCATCAAGAAGGATCTCCGAAGCCTTTGCAAGCACAGAATGCCTCGTATTGTCGGGTCGCCCAAGATCATCTGCATGGGCTACATTATATGGCCAGTACTGTTGGCCCTGGCAGATCCGCAGACACTGCAAGACACTGCAAGAGGAGTAACTGATCCTACGACGTTCTGACTGCGTATATTGAAAGAAGAAACTACATCGCCACTCCACCTCAAGCGCGGGTCATGACAGTCTCACCGTCTTGACGCGATCCTTCATCTCGTCTTGGTTGTCCGGCACTCTTCTAGTTCTTTTTGGGAGTGATCCCCGTTTAGACGTATGCACCGAGTAAAATGGTACACCTGCATCGGCTGCAGGCAAGTTGTGAATCGTGTATTCGTGTGGAGTAAGATCATATGTGCGCAGCAGCTGGTGGTGGTGGTGCTTTTATTGTCCGCATGGCTCATGTCTCTTGTGGCGTGGGTGTCTCTGGCTTTATTTTTACCTCCTCTGCTGCGATCATGTTCAATCATACTTCTCTGACCACTGTCCGCTGTTTCTTTTTTGTTTCTTCATTTGTCATTTAGAATTATCTGCTGTATTTGTAGTCAGTAGATAAAATAATGCATCAGCCACAAACTTAGGTAGAATCGGCTGCTTGACAGCGGTTGTATGCTACAGCGGCCGCATCTCCTCATTATCCAATAGATAGCAACTGCGGCCAGCTCCCGACGCCTTGCTCAGCATCGACGCCTTCTTTCTGAAGAGAGTAAAACAAGAAGCAGTAAAACTTTTCCAAAGCTTTCCTCCTACATCTGCAAAAACTCAACTATTCACACAAACACAGAAAACAAGATAAACAGATACATATAAACGACAGTAACCTTCCATCGGCCCTCATCAACGCTTTTGGCTGTCTCCCATTTTAAAAATAAACAAAGGGTGCATTGTTTCGAAACAAGTCGAGCTCAGCTCCTACACCCTCTACCCCCCTTCTTCAACACCCATTGCATGACTGCTGCATCTATTGTTTATTATTAACTCCTTTACTTTGACGTTAAATCTTCTGCTTTGCTTTCCATCGGCATCGTCTGTGCTTTCCGCTGACTCGTTCTGCACGGCGCTTGGCTGTTCTTGTTTGACGTCTCTCCGTCATTGTCATTATATAAAACCCTGGTTGCCCCCCTGCCTTGCGGCGATATACTTGTGTGGCGATCACGGAACACCATCGCACCTTCCTTCTTTTGAGCTTTCTCTTTCCTTTTCAGTGTTTGTCCTGCCGACACGTTCGTTCCTTCCTTAATAAGAACCATCTCCTTATATTCACGTCTCTTCCCATTTTGCGTTCGCGTCTCTATCTCTCGAGTCTGCCAGACTACTTGCACCTATTGCTCTCTGTCCGCAGCAACATCGTCCTCCCCCATCTTGCAAACTGACTCTTGCTGCTGGCACGATCACTCTTGGCTCAGCCTCTACGTCAAGTACATAATGGCCATGCCCCCCCGTGCATGAGCTCGACGATCCGAAGGCCGACAGCCATATTGCCCTGAGCTTCTAGCCAACTTACCAGACTCTTTCCTTGAATCAATACTGTCCACCTCGAGGCGTCCGACTGCGACGCGCACTACTCCTCTACACCTATCGCCATTATCACAGCATCAAAGGCTGCCCTGCGAAGCACGAAGATGGATTCTTCTAACTTCCCTTTCGTGGCAGAGCACTTTTTGCTTGCCCAAGACACATCGCAGCCACCCAACAGTCCTGCGGTATACCTCTCTACCCCGTCAGAATACCAATTTCCCTCGTCGTTCTTGACCCAGAGCCAGCAGCACTTCAACCAGCTCCCCGAGACGTCGGCTCTCCTGTACTCTCAGCCTTTCCACCAACCATTTATCGGCTTGCAGCAAAGTACACAGCTGGACGCGATTGCCCAGCCCGTGGTCTCATCCCAAGACCCGTCTTTCCTGCTGTCAAGCCACAGCAATGTACATCAACAAAATGTGGCCAACTACCCACATACTCCTCTAGTTCACCATACGTCGTTGGCAGACACCTCTGTCGATGACAGCTTCGTGGATACGGGTGTCGAGCTCTCTTCCACTATGATCAACCCTTATGCGAGAGCTTCAGTGCCATTCAGCACCACCGAACCGTTTCGTGAGCCACCATCATCTTCCAGCGGCTCTTCACCAAGCACGCATGCCACCCCGTCCCAGGATTTCGAGTCCGACTCGGCGTATGTATCGCCGCACGCGGCACCAAGTTTTGAGTCTGCTCCTGGGGGAGTTTTTGGTTATCCAAGCAATGCCGACCACCTTCTTACCCATTCTATCCTTCTCCCAAGCTACGTCGATCCTGCAATGGCCCATAGGTCTACCGATGCCAGCAACTATCTCGACAGACAACCACCCCAGGCCCCCGTGCCTGACGACGAGGGTAGCCTGTCTGCTGCCTGTCCTAACAGCGTCATCACACCTATGAATGTCTCCGACTATCTGGACGACACCAATTACTGTTCCCCAGCTGAAGCGAGCGTGCCTCGTAGCCCCACGCCAGTTTTCGGTCCGGGGTGTGGTTCGCAGAAACTCAAAAGAAAGGAACTACGCCAAGATGATGATCAACGTGTTGCAAAGAGACGAAAGAGCAAGAGCCAAACCAGGGAGAATATGGGAGATGGGAAGTTTGAGGCGGCCATGGAGCGCAATAGCGCGCCTGCTTTCCAGTGTCCCGACTGCAAGTCCAAGCCATTTGCCTCCCCACAGGAACTAAACACTCATGCAAAGAAGAAGCACGGCCGGTACACTTGTATTTTCAGCTTTGTCTCTGATTCGGGTTGCGATAAGAAATTCAGCAAGAAGAATGAGTGGAAACGGCACTGTACGACTCAGCACATCGTCCCAGAATACTATGTATGCCCTCAGGCCGACTGCCAAGACAGAAGAGGCAAAGACAAAGCCGGCAACTTTCTTCGCAAAGATCTATTCGAAGCCCACTTCTTTCGTTGCCACACTCCCGAACACGTCAAAGAAGAGCACGGCGTGCGGCAGGCAGATGACAAGATTCGAAGGAACAACCTGAAAAGTTCCGGTGCAAAGACAAAACGCAGGACTGCCGCTGCCCAAAGGAATGCCGATAACGAAGACGACGAGTCTCTCACAGGCATCCCGTTTTCAAAGATCCCGTGCAGCTCAGACTATAGAGACTCGTGTCAAGAGCGTCAGGAGTTCACCAAGCGTGGTTTGCGGTATCGTGTCAAGTTGCCTACATCTATTGCGTGCGACTTCCAGGGCTGTGGCACAGTCTTTGAGGGAGATGAGGCTCTCAACAAGTATCTCGAGCACGTGGCGAAGTATATCGACGGTGTCACTCCCAGCGCGGATGATTTCCAGTTTGGCCTCACGCTCATACCTTACTTCACCGCCATCGGTATTCTCAAGGCCAAAGATGGAACGCCGGCAAACCACACCGAATGGAAGCTGATCAGCGATGTCTCGAAGATGATCGTCAGCCCCGAGTACCTTCCCGACTACGATCCCGACGCGTACTGAGATTATTTTTCGTCTTCTTTGGCGTTCGGTCTTTTGACTTCCATGCTGCTCCATCACGAGATATCCTCTCTGGCGTTTTCTACAAAACATTATGGCTGACGCAGCTTCTCCCCTAATCCGAATATCTATTTACGTTCCCCATCTGTTATTACTACACATCTTGGCCTGTTTGGCCGCCTTTCTTCACCGCATTTTGACTTTCCTATCTTTCCTCTATTTTCACTTGTCATTTCCATCGTTTGTTACCTCATTTGTTCTTTGAATACCCCTATACCCTAAAGCATCACAAAAAATATAAGTGTGCCGTTTTTGTCTTTTCTGTTTCTTCTTCTTCTTTTTGTTTCGTACGGTAATGCTGCAGCATTTGGGCCTTTTCTTGTACTATCTTCTGTATTATTAGTGCTATTTTTGATACGACTGACGCATTTTACGACTAGCTTGGAGGATATCGAATTGGGTTTTTTTTTGGCATGGAAAGGGCACGGAATTGTTATGGATTAATGGTATTTGGGCCATTGTTAAAGGCATGGCATGGCAATGGAAATTAGCAAGGACTTGAGGGCATGATGTATTGGAATCACGCGCCGGTTTGCATTTGGAACACATTCTGTTTTTATTTGGGTCTGCTTTTGTATTTCTCGTTCATTTCTCTTTTCAAATTAACGTCTGATTTAATGCATGTTCAACAGCCCGTGATACGATACAATGAAGTGTCTATTCGACATATGTTTCAACCATACGGTAAAATAATAGAAATGTCCATACGAGCCATACTATGCAAGCAATGATGCAATGATACGCTGCAACTCTCAGTCTAGCTGTAATGAAGATCGTTTCTAGAGTGGGATCGTGGTAAGTGCATCGTGCTTCACGCCCTGAGTCACCAACGGACGATTCGCCGTCTTTGCAGATAATGATTCTATCCGTATCCTAATCGATGCCGTCGGCGACCGAATTCGAGAGGCAGTCCGAAAAATCATCCTAGAGCTCAAGTTCGTAGTCACAATCTCATTGACAAAGAAGACTCGGCTGACTCGACCACTGCTCAAACCTGGCTCAACGGTGGAAATAAGCATTCTGCCCCGCCATCACAACCGCTCCTCAATTGGACTCGGCGATACCATCCCCCGGGCTGTCCTGGTCATGCAAGCAGCCGGAATGCGACTGCGAATGACGCCGCAGTAGGGGCATATAAAGTTATCTTGTTCCCCAGTGCTCTTTCCATTACGGTGACGCGTTTCAATCTGTTCATGAGTCACTCTCATTCGGGACGATACCATCTCCAGAGACAGGCTTACTTCAGTATATATCTTTACTAGACCCCCTCCCGAGCTAATATACGGATTGCCCGAACATACCCATCGACCGATTTCACCAGAAACTATTTGAAAATGGCATCGGAAACTCCCAGCAATGAACCTTTTCCAGTCGCAGATCTCTTCGCCACCAAGGGCCTGGTTGCCCTCATCACCGGCGGTGGCACTGGTAAGGCCGATTGATGTTCTCATCTGGCTAGCTGCTCCGGACTAACACGGCAGGCATCGGCCTAATCATGGCCCGCGTCCTTGCGGCCTCTGGCGCCGCCAAGATTTACATTGTCGGCCGCCGTCTCAATAAGGTACAAGAAGCTGCTGCGTCCATCAACGCCACGCTGCCCGCGCCGGTTGTCGTCGCCCTCGAGTGTGATGTCGCGTCCAAAGACGATCTCGCCAAGGTAGAGGCCTACATTAATGCAGACTCTGGTTTCTTGAATGTTGTTTTGGTCAACGCCGGCGTCAATGGTCCCCAAACGCCGACCCCTGCGGACGACGATGCCTCGGCCACACTCGAGGACTGGCAGAAGCAGCAGCTCGCGGTCGACCCCGAGGCGTGGCAGGACACATTCAAGGTTAACACCACGGGTGTCTGGTTCACGGCGGTGACTATGCTGGGCTTGCTGGATGCTGGCAACAAGCGCGGCAATGTCGAGCAGACGTCGCAAGTGATTGTGACGACCTCCATCGCTGGATTCAACCGCAAGGCGCCCGGTGGATGGGCTTACGGCCAGTCCAAGTCGGCTGCGACGCATGCCATGAAGCAGCTCGCCACGCTGCTCCCGCGCTGGGACATTCGTGTGAATGCTTTGTGCCCCGGCTGTAAGTTTTTGTTTTCTTTTCTTTGCTATTTCCTTCGGTTTTCTCCATGTCTCGCAAATCTGTCGACACTAACAACCAATCAGTATTCCCAAGTGAAATGTCGGCCAACTTCCTCGGATCACTTGGCGCCGTTCCCGGCCAGGCAGTCATTCCCATTGACAAAAAGGTAGTCGCCATCGGCCGCATTGGTGACGAGAAAGATATGGGTGGCACGGTCCTGTATATGGTATCGCGGGCTGGAGCCTATTTGAACGGCAATGTGATTGTCGTCGACGGCGGCCGGCTGGGCAACTTCCCGACTTTTTACTAGATATTACCATAAAATGTCAAATGGCCCAAGTTATTGAACTTTTATTGTCTATTCCCTATCACTCGATGCCTTTAAGAGTATATCACCTTTTCGAACTCACCCTTCGTGCCGTTGAAGTGTAGTGTTATTAGGTGCCTACTATGAACAGAATGATACCATCACTGCTACCAGGACTTACATCAAAAGTGGATACACTAGTGGCACATAATTGGCTGGCATCGGTAATACCCCGCTCGCCATAGGTCGTTCTGACGTCCTGCGAGGCACAGCTACCTCATGACGTCGGCGAGAGAGTACTTTGAGCGTTATACATGAGACACTTCATGATCATAATGAAGCTGATTTTAAAAGGTACTATATATTATGAGTACCTAGAGATATTCAGGAACAATGCTACGAAACTCCTTATGAAAAGAACTGCTACAGAAAGTCTCGGGATGAGACGAGGCGAACGAGACCAACTAGGTAGACGAGAATGGATAATGGCAACCAGATGAAGGTTGCAAGACGAAGAGGGGAAGCAGTATCCAAAGAAAAGGAAGAAATATTCCCGAATCCGTGTCCACGGCTTGTGCTTGGAACGGCAATCATCTTTGATTGATAGTTTGTAGAGGTTGCAGATGACTACCTGATGGAGGGTGTCGACAACGAATGAGGTGGAAGATGCTGTCAAAAGGAGGGGAAGCTCGATGATATATGCACGCGAGGGTTACAGTATATGACTTGCCAAAATATTGAGTTGCCGTTGTAAAGCTGTTAATAATACAGGTATGGATGCACGTATGGCAAGGACCGGGATCTTCAGATGTACTTGAAATCTACAATCTAGGACTCGACCTGGCCCTATGTGAGGCGCGGTTTTATCACGAGCTGGAGTACTCGGTGCGCTTCGCTGAGATATCTGAGTATTCGGGCAACGTCTCGTTCGTTCTCAAAGGCTTTGTTAATATGTGTGGTCGTCGAGTGTATCGTCTGTGTCGGACAAACGCAGCCTTGTGGGTTCCCGGTAACAACGGTTTAAGACATTCGAGATGAATAACCATAGCAGCGGAAGTTGAAAGCTAGAAAGTCCCCTTCAATCCGGGGGGCAACATGAAAGATGATCCAGGGCGAAAGGAAAATATCAAAAGTGAACTAGATGAGCCAAAGCTAGGGAAATCCCTTGGGTCGAGACTGGATACATTTGAGATACGTTGATAGCTGCCGTGGTTGCTCTGTTGAAAGCTCAAAGGAGGTCCGTTGACGAGTGGCGTTGGGCTAATAATAGGACCGTTTTGCTGATGATCATTTCTGTGCAGATTTCTGGTGCAAGTCACTCTCTGGTATCTAATATCTGTCTAGTTTGATGATCTAGCAAGTTTGCCCACTCACAGCCAGCTCTATCGTCCTTTTGTTTCGCGAGGCCTGGTGGTGTGCTTCCCCTCTCCGTTCTGTTCCGGGAGACAGCGCACGTCTTTGTTCTCCCTTCGGCACCTCTCTCTGTAGTCTAGCAAGTGAACGTTCATTTGTCTTCCCGTATTATGACATATCCCGTCTGGAGGTGTGCTGTTGATTCCGAGCCTCCTCCGCCTGTGTCCTCGTGCTCTTCTCCTCTTTTGTCAATGTTTCATCGATATATAATTCAGGTCTCCCTCGCCCTCTACCCCGACCTCACTTCTATGAGTGATCACCAGTAATAAACCAGTAACCATCTTTATTTCATCTGTCCTGCATGAACTCGCGATTCCCAACATCAGATTTCTTGTGCCCACCTTCAGCCACGCCCCTGTTCCATCCCGGACTCTCGCCATCTGTGTGCTACAGCTCAACATTTTCGGCCATCCTTTACACAGACCCATCTTGACAGTGTCTGAGTGGGCGTCGGCTTACACGTTTCCAGCAGCAAAAGTCCTACGTTGTTGTCAGAAATCCAGCTATATTACAGCGCCTTTTTCAACCAGATCGATTGTTTTTCTTCATTTTCAACAAAATATTCTCATCAGAAGCTTGCTCGCTTTCTCGCCGACTGGAATCTTCATTTGTTAGAGCTCTCATACTCGATTACAAGCGCACGGCAGTCGTTCTTAGACAAAGAAGCACGCTATCTCGCCAACCCCACATTCAAGCTCCTCCAGCCAGGTAAGCTCTCGTCCTTCACTTTGTGATCTTTTCCGTTCTGTTGCTTGTCGTCGTCGCTCTTTCCTATCTTAATTTACATCTGCATCGCGCCTTCCTCGTCATTTCTGTTTCCATGTGAACACCACGCAGATGGCCGTAGACCGGCTACCTCATGGTTCACAGTCGCGCCTTCCCTAATCGCCTTATTTCTCCGCATGGCCTCGCTCAGTTACGCCGAGCACGACCCAGTTCTCCAATATGCACATGGCTCACTTACACGGCATGCTCCACTTACGCTTGGCCTCTTTCCTTTTAATTAGAGAAACGATGAGAACCAAAACAAGAAGGAACGACGGCTTGGCTCATCTTCCGGCTCTATCCATGCATAGCCGCGTAGGCTTGTGAACAAGCAATCACTCATTGGTCTACGGAGTGCAGAGTACCGAACTTCTCTTGCTCGGCTTGGATTTTACACTTGTGTATCTTGTTATTCCCCTAGCTGGAGACGCCCGTCGTGGACTGCAACTCTATGCACAAGCGTGCACGCCTTGTCCAGACAAGGAATAAACCCGCCGTCGGGTTCACCTCGTTCCTTTTGTTATGCAGGCCAGCTTTCTATTGCTCGTCACGTTTTCGTGTCCTTTGTGTGCCGTCATCCCTCTGTCTTGGGAGCCTCGACAAATACACCTCGAGTCCTCAAGTTCGGCTCATCGCCGGCTACAGAACGGGCCACACACGGAGCAAGGCCCCTGCCCCCCACCCTACTTTCTTTTGTTATCCTGCCCATCAATGCTTTGATAGTCATCATTTTCACTGTCGCTCCTTGGCTTAAAGTTTACTGCATTCTATCACAATGATACTTGCAGTGCCGGGGTAGCCTTTCAAAAACATAATGTTGCTCACAGTTCGGTTAAGAGAACTCAACAAATAAGGGCGTTCCTTCCGTTCCTGTCACTGCCGCACGTCATTCTACAAGTTTTTCCTAACCGGGGATGTTCTAACATGCAAGCTTATCATAGGAGTCCTGTTTCCAGATTTATTCATTTATCTTTGCTCATTACTTTAATACGCATTTCGACGAGATATACACCGGCTTATCGTATATATTGACATTCTCAACAAAAGATATATAGCCATCATCCATACTCTCTCATCGCCATCTACTTGCCCAGCATGAGTGGCTCCAACACTATCAAGCAGGCTGCCGACGCTGCACGCACAAAGACAAGCCAGGCAATGAATTCGGTCAAGTCAGAGAGCGCCGCCGTCACCAATGACTTGCTCCATGCGCCCTTTGTCCGGGCTGCTCTGCCGTTCATCAACGGCGGTATTGCAGGCATGGTAGCCACCACTGTCATCCAACCCGTCGACATGGTCAAAGTTCGCATCCAGCTTGCCGGCGAAGGCTCTGCCGGAGGCCCCAAACCGTCACCGCTCGCTGTCACACGCCAGATTATTGCCTCTGGAAAAGCCCTGGATCTCTACACCGGTCTGTCGGCGGGACTCTTGCGCCAGGCCGTCTACACCACCGCCCGTATCGGCTTCTTTGATACCATCATGACCAAGCTCAAGACCCGTGCCGCCAACCAGGGTCGCAGCATCGCCTTCTCCGACCGTGCCACTGCTGGTGTTCTCGCTGGTGGCCTGGCCGCCATCATGGGCAACCCTGCCGATCTAGCACTGATTCGCATGCAGAGTGACGGCCTCAAGCCAGCAGCTGAGCGCAAGAATTACCGCTCCGTTGTGGATGCGCTGCGCTCAATCACGCGGTCCGAAGGTGTCGCTGCGCTGTGGTCTGGATGTGCCCCGACTGTTGTGCGCGCCATGGCCCTCAACTTTGGTCAGCTTGCCTTTTTCAGCGAGGCCAAGGAGCAGCTCAAGGCACACTCTTCCATGCCTCTCGGTGTCCAGACCATGACGGCCAGTGCCATTGCCGGCTTCTTTGCGTCCTTCTTCTCGCTTCCCTTTGACTTTGTCAAGACTCGTCTGCAGAAGCAGCAAAAGGGTCCCGACGGCAAGCTGCCGTACAAGGGCATGGCCGACTGTTTCAGCCAAGTTGCCCGGCAAGAGGGTGTTCTCCGTTTCTACCGCGGATTCGGTACTTACTACCTCCGCATTGCACCGCATGCGTAAGTCTCTCTTCCTTTAATCGTTTATATTCTCGATCATTAGCTGACAATCACAGAATGGTTACTCTTCTTGTTGCCGACTACCTCGGTTTCATCACCAAATAAATCAAGAATGGGATGATGACACGACAGCAAGGCAATTCTAATTCGTCTTAACCACGATCCCTCTTTCTTTCTGATTACATTGCTATTTTGCCTTTTTTCTTCTGCTTTTTATCTTTCGTTTCGTTACCTTCGATTCCTGCAATCACGTTTACATTTCCACGCATACCCAGGGTTAAAGATCCCAAGATCGACCTCACTCTGAGGAGAAACCCAATTCTATTTACTTTAAAGATGAAAGCACAAATACAATAGTCAAGTTCTTTCAAAAAATACTTTTCTTATTCGTCAATATCGAAGTGAAATAACTTCAAATTTATATGTCTCCTTAACGATTACTTGCCGTGCCTCACTTTTTTACCTCCGAAATAGAATACATGCTTTTAAAGTATCAAAAATAGATCAATCCAAGAGATTTTATCCCAACACACATCGAAAACAAAAAAAGAACGCGAAAAGAAAGAGAGAAAAAAGAAGTACAAGTGAATATTACGTAAGCGAGAACACTGTCACGTGTGGCTATTTTATATGCGCATGTAGTCGACGCGCACGCGCCTGTGGATCACGTGTTCTCAATACGTAGCCTTCAACACCCCGCGCGCATAGGTAGCACTAAACCACATCCGTATCTACTACCCCTGTTTCTGATAGCGATTGAGCTCCGACTAAACCTGACGCAAGCCTTGGATCACCACGGCGCACCACAGCGCGATACCACTTATCGAGTATTGTTACAGTCCACAGCCCGCAAATGAAATTTAACCGCAAGGGCCTTATCATCCACCCGCTCCCGCATCATCAGCCCGCCCCAGCTCCCGCGACGTATCACCATCCTCGACTCAACGCGCCAACAACGTCGACTGTTCGCCACTCGTCTTTTGCTTGCGCCGCCCAGAGCCCTGCACCGTTAATTCTCCGTGCAGAACTCCCCGGCTATGGGAGACTACGCCGCAGCCATCTAGCAAATGGATCCAGAGTGGACGGAGGTCGCTTGCGTCCTCCTCAGCTCGTCCAATGGCGGCCCGGAGGATCCCGCGGCCACGCCCGTGAGGGCCTTGGCCTTTGACACCGCACAAGAACTGCTCTGGACGGGCAACTCCGAGGGTCGCGTCGCTTCCTTTGCCGGCGCCGACCTTCAAAACTACGTCTCCTACGTCATCCACCCCGCTTCCGATGGCGATGTCCGCCACATCCTCCTCAACGACACCGGCGTCATTTCTCTCGGCCCCCGCGGCGTGCACATGGCCTACCGCCGTGGCCTTCCGCTCTGGAACTGCCGTCACGAGGACATGACCGACCTGTGGTGCATGAGCTTCACATCTAACGCATGTACCGAGGTTCTTGTTGCCGGCCGCCAGTCGACCATGCTGGTTGTCGACCTGAAGGAGGGCGAGGTCACTCGCCAGATCGAGACTGAGGAGTGCTACACCATGATGAAGCGCAACAGCCGATTTATCTGTGCCGCCACCGACCACGGCACCGTCGACATCATCGACCCCAGCACGTTTGAGGTCCTCAAGAGTTGGAACGCGCACTCGGCGCTCATTCACGACATGGATGTGCAAGCCGATTTCCTTGTCACATGCGGCGCTACTCTTAAGCAGCAGGGAGCCGTCATGTTCGACCCCTATGTCAATCTCTTTGACCTCAAACAGATGACCTCCATGGCGCCCATTCCCTTCCCACCCTGTGCGGCCTTTGTGCGCATGCACCCGCGCATGGTCACAACGGCCATTGTCGCTTCGACATCCGGCCAAATACACATCATCGACCTCATGAGCCCAAATACGAGCAGCGTCAAGCAAGCAAACATCGCTTCCTACCTGGCTCGTATAGAGATTTCACCCACCGGCGAAGCCCTGATGCTGGCCGACAACGACTGCTATATGCACCTTTGGGGCTCGCCGTCACGCATCCAGTTCACCGAGTACCCCGTTATGATCGAGACCGAAACGCCCATCGACGAAGACCAGCACAAGGACACTGTATGGGAGGACTGGTCCGACGAAGAGAACGACGACACACTGCCCCTCAACAGCGTCGGCGTGCCCTACTACAGAGAGACACTACTTTCTGCCTTCCCCAGCCTTGTGGTAGATGTTGGCGCGCCCCCGCCGCGTTATGAGCTGAACTTGACGGAGAATAAGACCGCGTTCGAGTACGGCTGGTACACGCCAAACAACGGCAGCACTCTTCCCAACCAAGTGGAGGACACGCGCAAGGATGAGAACAAGGGTGCCGGCAAAGCCATTCAGGCGCCAAAGTTCCTCAGTGAGCGGTCGCGCGATCTGGTGGCAGCCACGTCTGGCGCAATGGGCCTGAACGGCAAGGACTCGAGCAACGGCGGCTCGGGCAGCAACGGCGGTGCAGCCAACGGCGCAGACGATGTTAACAGTGCGGCAGCCTTGGCGTCCTCGGAGCGTGCTAGTCTCGGGCCCGAGGCGCCAGGTATGTACCGGGCCGTTGAAATCAAATTTAGCAAATTTGGTGTCGACGATTTTGATTTCGGCTACTACAACCGCTCACGGTATGCCGGCCTGGAGAACCACTTTGCCAACTCCTACGCCAACGCTCTTCTGCAGCTCTTGCGCTTTACACCGTCAATCCGCAACCTGGCGCTGCAGCATGCCGCCAGTGCCTGTCTGGACGACCAGTGCCTTCTGTGCGAGCTGGGCTACCTGTGCGACATGCTGCAGAAGGCCGAGGGCGCCACATGCCAGGCAACCAATATGCTCAAGACTCTCAGCGGTCTTCCGCAGGCACACCAGCTGCGGCTGATCGAGGAAGAGAATCCCAACACTCCTATCACGGAGATGCTGCAGAACCTAACGCGTTTCCTGCTGACCCAGATTGCAAGCGACTTCAAGCGCATGCTGCCCGAGTCCGACGCCATGGAGGAAGTGCTGGCAACATCAGGTGTTACGTACATGCGGTGCATGCAGTGCCGTAGCGAAACAAAGCGCGCCGTATCGACTTACGTCAACAACCTCAAGTACCCAGCACCACAGCGGACCCATGCCGGCCGCGTCGGCGGAGTCGGTCCTGGAGGAATGGGTAGCCCGGTCCTGGGAGCCGGCTTGGGAGCAACTTCAAATTCATCCGCGCCTAAGCAGCCCCGGATCACGTTCTCTCAAGTGCTCAAGTCCAGCGTGGAACAAGACTCGTCGACAAAGGGATGGTGCGAGGTGTGCCAGCGCTACCAGACTCTACAGAACCGCAAGACCATCACAAGCATTCCGTCTGTGCTGACCCTGAACGCGAGTGGGCCACAGAACCTTAACTACCCTGAGTTCCGGCGGCTCTGGGGCACGCGCGGATGGCTTCCCGAAGAAATCGGTATCATAGTAGATCCCGCCGGGCAGTTCTTCTGCTACGAGGGCGAAGACCTCAAGCTGCACCTACAGCGCGGCATCCATGACATTAAGGTCTACTCGCTGATCGGCATGGCTGCTAATGTTGACAACGGCGCCCAACCTGCCAAGTCGCACCTTGTCGCCATGGTCAATGTGGGATATTCCGAGCCCACGCCACCAACAGAGCCCGAGTGGCACCTGTTCAACGACTTTTTGGTGCGGCAGACATCGCCCGGCGAGGCTCTGACTTTCAACACCAACTGGAAGACGCCTTCAGTTGTGCTCTTCCAGCTCAAGAGCTTCAACAACAAGATTGACACGGAGTGGAAGAGCCGCATTGACACGTCGGTCCTGTACATTGACGATGGAAAGCAGGGCAGCAGCGGAACATACACCACATTGGACTCCACTAAGGAACGACCTGGTCCTGACACAATAGTGGCACTGGATACGGAGTTTGTCGCACTGAAGCAGCCCGAGATCGAGATGAACTCGGAGGGCGAAATGGAGACGATCCGGCCTATGACACACGCTCTCGCCCGTGTGTCAGTTGTTCGCGGCCAGGGTATGGAGGAAGGTCTGCCATTCATCGACGATTATATTATTATCAAGGAGCCGGTGGTCGACTACCTGACCTTGTACTCGGGCATCACGCGTAATGACCTGGACCCGCGCACGTCACAGCACACGCTGGTACCACTCAAGCTGGTGTACAAGAAGCTGTGGGTGCTTCTGAATCTGGGCTGCAAGTTTCTGGGCCACGGCCTGAAGCAGGATTTCCGAGTGATCAACATCCAGGTGCCAAAAGCGCAGGTTATTGACACTATCGATCTGTTCTTCCTCAAGGCGCGCCTGCGCAAGCTCAGTCTGGCGTTTTTGGCGTGGTGTGTTCTCAAGGAGAACATCCAGCTGGAGACGCACGACTCCATCGAGGATGCACGCACAGCTCTTAAGCTGTACCGCAAGTTCCTCGAGTACGACGATGCCGGCATTCTCGAGGTCCAGCTTCAAGAGATCTACCGCGAGGGTCGCGATTGCAACTTCAAGGCTCCCAAGAAGGTGCTCAACGGCAACGGCAACGGCAGTGCTCCTACTGGCGCAGTCATTGCGGCAGTTAACGGCGCAGATACGCCTGTCGGTGCTCCCTCTGGTACGGCTATCAGCCCACTCCAAGTGCGCAGCCAACCGGCACCGCCTAGCATCACGGCCGCGGCTACAGCTGCTGCGATTGCCGCCGCCTCTGCTGCATCTATTCCTGCTACGGTCGCTCCTACAATTCCGCCTCCGTCGAACACGGTGCCAGCGCCGGGCTCAGCACCCGTGCCTACCAACCTGCATGGCCCCAGCCCAGGTCAGGTACCCCCTCCGCCATCTTCGGGCATGGGTCAGGGTCAGGGCCCGTCTCAGTCCCAGTCTATGGCGCCCGGCCCTATGGGAACCATGTCCCGCCAGCAGCAGCCACCGCCCGGGTTCGGCCCTCCGCACCACAGCAACGGCATGGGCAACATGCACATGGGCCAGAACAACACCCACAATAACATGAATGCACACAACAACCTCAACAACCACAACAACCACCAACACGTGCACGGTGGCCCTCCGCCTCACCAACCCTACCACCACCAGCCCCCTCCACCCAACAATCACCGCGGTCCCATGCCTAATGGCGGCGGCGGTAGGTACCAGCCACCGCAGCAGATGCCGTACCGGCTGAACCACAACAACCACGGCGGACACCCAGCACACCAGGGACACGCCACCCACCAGGGCCACAATCATCAAGGCCATAACCACCAGGGCCACCAGGGCCACCAAAATCACCAGGGCCATCAAGGACACACGAACCACGGTCACACCAACGGCGGGCACAACCCCCATTACCGGCCATACCGGCGGGGCTAGATCTCAGAGAAGAGTCGAGGTTCTTGCTTTTTGAATATGCGAGTTTGCTTCAGCGTATCTTTTTGTTTTCTACTTTAGTTATATCACTCAATAAACATTTGAAAATTCTTTAACCACAGCGGTAAACTGACATCAATATGCTGTTAAGGCTCAAGATCAGGCATATAAGGTGTAGACGTGTGAGATTCAGACGTATATATAGAAGATGAACGGGTATTATTGAGTCGTTGAATGAGAAGTTCTTGTCACGCCGTCAAGGCCATACATGGTAGGTGGTGCATTAGACAAGAGAGACGAGAGACAAGAGAAAAAAACATGTACTTTTGTTTGCCTTTGAGGTTTACAGCTATCATATTTATGCCGGCTGGCTTTCTTCCATTTCATAATTGCGCCTGCGGTTGCATGATGAATGGAAATGAGAATGGAATTCATGAACGAATAAAAGCCGTAGACGCCAGCAAAATACAAAAAGATCATAAACGTAGCTATGAATATTGGACGTAGACACTGAACACAAGGAGCAGCGCACATACAACAACATATGATACGCTTAGACCTTGAAACCGCGAGACCGCCGGCGACCACGGGCGCGCTCGAACTTGCGGCCCTTGGAGGCGACGTAAGGCTTCTTGTTCTTGTGGGGACCGAAGCCGAAGTGCTTGAAGGCCTCGCGGGAGTTCTTGGGGCCGCGCAGCAGCAGGGTGTTGGCACCGGTGGGGCGCTCAAGGGCCAGCTGATCCAGGGTCAGGGCACGGCCGCCGGCAGCAGTGATGCGGGCACGGGCGGTGGCGGTGAAGCGCAGGGCAGCGACCTGGACCTTGGGGACGGTCAGCAGACGGTTGTCGTCGGTGATGGTACCGACAACGACAACGGTCTTCTTGGTGGCATCAACGTTCTTGATGTTGGCCGCAATGCGGGACAGCGAGACGGGGGGACGGTTGATGCGCGACATAAAGAGGCGGCGCAGGACGACCTTGTTGAACGAGGCATCGGTACGGCCTTGTGGGGTTAGAATTTCGTAGACAAAAAACTCTGAAGAGGAAGGGAAATACTCACGGGCCAGGAAGCGGTACAGCTTCACAAGGAGCTTCAGGTAGACGTTGTCCGACTTGGGCGCCTTGCGGTGCGTGTTGCGCACGTGGTGGTGGTTAAGATCGATACCTACAAGAAAGAAAGGAACCCCGGTCAGTCCATGGAACTTTGGTATGCTCAAATATATAATAATTGAGGAGGCAGCCAGGGCTCTTGTGTCATATCCCCATCACGGCCTGATAGGCTGAGATGAGGGCATGACACAAGAGTCCGGCGCCATGGTCGCAGATGGGAAAAGGAGCCACGGTTGACTGCTGGCAGACGAAGAGAAGAAGACCCGAGTTGACAATGCGAGAGCTGACAAGAGAGCAAGCCGGCCCAATAAAGGGCTCGGAACCGTGTCGAGACGATGACCTGGTGGTCTGGACTAGACAAGCAAAAGAGATGCAGACTATTCTCGTGCTCTGGCAGATTGGAGGTTCGACGGTCTCGTGCTCCCAGCCCGTCTGTGAAAGACAAACTGGATGCACGGCGACCCATTCTTGCCATATTGCAGGCCATTGATGCACCGTATTCCAGGTAGCGTGCCATCTTTCAGGCGGTAATCCAATCTGCCAGGCACTCGATGTGCGTTCCCTTTTGTCGTCGATGTCCGTGTCTCGATGTGTTCTCGCTGTCTCGGCTCTCGCAGAATGGCATCAGTCCGTAACAGGAATCCATTTGTCGGCGTCGAGGTCTTCTGTCGTACCTTTGTCTGCGTCGCAGTCGTCCGTGGTGTCCTCGTGTATCCCATCCACTCGCACACTCGGAAAGATAAAGATGCTGGCCGTCGCTGTTCACCATCAGTCCCTTTCGTCCCCGGCGACGTCGAGCCCAAAAAGGACGGCGGCGGCGACGAGGTAGAGAAGAGACATCCGGCAACGAGACAATAGCTGCTCTTTTTCTCACGTACCCATCTTGATAGCTGACTCTAAAAGAGATTTTGTTAGATGAACCCCCGAAAGTTGACTGAAAAGTTGTCGTTGATTGACAAGAAAAAGTTGGTCGTGATGGGCTGGCGACTGGAAGGGTAAAAAGAGGTGAGGGGGGAGGGCCAAAACGGACGGCCTGAAAAAAATCCCAAAATAAAACTGGGGCTGCAAAGGAAATTCTGTAAATTACTCCACTTATTGGCTCCTGCTGGCAGAAAAGAGCGAAGTTTGGCTAAAATTGATTAGTGGGCGGTGAGACATGGCAATTAGGGTATTTGTGTGCCCTAGCTCGATTGATTATGTCACTTCTTAGTCAGTCATTCTGTGATTATGTCATCGTTCCAAACGAGGTCTTCACATGTCACCAGGTCCAACGTCCAGATCTGCATGCAGGAAAAGCAAGCATGATCTCATTCGCTAGTTGAGATCGTTTACCATCGCGTCTTGCAAAGCACTTATTCTTGCTGCAGGTGTGAAGGTAGAAATGATGTAAATACAGATGACGACAGCATCCTCTGGCAGGCCAAGAGTGCTCGACACGATATTGCTGACGGGAAACGAGATTCAACGAGAAGATATAGAAAGAAGAAAGATATAGAACAAGATATAGTAAAGATATATCAGAGATATACGCAAAATGCCCCAAGGCAGGAATATAGAAGAAAAGCAAATGCCCCGACCGTAACCTTCTACCGTCTATAATGCTAAAAAGACAGGCTCTCGCGCTCTGTCGACGATCCAATCATGCAAATAAATTAAAGAGAGATCCAAAAGAAAACATGACAAGCAATATATCCGAAGATGTAGATGCTGTACTGTGTAGATGCTTCAACTACTCGGCAGGCGTGTCGTCTTCAGACTCGACTCGCAGACCAACCAAGAAGTCGCGCGTCATCTCGAAACTCAGCCAGCTGGACGCCATGCTGGGCGCAACCTTGAGCAGGTTCGGCACAATGCCCTTGTACAGGCCCTTGATGCCCTCCTGAGCAATGATGACCCGGATGGCATCGGTGAGGGACTTGTACTGGTAGCCCATGCCCGACATGGTGTTGATCTGGAATCGGCGGCGCAAAACGTCACTATAATGTTAGACAAAGTTCGCTGAGATTGGAAAGCAGCCAGACGGAAAACATACAAAGGATATGTGCAGGTTTGTGCAACGGCACCGGAAATGGCACCGGCCGCCAGTTTCCGCAATGCCGATGGGTTCTTCTCGCCGTCTTTTGTAAAGTAGGAGCGGACGGCCTCGTATGTCATAAAGTTGAGACCGACATAGGGAGCAACACCGGCCACTGTCGGTACAAGACCGCGGTACAGGGCCAGCGTGCCGCCCTCGTTCTTGTACATCAGGACCATGGTCTCCCACATGCCCGGCATTTTTCCTGTCCGGTTGCCCAAGTCGGCAAACGAGGCTGTCTGGATCGAGAGGCGTGTGCGCACAATGTCGAGGGGATATGTGAGGACGACGGATGTCACACCGGCAATTCCACCACACAGCAGGCGAGATATTGAGTTCAGGTCGGCACCGGGAGTCGTTTCAAAGAGCTTTGACGTTAGCTAGACCCCTTGTAAACTTCCGAGAGAGAAGTGACAAACCTTCTTGTAAACATTGTAGCTGCCAAACTGCACAGCAGAATACGGCACAATGCGGATGCAATTCGTGCCGTTGCCGCGCATAAAGCCGCGCCAGCCCTCCTCCACCCACATCTTCTTGAGCGCCTGGCTCACGGACATTTGGTATTCTGTGCGGCCAACGCTCTGGACCTGGAACAGAATCTTAAGGCGCTCCAGGGGGGAAACCACGGTTCGGGACACGGCTCCGGCCACACCGCCACCGCAGAAAGCGGCTACCACCGGGTCGGAGAAGAAGAAGCGGATCTGTGCCACGGCATTGCTGCCGGGAGAATTCCGGTCTATTATGTCGCCCTGTTGTATGTTAGAAAGACATTCCCGGATGCAATTGGGTGGAATTGGCGTGCTGGGGTTCTGTCTCAACGTACAGTCGCCATTGTGGTTGTGTGAGTCGTCGAGTATAATATATGCGACGGAAAGGGGAACCCGCTAGGAGACCCTGCGCTTCAGTTGAAAAGTGCTGGTGATCGGGGAAATTTGTCGATTTCAATATGCCACTATTTCTCTGAATATGCCACTGGGTAGGTCGTCGATTTCTTGCGCAATCCGGGGTGATGCTCGTCGTATGGGAGCGTCTGTTGCTGGATTCGGGACTGGGTCGGGTTTGTCGCGTAAAACGAGATACGCCAGCAAGCGTCAGGCCGAGGATGCAGGGTTCGTTGTCGTGTAGTAGGGGCTACTGAATCGTGTCCAGGCCAGTGAGTGGCCCCTGGGAAATTTTCCACAGTGTAAGCTTATCCTAAAGGGGCGGTTTTGCGGAGGAGAGGAGCTAGGATTGAAGAAGCTCAGGGAGAGACACCACTAAGAATGCTCAGAATGCCGAAGTGGCTCTCGATGGATGCGTGTGACGTGTGACGTGCTGCGCGTAAAGGCAATGGGAATCGACGAAACGGCGAAAGAGAGACGAAGATGGATTGCTGACGCTGTCGCTGTAATGGGAATGCGCGCGCTAAAATCAATGCTGTGAAAAGCAAAAACAGCAGAACAGGCCGCAAATGAGCAACAAGGCTGCGCGCGCGGGCAGTTTGTGAGATATCGTGCAGCGGCTTAGTTCGGGTATCGGGTATTAAAGGGGACGAAGCGATTGTAGGCGCGCCTGGCAAGAGGTGCGGTGCTGTTTGACTGCGAAGGTGTCAAGTATGCTTGTCGACTATCGAGTTTGAAATCGAGTATCAGTCTCCGTCTCGAGTCAAGTTATCCAATGTCGACGACGACGAAATGACAGAGCGTGTTTCGGAAGTGACCGCAAATCCTGGCTCGAATTAGACGTGCGTTGGCGTATTAGCTCGAAAGCATTGCCGTGGTGTGGGTGCAGCCGGGATGGGGGTCGGAACTGATGGCCGAGTGTTAGTCAACGACTGTAGGACAGCCGATCGATGTAGATGGCCAAGATGGTGATGATGCAGGTTAAGTTGACTGAAAGAAAAGGGGAAGAAAAGAAGAGGCAAGATGGAAAGACGAAAAGATGGAAAGAACCGACGATGATTTAGGAAGGAGCTAGAAAACCATTAAATTCAATTAAATCCGCAACAGAAATAAAACAATAAAAGAAGAAGATACGTCCGGGGTACACTACAGATGCACTTTTGTTAGCTGCTTGAGCCGCTCGAGTGGAAGGAGCTTTCGTCCGATGGTCCAAATAGGAAAGACTGCGCACGAGCACATCGACAAGGCAAACCGCATTCCTCCTTGGCTCGATTTTGCTACCTTGAATGTCTCACTATGCAATTATTTCAGGACTATCGCTGGGAATACCCATTTCCTATCAAGCTGCACAGCAAATATGGTACTCAATTGCAGTGAGGAGGTGCGGTTCGTTTTCCCCTCCCTCAGCTAGCGCGTCAGCAGTGGACATACGGAAGGCACGATCGACAAGTCGGGATGCTCTCTTTCCATTGTTGGTAAACTGCAGTAGGCCTACAAGGTAGGTACAAGAGAGCTCTGCCCAACCCAAATGAGGCTCATATTTGCACCTTGCTTGCAGGCGCCTAGAGGTATCATTACAACCATACACAGCTTCGGGGCGTCTTTGGAATTTTTCGCTCGCTTGGTATCCTTTTTGAAGCTTCAGGTCGGTCACGTATATGGTTGAAAAAATAAGAGAAAGAAAGAAAGAAAGAAAACTTCGATGACAGACCAATAAGGCAGTCACGTCCCCAGGAATTTGCTCTTTCCGCAAAGAGTCGAAAATCCGGGGTGATAAATGGGTCGAGATGGGGCAACTTCTCACTTGCATGACCGAGTATGATAGCGTGGCTAGCATACCAACTGGGAGCATGATGCCATTATCGCTTTGAGTTTCTTATTGCAGATAGGAAATTCCCATACAAAGCCTGGCCCCCAATAAGCAAGCAGTGACAGCTTAGCTATCAAGTAGTTCGGTTGTGTAGCCGAATCTCGCCGACTTCCCCCGTACAAAGAGGGGATAGCAAGCTATTGTGCGGTAGGATCAGTATTTACTACGCCAGGGCAGGACGCATCAATCCTATGATTATCAGGACATACTCTCTATCCCGGCAACGTGATAGCTCGCCAATCTTGCAAGATCACCGCTGTTATCATTGGGCTATCTCTGCAACCGCAGCCAATGAAGAAAGCCAGGCTGCCCAAATCCACGCACATCCAGCTAAAGTCATATCACTTAGTTTCGTTATTAAATTTTGAATATTTATTAAATCAGAGTACCTAGAGAACACCATATAAAGCATAGCCCGCATCACGCAGTCCGGCAAACTGCTATCCCATTCTCACCCGCAGAGGCCAGCATCATAATGTTTGCTACTCGGCCGGCATTGGGATGGGAAGCAGTGTGCTGAACATGGCTAGCGGAGAAGGGGGGCGCATTGAAAGAAGAAGGGGGAGTAGTAATTGCAAAACGATAGGGCGCCCACCAAGGGGTCCGCCTCTCAAGTAAACAGCACAATGGGGAAGGGGTAAAAGAAGACACATTACTTTTCCGTTTTTTTAATCTCGTTTCTTCGCCGCCTTCTTGCACCCTCGCGAGAGTAGCAGTCTGACGAGAAAAAAACGAGACCGATCATTGCACCGTTGCAAGATCACCGCCGAACCGGGCTGTCGAGAAGAGCAGGGATGGAGGGCGCGGGAAAAGACGAAAGGCCGTGTGCCTGAAACACGGGATACACCGAAACACCGCAGCGGTGCCTTCATACATGTATCCGTGACTTGGTGTGCTTGGGCGGGAAGACAACGGTATGACAAAGGGGTTGCCAAAGACAGGGCGGAGGATGGGACGGTGTGCGAGTGCGAATGCATAAAGCAAGGCCGTGAGAGGAAGACGGCAACGATCGGGAGGGAGCGAGTTGTGCTGAAGACCGGAGTGGGCGGGTGGTAGTAGTCGTCGCGGGTAACCGGTCGAGCCGAGCACTAAAAAAAAGAAAAGCAGAACAATAAATAAGAGAAAAAACGCATCACATAACGCCAAAGGTAAACCCCCCGAGTATTTTTGGTACCGGATTCTTTCTCCGGAGAAAGATGACATGAAGAGGTAGAGGGTAAGCATTTGCGGATTGGGCAGCCTTGGCGTCAATGAGAAATGCAACAGCACCTTTGCCGTAGCTCAGTGTGGCTTGGCTGGTCGTCGTCGTGCACGTTAAACCAAACCTTTCCTCTCAGATCATACAGCGAAAAGGCAAGTTGCTGTTTCCGTGGTGTGCCAGGCTGTGATTCGGCTCCTGCTTGAGCATCATTATACAGCTCTACTCGATCTCGGCAACGTCAAGGTCGTCGTGGGCAGCGGGGGCCGGGCTGTCGATACGTTCGCGCTCCTTGTGGTCGTCGCCATTGGTGACGCTATCACGGCGTTCGTCGCGCTCATCCTTCAAGTCGCGGTCCGCATCGCGGTCACTGTTACAATGTTAGCCAACTAAATGATCATGTCGGATATGGGTTGAGAAAACATACCGAGCATCAGGGCTGCGGGAGCGGTCGCCGCCACGGCGGTCGTAGTCGCGGTCGCGGTCACGGCGCTCCTCCTTACGGGGCGAGTAGTCGCGGCGGCGGGGCGAAGTCGAACGGCCACCACGACGAGGAGAGCGGCGGCGGTCACGGTCACGGCCCGAGTCGAAACGCCAAGATGCACTGGGTGGTGTACGTGCCCACTGATGCATAGTTAGCAGCCATTTATTAGAATGTGCCTGAGAATGGTTATAGTGCCAAGCTTACCTCGATCTTCAGCATGTCGTCGCGGCCAATGCGCTTGTTGTGCATATCATGGTATGCGTCGTCGGCATCGCGGCGATCCTCGTACTCGACAAAGGCGAAACTTGTGTGTGTTAGATAGTGCCATTGGCTGGTCCTGAAAAGCTTGTTGAGGTTCACTTACAGGCGGCTCGAAGCAGAGCGGGGGGCTGGGATGTCGCAGCGAACGAGGCGGCCGAACCTGTGTCGAATGTTAGTATTGGCGCCCAATCAAAATGTCATAGTCGGGTCTGTGCCGTGTGCCAGCGCTTGCGTTCACTTGTGCATTTCGCCACGTCGTCTCATCATAGACCAATCTGTGGCCTCATAGCTAGGATTTGATACGAGCAAACTTGCTTGTATCAGGGTGTATTGCGGACGTCCGCCGGGCCTCGTAGGCTATCGCGATGGAAATGGAGGAGAGCGATGGAAGGGTTTGTGCTACCGGACGATAGTATCGTACTGTGTGGTGGTATTATGGGAGGTAGGAGCTAGAGTCTAGACCTGAGGCTGAAAAGCCGAAGAGCTGAAAACCGGGGTTCTCGACGGGAATAGAGGAACGAAGGCGAAAGTGGGAGGAAACGAGAAAACGAGGATGCGAGGATGCGATTTTGGGAGAGGGTGTCGGGATTGATGACGATGGCATCGCGGCACATCGGAGATGCATGGGAGGCTAAAGATAGCAATCGGGCACCGAAACGTACGATGACGACAAAATGATGCCGGCAAGACGAGAGCAACGAGCGAGATGGGGCGACGGGGTGCGACGGGGTGCGACGGAATGGGGCGAGAGCGGAATGGGAGGGAACGCGGAGGGATGCGGCGGGGAGGGCGAGTGCGCAAGCGACGGGAGGAGCGGCAGAGCATCGATGTCGATGACGGCGGCGATGATGGCGGCAGCGACGGCCGCGATGGCGATGGGAAAAGCGACAGCGACGAGTTGCGGATTGCTGCTGTTTAATCAGGAAACGTACCGTTCGAATTCATAGGCGAGATCGCGTGCGCGCGTTCCGTGGCTAAAGCCAGTGACGTAGAGAGTAGTGCCTCCGCGAGACATGGTTGCGGTGTTGATGATGTGGTGGTGATGGGAGAGAAGAGGATGATGAAAAGATGATGATCAAGAGAAGATTGAAGAACGCGGGAGAAGCAGACAAGGCCTCGGACTTGGATGCCCAACTCTTTCGATGACGGAAAATATGGGGAATGGGTCAAAGAACCATTGGCAAATGGACAAAGTACGCAGAAAGGTGGACAGAGAGCCAGAGGCCGGGGGTCAGCTGTAAGCGAATTGGGGTTAGGGGCGCACACGAGCGAAGATCACTGCAGAAGCTGAATCAGGTAGAAATCGTGGAAGACGTCGAATAGAAGAAGAGAATCAGAATAAGAATTGACAAGAATCGACAGAGAAGAGGAGAACAACAGCAGGTGATGATCAGGGGAAGAGCATCCGGTAGCGAATAAAATTAAATCACAAGATTAAATCAACACAATAAAGAACAATACGAACAAAGAAGGAACGACAGGGAAGGACGGGGAATCCAAGGAAAATACAATACAGCGAGGGCAGGCACGACCGGGCGTCGAATAGAGTGGATGATGCGACACCGGCAAGGGGAGGTGCGACGGACAAAGCGCAGCGTTTTTACAGCAGGCAGGTGTAATGGGCAACGTGTGGGGGTCGCGTTTTCGTGTTTTCTGGTCACGTGTAGCGAATGCCTTCAAATTCTGGTGATGTGATGAACATTGTCTTGAAAATATTTAAAATATTTGTTGATATCTGGCATTCAATATTGCAATGATACTCATCTCCGGGGTACGTCCCATTTCTAATTCTTGCACAGACCACGGCCAAGGCAGCTGGAAGGATGCCGGCAGTTGAGTTGTATTCTAATCCAGGTTGAAACCTTGTTGTTTTGAATTAAATGAAATAAAATCAGCGTCAAGGGTCACACGTAGATGGTCATAAGATACTTGCATGGTGTACGAGGCCTCTTCTAGATATTCAAGGGTCGTTCTAGGTTTTATTTGGAATTTCTTAAAATTATTGAGAATTGTTTGATTTTATTTGTAATTTTGAAAATTGAGGTACAATCATATGAAAAAAAAAAACATCGAAAAGAATCATACCATCATGACGCTTGCAAAAATATGACAGAAAAGACAAGTAATAACGCCGGGGTAATAGAGTAGAGGAGTACAACATACAGATAACAATAACAAAGCAGAAAGAGAAGAAAAGGAAAGGGCGTAACACACTACAGAATCAAGTAGAGACTGCACAGGACCGTAGGACCCATGAAGATGCCCGTCCAAAAGATCACGTTGCCCAGCGTTTCCCGGTGCCGCATCCACTTGGTCCGGCTGAGCCGCACAAGTGGCAGCTGGCACATTTGCAGGATGAGCAAGTAGCCGCGCAGCTTCTTGAAGATGCACCACATGACTAGCTCGTGCACGCACGCCGACAGGAAAAAGGTGATCAGTGTCGCCGTGTGCTTGTTGACCTTCATCGCCGAAATGGAGCTGTGGTAGACGTGCCGCAGCAGAAACAGGTGCACCGGCCGGTTCCAGTCGCGCGCAAACTCGTCCCAGGTGACCGAGTTCCACCACGCCGAGTAGAAGCTGCGGTCAGCAAAGTAGGTGATCTCTGCCAAAAAGTTCAGAATGGTCTCCCAAATAAGGTACCATGTGAGAAGGTACTCCATCATAAAGGGGAAGATGAGGTCGCTTAGCATCCATGGGAACTCCTTGAAGCGCTCGACGAGCGGGACGCCGGCCTCCTTCATGGCAAGCGTGCGCATGACCACGGGGTACATGAATGTCTGCGAGATCATGATCATGACAAAGATGATGCCGAAGACGGCCACCAGCTTCTCGGCGGCATAGCGCCAGCTGATCGACTCGGACCGCGGGTACTCGAGCTCGTACACAAGCGTGGGCAGGATGATATACTCGTAGTGGTTCGAAAACGTCAGGTTGTGTGGGTATGCCTTCTCGGGCCGTGTCGACTTGCCGCGCAGTTCTTCCGTCAGGCCGTCAATCTCCCAGTGCAGAATGCGCTCAAACACCAGGGCCTGGTTGGAATCGAGCGGCTGACCCGACTGCAGGGCTGTCACGATCTTATCGAGAGCTGCTGGTGTAGCAGTGCTGGCGACTGTCTGCTCGGCGTGCGACGATGACTCTTCGTTGTACTTTGCGGGCTCAGTGGCCGACGCCAATGCGACGGCTGCAATGTTGGCGTCGTCTGCCCCGGCATCGCCTGGTGGAGTGGCTGTGCCGTCGGTGAAAGCTAGGTCGGCACGTTTCAGCTCTTCAAGTCGCTTCTGCAGCACCTCGCGCCGGCGGTAAATGGATGACAGATAGCCATTGTAAAAGGCATACGAATGCTGCTTCATGAGCATCACGAGGCCGTGTAGCACAAAGAAGACGGTGTGGGACCATGGCCAGTCGCGATAATGTGTCCAGCCGATGAAGCCGGCGACAAACGCAGTCTGCCAGATGTTCTGCACGATCCAGCCGGCACCGTCCCAGTCCATCAGTCGGCCGTCAAAGACGATGAGCTGGATGACCCAGCTGACGCCCGTCAGAGCACACAGCACGCCGTCCGACAGCAAGAGAATGACGACGTCACGGTGGAACATGTTGGCCATGATCTCGTTGGTACCGAGCGGGCTGCCAGTGTTCCGCCAGTTCTCGGCGGCGATCTTAACCATGAAGATAAACACTGCAATCCAGAATAGGGTAAAGAAGCCGTGGAAGGGGCTGTTTGCAGCATCGGCATTTTGACGGTCAAAGGCCGAGAAGCCACGCGTGAAGACAAGGTCCCGGAACCGGCCGCGGTGCTTGCGTTTGTTACGCGGAGGCGATGCCGATGCTGAGTTGCGATGTTGTTCATGCTGGCCTTTTGCCAGTGTCTTTTCGTCGAGGGCCGTCGAATGCCCTATTGCAGAATCGCTGTTTTCTTTGGCAGCCTCAGCCAGCCGCCGGTCCTCCAGGTCTTCGCGCATGTGCTCGAGATCTGCCCGCAGGATCTCGGCCAGCTTGGGGTCGTCAATCGAGACCACAAAGCTTTGGCGGCCATGTTTCAGGGCAGGAAATTCCTCCTTGGCTGTATCGAGACCGCCTTCACCATCCATAGATAGTGTAGAAGAGACCGCAGTGGCCGCCGACGATAACGAGGTATGTTTTCTAGATCTGTCTTTTTCCTCAAAGATGACAGTGGCCGAAAGGTTTCGCCGATCTCGTGCAGACGCATCGCCATCTTCCTGTGTTACTGCCTTCAGCGGTGACTGAGCGTGTGTCCTGGACTTGTCGTCCGTGTCTTGACGTGCCGGTTTCCGGCGCTGGCGGAGCACCATTGCGTCTGCGGGCGGATCTCTAAGCTCATCGTAGTCTTCTTCGCTGGGGCTGTCGGAAACTGTGATAATCGAGGTGTCGGACCCAAAGGCAGCCTTGCCGCCGCGGGCTGCGAGGCGAAGGGCATCGCGCAGTGCCGTGGGCCGCTGTGCAGCTGTAGCGCCACCATTTTCTGGCTTGTCAGCCATGGTGATTGGGAGTTTGTTTGTATTTTGTTGTGTTTGTTTGGAGAATCAACGTAAATAATCGGTTGAGTCTCGTTGTGATGACGTTGGGAGCTTGGGTGGGTATTCCCGACTAGTCGTGTAAGTTAAGCAAGGTTAAGTTGGGTGGATGGAGTTGTTGAAGAAAAGAGCCGGGTGAATACGAGGAGTGGTGGGAGTTGAGGCAGCTGCTTTCTCGAGGAAGTGACTCCTTTATGTAGTGACGACGTTAAGTTTTCAACAAGAGACATTGGCTAAGGAATGGGAAGGAAGGTCAAAGGCGAAAGAAAGACAAAAGAAGAAAGAACAGTGACGGAGCTTGTAAGACAAGGCAGGAGCCGAGGCCGGGGTTGGCAGTTGCTGTTACAGGAAGTGGCGAGACCAAGCGCTCTGTAGGCTTCAGTGCTGATTGGCAGGCAATTCCTGTTCCGCAGTGCTTTGTGTGGCTCTCTCAACGGTATTTACAGTGTATCCAGGTGGAAGGTGGGGTGTATTGACATCAGACGCGTTTGAATATCCCCGAAAACGATACGAAAATAGAGATAATCCGGTAAATTCAATAAATACAATAAATAGGTCGAGAAGGAAAAGGAAGGAACGACTGGCGAGTAGGAATCCCAGGAGAGATGTCATGCCTTCCTGATGGGACATCCAGGGACGTCAGGCCGGGAACATGCGGACGGGCGGACGAGGCGTCTATTGAAAATCGACAAAGAAAGAAAGCGCGACCCAGGATAGGAATAACTGCTCCGATTCTCACATTAATCATGCCTTGTCCGTGGCTGCTGTCCGCATATTGTCCGCATGTGTGCATAAGTGCTTATGTGAGCCGCGTTTGCAATGGCAATAGAAAACATCCAGACAATCCCAGGCGCATTATTCAGCTGCCTAGCTGTTTCGATGCTATTCTTCTGCCTACATGCAACAAGCGTAAAGAGTAAAGATGACCGGGGCTTAGCGGAGTCCGTTTCTCTTTTTTCTCTTCTTTTTCACGTTTATGTTTTGTAATTTTCGTTTTGTTTTTCGGCTTGAAATGTTTTTCGTTTTCGTTTTGCCATTTTCGCTCCTCGTTTACAATCCGTTTCTTGCTTTGTCGTTTCTTCTAGTGGTCAGTCCGTCGGGCTTTGCGCACCCCGAGCCTCCCGCTAGACGTCCACTAGAAGCATCGATTCATCCAACAGGTGACCTGAGTACTTCCGGAAAACCCGCTGTAGCGCCCTAGAAACAAGATCGTGGGGACGGGGTTCGGGAGAGCCGCCTGAAAGCGAGTGGGCGTTAGATATGGCAAGGCTCACACGGGCGCGTCTGTAGATGACCTAAAAACAATCTTCGAAAATGCAGGCATTCCCTGCGGTTAGGCATTGCTTTATCTACCAAATGGCTGGTTCGGATGCAAGGCGTAGCTGTGCTGTGCATAAAGCTCCCTCGGTCAGGGGAATACTGGCCTATGACGCAACCAGGCATGGCCGGGCTTGGCTGAGTGGAGATCAGCACTGTCGCGTGCATCAATGATTAGAATGATCTGATCAGATCTAGAGAGTTCACAGAAGTCACAAGCTGGGCAATATCAAGACAAAACGTTGAATAGGACATGTAACCAAGAGCGCACAAGATCGCCAAAGTACAAAGAGAACTAGAGAATAACAACAACAGAAGAAGAGAAAGACGCAGAAGCAAAAAGAGAAGAAGCACAAGAAAGAAAGGCCAAGCTTCAGAACCGCCAAAAACAAACCCGTCCCAGTCCGACTTTTTTCGTGTTTGCCATTGAATCGTGATAACCGGCACCTATGCCCTCTCATTCGATGCGCAGGCCTTAGCGGCCCTGCAGGTGAGCCTCGTGTGTTGCCATGAGCGAACCTGTGAAAGTTAGTATATTGTATTTCAGATGCAATCAAAAGAGAGGAAAACTTACCAATAAACGTGGTGACCAGGCGAGACCGCACCTGGCAAATGTCCTCGGGCACCAGCCAGATAGTGGCTCCCATCTTGCGCGCAATACTGATGCTCAGCTTCGCGTTCAGGTATGCCTCCTCGTCGTTGCGTCCGCTCGTCACCAGGTCGTAGTCCACGTAGCCGCTGTTCATGCCGTTCAGCACATCCAGCAGGAAAACACCCGTGCCGATGGGCTGGTCCTTGAACGACCGGATCGTAGAGTTGCGACCGCCCTTCTTCGACATGTCGTTGGCCCACCGGACCATCTCCGCATCCGTAATCTCGCGCTTGCCCAGACGCTGCGCCAGCGACGACAGCGTCACTGTGATGTCGCGGCGCATCAGCTGCCACACAAGACCCAGAGTCAGCGTCTTCTGGCCGTCTGTGATATCCGCACCCTGGATGCCCACAAGCGAGAAGCCGAGCTGCTTGCCGAGCTCAATGGCGTAGTTGGTGTTCTCGACTGCCTTGAACCGCATAATCTCGCCGCCGTGTGCGGGGCGTTTGTTGACATGCCGCCAGTTCACAGAGCCGGCGACAACCTTGTCGTACGCCTGCAGCAGGATAGCACCGTCACGCAGGTCGTTGAAAAACGACTGCACAGTAGGCTGCACGTCCAAGCTGTTCAGCCACAGCGTAAACACGCGCGCCTCACGCTCGCCCTCTGCGTCAAAGTCCTCCACCTCAATCTTCTCCTCCTCGGTGATCGGGTCGAGCGCCGGGTGTGTGTTGAACAGGTTGGCAACAAAGGCCAGGTTCAGCTTGGGGTTACCGGCAACGAGCGATGTCGGCGACAGGAACTTGCGGCAGCCAAGCTTGTCGGCGTTCTGCAGCACCTCCTCGGCGCGCTGTAGGGTGTCGTGGGTCTGCAGGGGTGCGCGCGTGCAACCGTACTCGTGGCCAATCTGCGCCAGCAGCACAGTGTAGTTCTCGCCGTCCTTGACGTCCGACGAGAAGTTGTTCACCCGACGCGGCCAGTTGGCGGCCTTCAGGTGGTAGTTGAACCAGCGCAGCAGGATCTGCTCTGGGGGCAGGCGCAGGAACTGCTCGAGTGTCTCGTCCTCCTCCAGCAGGCGGTAAAGCTCGGGGTGCAGCTTAATATCGATCTTGCCCAGCAGACCACGGCGAATAATCTGCCAAATCAGACCCAGAATCAGATGCTCGCGCACCTCGATAATGTCACCACTGCCAATGTTGACAACGGAACAGCCAATACCCTTGGACGACTCAATGACAATGTTGTTGTTCTCGGTCATGTGGAAAGCGTTGAGCTTCTTGATCTTGCGGCCAGGAACGTTCAGCACACGCTCATCAATGGTGTCGGGAACACTGTCGTTGATCAGCTTGGCAAGCACGAGACCGTCCTTGCACTCGTCGAACATCTCAAAGGTGTCGGTCGCAAAAGGCAGGCGCTGGCCAATATCCGGGTCGCCAGCCAGAACGGCGTTGATGTGACGTGTGAATTCGGTACGCTCGTCCTCGTTGATCGTGTGAGTAATGTTGGCGTTGGAGCCCTGCACGTGGATCTTGCCACTGACGCTGCCCTTGGAGGCGTGGCCAGATGCGTTGGCACCGGTGCGCTGAGACACAATGCCGGGCTTGGGCGCGGTCGGGGGAGGAACGCGGGCGGTCTCGGCAGGGGCGCCGCGCAGGTTTGCAATCAGTCCGACATAGTCCTCGAGCTCGACACGCCGTGAGGAATCAAGCTCGACATTCTTCAGTGCCTGGCGCACAACGTCGTATGGCTGGCGCTCGCTGGTCTGGGTGGCCTTGATGGCCGTGGCTTCGTCAATGTAGCCCTTGTCGTCGACATCGAGCTTGCGGAAGGCATTGCTGAGGTCGAAGATCTCGTTCTGGGGGAACTGGGGGTACTTTCTGTGTTTTCTGCGTCAGTATTTGTGATGCTTGCAGCAATACCAGCTACTGAAAGCTGGCAAAGCGCGTCGTCCTCTCGGATCGCTCGGGCCGGAGAGATCGAAAGATCGAGAAATCAACACCTAGAGATGGACTGACCTTTGAAGCTTGAGGACGTTCATGATGGGCAATCAGATGGCCAGTAGCCAAGATAACTAATCAAGAACGCAGTGGAAGTAGAGTGTGGATGGTGAAAAGAAGAAACAGAAAACAGGAGAGAGTTGTTCGGGACTGAACTGTGAGACGACGATGACGAGGGCGGGCGGGAAGCTCTTATTTTGAGGGGTCTTTGAGCGCAGCCGTAGCGTAGCGTAGTGCGACCAGGTTAGGCGGATATGGATCTGGCTGGCAGCTTTTTGTGGATACGGTCTCCTTTGTTGTGGCAGGCAGAGTCGAGGCAGAGAGAATACGGCAGGAGCGATGGTAAAGGAGAATAATGTAAGAAGAGGAAAGAACGAAAGAACGAAAAAGGGGATTCAGGAGACAGAGATGGCGAGAATGGGTTGGGTAGCAAATATATTAGAAAAAAGGAAGGCACGGCGCATGGCAAAAAGCCTGTTTGGGCAAGAGCAGGATTTGATATCTATTCTGCTGCGTTTGATACGATAGTCCGATGGCACACGGCTACGACAGTTTATTGCGGCAACCGCAGAGCGAGCGAGGGTCTACAGGCGGCAGGAGCGACGGGACTGGACTGGCGACACGCCCGCAGTCGTCAGTCGCATAGTCGTAACGAGGGACAATGGATGGAAGGGGCGGGGTGGGAAGGTGCGACCGAGCTAAGAAACCACTGATGTAATAGTGCGGGACATTCGACAGGTTCAGGAAGGAACGATGCAAGACACTGCTGCCTCTGTGAACAATTCTTCAGGCCTAAAGTGGACCCGAAGCACTGCCACAACAGCGCGCGTTCTGCTGCAGAGAAGAGTTCTACCGGGCTGGCTTGCTGGACTTGCACCTGGTCACAAGGCAACGGCCAAACTTTGAAGGGTGGGTCCGACGGGTTTGCTAAGCCTGTTTTGGCTGCAAGCTTGATCAGACGAAATTTATCTCCTTCCTTCTGCCAAAAGTTTCTTCTCCTTCGACCTCTCTCGTCTTCTTCTCTCCTTTTCCAACCCAATCCCAACCCTCCCATCCCCATACAACGTCAGCCCAAGCCGAGCACCGCTCAATACACGAGTAAATCAGGCTACAGCATTCTAGCAAGTGCTGTCTCGCTACTACTGCTGCTCACTACTGGTCACTGCATCGTCTACTGTCACAACGGCTTGCCTCGATCTGCCGACGACGACGACGAGACACGGGACTGAACAAAGGGAACACAACATCAGAGACTCGGCCAATTGCTAGCTACTAGTTGCGTTGCCAACAGCTTCATATCATAGGCTCGCTGTCTCCCACGGTAAGTCATCCAGCGCGTCATGCAGGCAGCCTCTCTGCACTGCATCGCACAGCATTGCGTCTTTGATTTTGACATGTCATGCTTTGATTTCTTTGATTTTTGGTCCTCTGATTCTCCTATGCGACCCTGCCATATCATCTTTCGTCTGTCCTCTGCACCGCAATGGTGTTCCATAGAGTTCAGTACTCACACAAGTGGCGGAGAGGAAACCCGGGCCTACTCGGTTCCATTTGTGCCTGGCGTCGGATCGCAAGATCGTCGACGTCGCGCCACCTGGGGCAGCCTACATCTATCATTTCTATTCTGCTCGTTTTGCTCGTCTTATGCGTATTTTTAAACATAATGACATGTTCTGACGAGGCGGTGTCTAGTCCGATCATCGACGTATCGACCGTATCAGCCGTATTGCCTGTATTCAAGCTTCGAAAGCTCCAACATAAACAATGGCCTCTTCATCTTCTGCGCCCTCGTGTGCCGAGTGCACAGAGCGTCTCGTATTTGAAAACGACGACGGCCTCGAGGTCCCGGATGACCTCTTCCTGTCGTGCGGCTGCCACTTCCACTGGCAAGTAATCCTAAATCCATCCCGAATATATCCTGCGCATTAGGTGACTGTAGACTAACGCCGCCAGGGAATGTCTTTTTGAGCACTGCACCCCCATTGCCAAGTCGGGCAGCTGCCCGTCGTGCAACAAGCAGATCACAAGCCCGGCCGCCGACGGCACGCTGGCCATCATCACCCAGTACACCAACGAGGGCGGCTTCCAGCCCGACTTTGACATCTACCGCCGCATCCTCGAGGACGCCTTCTACGAGCAGCACACCGACAAGCTGCCGGGCCGCGCCTTTCTGGCACAGTGCAGCGAGGGCGATGTCGACAGCATGATGCAGCTGTACGTCGAGCACGCCTTTGGTGCCGGCGACGAGGCTGACGAGGACGACGAGATGGACGAGGACGGCGCAGAGCCTGCCGCCGAGGCCATGTCGGCGCCGGAGATGCTGCGGCACCAGGACCCGTTCAGCCAGATGGAGAGCGGCCTGCACATGGCCATCGCCAACGACCACCAGCACATTGCCTTCTTGATCCTGTTCTTGGCGTCGAGCGCATCGCTGGACCACCTGCCGCAGGAGCTGAAGCAGTTTGTGGCGTCAATTCCGCGCCCGCAAAAGGATCTCCTGTCGTACCCCGACGTGCGCAGTCTGCAGACGTCCATGGGCAAGCTTCCCAAGCACTATGCGCTGGAGAAGGGCGGCATCTGGGAGCACATGGCCAACTCGGGGCTGCTCGACTCTCCCACGGGACCGAACTAGAGAGTAGAATATATCACGACATCAAGGAAGCATATACCGGAGTTTGGGGATTGGACAGATAGTCGATCTGAATATTTGAATATCAAAATGAACCAATAATGTTACAAAATCAATGACTTCTATGTCTATCAAACTAATTGCTGTAATCGCATAACCAACGCCTTACAATGAACAATGAACAATGATATCGATAACTACTTCTTCGGCTTCTTCCCTGTGAAGAGCTGCGCCATCATAAAGTGGCTCACGTCCTCGTCCGCCCAGTACGCCATGTGCGACGCAATCGTGTTGATCGGGTTGAAATCCAGCACGCTCTCCTGGATGCTGTAGTCCACGCGGCCGTTGCGGTTCAGCGCCCGCACCTTGGCCTCCTCGCGCCGCATCCGCTGCGCCTTGGCCTCTTCGCGCAGCCAGCTCGCCGCGCGCGCCTTGTTGCTGGCATCGCCCTTGGCCGCGTCGTCCTTGGCCATGTCGGCGCGCTTCTTTTCAAAGTGCGAGAAGAGCGTCTCGACTTCCTCCTCCATCGGGTTGGCAGACACCGTCGGCGCATTAAAGCCGCCCGGTCCGTGACCCTGGCCGTGGGCGCCGCTGCCGTCGCTGTTCTGCATGCCCTGCTGCTCCAGCTTGGCCACGTCTTCCTGGCTAAGGCCGAGACTGCGGTTTAGCAAGTTGGACGCGATGCCGGCTGAGAAGCTCGACCATAGGCCGGACACGCTCTGTCCCACCTTGGCGCCAATGCCCGTCAGGCCTTGTGGTGCAACGCTGCCGAAAATGCCCTTCTTGGTGTACGGCAGCGGCTGCGGCTTGAGCGTCTTCATGGCAGGCGAGATGAGCGGCTCCATGCGGTAGCTGATGGGATCCGAGGGGTGGAAAATGTTGAACAGCTGTCCGACCTTGGGCGACGACACGGAGAATGGCAGCCCGGTGATAGACGATACGCGCTGATCAGCCTTGGTGGTCGATGGTGCAGCCAAGAATGAGTCGTCGGCATACTCAAACCCAAAGGGGTTGCCAATGTCTCCTCCTTGCGTCGCAGCAGGTGCCGGCTGCAGCACTGGCTCCGTGAGGTGGCGTGCGGCAACAGTCCGGCCCTTGAGCATCTGGAACAGCCCAATGGGCGATCCCAGGCAGTAAAAGTCCTGCACCTCAAAGTTGAAGCTGAGGTCTTTTTGGCTGCGGGCTGCAGACGGCCGCTCTTCTGTGGGCGATGTGATGTCGTCTTCTTCGTCGAGCTGTCTGGTAGGTCCAACAGAAGACAGCGCAAAAGGCGTTCCGGCTGCTTTGGCCGCCTCCTTTTGCCGGCACAGGATATCAAACATGATGGCCGAGCCCAGCGAGTGGCCAATGACGTGCACCGTGCCCTTAAAGTCGGGGTTGCGGTCGAGGAACAGCTTGTGGATGCGGTTCGACTCCTTGAGCACAATCTCGGAGATTTGTTCGCGGTAGGCGCTCTGGTACAGGAGGATATCGAGGGCCAAGTCCGATATCAGAGACCGTGCAAAGGCCATACCCTCGATAGTAATGTCCTCTAGGGCCGGATACTCGTCCTCGTCCTCCTCGTCAATAACACTCAGATCTTGCTCCTGCTTCTTGGCGCGGCGAGGAAAGTCGAGCAGATGCCGCCAGCACACGGGCAGGACCTGAATGCGGCAGTTTCCGGGGCCGTCGGGCAGCTCAGAGTTGAGCGCGCGCAGGTCGGGCGAGTTGGAGTACACCGACTTCAAAGTCTTGCGCAGCATGTTGACGTCGTGAATAAAGTTGAGACTCTCCATTCTCAGACCAAGCAGCTGGCCGATGCCGTGAGTGACGAGAACAAGATGCTCAATCTCGCGACCCTGGGTCTCACCTTTGAGCGCATTGTAGTCGTCCTCCATCTCCTGCTCTTCGCGCCGCCGAATCTCCTCTTCCTCCTTCTCAGGGTCGCGGCCTTCGCCATTGCCCATAAGAGACGAAAGTTGCCGCTGCAGCTGGTTGCCGCGCCTCTCAATCTCGGTGGATGCGCCGTCTCTCGGGTGATCACCACTGTCGTCCCAGCTCGGCCGTCTGTCTATTCCAGAGGGCTTGGTGGTAGGAGGTGCAGATCTCCGCTTAAGAGCCCGCAGTCTCTTTTCCTCGGCCTCGTTGACTGGAGCGGCAGTATCCTTTGCTTTGTCTTTTTCGTCCTTGTCTTTGGCCTTGTCCTTGTCGTCTTTGGTCTTCTTTGGCTCCGAGTAGCCACGTACCACCTTGACACCGCTCATGTAGCCACCGCCAGAGAATCGCTCGTACATTGTCGACGTCACCCACGACAGCATGCTGTCTGTGGATAAGAATGCTGTCGTTGCGTCCTGGTATGTGGCCACGTGGTTCATGTATTGGCCAAAAAGGCGGTGCGACTCTGGGTGGAAGGCCGGTGCGGTAACTGCGGATGCGGTTTTTGTTTTGGACAGAGCCTCGCTGCTCTTTGATGTCGCCAATGAGGGCGTTCGCGTCCGTGTTCCGGAACTGGCGCCTGTGGCCTGTCGCTGAACTCCAGGTGCAGCAAGGCTGTCAGATGTGCCCTCTGCCTTTCCCTCGGGCTTATCTCGTGCAACGTAGAGCCACGGCTTGGTCTTGAGGTAGCCCTCCTCCAACTGTGCTGCCAGGTTTTCTTCGCAGGCTCTCAAGGTTGAGCCCTCCTGGTAGAACCAGCTGCCGCGGCGTACATCGTAGACTGGTCCCAGCCAGTACACGGGTGCCAACTCGCGGTCCTCGATGTCGACATCAAACAAGAAGTCCTCGTTGACAGGAACCTTGACGCCCGATCCCTTGTGGCGACTCGTGGTCCGAGCAGCGTCTGACAGGTCGCCGATATCACTGGTCATCTCGGACGCTGACTTGCCGCGGGCCCTTGAGCCGGGCAGGGTGGTGCCCTTGTCTTCGAAGCCTTCGAGCTCTTTCTGGTACGCCGCCTCGATAGAGCGGTTGTCGTCGGCAGAAAAAGCAATGTACTTCTTGGGAGGCGGTGGTGGTTTCGCATCTTCAGGCTGCCTCTTGTTCTTTATCCAGTGCGCCTTGCGTTTGGGGACCTATTTTGTCAGTTATACAGTAGATGGTCAGAGTAAATATTAAGGTACTCACATCAATGGCGTGAAACCACTGCACATTTAAAGGAGGACACCCTGCGGGATATCTCCTGGTGCTGCGGCCATAGTATGAGCTTGTGCTATGGTCCGGTGTCGTCGACGTTCCGGGTGTTGCCGACGGCAGAGCCGCTGCAGGTGGTGATGTTCCGGTCGACGACTTGACATCCGCCGTCGATGCAGGCCCCAGCGAGCTGCTTCGCACAGCCCATGGGTTCATTGCGCCGAGCAGGGTTCCGCCTGCGGTCTTCTTGTCCTTTTTGTCGGCCATCTTGCTGTCTTTGGGTTTGTTATCGGCGCTTTTGGCTGGACCTAGGATCGTCCGCCAGCCGATGGCACTCTTAGCTTCGTTCCAGACGCGGCGAGTGACGGGTGCAGCTTCGTCACTATAAGAACGAGAGGCGACGCGAGGGCCGGCTGAGAAGATGATACGTCTGGTGTTAACAGAAGCCAGCGTGGGGTAGCACGGCCGACTTGGCGGTCAGCTGCAGGACAAGGTTGTTTTTTCGTATGTGTTTTATGCGTGTTGGGTCGGCTGCGTTAGCGGATCCTGTTTCTAGCTGCAGATCTGCAAGGCCGTTATGCGAGCTGCTGTGTGTTGTATCTGATCTCGGATCTCAGTCTCTATCTCTTGATGCTCGTCGTCGTCGATGTTGGCATTTCTGTTAGTCGTCACAGGCGTCAGAGTAGCCATTCGAAAGTACTTCTTTGATATGACATGTTTGTTTGCCTCTCCCAAACAAGCTTAAAGCGCGGCAGCCAGTTTGGCGCAATCAATGGAATGCTGCTGACTCTAGGCACGCAGACATGAGATTGGCCCGTGGAGAAGCTCTGCGTGTCAGCTCGCTCCTAGGCTCCAGCTAACCGACCTATGACGGCATTAGCGGCACTCACGTTGGCCGTGTGCGTAGAGTGTGTGCACTGTGTGTGCACTGTATGTCAATGAGTGCTGGACAAAGAAACACTCACTCACGCAACGGCAAAACCAGAAATGTCTTCTGGCCTACAAACAATGTCAAGCATCATCAATATCTCAAACATATCTATCCATGAGATAGCTAATTTAGTCCTTCGATTGCATTTAAAAGACACACAATTATTAATGTTGTGGTAGAAATGGTTGCCGTACCTTCCATATATGACTGTGGCTGAACAGGCATGCGCCACATCTCTATATCGTTCATCTTCGTCTTCTTAATGTTTGTCTATCAGAGCTCATAGAATAATGATATTCGTTGTCTTATAATGTTTGTTTTTATTTACTGTGATATCTTGGATTTTTCTGAATTTAATTGTTCGTTATTCGTCTGTTTTTCAGTGACTTTGCAGCATCATTTTTTATCTAAACCAATCCATCTCAGGACAAACAACTCGAACAAAAACTGCCAAAAATAATTGCAGAAAATTAAAGAATAAATATCACCATAAATAGCCCTCGAATAAAAACTACAACACTCAAAAGCACATGAATGTTTTTCGTAGAAGTCTTCAACTTCATGCCTGCTGTTCCGCCGGATGACTAACTTTTGGTTTGTGGTGGGGGACGAGCAGCCAACCATAGCCAAATACTTACAGCAGCAGGCGCGCCCCGCTGGCCCTATCGTTATGGGTACCAAAAAAAAAGATTATCGCAAGCCAGCATCCGCAAAACTTGACCTCTCTACTATCACCACCAAACACGCATCAATTATCCACACCACACGCTGCTGCACTTACGACATGCGGTAGCACACCATACCGAGAGGCGCCTGATTATCATAGAGCACCAATTAATCCCGAATCCCGGCGCTTCCCCATCCCGCCACCACAATGGCCGACGCAAGGCCCCATGGCCCCGTCAAGGAGCAGTTGGTCGACCAGCTGCCCAAGCGCTTCAAGGGCATCAAGTTCGGTATCCAGTGAGTCGGAATACATATGCCTTCTATAGAAAGGCTTTATACTAACGCGCATAGGTCCAACCAGGATATCGTCAACCAGGCCGTCCTCGAAGTCTCCGACCAGATGCTCTACGACATCGAAAACAACCGCGCACCCTTCAAACATGGCCCTCTCGATCCCAGACTGGTACGTTGATACTGGCGGCACTTTGGCACTCTGTACACTTCAGCTAACGTTCCTAGGGCACCTCCAGCAAAATGGGCAAATGCGCCACCTGCATGCAGCCTCTCCAGCTCTGCACAGGCCACTTTGGCCACATCAGACTTCCCCTCCCCGTCTTCCACATCGGCTACCTGCGCTTCATCCAGATGATCCTCCAGAACATCTGCAAGGACTGCGGCCATGTCCTTCTTGTCGAATCTGACCGCCGCTCGTTTCTTAAGGAGCTACGCCGCCCCGGCATCGACAACCTGCGCCGTACCGGTATCTCGAAGCGGATCAACGAAACATGCAGAAAGTGCAAGACCTGCCCCTACTGTGGCGGCATCAACGGCACCATTAAGAAGCTCGGAACCCTCAAGCTCGCTCACGACCGCTATGTTGCTTATAACCGCTCGACCGCCGTGAAGAGACAGATGCCCAAGGGCAAGCTCGAGTTCGACCAGTCGTTTGCCGCCGCCAAGAAGTACGTTCCCGACCTGGAGAAGCACGTCAAGAAAGCCCTCGAAGATCTCAACCCTCTGCGCGTCCTGAACCTGTTCAAAAAGGTCAGCCCGTCCGACTGCGAACTGTTGGGTCTGGACCCGTCCGAGGGCCGTCCGGAGATGTTCATCTGGCAGTACCTCCCTGCACCGCCCATTTGCATTCGGCCGTCCGTCGCACAAGATAGCTCCAGTACCGAAGACGACCTGACTACAAAACTCGCCGAAATCGTTCACCTCAGCGGTCTCATCCGTGGCGCTCTCGGCAAGGGAACGGCTGTCGCCAGTGTCATGGAGCTGTGGGAGTACCTGCAGCAGCAGATTGCCATGTACGTCAACAGTGAAGTCCCTGGTCTATCCCAGCCGGGCTTTGGAAAGACTATCCGTGGTTTCTGCCAGCGCCTCAAGGGTAAGCAGGGTCGCTTCCGTGGTAACCTGTCGGGTAAGCGTGTCGATTTCTCCGGCCGTACAGTCATTTCGCCCGACCCCAACTTGAGCATCGATGAGGTCGCCGTGCCCATTCTGGTGGCCAAGAACTTGACATACCCCGAGCTTGCGAATCACATCAACATCGAGAAGCTGCGGAGGCTCATTAGAAACGGCCCGACAGAGTGGCCTGGTGCCATGGGCGTCCACAAGAAGGCCGACGGTGGCTACAAGATTGATCTCAAATATGCCGACCGCAGACAGGTGGCCCGCGATCTGTCCTATGGAGACAAGGTCGATCGTCACCTGGAAGACGGTGATATTGTCCTCTTCAACCGCCAGCCCTCGCTTCACAAGCTCAGTATTATGTCGCACATGGTCAAAGTGCGCCACTGGAGAACATTCCGTCTCAACGAGTGTGTGTGTGGCCCTTACAACGCCGATTTCGACGGCGACGAGATGAACCTGCACGTCCCACAGACAGAAGAGGCCCGTGCCGAGGCCACAACGCTGATGAACGTCAAGCACAACCTGATCACTCCCAAGAACGGCGAACCCATCATTGCCGCCAACCAGGATTTCATCACAGCCGCCTACCTTATCAGCAGCAAGGACATGTTCTTCTCGCGCCAGGCATTCGCCTACATCTGCATGCACATGACCGAGGCCAAGGTCCCTCTGGACATCCCGCCACCCGCCATTATCAAGCCCCAGGCTCTGTGGACCGGCAAGCAGATCTTCAACATGCTGATGCGCCCCAACAAGGAGACCAAGGTCTTTGTCAACCTCGACGCCAAGTGCCGTGACTACCAGCCCCGCCCGGGCCAGTGCCCCGACATGTGCCCCAACGACGGCTGGCTGGTTGTGCGCAACTCAGAGGTCATGTGCGGCCGCATGGACAAGTCGACAGTCGGTACGGGTAAGAAGGACTCCATCTTTTACGTCATCCTTCGTGATTTCGGCCCGGATGCCGCTGTCGTGGCCATGAACCGTCTTGCCAAGCTGTGTGCTCGGTTCCTCGGCAACTTTGGCTTCTCGATCGGTGTCATTGACGTTTTTCCGACCGACGAGCTCAAGGACAAGAAGGAGGATCTTGTCACAGAAGCCAACAGAAAGTGCGATGCTCTGATTGAGACGTTCAAGGCCGGCAAGCTCGAGAAGGCTCCCGGTTGTAACCCCGAGCAGACTTTGGAGAACGCCATCTCCGGTATCCTGAGTAAGGTCCGTCAGCAGGCCGGTGAGAAGTGTGAGGAGACGCTTAGTCGTCACAACGCACCCCTGACCATGGCCAGCTCCGGCTCCAAGGGTTCGGCTATCAACGTCGCCCAGATGGTGGCCTGTGTCGGACAGCAGATTATTGGTGGCGAGCGTGTGCCGGATGGATTTATGGACCGCAGTCTGCCGCACTTCCAGAAGAACACGCGCCAGCCGGCATCCAAGGGTTTCGTCAAGAACAGTTTCTACTCGGGTCTCCTGCCGACCGAGTTCCTCTTCCACGCCATCTCCGGTCGTGAAGGTCTGGTTGATACCGCCGTCAAGACGGCCGAGACCGGTTACATGTCGCGTCGTTTGATGAAGTGTTTGGAGGATCTGTCTACGCAGTACGACAACACCGTGCGCACATCGTCTGGAGGCATCGTGCAGTTCCAGTTTGGTGCAGACGGCCTGGACCCCGTCAACATGGAGGGTTCGGCCGTGCCTGTGCACTTTGACCGGACCTGGACGCACGCCGAGGCTATCACCTTTGACAACAACGACCCGACTCTGCTCCCCGATGAGATTATGACCATCTGCGAGGAGATCATGGACCGCGAGCGTGCCAAGAACTCACGTCTCGATCTCGTGACGAAGGAGGTGCTCGACTACAAGGACCCGACCGATCTCAACCTGGACTTGCTCGAGGGTGCGCGCATGTTCATCGAGACCGTCGCCGACTACGTGCGCAAGCGCGCCAACAAGCTCGCCAACGCACGTGCGCTCGCTGGCCTGCAGCGGGGCAGCAACAGCGAGGGCGGCGATGCGCTGGCCGATCCGGCCAAGCTGGCACGCGTGGACCGCGTCGCCAAGGTGTCACGCAAGACGCTGGAGAAGTTCCTTAACCTCTGTATCGACAAGTACCGCCTGGCACACGTCGAGCCCGGCCACGCCGTCGGTGCCGTCGGTGCGCAGTCCATTGGTGAGCCCGGTACGCAGATGACACTCAAGACATTCCATTTCGCCGGTGTCGCCGGTATGAGTTTGACTCAGGGTGTGCCGCGTATCAAGGAGATCATCAACGCTTCCAAGAAGATTAGCACGCCGGTCATCAAGTGCCCGCTGCAGAACACGCGCCAGATCGAGGCCGCACGCATCGTCAAGGGCCGCATCGAGAAGACGTACATCTCGGACATCCTGCGGTACATTGAGGACGAATGGGGCACCTTTGCGGGCCGCGTCGTGCTCAAGATTGATCGCCAGGCGCTCATGGACATGCACCTGGAGATTGGCCTCGGCGAGATCGCACAGGCCATCTGCCGCCAGAAGAAGATGAAGGTGGACGAGAAGACGATTGAGCTCGACTACAGCCGCGACACGATCACGCTGGTTGTGCCCAACGACTACGTCGACGTCGCCGCGCAGAAGCGCGCTCAAAAGGCGCGCGCCACGGCCAGCCTGACGGGCGCCGCGGCGCCGTCGTCGGGCAAGGCCAACACCACGGGCAACGAGGAGACAGCCGACTTGCTGCTGCGCGTCAACTACCTGCGCCGCATGCTGCCGACGGTGCCCATCTCGGGTTACGCGGACGCGACGCGTGCCATTATCCAGACGTCTGAGCAGAACGAGAACACTGTGTTTGTTGAAGGTTACGGCCTGCGCGACTGCATGATCACCGAGGGTGTCATCGGCACGCGCACGACGACCAACAGCATTCTCGAGTGCCGCGACGTGCTGGGCATCGAGGCGGCGCGGACGTCGATTGCCGTCGAGATTGGCGAGGTCATGGGCGGCATGGGCATCGACCCGCGGCACATGGAGCTGCTGGCCGATGTGATGACGTACAAGGGCGAGGTGCTGGGCATTACGCGGTTCGGCATGTCCAAGATGCGCGACAGTGTGCTGCACCTTGCGTCGTTTGAGAAGACGCCGGACCACCTGTTTGACGCGGCGGCGGGCATGAAGACGGACCGCATCGAGGGCGTCAGCGAGTGCATCATCATGGGCCAGACGATGAAGATTGGCACGGGCGCGTTCAATATGGTGCGGCGCCTGGGCATTTCGCCGCAGCAGCTGAAGCCGCGCCGGACGTGCTTTGAGGATGCCTGGCAGGCGACGCACAGCGCCAAGCGTGTGCGGCCGGCCATGCTGGCATAAGCAGGGGACAGAATGAAAAGATACAAGTGCTTGTATATTAAAACTGGGTATATCATATTGCTAGGAGTATAGGATAGGTTTATTTGTTGTAATTTTACTGTCGTTTTGATTATCCATCTTGAATACATAACCGTGATACATATCTAACATCATCTTGATCATTATCTTCGCCATCACTAATACTCAAGGCACACTCATTATATTTAACTTTTTGATTGTCATGTCGTCATACTATATGCAAAGGGGAGAGGTACAAGGCTCATGAGGATAGCGAAAAGGCAAAGATGCAAGCAAAGATGCAGACCCAAAGAAATGGCAAGACAGAAGTGCGTGCTAAAGTGAAGGCGGATGATATCGTCAAGACGATGGGTAACGAAGAGAAGCAAGAAGCAGAAAACAAAGGAAAAGGGAATAAAAGCGTAGTGGTAAGGCTGCTGAACCAAACGATAAAAAAGAGTAAAAACAGAAATAAAACACAAACTATCTCATGGCCTCGTATGCGGGCGGCGGGGATTCATCCCGGTCGTCCCAAAAAACCGGGTTCTTGCGGTTCTCGTCGTAAACGCGGCGAGCAATCTCGCTCGCCATTTTCATAATCCAGTCTTTTTCCATGACTGGCGTTGTCGTGGCTGAGGCCGAGGCGGCCGAGGACGCAGAGTCCTTTCCGGGCCGGGCACTGGCACTGGCGGCAGTGGTAGGGGTGTTTGCTGCGAGCGGTGACCGCACGGCAGGCTTCTGGTCTCTGAACGAGTATGTAGTAGAGGAGGTGTTGTTGAGGGGCGACTTGTCAGAGGCAATCGGCTCAAAGATGCCGCCGACGGCGATGCCCGAGCGGCAGACCTCGGGCCGTCTAGACTGCGACCGGATCGGGAATGAAAACGGGACAGTGCCGTCAGTGGCTGGCATAGAGGCCTTGTTGTCCTGGAAGTGCACGCGGCTGTTGTGGTTGTGAGCAGCGGCGTTGATGGCGTTGATAGCATTGGCGGCTGCAAGTGCCTCGTCGATGTTAGTCATGGGCACGGCAGGCACAGACTGTTCGAGGTCGAGCTGGGACTCATCCTCCTCGGGAATCGACGTGGGCATAATGGGCTCGGATAGCGGGCCCTGCACAGAGATGCTGTCGGATGCAGTATCGCCTGCCTCGCTGACGGGCGCACTGCCTGCGATGCCGTCCTTGGTGCCACTGCTGCTGCTGCTCTTGCGCAGGTTGACGACGCGCGTCTTCTTCTTGCGGCCGTTGGCGTACGACTTGGGGTGCCGACCGCTCTGGGAGCCGAGAGACAGGCCCGTTGTGGCCGAGTTGAGACTGACCATGGATGGGCGTGATGGCAGATGGCCGTGGACCTGGCTGCCGGTGTCGGAGAAGGTGTAGGTGGTCGTCGATGCATTGGTGTTTGTTGCTGCGGCCATGAAAGAGTTGCCCCTAGACAGCGAAGGCGTGGCAAACGGCGGGCTGGCAAGGCCGCCTGCTGGTGTATCTTGGCGGTCCGAGGGGCCGGCCCATGCACGGAAGACGACCTCGCGAATACCGGGTGTGAATAATGATAGTGTGTGGTGCGAGTTTGTGAGTGCGGCCAGCCGCAGGAGGTTCTTTTGCGAGAAGAGAGACTGGGCTTCGGGGCTTCCTGTCGTTGATAATGACGGAATTTCGCCGGCGTCGACAAGATTGCCGTTCACATCAACGGCATCGGAGGGCGCATCGGCCAAGGGATTGACGCGCAGCTCGTCGTCCTCGGCGTTGAGAGAGGTGTCGTCGTCGGGCTTTGGTACTTGGTCTGGGGACCAGAGCTGTAATGAAAGACGGTGGATGATGGCGGGCAGCTCGTCCATCATCAGGTCCCGTAGCTTGCCCTCGATGGTCCGTTGCAGGTAGTCCCTAACAAACTGGATGGAGTCAAAGGTGGACGACACCTTGAGGGATTCGAGGGGGTCATTGCGGAAGACGAGGGTGAGACCCTTTTGCTTTGAGAAGACGACAATGATAAAGGCGGAGAGCTTAATTTCTGATAGTGTGATCTGGAGGGGTATAGTGAGGCCGGAGGCGGCAGCTAATGGTCCTGGCGATGTGAATGACGGTTTGGAGGAGAGGTATGTGTTGAGTGGATTGGCCTGTCATGATTAGTCAGAATATGTAAATAGATGAGGAATGATGACGCAGGGACGCGGTAGGATTATCGGAGAAAAGCGGCAGAGCGCAAGGAGAAAAAAAGTGTAGAAAGCATGCGACCATGGCAGACACGGAAGCAGAGATAGAGGGAAATGAGCAAGCAAATGAGCAATATAAAACTGCTGATAAGGCGTGGCTGGTTTTGCGCGAACCCCTGTCGAGACGAAATGCGACTGGCAGATTGCACGAGGAGTGTAAAAAGAGCAGAAACCAAGCACTGGGACTCAAGTGCCGGGATGGGAAATATGGGATATGGGAATATGGGATAGAGAGGGAATAGGAGTCGACAGGGGGGGAGGGAGCATCGCGAGAGTGCAGAAAGTAGAGTGCAGAAATGGCCTGCAGTAGTGTGCAAAACAATGCAAGACCGATGGAGGAAAGTGCAGGAGAAGTGCAGTAGAGTAGGAATCTGCATAACTGCAGAGATATAGACTGAGCCAAGAAGCGCCATAGCCGGACGGAGAGCCAGCGCGGGAGGACAGAAGAGAGTGCCTCGTCACAGATCCTCACCGCCGCCAGGCCCACTCGGATGCGTCAGAGGGGTGGTGGGATGTGAGTGTGAAGAGAGTAGAGGATGCAGAATAATGAAGACAGAATGCAAAGAGGCTGTAGGAGAGAATAGACGAAAGTAAAAGCAAAGCAAAGAAACCCACCTGGACGCGTGTTTTCAGGGTCAGAAAGGCATCGCCGGTGTAGCACATCTTGAAGATGCCCCGGAAGCGGTCGGCGGCGATATCGCCAATCTCGAGGATCTCCAGGTCGGGCGGCACAGAGCCCAGGTTGAACTCGGTGACAATGATGTCGTCGACGATAATGGGCGGCTTGGGCGACTTGTTGAGGGCGGTGGTTAGCAGGTCGCGGGCGCGCGCGTAGAAGCTCTCGTCGGCCGCGAGCGGCGACCAGTTGAAGTTGAACGCCATGATGGGTAGAAAGTGTAGCGATATTCAGGATATTCAGAAAGGATATGGACGGGCGTTGATGTTGCCAACGGCCTGCCCCAAGTTCCTGGTGATTCGCAGACGCGGCGGATTATGCGCGCACTCCCATTGTAAAGCGAGGTCGAGAGGAGCGAGGAGTGTAGGGTGCCGGCCGGCCGTCGCTAGTATGAAGGGAGGAGAGGCGACGAAGTGGGACGAGGCGAAACCGTCAAGATGGTGATGAGGTCGTCGGTGGGCAATACAAGGTTGAAGCTTGATATACCGTCGAAGCCGTTGCGCACAAGCTCGGTGGTGTTGGAGTCGTCGGGAAAACAGCGTTGAAGCTGATATGGAGAGTGTATATGGTGGCGTCGTCAGAATATCGCGATGTCGTCGATGTCGATGTTGATGTCGATGTCAAGACAAAAGGAGAAAAGATGCGAGAGGGGCGTCTTGGTAGGCGAGGAAGGAAGGAACTCGGAAGAGTCAGAGGATGGCTGGAAATAGAAAGAACAACCCCGGTAGAGAAAAGAAAGTAAAGCCCGAGGAGGAAAGAGCGTTGCAGCAGGAGAGAGGCGTTGGCGGCGCTCTTGGAAAAGTTTGTGTGTGTAGTGGAGATCCGGTCGAGGGATGGAGGGAAAAGGTGGAGGCGGAGAGGCCCGGAGAGGCGGAGGGTGGTGTGAGTACAGCGGGAATATGGGTATTAGACTTACAGGGAAGCTACGACGGAGTCTTGTGCTGTCCGTTGTTTCCTTTTGAAGTAATGGAAGTAATTCTCGTTTTATTTGAAGAAATTCTCGATACAGAAGGAACATGAGGGAATTGACAGCCGACCGGGGTCATGGCATCAGGTCAGCAGTGGAAGGCGCGGGAGACGGGAACCCACTACCAGCACATAACCGTGCCTGTAAATAAACAGAAGGAGCGAGAATGCGAAAAGCGAAAAGCTAGCATAGAAAACTTGCATGTGGGAATGCTGGAGCTTGCTAGCGCAGGGCCAATAGCGACGCGCTATTTGAGCGATCGCCCCTCTGTTGTGCTTAATTTTTAATTTCCCTGGCGGCAGATGCCCCTAAAACTTTTCACCTTGTTTTAAACGGCTGTCTCGTCTGTGTCGTCTCGTCTGACTGTCTCTGTCTAGGACGGTCCCGTAAATTCCCACACCTGCCCACTTTCCCCGCCACCACCTCATTTTCTACTGATTTTCTACTGATACTGAGAGAATCGAGATGACCGACGGGAAGACACAACTGACCGCGGCACGTGACCACTCACCGCCTCGACAAGACACGGCGACAAGGTTCAAGGGATGTTTCAAGAGATTGTTATGCATAATAGACGTGATATAGCAACGAGTCAAGAGTCGAGACAAGTCAAAACAAGTCACAGGATGTATTTTTGCAGGCGTGCAGGACAGACGATACTTGGGGGGACGAGAGACGACGAGAGACGACCAACACAGCAAATTAGTGTAACAAAAATGGACCTCCGCGCATAGTACATGCAGACAGCGGTGGAGTGGAGAGTGGTAGGCGAGCGGAAGGGAGCAGAGTAGTGAGCAGTGGAGGAAAGGAAAGAAAGAAGGAGAGAAAACTACGACGCACATCAGGGTCCAAGACCGAGGCCAGGCCAGTTAGCCGACGAGTTTTTCCTGTAGTTGTTTTACTGGTTGTTTGCTATTTGGTTGTTACTCGGTTGTTTGCTGATCGGGTTATCTACTCGTTAGAGCCATAGATGTTGTGAGATGTGATAAGATGGGATGGAGACAAAGGACGGCAGGTCAACGGTGAGGGTCAGGTAAAGGACCAACGGCGATAGACTTGAGGTGCACAAAGAGTTGTGAGACGACGCAATATTGAGGCAAAGACCACGGCAAAATCAAAATCAAAATTAATTGAAAGTCAATATCATACAAAATACAAAGCCCAGAGTCTAGACGACGCAAGGAGGGGCATGGAGGGGAAAAACGAATACTATGATGGCAGACCACTTCGTATGGGACTAGAATGAGATCGTCGGATAGAAATAGCATCGTAAATGGAATAATTCCAACAGCAGACTGCAGGCAGTGGGCGCACAGAATGAAACATGCATAGGAGGGGTGTCGGAAGAAAGACGAACTGTCTGTGGATGGGAGATAGAGGAAAAGAGGAAAAGAGGAGGACGCGGAAACGAAGACGGAAGAAAAACAAAGGGAAAAAGATGGAATCCGAGAGAATGTTTTGATGAAACAAATGCACAGCCGACAGCAGACAGCAGATAATACTCCGTCGACAGCATGAGCGTGCATGCAGATCACAATGATTCAATGATACGACGACACGATGACACGACACGATGAGAGCGAGAGAGCGGTGACAGCAGGGCATCCACCGCCTTTTGGTCTTTTCGTCCTTGGTCTTTCGTCAGGGCGGGGCATATATGCATCGACATGGCATGCGGACTGCAGCTCCGAGGCCGAGCGGAGACATGGCGCAGACTCGCTTCCGTTTGTTTCTACTTTGACTGACACAAATACAAGAACAGGAAACAGAGTTATTCCATCTTTCCTCCTCCGTGACAGCTAGTCTGCCTCTTTAGGTCAAGCCGGGCGGACATCTTGACGTCGAGATGCAAGGTGAGTCGATCGGGTCAAGGGGCAAAGTGCAAGTGCAGAGTAAGTGCAGAGCATGAGCATGCAAAGTCGTGCAGAGTGCGCAAGAGTATGCAGGTTCACGAAGCCAAAGCAAGCAAACGGGGCGTAAGGCGTGGCTATGGATCTGATGAAGAATGGCGTACATGTGATGTAGATGTAGATGGATGGCAAGGCGTTTCGGCCGGTAGAGATGAGGCTCCGTATTGACTTGTGAGTTATTGTGGAATGGGGATGACTGAAGAAGCGCACAACGATATCGGAAGTCGGCTAATAGAAATAAGGCATAGCAAGCACAGATACAACATCTGTCATATGACGGCAAGCAGACACCACGCAGCAAGATCAAGACCAATCAGACGCGAAATGGCACAGCATAGATCAAGGTGAGCCCAAGATGGAGCTGAAAGTGTTGGAAGAAAGTAGAAGAAAGAGGAGAAAGAGAAAGAGAAGAATCAAACGCAGAGCTGAATACAGGGCTAAGGACGTTGGAAGCCAGAGATGGAGGTCACACGGCCAGATCACATCCAGACGACCCTAGCTGTGATCCTATCCCATCTCGCAGCTGACTCGATATCAAACAGTCTAGTCTCTTGACATTGAGTCATGCTTGGGCTTGCTTTGACTGCCTATTGGGCTGCTTATGATTGATAGTTTTAATAGTTCAATAGTTGCAAAGCCAAACATCATCTGCTCGCTCAGCGGTGTGATGGAGGAGATCAAGGTAAACATTTGATATGACTAGTTTCCGACAGCGAAACTCACCGCTTCTGTTCCATCATCAAATCAACACTTATTCCTGGCATAATTGGCCATCTTGCCTCACAAAATCAATATTTTCTGTCTACAGAAACCCAGCGCGGCTGCAGACCCATCAGCGTCGCCTCCAGCGGCTCGCTGCCATTCGCCCATCACCCCATAACAAGGCCCTTACAAGGCCCTGTCTGTGCCCCTGCACCATTCTGCACCAATCTGCAGCTGAGCAGTGCCGACTGCGCAGCGAGCAGTAGCTAGTAGCAGCGAGTAGGAGGGTAGAGCCTGCAACGGCCGATGACGAGATTGCCTTGCATGAGCTGAGCAGAGCCCACAGCCGTGCAGCGCACGGTCGTGAGAAATGGAGAGAATGGGATAAGACTGTCAATCACAACGATGTAATATTGAAAAGTGTCACATAAACCGGTCAATAAAACGACAAGAAAACAGACATCGCGATAGCTCCTTTTGGACAAAACAGCTTCAACACAGCTTATGTAAGATCAGACGGCAGTGCAACAAATGATAGTCTCTCAATACGTGTATACGCGCGACTTCCATTTAGGGCCGCCTGCTTAATCGCCTGCCTCCTGCATCCTCTCTCACTCTATTCTGATATCCCTGGTGTATCATATAAATGGCCCAGCAAACCGTTGGCCTCCTGCAGTCTACCAGCGCCTATGACGATTTTGTTAGTTATCCTGCCGTCTTCCTTCTTTTAGTATTTCAGGGATCCTTCAAGTGGGAAGCGAGAAAGAAAGAGAGAGAGAGCTGAACGAATGACAGCCACCCATCTGCTCAGTCGGTTGCGCCTTCCTTGGCACGCGCGCTCCGGCACAAAAGCTGGGAACAAATTGGTCAGAAACAGCAGGCACGAGATGGCACGAGATGGGATTGAACGGTGCCGCATTACACAACAGGCCGCTGAGCAGGCACGCGTAACCAAGTAGCAAGCACCACGTAACCGGCCGATGCAAGATGGACAGAAGCCGATGTTGGTTGAATACGATGTACTTTGTCTCTTGTGTACTTTATATCAGGGTACAGGGCAATCCAGCAATGTGACTGGCTCGTTTTCGAAGCATGTCTCATAAGTCTTTCCCAAAATGGCAGTCTCTTTCGTCTCTTTCCTTTTGCTCTCACTTTTGCATCTAGGCCCTACGAAGTAGGCTCTTTCCCGTTTGATTTTTATTTCTTTTGTCTAGTTGCTTCCGACGAACCTCTTTCCCAATTTAATCCGTTAGCCGCCACAGCCTTTGTTGTGCCTCCAGTCTTGTACCTCGTTCCATTTGTTCCTTCCTTGTCTTTTCTTTTGTCTCGTTTGTCTCTTGTCTCGTCTGTCGCTCCTTCCTCCTTCCTGCTTATGGCGGCTGCCTTCTCGACTATTCTCACGTAATAGCCGGCTAGCTCTTGCTGTTTTCAGGTGTAATCCAAAGGCTGCGCCTGCCTCATTCAACTCGCTTCAACCTGCAATTATTGCTTCTCACCTCTTTCCCTTTTAAGCTTGCCAATCCCCAATCCATTCTCGACATCTTACTTCTCACCTCTCTTGACATTCTTCACTTCACTTTCTTTTTTTCTTCACATCCATCTCTACTCCCACCAATCGACTTTGTCGCCTTCTCCTCCTACCCCGGACCACGGACCTGGTCATCACTTCTCATAGGGCGGCTATCGTCGCACTAGACCCCTTTCTGATTCTGCCCTCTATTTTCGTCATTCTTTTGGGGTCTTTTTTCCAACAGCCCTCCCCACCTCATCGACAATCGACGTCCCTTGGCAGCCTCGCCTCTCTCTCTCTTCCTCGCCTGGCTACTTGTACTTGTACCTCTCTTTTTCCTCTTCTTCTCTCCTCCTCTCCTTCGCCTTTCTCCTCTTCCCCCTCATTCTTCTACTTGCCTCGTTCGATTCCCATCGCCTTTTCTTTTGTCGTCCACGTCCTCTCATTCTCTTTCATTTTCGTATTCCTCTTCTCATCATATCTTTACTCCGTTCTATCCGTCTCTCCCGTATCGTCCATCGTTCAAACCCATCACTCGCTACATATGGCCGCCGAATCCGATACGGCTGGCGCCGACTCTTTAAATGGCCGATACAGACCTGGAACCGCTACGGCTGCCGCTGCCGCTGCCTCGATATCTCTGTCGGCGCGCCGCTCGCCGCTCGACATACAGCCATTCAACCTCCCGCCAACGCCGCCACTCGTCACCACACTGCCCCCGGCCATAGCCTGCTCATACATTGGCGAAGGCTCTGCCAATGCCGTCTTTTGCGTGACCCCCAAGCATGATGCCAAAGCCACCAAAGCAACAAAATCAACCAAAACAAAAACCAACACACAGTCCGGCATCCACCCCAGCAATGACTCAGACGCAGGATCCCTGTCTACACATCTTCTCCGCATCCCAAAAGCCGGCCCAGGTGTTGGTCCAGGCATCTGCCTCGATCACCATGCATACTACACCTCCGTTCTGCGTCCTCTGATCGGCGCTGAATGGCTTGTTGGCCAGCAACTTGTCCAGGGCATCATTTCACGAGGCGTCCAGCCCACTCTCAACAAGCTCCTCGAAGACCTGGACCGAAGCGGCGCTCGGCGCATGGACTGGATTGGAACCCGCATCTCGGCTGATGTTGACGTGGCACTGCTTGTCGAGGACATGACATTGGCCTGCAACACATCACTCCACCCTTCGACCACCACAACCATCCAGTTCAAACCCAAATGGTTGGTCCAGTCGCCCAATGCTCCGGCGGGGGCACGCCGATGCCGGACGTGTGCGCTTTCGGCCGCTTCACTTTCGGCGTCGCCGTCTACATCTACATCTACAACCGGCAAAAATAGCAACGGCTCAAAGAAGGGCCGTTCGGGCTCGATTCACTACAAAATCAAGCCGTGCCCCATGGTCCTCGTGGCAGACCCACCCAAGACTGCTGCGGATGAGGCCGATCTTGATGCAGCCCTGTGGGATTATGTCTATCAGCACCTGAGCTCAGCCGTCTCCTCACAATCGTCGTCGCCCAACTCGTCGTCCCCTCTGACCAACACGGTTTCCATTCTGAAAAACAAGTCGGCAATCATCCGCTGGCTGCGCAAGACAAACCTGTTTCGCCGCATAGCTGCCATCCAAGCGGAGTACGATCCACACGGTGCACTGGCAGTGGGCCTCTCAGACAGGGCAGATGATGTCACGTCGCTCGACCGCCTTCAGACGGCAATGACACTGCGCGACTGCACCTGTTTCCTGCGCGTTACAGTGTCCGACGGTGCTGCCGGCGTATCCATTTCCGCCAAGCTCGGCGACCTCGACCGCAAAGACGGCTGCCGCAAACTTGCCCGCTGGCAGGCGCAAGAACGGGCTCTGCTCGACGGCGGCTTCTATCTCTGCACCGAAGAGCCAAGACAGCAGACCAACTGCTGGCTCGAGCGTCGCAGAGTGTAACCTTTCATTTGGCTTGCATTGCATTTTATTTGGACTTCGTATTGCATTCATCTTTCCTTGTGTTTTAGCATCTTGTCACATTACCATTTTACGGTTTGCCTTTCTCAGCGCAGGCCCTGTACAACACCGAACTGGTCATCTTTATATTGTCGGCATGTCTCATCTTTCGTCTTCTATTTTCTTTCTTTCATATCTTTCCTTTTTTACCGGTTCTTATATTCATTGATGACACTGCATGACATGGCGGTACGGGTGGCTTGGGTCATAGGGTCAAGGTCATAAGGTCGGAGTCGGCTGGCTATCTCTTTCACAACTAATGGGCATTTACCAGTTTTCATTGTTTTGCTTTCTATCTCATATTTCCTAATTCTTGCTTACTGTCCCCCTTTCTCATTTCGGATTGGTTTCTTCTGAAAGGCATGGCGTTTATTGGCTTTTGTTCGCATTTTGATCGCATTCGTGCTTTGCTATATTCTATTTATTTTCACAATTTCAATACCTCTTCGAGGCTCATTATCTACCGTCACGAAGCCAGTATCGTCAGACTACTATGCCGGCACTTTGAATGCACAACGTCTATATCACACCACAGGGCTTGAGTTCACCGACTATATGGGCCGCGATTACACAGACGCGCGTGTGCGACAGAAGCTCGGAGGATTATCAGCTGATGGCCACTCTTTTCATGGATGCGTAGCACAAGGCAATATAAGCAGAAGCGAGATCAGCTCAGGGTTCTTTTTCTTGCGAGCTCAGCGACTTTTGCGACACTTGGCGCGTACAGAGCAAGTTTAATCGGACTATTGATCTTGGGTGATGCTATTACGATGTGATTGGAATAAATATAAATAAATGGCATTAGACAAGCAGGCTAGATGAGCTGATGATGTGGCACACATTCTAAAAGATAGAAAATACAAAGAGTGAGACTATAAAAAGACAAGCACAAAGACATATGAATGCTGCAAGAACCCGAAGAGAGCAAAGCAACGCCGTACGACAGCCGTGTATGCAGTGGCGCCCGCTGTGCAAGAAACAGCTGCTGTGAGCAGCATCCAGTATAGACAATAGATATCATAACATACGACAAAATAAATAAGATGACAAAAAAACAACCAAACAAACATATCATAAAAACTCAAATCTGTGACACGGAGAAGCTGAGGAAACTGCCGCACGCCAGGCCTGCCACAAGACACATGCCCATGAAACTGCCCGCCGCCTCGCGCTCGCCCTCCTCCACCCACTCGCTCGACGCCATCATCGACGTAGAGCTCAGCCAGCCGCTGCTCAGGCCGTACGGCAGCTGCACCAGCAGCAGGTAGAACAGGTCGCTGTTGACAATCGCGCCGCGCCCGCCCAGGTTGCACAAAAAGTACAGCGGCAGGAACAGCAGCCGGCTAATGGCAAATGCAAACAGAAGCACCGGCCGCTCGTGGAACATGGTCGGCGCCGGAAACATCGACGACATGCGGCCAAGCAGGTCGCCCAAATTCCAAAAGAAGAACGCCAGCGGGATAAACGCGCCCGGCTGTAGAATGGCAGGGCCGCTTGGGTTTGGCGGCGGCATGGGGCTGTCGGACGTCGGCTTGGGCATCGACACCGACAGCACCTTGGGCGTCAGCACGGGGAAGAACATGCTGATAAGGAAGCAGCCAAAGACCGCGAGGGCCAGCCAGTGCAGCTTGAAGAAGAGCGTCTTGAGGCTGACGACCTTGCGTGCAGCGCGCTCGGCATCCTCCAGCGATGCCAGGCTCTCCGACATGGCCTGGGCCATGCGGCTCTCCACCAGGCGGTCGTGGCGACGCATCAGCGGCTGGAAGGCAATCAGCGCGACGACCGAGATGCACACGGCTGTCAAAAAGTAGAAAAAGGCAGACGTGGCGGCCTCGGCGACAGCGTCGTAGTTGAGTGTGTTGGGGTCGACGTCGGGTGCCGAGCTGTCGGGTGTTGACACCGGGAACACAAGCACAGTAAACATCTGGGCCAGCGGCGGCAGCACACCGGCAACGCCCTGGCCGGCCATGATGGCCTGTGTGTACTCTGGCCGGCCAAACGACGCGGCATATGCAAAGGCGCCGTTCTGGATCAGACCACACGCCCATGCCGAGCCAGCAACCATGGTGACCAGGAACACGAGGTACGTTGCCGGCGATGCATGCAGGAAAATGGACGTCGATGCCGTCAGCAGGCCGAAGATGACGACATTCATGAAGAGCGCCGTGTTGATGCGGAAGGGGTAGGATGCCGAGTACTGGATGTTGGTCAGGATGAGCATGGCGGCCAGGTTGGTGCATGTCGATGCCGAAGTGATGGTGGGCTGGAAGTTGGCGAGGACCCACGGGTCGGAAGCGAAGCGTGTCTGGAAGTAGGGCGCCGCGGCCATGAACATGTTCCATGCCCACAGCATCGCAACGCCGATCAACGCAAAGATGCTGTACTCGAACCACGAGAAGGGTGCCTCCTCTTCGACCTCGCCCTCGAGAAACGACGAGGCTGCATAGCCGTTGCTGTCCTCGTCTTCAAGGGCCAGCGGCATACGCTCGTCGACGATGGGCGCGTAATCCGCGTCGGCGGCGCCATGGTGGTCCTTCTTCTTGTAAAACATCTTGCGGATCTGGTCCATTACCGAGAAGCGAAGCATACCCTCGTTGTTGGATGGGGTAGTGGGTGTCGACTGGTATTATATAAGATATATGGGAGTGGTCGTCCTTATCGGAGGGGTGGAGAGGGATGTAGAGAAAGGTAAAGTAAGAGGGGGGGTGCTGATAGAGGAGGATCAAGACCGGGCCGTGTAGGAACGATCTGATATGAGGCTGATAGGTTGAGCTGGAGGTAGCCGGGGCGTAGTCGAGGACAGCAGGCAGGCAGCCCTTTATGGGCACGAAAAGAAAAGGAAATCGAAGTGGTCGTGATGTTGTGTCTTCATTTCCGATCGTCAAGGAGGATGGAAACGGCCGGGCGGAGAACGTCGTTGGAGGGCGGCAAAAGGGACCGGAGGCTTTGATGACAGGTCCGACAGGTTGAGAATATCAAAATCAAGGAATCGAGATGCAAAAGAAAGGTGTGCTGGCCGGACAGCACCGTCGTGGGAGTCGATGACGAAGTCGAGAGATTTTTGGTGGACAAGGCAGAGAAGGCAGAGAGGCCTTGTGTGAGTGGGTAGTGGAGAATGGTGACTAGTAGGACTATCAGCGGACAGTCACGGAAGGAAGGCTGCTGGTTGGCTGACAACGGATTACAGTTTGGGGGTGCCGACGCCTGGGGTCTTCCCCCCACAAAACACTCACAGAACACACCCTTGATATCAGTGCTGTATCGGTAATTTAGACAGCAGAAAAGGCAGGAGCCAAGGGCAATATCGAACAAATTAGGCAGTCACGAAAGCCGACCGGCGAGACACCCAAAGCGCGACAACACCATGAGAATCAATACATAAAACTAAAGGGGCGCGTGTGTACTTTCGGCAGCTTATAATTGCTAGACCCCAAGCCAAAGTATCTTCTATTTACAGGTGATCACGTCTGATGACGCTTTCCACCGGACGCGGGCCAATCGCGTGCTATACTGCTCTGACGCGTGCCTTCCCTAAACGGCATCTTTGGATATCGACGTGAAATCATAAGCACACGGCACGCACGACTCTCTAGTTTGCTTATGGAAGGAACCTTAGACAAATCAGGTAGTCGCGATTCAGTGTCGCAGGCATCGCGCAGAAGGCAGGTGCGATGGGGCAGCGCCTGCTCTTGGATAAAGGCAATATTAAGGTTAATAGCCTGTAGGAGGGAGAGCCCGCCCAAAGTGTGGAAAGTGGCTGCTGCACTGCACCTGCGGCTGAATGCTCAGCTAGGGGCGTAGGGGCCCTTCTGCACTAAAATCCATAAATCCATCAAAAATACCGTCACATTTACAAGGGACCGCCATCTTGATTGCTGACTCATCACGCACGTCAATTGTCGGCCGGAGCAGCCCGCCTCGATATCAAAACGACCAACCACGATGTCAACCCAGCCCTACACACCACCGGGACCCAGCGGGTTTAGAAAAAACAATGCACAAAATCATTTTTATTCTGACCGCTTCTGGTTGTTGTGCGACGCCTCTTGAATTTATGATTTATTTTATCCTGGTGCCTTGACGCCATGCTTCGATGCGCGCCTCGATGCACACCTCTCTGCCACCTTGCTGCCGTTTCAATGCCACGATACCTCCTCTGGTCATTCTCTGTGTCATAGAATCAAATTACCGGGTCGCCTCATGACGCTTATCACATACCATGAACACGTTGTCTCCTTCTTTTTTTTGTCCTCCCCGATCCCAGATGCCACCCGATCGTCTTGCCTCGCTGCCGCTGGCATGGGCCGTAGCTGCACACCTCCGTCATAGAGTCTCCATACCCTCCACGGCTGACAGCCATCCCGCGGCTGGGTGATACTCAATGAAGTCATTGCTTGCTATTTGAAGGGAGCGGATGTGTTGCATTTGAAAACGGGCAAGCTCATGCCGAACGCCATCTACGCAATCGATGCGGTGGCAGTCTGACTGGTTTGAACCATGCCACAGGCATCTCGATGAGCAGTTCGTGATGCAGAATATGCTACCCCTTTCCCCCTTGCCTTCACCGCCAACAATGCCTCTTGGAAGCATTGCATTACATTATCCTCCCGAATCCGCCTCATCCTGAGATAAAGATGCATCCTAGCATTGCTGCTTCCGTTCACTTCAAAATACTGTCTCCGTACCCAGTATGAGGACGTAAATATTTTGTGATGAGGAGACTCGAGTGTGAAGCCAAACATAAATCGTTCAGTGATAGCCGGTGTTACCCCTCGTTGACTTGAAAAGGGCTACGGTGACCAACTCCGCATCGTGAGGAATAGTGAATATTTATCCAATAATGTGTCGTGGCCGCTTGCCCAAAAGAGTGCCTAGCATGCGGCGTAGGCGATAGTGATGTGGTGTGGCGTGTTGCCCTATGCTGCTGCATGGGTTCATTCGATATCCGGCCATCTTTGGGTATTGCCTGTTTGCCACCCCCATGCAGGCCCAGCCCAGAAAGAGCAAAACCAACGTAACCAGAGATAGCACCCCCTCCCCCAGATTTGGTGTACCAGATATTAAGTCGGATGTCGTTCGTCTGATGTGTGTTGTGTGAAGGCTATCGATAACCAATCGATGCTTCAAGCTATGTCTGCCTGTTGTAAAAGCAAGCCAGATCCAATACCTGTTCCTCCCCTTCGCTTCCTTCGCCTCTGGGCGTGTATCTGATACCCAAAATCTTATCAGATATCTCTCTGCGTTGATGACAGAACGGAAGCCAAACAAGCACACAACATGATAGACGAGTGACGTAAAACGAACGGATAGATAAAGAACAAAAGACAGGGACCCCACAGCGGCACACTATCGGCTTTGGTAGTCTTGCCTGCTATGAGTCTAGTAGATCACCGCGTCCTCTTCTGTCTCGATCATTATGTCTCTATCATCGTGATGGTCGTCCGACTGTCCCGCTTGGGGCACCTGCTGGCCCTTTGCCTCATCAGCAGATTCAGGAGCCTCCTCTGGCTTATCATCCATCTCAGTGCTCTTCATCTCAACACTCGGAGAGGCTTTGTGTGGTGATACCAGGTTGGCCTCTGCGTTTTCCGTGACCTCAGTCGTAGCCGTTGCGGAAATGTTGTTCGACGCGGCATCTTCCATGGGTGTGTCATCTTGCTGGGTCTGCTGTGGCATAGCGTGACTGCTGCCGGATGCTCCAGGCGTGTACCCAAATTCCTTAATTGCCTTGAGTTTCAGGGCAGCGAGCCTTTCGGCTTTATCAGCTTCGAGTGCTGCATACTTTTGTTCAGCACGCTCCTGAGCATCTCGCACTTGACTCTTGATGGCGTCATCCTGCTTGCTAGACATAATCTTTGGTTGGTAAAACTAAAAGCGTCAATACGCTGTTCCTATAGGATATGCAAGAATATAATCTCACCACTGGAGGATTGCTCTTTGTCTTAAGATGATGTGCCAGTGCGGTATCACTGGCCCGAAGAGCGGTGATCTAATAAGCATAATGTTAGAAACAATGCACTTCACTCGCCACAGCAACATACAGAAGAACTGACCATTTTAGAGTCAAATCTGACTTGCTGGATCTCGCGAATGAGGGCCAGCTTTGAGAGGCGTTTTGTGGATTCGCCGTCTCCTTCGTCTGCATGCTTCTTGTCTTCGACATCTAAGTTTATGCTGGAAGACTGTGGGAGCTGACGATCCGATAGTGAGAGCTTCTCGGCTGTTGTCTCCGCGCCAGCCGGTCGTCCACCTCTCGAGCCTACCGGGCCACGGCCAGGCGCCGATCTAGGTCCCGCGGCAGGGGCGCGAAGGTTGGCGAGTAGGCCTCCAAAAAGCCGCTTCCCGCGCTTCTTATCTTCTTGCGTGACGTCTTGTTTGGCTCGCACGACGTCCCGTGGTGCAGTCTCCGGGATGCCTCTGCCACCTGGCCGGTCTCCCTGTCGGTGACGCGCCGGGCCCCGCTCATCTCGCGCGTTGCTTGCGCGCCTGCCCGGGGGGCTCCCGTCACGGCGGCGAGTGTGACTGCTGCTGCGGTGTCTATCGAAGCTTCTGCTGCGAGTCCGACTACGACTGCGGCTGCGCATATGATAGTGACCCGGGCCACGTGCCGGGCTGCGGCTTCTTGTGTAGCGTTGAGTTCGCCCTCCGGCTCGGCTGCGACTAGGGCTGCGACTTGACCCTCGGCGTAGCTGGTGTTTTGGCGATGCTGGTTTGTCGTCATAGAAGTCGGCTTGATCGTCGTCTCTCTTGTCGATTCTGTTTCTCTTGGGGGCCGGTTCATAGTCTCCCTTGTCACGTTCATCGTAATCGACAAGGACATTCTTCATTTCCCTGATAGTCTCAATATGTGACGAGGGCAAGTAGTGTGTGCCCCGGTCATCTGAGTCATCCTCTCTGGGCCGCTTTTGCGACTGTGGCGAGTGCTGCGTCTTCTCATCACGCTGCGCACCAGGCGCATCGGTGTCATACAGCATCATGCTATGCCTGGACGGAAGTTGGCGTTAGCTTTATCAAGCATTTCAATTGCACAACCACACGCCCTTACTCACTTTTTTGTAGTTGGAGTATTGTAGGTTATCGTCTGTTTGTCCTCAGTTGCTGTTTTTGTTGACTATCGCCGGTGACACAAATGGCTGCCGACCGCTGGATACCAATATGAAGGGTCACGGATGGATGTCTGCCGTAAATAGCCAAATACAAGATAGAATTAACCAAATAGATACTGTTGTAGCACTATCACCGCATGCCGTGGGGGGTAAAAGGCTGTTGTCGCAACGTGAGATTTGAGGGGAAGATAGAGTGAGTGAGAGTGAGATAATCGTGCACAAGGCTGAGGTACCGAAAAATGCAAGAGCTAACGCATGCGCAACGAACTGTGCGCAACAGCTCCTTCCTCTAATAGTAGGTGACCAGTCGCTGTCCGGGGCGACTTGACAACGCTAAAATTGGCAGTCTAGCGCACCTTCCTTTGCCGGGAGCGCGCAGAACCCGCCAGAACTCCAGAACAGGCAGTGGCAAAAGCTGAGCAATCCACTGTTTTTCCAGCAACAAAGGGAAGGCGCGACCCTGCTGCTGGCAGAAGGCTGGCGGGCCCAATTCAGCAACTGCCAATTGCAGCCGTTTTTCACAGCCTCTCGTCTCATCTCAACCTCACCTCTCATCTGCACCTCATCTGCACGTTATACGACCTTCTTGCCGCCACAGTCCCAGCTTATATATTCTCTCAGATCAACTTCTCCCTCGGCACACAAGCGCTCCAGCCTCACAACCCTACAGCCATGTCGCGCCACCACCCCGATCTCGTCATGTGCCGCAAGCAGGCCGGCATCGCCATCGGCCGTCTTTGCGACAAGTGCGACGGCAAGTGTCCTGTGTGCGACTCGTACGTGCGGCCGACAACCCTGGTGCGCATCTGCGACGAGTGCAGCTTCGGCAACTACCAGAACAAGTGCGTTGTGTGCGGCGGCGAGGGCATCTCGGATGCCTTTTACTGCTTCGAATGCACGCGCCTCGAAAAGGACCGCGACGGCTGCCCCAAGATTATAAATCTCGGCAGTTCAAGAACAGACGTAAGTGGACTCCACGTTCGTATTGGTATTGACATATTCTAACAGTCTAGTTGTTCTATCAAAAGAAAACGAATCGGACGCAGCAATACTAGCCATAGCACGGCCCGGGTCGGGCTGGTCTGTCGTCTGCGTCTGATATCATCACTTGTTCTACCCTTTTCTTATTTGTTCTTATCTGTTCTTATGTTTCCATTTTTGGAGTTGGAATCTACGTGTTTTTTTTTCTCTGCGTCTAGTTTGCTTCTACCGTACTCATTCTGGCGCCATGTTGGTCGAAGGCGATACTCATGACATGACCACCGGGAGAAACGGAAGAATTTTTTATCTCACGTCATCACTGCTGCTTTTCTTATTCTATAGAGCATTACATTTAGGGTTCGTGTGAAATTAAAAGTTCGAATTGTTTGATATTATGATATGCAAGAAGAAGTGATTTGTACAAATGTGTGCTATGCTGGTCTCGTGCAAGTATCCTCATCCCCAATTTGGCCGTAGTCTTTTGCGAGAGACCAGGTTTCAGCCTGTATTCTACTTGCAGAGAAGTGCTAGATTGCCTTTGGCGGTAGATGTGCTTGAAATATCGTACAGTGTTGCCGGCTTGGCTAAATTGAAATGAATGACAAAGAAGAGTGTGAAGACTTTGAAAACGCCTGGGAAGCAAAATAGTGAGAATAAAGTGTGCAATATGAAAGAGAAGAAGAGAGAACATAAAAGGGGGAGAAGAACTTTGACGGAGCACCAGCACCTAAATGTAGCTGACTTTGACACCCATGCCCGCCGTGGCCTTGACCTTGTTCCACACAGTAGCCAGGATACGTGAGATGCGCTCGCGGCTAGCCCGACGGCCGACCATGAACAGTAAGGCAATCACGAAGAGCAGCGTGCGTAGCAGTACCATCGGTGTTGTGTTAAAAACAAGGCCCAGATTCTCAAGGATGCTGTGCAGATTGGTGATGAGCATGGCAGTGCGAGAGCTTATTGTTGGCGGTGCCGCAACGGCCCGGCTCTTGCCCTTGACCGACTTGGGCTTGCCTGCACCTGCTGCTGTTGACCGCGAAGACTTGCCAGATGTGGTCGAGCCAGGAGCGGCCGGGATGTTGTTTGATGCAGCACCTGCTGGCCGTGGTGTTTTTGGCCGTGCGCCACGGGCACCGCCACCGCGAGTTGATGTGCTGCCGCCAGCACTTGATGGTGCCTTGTGCCGTCGATTATTTATCGAGCTTACACTATCGCCAAGATAGTCGCCTTCGCTGCCATCCACACTGGCTCCGCCGGCTTCACTATACCGACTGCTGCTGGCACCATCGCGCCGTGCCCGCTCCTCTACTATTCGTCTCCGTTCACGCTGCTCGTTCTCAGCGCGGATACGGCGCTCTTCTTCGAGGTCCTGCTGGACCTGCTCTTCCTGTCTCTTCCTCTCTTCTTGTTCACGCTGCTCGGCTGCATGCTGCTCGTCGTGCAAACTTTGCAGGGCTTGCAAGAAAGCTTCGCGACGCTCCTCATCCAGAATAGGGCTGTTGGCGATGAAGTCGCGGGCATAGTCCCACTGGTCGTTCCGGAGAAGGACATGTAGTGTGTAAAGCTCAAGAATCTTGACGCGCGCATTCAGGTCCCGTGGCGTATCTGCACCGGGTGTCTGCCGTGGCGCAGGTGACCGGTGTCTAGACATTGACCGACGTGGTGACTCGAACCGACCTGACAAATCCAGCGTCGGTGGCATCTGTGTATAGGAGAGATAGCTCTCGAGGCGCTTTTGGTTGAGCTCCTGTGACTTGGCGTGTGCCAGTAATAAAGTTGCCCTGGGTAGTTAGTATTGAATACCATATAAGAGGAAAGGAGACAAAGACATACAAGTTGATGACAACGTCGGCATCCACATCGCCCTCGGCGCCATGGTAGCCGTTCTGCACAACCTCTTCCCACACCTCGCCGTCGCGTACTTTGGTGCACAGCGCCCGCCAGTCCTGTGTTCCAAACGCATCCTTGCCCTCGTCTGCCTCGAGCTCGACAATGGCGTTTAGTATAGTCAGATACAGACTCCACACCTTGACCCGAGTAGTCCGAGAAGCTGACGAGACCGGGGCAGGCTGGATGACAACAGCCGGCTGGACAGTCTTGTCACTGCCGCTGTCATCGCCGTCGGTGCCCGGTGGTGCAATCAAAGGGAGGATCGTCGTCAAAGCCTCCGGTAGTCGACGCGTCAAGAAAAGAGTTGAAGCCTGCCGGTATGTCTTGGAGATGTTGTTGGTGGCGTTGTTTGGACGGCCGGAATAGCCATTACGCATGTTCATGGATCCCGACATGGACGAGATGGATGACGAGAGGGACGGGGGTCCGCCGCCGCCGCGGTTGTTGGCGCTGGCAAAGGCCGGGTTGATGCCGGCGGAGTAGTTGTTGCGGAATGCCATCGTCGGCGAGAGTGCAATTGATCAGGCGGAAGAAACAGTATCCCCTGAAAGAAAAGCCGCGACAGAAGGCAGTCGACTAGCCGTATCCTAATGTTCCGGCGAGCTTCGAGGTCCGATATTCGACGTCGTCGTTCGGGTGTCGATGATAGTGATAGCTTCTTGATTACTGATGGCCGCACTCGGGGGTAGAAGCCATGGACGCGATGGATGTTGTCAAGTTCGCATGCCTCAGTGCATTGGCAAAAGTTGGCAGTCGTGGAATCGGGGCGCCTGGGTTGATGAAGGCGGTGTCAGTCCCAGGGAGAGACTCAGAAAGGCGAGGGCATCAGATGTCGTCTGACTTGCGGCCCGTCGATAATAGCGTGGCTGACGTTGTTGAAAGGGGAAGGCACGGCACTGGCGCTGGGCACTGGAGAACACAGGAGCCACGCTACAGAGGAGAAGGGAGGAGAAAGACACGCCAAACCGACGCGGACCCAGTATAAAATGGCAGGTGCTGGCTTTCGGCTGCTTGCGAGTCACCTCTTGCCTCGGCTTTCAGCTGCTGAATGGGAATTTGTGGGGAGGAATGAGGAGGTGTACATGGGATTAACGTAAATACAGACGGTAAACAATGTACCGCGCTAGGGACCACAGGTCGCGGCTACCTATTTTGGTTTGTTTTCCGCGTTGTTATTTAAGCAGCTATTAGCATGGCAGGCACGGTCATTACCCCAGCTTGCACCTTCCTCTGCAGCTGTTCGGTTGTTCTACATCTCCAGGTGGCAAGCACGACCGAGATCACCTCCAACTTGGCTATTCATTCGATTTTGTTGATTTTGTCGATTATGTAACATGTTTGTCTTATTTCCAGACTTGACAGTTTACAGCTTGACAAGTCGACAACAAAGCAATTGTATCCATACGGACACGTCAAGTATGACTACTTCGCAACAAGCGGTGACGATTCATCCACAGACTTGCGGATTATCGGATCAGGCGGTCTTGGAGCTCATCAAACTGGACTGGACTAGCAACTGGCCAAAGCAAGGTTATTTCAATAATTAATGCACTGCTCAATCGATCGCCAGTGCAATACCAAAGTGAGAGGGGAAATGCGGAGAGCGGAAACTCTAGAAGCTACTTGTAGAAAGTGTTGAAATTGCAATAGCAAGCATGTGCCTGATGGTCATCAACAAGTCGACAAACAGCTACCAGCTAGGCCTGATATGTCACGTGTAGATTACTGATGAAATTGCCAATTATCGATAACAGCGATAAGAAATGATGAATCCTTATCGAGCTTCTATTCTCACTGAGTGGGGCCGCTACTGTCACCCCACCAACGGCACACCCATGTAAGTGTACACAACTGGAAGGAGCGACCTGCGATGCAAGCCAGCTCAGCACTACACCCGCTGGCGGTCGGACGTCAACAAACCAATCAATCGTGCATGAAAAGCCTAGATACTTTGTAGTAAACTCGTATTGTCGGGTACTTGGTACACTGGGGCTCTCGTGCTAAATTCAGTGCCAAAAGTGGGCGGTTTTGAGTCGAGTTGTCGCTGCTGACATCGTCGCACGTTTTGTTTGGACTATTTTTGTATTTTAATTTTGTATTAACTTTAACTCTTCCTTCCGTATTTACACCATATTCCTATTTCATACTGTCTGCCATACACGCCTTCTCTATTTACTTTCTGCCCCATACATCCTCTGTCTACGCAATCTCCAGCAATTTCTGGTCATCACATCTCGCCATCTGGCACTCCGGCCTCATCTGCACACCTTGCTGCCGCATATTCGCCTTGCATCTGCTGTGCATTGCCAACCTCTCTCATCTTCCAAGCTGCCTACCGCCATTCTGCATTCCTCAAGGCTCCCCCATCGGATAGCCCTATTTGCAGCTCCGTCCTCCTCGACATCAATCAGGGGATCCTCGACTACTTTGATCCAGCATCGATACCCCAGCATTCCAGTGTCGACACACCTACGTCTCTCGTCTCTTACAGAGTCCAGATATCGTCAATCATTATACACATTCCTCGACTCTTCCCACTTGGTTCCGCGTCACCACTCGCCCGCATTCCTCTCCTCCCGTCTTCTACCCCAGACCCCTAAAGTCTGAGTTCTGCGACCTCATCGGCCTCACGCATAAGCAGCACCCTACGACAGCCCGCTCTTCCTACCACTCGCCGCCGCCGAAATGGCGCCGGCCGACCAGCTCGCCCCGGCGGGTTCCAGCTCCTATACGTCGGACACCCTCAATGTCGGCGATGGCACCTGGGACTTCACCAAAAATGACTTTCTTCTTCCCAACCTCGTCGGCCTCAACTTTGAGACGATGCGCTACAATGGTAAGACCAATGACTTGAATAATAGAGCTTTAACGGCCGGAAGCTAACATACAACAGGAATGGGCAACCGCTTTTCCAGCATCCCCCAGTATCACTCCCTCATAAAAGGCCACGGCGCTGTGGCCGTCGTCACTTTCCTCTTCATCATCCCAATCAGTGGCATGATCGCCCGCTTCTACAACCGCCGGTCCGGCTACGCCATGCGCTATCATACGTACCTCAACATCATTGCCGGCCTGCTATCGACCGTCGTGCTTATCACCGGCTGGTTTGCCGTTGGTCCCAACCGCAGTCTCACCAACCCTCACCATGGCATCGGCATTGCTATCTATACCCTCGTTCTCGTCCAAATCATTGGTGGCCGTCTTGTGCGGCATCTTGCCGGCCAGCATTCGCTGCGTCTGACCCTCCACAAGTGGTCTGGCCGCACTATTGCTATCTTAGGCATCGTTCAAGTTCCACTCGGTCTCACTCTCTACGGCTCGCCCAAGGTCCTCTTTATTCTCTACAGTATTTGGATGGCCTTTTTGTTTTTCGTCTACTTTGTGCTTAGCTATCGCCATGAAGGTCGCCGTGAGCGCGATGTCTTTGTTGAGGAGCACTCCGAAGCCCCCACAAAGGCTTCTGGTGGCGGCATGCTTCGCTGGCTGGGCCCATTGGCAGCCGGTGCAGGTGCCTGGGCGCTTCTGCGTGGTCGCAACAAGAACAGAGAACGGTCGCCTTCGCGCAGTCGGCGTGACAGCCGGTCTCGTGTTAGCAGCCGGAGCCGCAGTCGCAGCCGTAGCTACTACACCCGCACCGACTTGCAGTCGTCGCGGAGAGAGTCCGACAGCTTCATCTCAGATGAAAAAGTTCGCCCCAACCGCAAGCACAACAGCGGCGGTGGTTTCATGGACAAACTGTTTACCGCAGGTGCCGTTGCTGGTGCGGGCGCTCTACTGACGAGCTTCATGTCCAATCGCAAGAAGAAGAACAGGGATGAAGAATACTCCGCCGTCGCCACAGACACACCCAGTCGCCCGACTCCAGGCCGCCTTACACGCCCGCCCCCTCGCCGCAATACCGCCCCTCTGAGTGAAGTCAGCTACTTTACCGAGGACACCCGGACCGACTTGCCCGGATCGCCCACTCCTGGTCCTAGACGCCACAATGGCCCATCTGGTGCTGGTGCCGCTGCAGGTGCCGCTGCAGGTGTAGCAGCAGCTGCAGCTCTCGGAAACTCGTACCGCGACCGCGACAACTCATACCGCAGCGAACGCCCCATTACTCCTCGTCCATCTCATCAGCGCGCACACTCTATCCAGGACCACACTGTCGACGGATCAGACTACTCATCGTACCGAAGCCCTTCAAGACGCACTCCTCCTGCCAGCTCTAAAATCCCTTCGGCCGGCAAGGGACTTCTCGGCGGAATGGGTCTTGGTTGGATCGCCAGTAAATTCAGCCGCCGCCCGGAAAACGACGATATTGAACGCAGACGCCGTGAAGACGAGGACCGTCGCCACGGATCACGGTACACTGGCGATGGCTATGGTTCTCCCGTCCGCCGTGATAGACGCCGCCCGCCACCTGCATCTCTCCCATCTGAAGTTACGCAAACATACTCTGATATGTCTGATTCTGTTGTTGAGCCATCGCTTGCACCAACGTCTGTCCCAGGTGCTCCGCCAGCTGCCGGTCTGCAGCCTGGCTATCCTGTGACACCCGGAGCCAACACAAGACAATCTCACTCATCGATTCTCCGTTCACGACACGACATTGAGCCTATTGCAATGCCAGAAATGCCGCCTTCATCCGAAAGTGACTCTATTCTACCCGCACAGCGTCGTCGCTCAGGCTCACGCAGACGCGCAGAGGCAGAGGGTCTCGCCGCCGGTGCAGCAGCAGCTGCGGCAGCAGGTCGTAGTAGCAGCCGCAGGCCGTCTGAAGATGGTCGTTCATCGACATACCCACCACAGTCCAACCAGCCATCTGCAACAGTCAAGGTTAAGGTGCATGACGACCGGGGTGGCAATATCACACTACGCAGATTCACAGAGGCGGAGGCGGCAGCAGAAAGAGAACGCACAGGGCGTGGTAGCAGCCAACAGCGGCGGCCACACACTGCGGCTGACTCGGTCAGCAGCCTCTCCGGAAATGAATCGCCCAGCAATCGTCGCTACCGGAGAGATTCGAGTGTACGTCCATCAGAGGCTGCCGAGCGCAAGTCTGGATCACTGCAGCCTTCGGCGCCGTACCAGTCAGCACCACACTCGAGCAGCAACGTGCTCAACCCACCAAACCCACCCTTTGCAGGCGGTCGGCGACCCAAGGACTCTGCATACTACTCGGGCGGCCAGGGTGCACCCGGTCCTTCTGGCATGAACCCAGTAGCTGGACACACGATGACGAGCCTTGATAGTCCTGGTAGCCACGGGACATGGAGTGCTATGAGTCCGTCGCCCGCTGCTGGTGCGAGCAGCACAAGACCTCCAGATGTGTCGTCCAACGCAGCAGCAGAGCGGCGGCGAAGACGGAGGATGGAGAGAAGCGAGACGGGGAGACAACCAAAGGTCGACTACCAGTAGGTAGGCTCGGCAACTAATGGCCTTTATGAACTCTGACTACAGACTGTTTTGTTTTTGATTTTCTGTTTTCTTCTTTGAAGATTTTCTGTTTTATTATCTATTTTTGCTTGCATTCACGGCCGCGTTTCTGATTTAGATGTGTACGTTCACACCATCTGTGCCAAAATTAGGCGTTGATATTTTGCTTTTTATAATTTATGAATTTCTCTCGAGTCTTTTATTTTTGATCTACTTTCTGGTTTTGATTCTTGATTCTTGATTTTATATATTTTTTAATTTTACGATAAATACACTTTTTTCTCGGTATTTTTCTGCCTTTCTTACCTGAGAGGCTGTACCTAGTACTGGCTGTCAAAATTTCACCTCAGTGATAACTATTAGATACTCCTTTACCCATAATCTCAGCATTTCGAAGAAAGTCAATCTTACAGTTAGTAGGGGGAAGTAAACAAACGGCGCTGATTACATAATCTAAGTGATTGCAGCCGCGTTATCGATAAGCCACAACGCGTCTTCCACCTGGACCCCTCTCGCGACAAACACTCTAAATCCAAACAGCCTTGCGACAAGCACTTTAAACGCCTCGTTTCTTGCCCTGATCGTTACCGACTAGCACAGCATACTGCTAGAGCACTGCTCTAGTCTTTTATTTGCATCAAATCCCCTCACCGCGACTACAATGGCTGCCACCGACGCGACGGCCGCATCTTCCAAGACGGCGACGACATCACAGACAGCGCCAGACAATGCGCCAGCAGCAGTTGCCGACGAAGCCATGACAGACGCCCCTCCAGTCGAGCAAAATGGCAACACATCACAACCACAAGATCCGCTGCTGCAACCACCACCCGACAAAGCCGCCGCCGCGCCTCCTCCGCCACCCCCAGCAGGCCCGCGCGCAAGCCGTCTCCAGGACCTCTTCAAGGGCAGCCTGCAGCACACGCTCACCAAAATCAGCTACGAAAACTTTGCCGCCTGCTATCCGACCGCCGCCGCGCGCAACCCCGTCACCCTCCAGGCCGTCCACCGCGCAATGATCGACCGCCTGCGCGAGCTCTGCTCGTCCGAGTTTGCCGTCGTCCTGCGCAACCGCGACGTCGTTCGGCGGCTCAACGAGCTGGAGGTCCTTGCGGCGGATGCCAAGAAGCGGCGCGAGGCGGCGCCTGATTCTGCGACACAAACAAAGAACAGAGCGCCGCATACACTGCCCCCAGAGACGGTCCTGGCGGCCCACCTGCGGCCACAGCGGCGGCAGCAGCGGCAGGCGTTGGAAGAAAGGCTGGCGGCAGTGCAGGCCGAGAATGCGGCCAAGTTTGCGCAGCTGGCGGTGCAGCAAGCAGAGGCAGAGCAGCTGATGGCTGCGCTGGAGCGGGCGCTGGGCGATGCGGCGGGCGCGGCGGCACTTCTGGACGGCGACGACAGCGGCAAGGAAGGCGGCAAGGGCCGGGTGCCGCTGCTGACGGAGCTGGCGCGCGAGACACGGGCAGCGGAGGCAGAAATGAGCGGAAATCTACAGGGATGAGGTGTATGGTGCTACATGACGTAGCTTGTGGCGTTACATTGGATTTACATTTGCTGGTTTTGGCTTTTCTTTTTGTTTACACAGCGACCTTGGATAGCGTTTGGGTGTTGGGAGTTTACGGCTGTGTATATGTGTATGGGTTTTTCATGAATACAAATTGTCTACAAAGTAATATGTTGTAGTGAGGCGCCAAGCGCGAGTCCGTGTTCCATTGGCTTTTGAGACATATATACAGAAGATGGCGGGTAAAAACTATCAACGTAAACAACATGGCAAAGATAACAAGCGAAAGAAAAAGCAGCAAAATGCGAGAGGAAGAACAAAGCCAAACAAATATGTACATGGCAAATGACAAAAGAAAGGTGTAGAGATCGTGTGCTGGCCGAATATGTTGACGGCTGACGTTGGTGCTTTTCATGTAAACGTAGAAGAAAAAGAAGACGAGGCTAAATGATAAGTTGCAGCGCAGACGTAAAACACATAAGAGAAAAACAGAAAGAAAAGAGAAACCGAGATGAAATCGACAACTACAACCGCATGTTCTCGGTGTGCAGGATCTGCCAGGGGCCGGGCTGGCAGTCAATCTCGCCGTACCAGGGCGGACTCACACGAGCCATGTTGCCCGTCTTCCAGTCCACCAGCCACTGCTTTCCGCGCACAATAATGTAGTTGGACTTGCGCGGGCTGCGGAAGAGGAGCGTGGCATAGCACAGCTTGGCATAGACCATGTCGTGTGTCTTGGTCCACCGCTGGGCAGGCTGCCACTTGCCTGTAGCAGCATCAACAAAGTGGTGGTTAGAGGTGGCAGAGAATCCGCTGCGACCGCCAATGCCGGCAACAGCAGCAGCTGGACCACGAGAAGGTCCGGCAATACCCGTATCGTCCCCACTGCCGTCGTCGTTGACTTTGCCGTTCTTGAAGGTGACGGCCTTGAGACGATGTCTCTGGGCCAAGCGAGAAGTGATGGTGCGAAGGGAAAAGCGAGCACCGCGCCGGGCACCGAGACTGCTCCCACTGATGATCGAGGGTGTGCTTCCAGTGTTCATAGCACGTGCAGCCGCACGCTGCTGAGCACTGACATGATGAAGTGGCGCTGCAGTGGAGGGGCCGGCAACAGTCGCTTCAGACGCCTCGGACGGTGATGCAGACGTAGATGAGGCGGTGGACAGTACAGACATTGACCGAATAAGGCGCTGTGGGTGCATGTCGCCGCTGTCCTCGGTCAAGGCAGCCGATGCGGCGGCAGTCAGAGACTGGCCAACACGCCCGGGTTTTGACCGAACTCCGACTGGAGACTCGGGACGTGACATGGACAAAGGAGTCGGGAGCGGTGTGATCTCGTCGGCAGCTTCGTCTTCGTTTTCGCTTTCCCGTTCGCTGTCGCGCTCGCTTTCGCGGGCACGATCTTCTTCGCGCTCCTGGTCCACAATGGCCTCAGCTTCCCGGTCTCGGCCTCGGTACCACCGCACCCGCTGGACACGCGGAATACTCTGGTCGCGAGGGAAGTCACGCTCGTCGATGGGGGCTGCCACACTAATAGCAGCAAAGAGCGCATCGAGCCACTGCACAAAGGTTTCGAGCTCGACGCAGGAAATCAGAAACTGGTCAGTCTCGGCACGGATGCGGATGACATAGCGGCGTCTGTATGTTAGAGAAGAACCTTCACAGAGGGGGTATAAAATGACTTACTTTGTGTAGTCGGCAGCAATACCGACGTCCGCATACGAAAGACCGTAGCTCTTCTCGAGGATGCCTTTGCGTAGCCAAGGAGGCCGGTCCGGAGACACACCCGGGCCGGTCTTGGCAGTCCGGCCAGCCCAGCTGCGGTCTTTACGGCACTCATAGACCTCAAGGGCGGTTCCGTGCAAAACAATATACGAGCTTCCCCAACGGCGGTCTTCGGCTCTCTTTGTCGTGTTTTCAATTTCCATTTTCTTTTGGAAGACGCCCTCAATATGGATATCGCAAGAGTATGCTGGCAAGACGTCGTCGTCAAGCGGCAGAATCTCAGTGACGAGTTCCACGGATGCCTTTTCCTTGCCCTTGCCTTTGTCCTTGCTCTTGCCCTTTCCTTTGGACTTCCCTTTGCCCTTGCTTGTGCCTGCGGCTTTACCCTTTGCTTTAATCATATCGTCCTCGACGCCCCGAGAAGATGCGGCCACGGCGGCAGTGTTTTTGCGGATCAGCTCCAAGTCGGCCTTTTTCCGTTCCGCAGCCGCAGCCTCCTCCCGCTCCTTGCGCCGGATCTTCTTGAGAGTTGCCTCGTACGACGGTGGCGGCTCATTAGGCTTTCTTTCCACAGTGAAGACCTCGCGGTAAAAGTAATCCTCCTCGAGCGATGTGCGGCGAGTTAATGATGGCCGCAGTGCTGCTGACGAGGCCGATGAGCGTCTTGATGTATTTGACATGACATGTTGCAGGCGTTCAGCATCTCCCGCCATCCGGTAATATGACGATGCTTGGGACATGATGGGAGAAAGGGTGTCCATGTCCGCGGTTGCCATGGTGGGCTGTCGTCGGTTGTCGTCGGCTTGTTCAAAGCAAAATTGATTTGAATTTTGATTCAAGTTCACGATGCTGCCGCTTTGCGATGCCGATTTGATATGCAATACCCGGATATCCCTCCGCTCGCGACCCCGGCCGTTCCGGATTTAACGTCTACTGCAGTCTTGTCTCCGTGGTAATATGCTGGTGGTGCAATGTCGTGAGGATCAAAGTGACAGCAGAAAAGCAAACAAATGAAATCAAGGGCGACTTTATGAAGCCATGAAATGCAGGGGAAAGGAGAAGACAACAATGAAATACAACAAGAAGGCGGCAGTCCACGAATCACGGCCGAAAACGAGGGATGCAGCGCCCAGGCCTACCGCTGAGAAGCCAAGACAATGGGGTAGAGGGAAACGGACAAGCCAAGCCTACAGCCACACAGGGTTGACAAGACCAAGATAAAGGAACAAAAGAGCGTGGGAGCAATGCAAAGATGCGAGATGGCGAATGGCAAAGAAAAAAAAGAAAAGAAGGAAAAGTGGAATAGAAGGTCAGCGGCGAGAAGAGTCCAAGGTACAAGTAAGAATAACTTTGCATCAGAGATCAGAGACGGAAGGAGGGACCTGGTACCACAGGTACGGGCGGACTGACAGACACGGAATACGGCAACAGTGGAACTAGCGGGAGTCTAACAAATGGTCGTATTAGGAAAGAAACACACAGCACACAAGCACACCCACCAGGTACGGGCACTCTTTGTACGCGAGCACTAGCGAGGAGCAAAAGGAAGTAGGAAAGAGCGATGGGCAAAAGATACCGCATTCAATAGTCTCCGGTAAGCGCAATGGCGGTAATACTCTGTAGTGGCTGTGAGGGGAAGGAGCGACGGGGAGGGCATCTAAACAACGCAAGAGCGATGGATGGCAAAGCCGCCCGACTTCCGCTGTAGCATTTTTTACTATCATGGCAAGAGCGTTCCTGCTTAATAGCTGGTATTAAGATGCGAATTACGAATGCGAGTATGCTGAGGATAACAGGGAAGGGGCGTGATACCCAGCCGTCCACCTCTGCCCTGCCCCGGAACGGCGGTAGATCGACCTGGAAAATGCCAAGAAAAGAAGGAGCGAACGACTGCACTACTGCACTAACAACGCAAGAGTCCAGGCGAGCACTTTAGCTTGTGGATCTGGCAGAGGCAGACCAGGAAAGAAGTAAGTGCGATTCAATGTGCCGTGACTTCCTTTCTCAGATTTATCTCATGTAGTTTAGGAAGGCACAAAGTTTGAGGGTTCAACTGACAGCTCATGTCTCAAAATCGGCCAGCGAAATAGACACACTAGAAGCACTAGACGCACTCTTTAGCTGACGCAAACGAAACGTAAAGAAAGCGAAACGAACCAAAATATCACATAATACCCTAAACAAGCCCGAAAAAGCCAATGGAGAGACAAAGAAAACTGTTGAAAGGCGGAGAACAAGGGGAACGACAGGCGCCAACGAGGGAATTTCAGGGCAAGAACGAACGGCCAGTGCTAAAAATAAAGAAAGAGGGATAAATGGAAGGAGCAGTCGTGTTCGAGTAGCGTGGTATAGATATTAGCTAATGATGTGAGTTGGTGAAGATGAAAAAGTAGAGAGAAACGTACAGTGAAAAGAAGACAAGAGTGCAGAAACTCTATTCAAAATCGCGGAGCACAATGTACAATGCATACAGGGGAATCGACGAATGTCAGGAACAGCAGATCGTTTAGATGGAAATGGAAAATCAAAAGACGGAAAACGACGAGGAGGTTGGGCCACGGCGACGGTGAGTCTGGCGCCATTATTCGAGGCTAGGATGTCTGTCTCTACTCTGTATTTACCCTGGCGAATAGCTCTTTTTCCACCTGTTCCGTCTTACTCGCTGCTGTCGTTTTCGGTCTTTGTGCACTAGATCCAATAATGCCTTCGATCTGAGGGGGTGGCTTAGCCGGCGATGGAGGCAGGCAGTACTGAGAAGATGGCATTCGATATGAGAAACAAACAAACAACGGAAGAAGCAGACATAACTCAAGTCGGACTGTAGACTGATACTAGACAAAGCTTGACACTTTGAACTGCTCTTTTCGGACAAGCTGAACTGGACAATGTAACGCCATGGAGGAGTCGAGATACACTGAGTAGCAGAGTAGCAGAATACTTAGTAGAGACTGCAACAGGATGACACCATCGATATCGATAGCATGCTGCTGTTGCCAAGAGCGCCTCATTTGTTGCACTCTCAGCTCGCCTCGGCCTTCCCAGACGAGCAGCTCGCTGATGCATGCCATGTATGTGCATCTGGGATGATCACCCCGGATGTTGGATGAACATCATGGAGTTTGTAGGAGTCGGATCCTGTGGAGAGGCATGCAACATGTGTGGGATAGGATTGAGATAATTGTATGATAAACGTAATAGCCAGGCCAGCCGGATCGACGAGATATCTACCGGCTCTGCATTGCCTCGTCTCGCACCCTGTTGCATCCATACAAACAGACTTGAAAAGCTTATTTATTGCTATTATTCTATTTCATAGCATACTCTTGCCGCGATCTGCGCCAAAGTAGCCACGCATCTTGCCTCGATCTGTACTTTGTATTGCTTATTCTTCGGTCTGTGTGTGTTGATGTCTGAACGGCATCCTCATTGGCGCTCGCTGGATGCTACCTATCGCATATCGAGCATATCGACCTTCCACATTCAGATCCAAGGCCGCTCGGGCAGGGATTACGAGCTATTGCATATGTCTGCTGACGGCACTTTGAGTATAGGGTACAAACAATACTGTATATCTTTGTTGATTGTTTTCATGTAGCTATTCTAGTATCATAAAAACACTCAAGCAATCGCTTTTGAATACTAGACCTCGCGTTGATGATTTACTTGATTACATATAGCAGACAGATAAGCTGAGTTGGTTAAGGCGCAACGCAACGTGGTATTTGTTGTGCATAAAGTCACTGTTCACTATGATTAGATTCACCGAGCAGACATCACATTGAATTACGTTTGGGTAGAATGTTCTTATACATATTATTGAGCCTCTCCTTCGTACCCCCAATCTATATAGGTTGAGATCTCAGCATAGATGAGATCATATTGTTGATTTCTTTGCGTCTTCCGGTTTTCGGCACAATGATACGTGCCGACATCATTGTCTGGCCGAATTCTCATAAGCTATGGTAGGATAGGATATGGAATCGAGATGAGGATAAAGAAATAAAGAGGTATACTCTAGATAGCTTTGATAAAGATTCTCCGAAAAGAATATTGTCCACAGCCGCCTATAGACGGCAGCGAGGATGGTAAAGACAAAGGAAATTGAGTAGTGGCCAGACACGATGACGGCGTGTTTGATCAGAGTCGGACTGGAGAGGTCATAGAGACCAGACCAGAGGGCGAGAGAGGCGAGCCGTAAGGCTCAAATGGGAATAAAAACACAGAGCGGAAATGAAAATGGGAGTATTGTAACATTAGAGAAAAAAGGAGGAAAACAAGCAGAACAGAAAAGCAAAAACTCCTTCCGCCAGAACCAAATCCGAACTTTTTGTCTCAAAGGCTTGGGTAAAGAAATAGACAGGAAATAAAGGAGTAGAGGAGTTGTAGAGATGAGGGTAAAGAAACAGGAGATAAAACGTGAACGCAAAGAAACAAATGCGAATGGGGCGAAGAACAAAGAAAAGAATAAAGGCAGTGATTCCATAAAAACAAGAGAACAATGCTTTTGATTCCCCTTTTAAGCCGCCGGTAATAAAACATGCCGACTCCAATGTCCCCGATGTTTAGTTTTGTTGGTTCAGCAACGCTATGGGCAATGCAGTAATAAGAAAGATGGATGTGTAGTGTAGAGTGAGTAAAGAGTAAAGAAGATGTCATGCGCGCTATCATCGTCATGAGGATGGTGAATGGGAATGGTCGTCGGGCCCGTGTCGGTGCCTTTATTCAAGACACCGGTGAACCACAGGACCAGCTAGTACCACACGGAACCTGACACATTCTAAGCGGCCAGGTTCTGGGCACCACCACGGCCACGGGGAGCACCGCCAGCGCCGGCGCCGCCACGACCACGGTTCTGGCCGGTGAAACCGCCACGGCCGCCGTTCTGGCTGCCGTTACGGCTCTCGAAGCCACCGCGGCCACGAGTAGGGGCGTTGCCGCGGGAGTTGGCGAAGTTGTTGCTGCCGTAGGCGCCAGCCTTGGGGCGGCGGGCCTCGACCTGGATGGTCTCGCCGTTGATGGTGTGGGGGTTGGCAGCGACGGCGGCCTGGTAGCCGGCAGGGGAGCCGAACTCGATGAAGGCGCAGTTCTTGGCGCGGTTGATGTCAAAGTACACAACCGGGCCGAACTTCTCGAGGTGGGCACGCAGGGTGGCCTCGTCGACCTTCTCAGTGACGTACTTGACGTAGCCAAGAGCAGAGTCCTTGTCCTGGGGGGCAGCAGCGGTCGACTGGGGGCGGTTCTGGCGCTTCGAGTCGTTGCCGGCAGTCTGCCACTCGCTGCCCTCCTTGGGGGCGGCAGCGGCAGCATCGGCCTTGGGGGCGGCGGCAGCAGGAGCAGCAGACTTGGGGGCAGCAGCGGGAGCAGCAACAGCAGCCTTGGCGGCAGCGACGGCAGCGGCGGGGGCAGCAGCAGCAGCAGCGGCAGGCTTGGCGACGGGACCAGCGGCAGCAGCGATGCGGCTAGCCCAGGTCATGGGCTTGGGAGGGCCCTTGGGCTTCTCGGGCTCGGCGGCGGCGGGAGCGACAGGAGCGGCAGCAGCAACGGGGGCAGCGGCGGCAGGGGCAACAGCGGGAGTAGGAGCGGGCTCCTTGGGCTCCTCGACCTTGGTCTCGGCCTCCTTGGCGACCTCCTCGGCAACTTTGGCGGGCTCAGGAGCAGGGCTGGCAGCGGCAGCGACAGGCTCAGCGGCCTTGGGGGCAGCAGGCTCAGGCACGGCAACGGCGGGGATGGCGACGGCAGGGACGGCGACGGCAGGGACAGCCGGGGCGGCAGCAGGGGCAGGGGCCTCCTTGGCGGCCTCCTCCAGCTTCTGGTCGACAACGGTGGCGTCAAGCTCGGGCTTGGCAGCCTCGGCCTCGACAACCTCCTTCTCCTCGGCCTTGGGCTCCTCAGGGGCGGCGACAGCAGCCTCCTCCTCGGCGGGAGCGGCAGCCTCGGTCTCCTCCTCCTCGTCATCCTCGTCCTTGATGTAGCGGAAAATGTCGTTCAAGACAAAGTAGCCCGAGGGCTGGACGGCCAGAATGAAAGTCTGGACGAATTTGCGGGAGTCCTTGGAGTTGTTGGACAGCTCACCAATGACCTGGATGACGATCTGGTCGAGGGAAGCTTGGGTGTCGACGTTGGAGACGCGGACCTTGCAGTCCTCGAAGCCGAGCTTGGCGATACGGTCCTGGATGTCCTGACGGCCAATGGAGACGGCGGCAATCTCGGCCTCGTTGCCCGAGACGAACTGGGACTTTTTGCTGTAGAAGAGCTGTGGATGTGAGTATGTGATGATGCAGGTATGAGAGATAAGATATAAGGAGGTGACTCACGTGCAGACGGCTAGGGGTTTTGCTGAGGGTGGTGTAGTACTGCTGGACGAACAACCAGCCGACCTCGTCCTTGGACATGCTGTATGTGTTAGCATTGTATCATGAATCAATATAAAAGCGGTGGGTGACACGTGCATCGATGATGCCATGACAAGGGGGTAGGGGATGAGGAGGGATGGAGGGGGGGTTTGTTGACATTGCGATGAAATGGGAAATGGGTATGGAAGACGCGACAGCTACTTACTCGGGCTGGCTAGTGCCGTTTGTAGTCATCTTGATGGCTTGAAGTGTGCGAGGTATCAAAGACAAGGGTCCTATTGGATGCGCGCAAGGGCGTGTTGATACAAAGTCGATGGACGATGTGTCGGGCAGTCCGGGGATGCTGGACTGTCGTGTGGGAGCTTCGGAGCTTCGGCGGATGTGAGAGGGTGCGCGAAGCTAGAGGTCGAGACTGAATCTAGGTGAAGTAGATTCAGAGATGGGACGAGTCGCGAAATCGGTATGGATTGCGAGTCGAGAGGATGGCGGAAGCAGACGCAAACGAGGAGAGCTTGCGGGATGGAGGGGCACTGGCTGGGCCGAGGGCGATTGAGAATAAGGAAAGGTGATGAAGAAGATAAGAAAGTGATCAGTCGCGAGGTCGACCGATAAGAGCTGATATGGCGAGGTTGGGTGGTTGGATAGAGAGTGGTGGGTGGTTGTGGATGAGGTGGTGGTGATGGTGAGGTTGAGGTTAAGGTTGACGATGGGCAGGTGTGGTTAGGTTTCGGAGGACGTGTGTGGATTGTGAAGAGAAAAAATATCTATATATTTATTCGGGTTAGTAGACCATGAAAAATTGGACCCCTTAAATGCGCCCTGATTGGCAGGCGCGAGCTTGGGGCATGGGGAAAAGTGGACTCTACCGCGAACACAGGTGCAGACAGTGACAGGGAGGTCTTTTAAGAGTGCAGGTACTAGCAGCAGGCCGCCATAAGCCGACGAATCTCGACCGATCTAGGTACCCTATGGGCGCTAGCGGGAGAGCTCTGGGTTTTTGCCATCACGAAAGTGGTCTCGTGACCATTTTGGCTGTATTTGGAAGGCGGTGTCGTATAAGCCGCGGCTATTGAGCAGTGTTAGTAGACTGACGGGGGAGTAGAGAGTGAGAAAACAGCGATGAGTCAGTATGAATGCAAAAGTGAGAGCATCATGAATGAGATGAAGGAAGTTCTGTATATTTTCGGCCTAAATTAAAAACAACATTAAATAGCCTGTCCCTGCAGCGGCTACATAGTTATCGACAGCAATGTGCTTAGTCATCATCGATAAACCGTAGACGGGATCACGAACGGAGTGATGTTCTCTTAGATTTGTTTGCAAGATGCGCTTCGATTCCAAAAGTATATGCCATGGCTCAAAATAGCCTGGTAGTGCTGTTTTGGTATATATATCGGCCGGGGTGATCAGCAGCGCCCAATCATGACGTGGATGGGCTGAACGAATGGCTGCAGATAATGCGAGGAACACTTTATTTATGCTTATTTGCGAGAGACAATGTTATGGGTCTCGATACAGGATAAGAAGGAACAGAATGCCGGCCCACTGGAGTTGCTGAGTGCGAGGCGTCAGATCGGACAGTACTTAAAGAGAAAAAAAAGAGTCCGAGAGCACAGCCTCAACTAGCAGTTTTACTGTAGCATTCAAAGCCGACGGGAATGAAAGGAAAGAAGAATGGACGAGAACAAAGCAATAAGAATGCAGAACAATCATCAATAGTTGGTCTACAATTTTTCATGATGCCTGGTTGAGCTCATATATCGCATCCAGGTCGGGACTCGGCACGCACGCCGATCCCGACGGAGAATCTGGCGGAGAATAAACCAGCAGGCCGAGTACAGATACAGAGTAAACGCCCAAACACTCGGCTTCTATCATCTCACTTCGGTCTCAACTCTTCGTCTTGTCTCAACATGTGATGTGATGCGAAGTCTGCCAGTCATCTCAGCCTGAGAGATAACACTAACGGTCTGAGCCTCGCTACGCGCAATATCAGACGATGGGTCTTTGCCCAGATGAGAATGTGGCCGTGCCGGGGTCGACTTGGGTGTCAAGGGAGTGAGACGGCGTTGGCAAAAAAAGAGTCCGACTGCTACGGTAGAGTGGCTCGGGTTGACGTCTTGACGTGTCTCGATGTGAAGCAGAGCCATAGGGCTGGTTTAGGCAGGAGGTCTTGCTTACTCATTGGTTGCAACCTCACTCTCACTCCCAGTGAGTCAGTCATGAAGATAATCAAACAATCAAATAGAAAATTATGTCGGGCAAAAATCAAACAAAAAGAAATCAGCCTTGCATCCAGTCCTTGTCAACTGACAGCTTCATGACGGCAGCATGGCAGCCGGAAAGACCCATCTGCTTAGCTGGATCTCGCTGTCTCAGCCGCTCGCTTTCTAGGTCCTCAACACGAGAAGAATTCAAAACTCGCACTATGATTCCCAAAAGGAATACGCGCATTGCAATGTGCTAGCTCTACTGCTGGGGCACTCCATAAATGAGAAAAAAACATGGCAAGCTAGCGACACTTTAATTCGACACAGCCAAAACAACGCCCACTCTTGGCCTGATGGATGCCATCTTCGTAAGGGCAACGGCTCGTACTATGGCATTGAATCTGGATGTCGGTCTTTATTGTTTAGACGCGATGTAAGCCTCTTGTTTTGACCTTTTTGTTGTTTGTCTGGTCCCGATTTTGATTATTATTGTTTTTGATTAATTGCTGCCTACTCTCGCACTTAAAGCTAAGACCTCGCATTGTTCCCATCGGCGTTTGGGTCTTGAGGTTCCGACGTCTTCGTCACCTTAGATTTTTGGGTTTGTTATTCTGGGCGGCAGATAGAGACAGCTTGTGAATAATTATAAAGATAATGCCCGACCCGTCATTTTGTTTCGGCTTTTTATAACATCATCGTCGGCAGTCGTCTCCAACACACCTTACCCATAATATCACCATCAACACCTACACCCCGACCACATCATGGCAATCGAAACGGATTACTACCCCTACTATAACCCGTCCGCGGCCGCGGCGGGTGTAATGTGCGGTCTCTTTGCCATCGGCTTCGTCGTGTCCGCCTTCCAGACCGTCCGTTACAAGTCGTGGATCTGGAGTGTCATGCTTCTCAGCATTGCCAGTATGTTGACATCTCCGGCGCAGACATCTACAGACATCTTCAGACACAGACTAACCTTTCAGTGGAAACCCTTGGCTTCGGCGCGCGTATCGGCTCGGCCAACAACCACACCAACCGCACCCTCTACATTGTCCAATTCTGTCTCGTCATCCTCGCCCCCGTCTTCATGGCCGGCATCATTTACGTCGCCTTTGGCCGCATCGTCTTCCACGTCGTGCCTGCCGAGCACCGCACCACCCGCCTCCTCTGGGTGCCGCCGCGCTGGCTTACACCCATCTTTGTCTGCTTCGACATCTTTTCGCTGCTGCTCCAGCTCGTCGGCGCCGTCATCATCTCGGGCACCCAGGTCACCGACAAGAACGCCGCCTCCAAGCTGCAGACGGGCAAGGACATTGCGCTCGCCGGTGTCAGTGCGCAGATCGGTGCCTTTGGCTTGTTTTCTATCATTGCGGCACGCTTCCACTTCACGTCGCGGCGCTTTGCGGCGGCTCTCGAGAACCGCTACCAGCGCCTGCCGCCGCCCGAGGGCAACAAGTTTGTGACGTTTGTCGACGACCAGAGCAAGCGCTTCAAGCCGGAGTGGCGCAAGTTCCTCTATGTCATCAACTTTTCCTGCATTATGATTATTGTAAGTCTTTGTATCAAGAAGGAAGAAGAATGCGTCCTAACCATTAGATTCGTTCCATCTACCGTGAGGTTGAGTTTGCCACGGGCAAGGACGGCTACACCCAGCAGCACGAGTGGTTGTAAGTAGATACTTCGTTCGATTTCTTGATTTCTTGGATAACAACGGCAAATGCTAACATGACAGCACCTACGTTCTCGACGCTCTTCCCATATTCCTGCTCGTCCTTGCATACACCATTACGCCGCCAGGTGCCTACGTCTCAATGGGCTACCGCCAGCAGCCCAAGAACAAGGACCAGGCATCGCCGGAAGCCTACCCAATGAGAGGCATCTCTTCCTCTGATTAGGCTTCTCATCAGAGTACAAAGCCATTCAGTCGCAATCTCGAATACTGGTATGGTAGCATCATGCTACCTTGTTTGATCGACTCCCGGATAAACAAAACACTTTCCTGGATTTCCCCGATTTTTCCTTTCCTTCTTTAGTATTTCTTCCATCTGTTTCTTTGTATCCTTTGTATTTTTATTTCTTCAACATAGAGCCATAGATAATACCATTCATACCTTTTCACGGCTGCCTCGATATGTCCGGCGGTGAGCTAACCCATTTGCCATTATCGCATTGCATTACCCCGTCCGCGGATGCGACTGTGCGCCAATATGTGCGCAGGTCATGCATATATGCAACTACTTTGCAATTAGGATGACAGCAGACGTCGTATCGGCGAGCAGGGTAGCTCTAGGCGGCATATCTGTTGCACTGATAGTTGTCAAAGGCTTGGCTTGCAAGGGGTCGGCAGTGGCGTTTATCTGATTATTGAGAGCCTTACTTTGCACAAGTTGGTAGACGAAACAGAACACTCTGTGCTCAAAAGTGAGACTCCGTGCTCGGGCAGTCGGCCGATTCTTTGTGGCCAAGCGTGGCCGGAAGGATGCACGTCGCAGTCCCCCGAACCGAATAAACGGATTTGTGTGTGCAGAACTTTGTTTCTGGTCTGCATTTATTTTGCAGAGTGTCTACTTGCTTACTGCAAATCTTCAAAGCTTGTCTCGGACAAATACAGGAGAAAATGAGGGAAAAGGAAAAAGGAGAAGAGAAAAAGAAATCAAACAGAGCCTTTAACCGCCCTATCCTACGCCCTACGCCCTCAACTCACATCTCATAACCCACTACGACTTATACGAAGCACAAGTAGAATAACTACAAGTTCTCACTGTCAAGACCAAACAATACCACTACAAGGATGATCCTCCGAAATAAAACGCTGTGCAGCCACCACAGCCAGCCAATGCAGCTTGCTGCCAATCTATCCTGAAGACGGGCTAGGGCGCTGCAGCCATATGTCGACCAGGACTCCCAGACCGGGGAACAGGGAGCGTCTAGGAGCGCCTAGCAGCGGGCGGGGAACGGATGAACACGGGTCGTCTATTTCTACCGTATCTGTCTATTCTGTCGTCTGCCGTCTGTCTTTTGTCTGTCTATTCATAAGATTATCCCTGATGTACAATGTATCGGACAGAGGGCAGTCGGCCGAAATGCAGGGCGAAATGCCGAGAGCTTTCCGGGCAACAAGGCCATGTACAGAGCACGATGCAGGGATACTTTCAAAGGATCGTTTAAAGAATAGATACAAGGATAGATGCGAATAGACGCAAATACAAATTAACACGGGTAAGAACGCAACCGCCCCGACGACCCTGCCTTTGGTGTTGCTGTTGGTCGACGTTGGCCACATTCTGCTCCCTTGGTACGCTGTTAGTAGCACTGTTGGTAAAGCTGTCTCGGTGTACCAACAGCCAGTGATCGACCTGCTAGCGAAGTGGAAGAAGAGTTGAGGTAGTAGAAAAAGGGACCTCTAAGGAATGGCGGCTGTTGGTCGAGGCCAGGTCGCATGCATGATTTTGCATGGATTCCGATTTGCTATCGTCTCAATTTTCTTCTTTTCGTTTCGTTTCTATCCTTCTCTGATTAAATTGTTCTTCTTTAATCTCATTTCTCTATCCCATGTCTTCCCTTCGCTAGCTACTATTCCATGATACCCTACGCATCTTTCCGGCTTCCCCTCTTTGACCTGTTGCGACCATTCGGTTCTTTCGCACCCGTGTCTCGCTTGTCTTTCTTCCTGTTTGTTCCTTCTCCTCATTGACGGCTTACTCAGTAACTATTCTGTATTATAAACTATTTCTTTGATTTACTTTGATTCCGTTGATTTTCTTTGATTCTCTTGGCTCGGCTCTTTTACTACACCGTGTCTCTTTTTCCAACAGCATTTATGCAGCCAGGGTCGGCTGCATTGCTGCATCTGCAGAGTGGGTGTTGCTGAGCAGTCGTCTGAGCTCGTCTGCGCAGTATTCTAATTATTCAATTAGGATATATCAAAGACGCCGTCTGCACAATGGCCTGACGTCGAATCACCATGCATGGCTTACATAAATACGTGCTCCTTCCTACTTTGTCGCACCGAAATCGCCTCTGTTGCACAACGGGGAAGAGACAGATGCCCATACACAAAGTACAGAGTAAAGCCGGTTCGAGGAAAGAGTGAGACAGGTCGACGGCACAGCTCCTCACTTGCAGCTGTGGGGCATGCATCTGAAGAAGCCGCTGCAACAAGAAGGAGCGATCTTCAACCACACACCTTCACCTGTATTACAAGTTGTACCTTTCCGTAGTATCACAGCCAAACTTGTATGCAAGATACTTGCATGGATGCCAGCCTGCAAGTACATCAGCCGCGATTTCCTCTTTGCTCTTTCCTAATTCCATATCCTCTGTCCCTCTTTCCCTCTCTTGATTTCTTTCCTTTCTCGCTCTTCCTCTGACTGGTTCCTTCCTGTTATTCCTCTTCTCTACCCTTGCCTTCCTAGATTGATCGCCCACGGGTCGCACCTGCCTGCTCCGTATCATAAATTGCCCGACGAACGCTTTAAGCATATATTAGTCTCGTCTGCCCATTTCTACACTTGGCTCTTGCCGTTTCTGCTTTACATCTGGGATTGCCTTGATCGCGTTATTGCCTTTCTATTCCCATCTCTACTCCCTTCTACTCTCGCTACTCTACCCCCCTCCTTGCCCTTCTTGGCCTCCACAAACCACAATCACAACCACAACTACTGCACGCTCTCCACGACCTTCGTGACCCTCCACAAGTCCACAAGCACCACCACAGCAGCGAAAGCCACTTTACGTTATTTACTCTGTGCATGACCGAAGCCGTCAACTGATCCACGGCCTTAATATCGGGATCGCCAAGACGGATGAGCCCGCCTGATTGGAACCTCCCCCTTTGCCCCGACGGTATTCCCGGATGGCAGTTCATCAGAGTCGGATTCTAGCTCAGCCTCGTCGCACATCAGCCAGGCAAATGTTTGTCTAATCTAAGCACGCTTACTCGCCACCGGCAATCATCTCAACATGGTCTTCTGTGGCAAAGCATCCTTGAGCTGCAAGAACTGTCGTACACGACGAATCAAAGTGTGTACCTGTGTGTTCTGTTTTCTATTTGTCTTGTTTATAAAAGCATGAGCTAACTAGTCAGTGCAACAAACAGGAACCCGAGTGTTCACAATGTGTTCGGGCCGGCAAGAAATGCCCCGGGTACCGAGACCAGCTGTCCCTCTTATTTAGAGACGAGACAGTCAAGGTTCGCAAGAAGTTTGAAGAAGGCGATGCTACCGGGTCACTCTCACCCGAGGACACCGTGGACCACGCCCAGTCATCTCCATCAGACACATCAACAGAGCCGCAAATACAAGAGCAATCTCCTGAAATGTTAGCAGTCACAGCATTACCATCACATGTCAGATCAGCAGCACAATTCCCAGCAGACCAGCCAGGGACCGGCCGGGTAGAGGACAGAGAATCATCAAGTCTCTCTCCCGAGAGTACACAAAAGCTGGGGGAGGCTCTAGAGTCATTCGCAGGTAGTCTTGTCGCTGTCGGTGATAACACCGCCATCGTTATCGAAACCGGAAAAGACAAAGACCTGCACGCAAAAAAGCAAACCCGGAGGCGATCCAGGATAGCCTCTCATCATGCACTGCCTGGTGCCCAAGGAAGTACATCCATAGAAAGCATAATGGCTGCAGCTCAAATGGCAACCGTTCAGTCCATTCTTCGCGGGCCTGGCCAAACACCTGTTGAGCAGGGCCTACACTTTTACCTGGAGAACTACCACTACGGACACCCAGAATCACCTCCAAAAGGCGGCGATATAACCGTCCATATTCCCTGGATACTCGATCCTTCGGCAAGGCTGATTGCATCGGCAATTGGTCTGGCCGGCCTGGGAAATTTGGCCGGCGACGACCAAACACGAATAACGTCCTGGCAAAACTACTTGACCGGTCTACAGATGACGGCCAAAACGCTTAAAACACCCGACCTCGCGACACTAAATAATGCCATGCGGTGTATTGTATTGATGGCCATGTTTGAGGTCAGTCTTTTCGGTTTTCTTTTTTGCATGACGATAAAAAGACAGTAATTAACTAGCTAGATCGTGAGAGGCGCGAACAAATCATCCGGAAACGCAAACGTGCATGTCATGGGAGCTGCTGCCCTCCTGCGTCACTTCCTTCCAGTCCTCCCAAAGAGACTCAATCCTTATCGGGGCTTGCTGCAGCTCTGCTTCTCCTTGGTACGTCCCACTTACGACTTTTGGTAACTTTATCGTCAAGCCAAGACTAACAGAAGTAGCTGATACCGTGCATCGGGTCAAAGACATATGTTCCACCTGTCATTATCGAATACGTGACTTCTACATACCGAGAAAAGCCAAAGGACGATCAATTTATGACAGAGTTGCTGTTGCTACTCTACGAGCTCACCAATCTGTTGGCATTTATTGAGACGCAAGTTTTGATAGACGAGAGATCTGACATTGCTTCCATTGTGGTTCAGACTTTGCAGCTCGAATCGCGCCTCATTACATGGGAGCTTGATATATCTGGAGAGGGAATATGGAAATATGAAGAGTGTGAAATAGCTTCGCTACCGCCACAAGCCTGCTTCAAAGGCCGCTTCCACCGCTACTCGGACATCTCGACTGCACGCATCTGGAGCTACTACCGCTGGGCACGAATCCTGGTGAATCAGCTAATCCTGCAGTTTGTCGACAGATGCCCGATATCAATAGCGACGGCTTTGATACAACTCGGCGACGCGGCGAGCCCGTCTGTGTCTGCCTTAGTCGACGTCGAGCTCAACCCTATAGAACGACTGCGAAGTAAAGCACTGCGTATTATTCGGAAATGCGCAGAAGATACTTTTGCCAGCACACCCACCAACTGGCGCCATCCAAGCATACCTCTAGAGGACTATGCCCAGATCGCCTCTAAAGCTCCCGTATACGGTGCAAACGGTGGCACCGGCGTCATTACTCTTATGCCGACACTGTTCCACCTGCAGACAGCCGCATGTGCGCCCGGTGTGCCCCACGAGGATTGGAAGTGGGCTTTGGATGTTATCGACACCGTCTGGGCGTATCTCGGTTTGCAGCAAGCGCGGACACTAGCTGATACGATGCGATCACACCGTGATGCGCAGCTGAAGCGTGCAGCGTCAGAAGAAGCACTCTCGACAGTCGTTTCTGCAAAAGCGTAGCTGGCCGTCTCACGCATGTACAGTGACGAGTAATCTAAAATTATATTCTATCTTTTGTCTAGCCTTCTTTTGATCTTGGTCATTGGTCATCTGCTTGTAGCCAACGCCTTTTATATACAATATACAATGTGATAAATCATAAGCAGTTCTACTCCTCGTACACCATGCTGTCGTCAACTTGGCTGCGGTAGCGCTTCTTGTTTGGCTCGTTGGCCCATGTTTCGGGCAGTCCCAGTCCCTTGGCCGGGTCCTCGTCGGGGAATCCAGACTCGCGCCGCAGCTGCAGGACCTCTTCGCGCATAAGCCAGGCCGTCTCGGATCTGATCTTCTGTGCCTCGGGGCCGTACTTGAGATCGATCTGTTTTGTAGTATCCTTGGCCGTTTTCAACGCCTTGGCCTCAGCGGCCAGGCTCTGCCAGCGCTGCCGCAGATCGGCAAACTTCTCGGGCGCCACCGTGTTGCCAAAAACGACACGCACCTTTTTGCCGATACGGGGGATAAAGCGCGGGAACTTGCGCTCCTCGTGCATGATGCGGTCGAGGCCATCGATGAACATGGGCACGACGTCCGGTGCAGGCTCGCTCTCAAGAATCAGGCGCGCAACACCCCACTTGAAGTAGCGCAGAGCGCGGTCCTGGTGCTGGTGGACCATGCCCTCGGGGAAGATGTGCACCCAGGCGTGGCGGTTGTCGTCAAACGACGCTGGCGACGGCCAGCGATCGACATTGTTTGTAGAGAAGAATGCAGGAGATGTTGTGGATGGTGCTGAGACGGGTACTTGGATAGACGAGGCCGAGCTGTGGTCCGTCTTAGCCGAGCTTGAGCTCTCAATAACCTTGTAGCTGGTGGAAGCGGGCAGGGCCGACAGCAGACGGACAGCCTCGTTCATAACGGGCTGGAAGAGGCCGCCCCATGGGGAGTGCCTCAGGCGGTGTGTGGGCAGAGTCTGGCCGGAAAAGAAGAAGCGGCCAATGCCACTGGAGAGTTAGCCAGCTTCCAGAGTGATAATCAAGTCAGCCAATGCTTTACTTACTTGCTGGGATAGCAGATGTCGTGAGAGCCCAGGCTCCAGCGCAGCTGCCGGTGGTCGTTTGTATATTTTGATGGGAGTGCACCCCAGACAATAGGATCGTCGAGTCTATATTCGTTAGATATTGGCATGAGATGGGTGAGATTATGGTATTCGTTATAATGTGTTCCTGAGATCTATGAGATCCGTGACGCTCTTTAAGAGATTCAGTCTACCGCCCACTTACACTGAGATGTGGTTGCTCACTATTTTGTCAGTTTGAAGACAGCATATACAATTTTCAAGAAGCACTACTTACAAGTCAACAGTCCACGTTTCCGTGCCGCAACATTCTTCCGCGAGTCAAGAAGCTGCAGGAACTTATCCTGGCCAACAACTTCGACGCGGTTGAGACCGCACAGGAACGAGCGGCAGATGAAGCCAGTAGTCGCCATCACGAGCGTCGAAACCCGGCCATAGGCCCGGCCAATGGGCCGCGCTTGCACCTTATCGACCATGGCAGCGTCGGCTATGGGTTGTAGAAGCGTATCGCCGCGGGGTTTGCTTTTCTCGTCGCTCTTCTCGTCGCCGCGCCGTCGTCCTCCTCGAACAGCTTTCTCTTCTTAAAGGCCCCGCGAGAACACTGTAATGGTGTCCTCGATCGTCCTCACAAAGGAAAAAATATATCGTGTCGTTAAGGGGTATAAAAGTCCATTATAAAATGAGTATATGTCGTCATATCAAAGTGTAAATCGTGAACACTTGTCGCAGACGTTGACGTTCAACAGCCTTGCGCTAAAGACGGAAAAAATAAAAAATTACAGCCAACCACGGGGCAGAACCGGCTCACACTGTCGAACTCAAGAGCTCCTGCCATGCTGGGATACGCTAAAGTTTAGGGAAGGCACGGTGGAGCTGGGTGCTCTACAGTGAAGACGGCAAGTGCAACGGCGAGTTATTACGGCAAATGCGGGTCCATCTTTCAGCACTTGGTGGGGAAGGAGCGACGGAGCTCTATCTGTCGCATGTGTCTGGCTACCCATCTCATTACCCTAGAGCCTGGATTGCAAGCTCACCACACCTCCTCTCAACACCTCACTTCTCCACGGTTCACACGACGCACACAGTCGACACCTCGCCACATCTGCAATGGCTTCTACAATCCCCTCTATAGCATGTCTCGGTGTCATTGGACGCAATGTAAGTCAAGCACACTGCTTCTGCGGCTGCTCCCAAGCTGACCCCCTTTCTAGGACAACCCCCTCCACATCGCCATCTTCCCGACCTACGATGCCGCCACAAACAGCCTTATACCCGTCCGCACACCACTCCAGTTCTCCTTAATACTCTGCGGCACTCTCGACATCTTTGCACAACGGCCATCCGGGACTGCCAGCGGTGCAGCGTCTGCCGGGGCCGGAACTGCGGGTGGCAGCGATTCTACCGGCCCTCTGCTTCTACACGCCCTCGATGACCGGCTAGCCGCCTACGGTTACGAGACCAACACAGGCGTCAAGCTTGTTGCTGTTGTTGATATGCGTGGACGCCGCGGCGGTAGCGGTGCGGGAGCCATGTCGTCGAGCTCGAGTGCCGGTGGGGGTGTCGGTTCCGGGTCGGGGCGCGGTGTGATTGGGCTGCGGGAAGCTGAGCTGAAGCCCGTGTTCAAGGCGATGCAGGCCGAGTACGTGAGCCTTCTCCAGAACCCATTTTACGACCCCGACGAACACTCACCGCCGACTGGCCAGGGTGGCAAGAAGATCACCAGCCGCAAGTTCTCCAACGGCATACAGCGGATAGGAGAAGCTTGGATCCCGGGTATCGCAGGCTTCTAGTGGAAGCAATTTGATAAATCACGATACACGGCAAAGCGGAACCAACCTCGGACGCAAACACAGACTCGAAACCTCGAGACCCAATCTCGAATTTATTAGATACCCAAATCTCAAACACCATTCGCCCGTTCAGCATCAATAGCCATTAGAAAGAACAAATGTTTCATATGGCACTTCGTCCTGGCCTGCCCACTCTCTATCGATTGTATGTACCACTTTGCTCCAGCCGTGTACTAGAGCCCGCCAATAGCACACCTCGGAAGCCGGGCTGAAGTAGCCCCCGTCGAGAAACAAGCCCTGCTGCCGTGCCGCTACGCCTTCGGCAGTTGTTGGATTTGCATCCAACCAGGCCACGGTGTCTTCTAGATCCGACCAGTCGGGTGCTACAAAGACAATATTGGCCTCGTGAACCGGGTACGAGACTGGCCAAGACCTGTGCCCAGACGGCTTCCGGGCCGCTGCTCCACTGTTTCTCTGCATATTCCGATTTCCGCGTCTATCTCTATCTTTTTTATTCTCCAGCAAATGGCTGCTGAATACTGGCTTGACCAGGTGTGTTGTGTGCTGCATCCACAAGATGGGTGGCGTGATGGTGATGCTGTTGCACATCTGCAGGAATTGGAAGCGCCCACTGTATGCTATGCCTTCGGTGTGCAGCACATAGCGATAGCGGCAAAAGTCTTCAATTGCCAGAGCGTTGCTTGCATTATGTCCTTGATGGTTGTTTCCAGCACCGCCGCCCACCCATTCGAGAGCCTGTACGTCAGCCCAGCTTTTGTCTTTGGTGGCAGCCAACAGGTTCTGGCGGAGATGGGGACTGTGCACAGAGTTGAAATAGGATGTTCCCCGCCAGACGGCTTTTGGGATTTTGTCAATAAATCTTGGGTACGCCGTCTTTTCAAGCTTTGTGATCGCGGTTGCAGCGCGTGCCATGGAGCCGACAAAGGGCAGCTTCCAGGCCCAGAAGGAAAAGTGCGGCATGAGAAAGGTTCGATCGTTTGGGTCTTGGCTGCGGAGGGCCGGGTCTATGGGTCGGCTGTAGCCCCAAGCGGTGCCAAACGGCTGGTCTTGGAAATTGAGGGAGAAGACTGTGTCAGGGACTGGCTCGGGCGACGTGATGAGGGCGCGGTGCAGCTGGTGCAAAGCTGCCGTTCGTGACTGTGACATTGTGTTAGATTGAGCTGCTAGGAAGACACCTCCAGAATCGACTACCAACATTGATCATCTCGTCAGAAAGATCTGCCCGCCGTTGGGCATTGATAACGTAGATCTAGCTGCGTTAGCATATGTTCTATAGAGTTTTTTTTTCAACTCAACTTGCCTTTCCATCCTTGATCCGTCCCTGCAGTGGTCCTGCTTCGCCCGTGTTTTTCAAGAGAAACGGACCCTCTGCGACAACGTCGTCGATAGACTTTATCAGTCCGGGGAAGTGGGTATCGCATTGCGCTTGGGTCAAGGTCAGACTTTGTTGGGTCGCTAGTGATGGACGGTGCAGCTGCTTGATTTCTGCAGATAGCCCATGTGTTGTACTCGGGGTGAGTCGGTTTGCCAAGTACCAGCAGAGAAAGACGGCAAACAGCCCGCAGATGGCAAGTCGGCTTTGTCGTGAAGCCATGGCTTGGGCATTGGAGACGAGGATGTATGGCTGCAAACTTTATTCCTTGGATTACTCGTCATTCTTATATCACCTCCTTCACATTCTATCGAGCATGTATGGCATCCCGATTGCAGCCTTCGGAACTTGTTAAAAGGTCCCCTCGTCAAGTGTGGTTGGCAATATAAAGGGTCACATCCATGATCAATCGGGGAAGCAGTACGCCATTCTTTCTGCAATGCCTACCAAGTGCCAGGCCATACACTTCTATGGGGAGTAGTTCAATATTTTTTTACTAAAAGTGTCTAGATCTCCAGATGTTCGCATCGACAATTCTGTCATGGGGTCTCTTGGCCTCACTTTGCTACTTTTCAACAAAGTCGGGAAGCGCATCGAGAGATGCTTACAATTTGGAAAGATTGTCATTCCAACTGACCAAATTATTATAATAGGACTTTAAATCCCGAATCCATCTGCTCTCCGCATTTGATATGATTGCATACGAGGTGTGCATTGTCGCCAAAAGAGGAGACACGGCGGGACACTCTCCGCACTGCAAGGCTCTGGCATATGGCAGTCCCGTCGGTGCAGGTATAGCATCTTTTTATACACTTTCAAAATGGACATGCATAAATTCATTCATTGCTAAAAGTGCATCTTGCTATCGGCATGCGTGTCATGTCTGGGAGGAGTGCGATCAAGTCTGGGAAAAAGTGGTCTGACGGCAGCCAATACCGATACAGAGGACTTGGGCGGAATACGTAACTAGAAGCTCTCCCCAATATATATCACGATTGTCCAAGTCTTTTTATTTCTTTCACAGAAGAGATTCAGCTTTCTTCATAAAGCTGTCGTCTGATAAGAGGTGATTATGTAATCAGTCGTTGAGATGATGTCACTGCCACATCGTTGGGCGTGAATTGAGCCGCGGACAGCCACCAACCAACGAAACTCAAATTCAATGGACATCTGTCAGAAAGCCTAAATCGAGATCCAGACTGCCAGTGATACAAGCGAGTTTATCTGCAGATAAGATCAACCCCGGAAACGTGTCTCTGAAGCTGTCCGACGTGCTGCGAGCTTCTACAGCTCCATGCAGCAGTCACTAGACTTGCCAGTATAATCGTATTCTGCAGATGAGAAGTCAACAGTAAATCTCGCTGGCCGAAAAAACAAATACAGAGGAAACGAGGAATATCGCAAAAAGTGCACAAATGCGCGTCGACTTCTGCCAAAAGTTCGCACTGAAGCTCATAAGAGTACAGTGTCGTCCGGTATGGAGTATCTCACGTGGTCGTCCCAAGATGGCATAGCTCACCTATCCGATTCTATTCACCTGTGCAGCTCATGATGGAAGGTACGGTGGGTCCTGTGTGTTGTCGTGGACAGCGCATTCAAAGCTCAACAGCAGGAGAGCAGCACCAACGAGCCAATCACAACACATTGTTGGGGCGCAGGGAAAGGCGGAGAGCAGGCGGCTAATAATTTTAATGGCAGAATAAATATAAAAATATAAAACTTAATTCAAAAACAAATTCAAAAATACATACCGAAATACATCTACTCCAATACAGGGGCATTCTGGCCCAGAAAAAAATAACAAAAATAACAAAATACAAAAATAACAGGCTGCATGAAAAAAGCCCATGAGTGAGCAGAAGCAGGCAGACCCAACGTGAATCCAAAAGTCATCTCCTCCAGAGCAAAAGTCACCGACGTGCATCGACGCCCAATCGCCAAACGCACCTTCTATCTGAGGCTATCAAAGCCCGTTTGTTCCTTCCGACTGTGCTGTCACAACTACTAGTACTTTCTACTACCTGGCACTTTCCTTTGTTGCCGTCACTTTGGCCCTTGTTTTGCATCGCTCCTTCCCTGCGCGACGCTACTACAACCTTTCCTATCACACCTCAGTCTATCTACATCCGGCGCATCTCGCATCGCCATCGCCATCCCTCACCATCGAAAAGTCGTCGGCACCAATCGTCATCATTTCCATCGATCTCATCGACCATACTCGCCGTGTCGCATAGCCTGCCATCACAATACTATCATCGGTTGCAAAATAAACACCAGCGACAAACCCGCGCTTCCGATGCTTCACCAACGCCCCGTCGATAGATTCTGATCCCCCTTTTCACCCTCAATCTAATCACGAGTCGGCCCCTTTTCATCACACGCGTCACACCTCTTGTCACTCACCTAAACAACACCTCCAACGATGTTTTCGCCTCACGAAGGTGGCCCGGCCACCGCTACGCGATCCCGTCGCCGCCAACGCCCCGTCTCAACCGACAGCCTGGCACAGCAGCCCAAGGCCAAGCGCCAGCGCCTCCCGCTCACCGAACAGACCTTTGTCAACCCCGACGTCCCGCCCGAGATGTTCCAGGTCCAGAACGACAAGGTCGCGCGCCTCAGCTCCAGCTCCAAGCGCGACAACATCGAGAACCAGACTCTCGCGACGCCCAACACAAACCTCTCAGTCTCAATAACGCCTGCCCCTAGAAAGGAGCTCAGCGTGCGGTCAAAGAAGACCAAGGCCGGCGAGCGTATCAGCAAGGGCGACGGCAGTGTTATTTTGGTATGTTATTCCTCGACATCTTTGCCTTACATCTTTGCCTTTCTGATCAAACGCGCATTACTAACACCATCAGTCGAGCAACAGCGCATACACGGTCAGCAAGCTACCTGCGTTGCCCGATCGGCTACGGACAGACTCTGGAAGTAAGTTTTTCTCACGCAGACATGAATCCAATTCACCCTCGTCTACTAACGCGACTGCAGCCCGCCAACAAGGCACTGTCTACTCCTCCAGCGGCTACGCCGTCTCCCTTACACACACTCACGCCATCGTGTGGCCCTACACCGCAAACAGCCCGTCTCCCGAGACGTTCACCTTTACGCTCCCCTACCCATCGCGACATGCCTCCGACCCGCTTCCTCTCGGCGCCCTCGCCGCGCCTGCTGCTTCTTCCGAGGAGCCCGGCCTCGTCGTCATCATGCCCACGACCGGCAAGGTCAGCTACTGGGAGTCCATTTCCAGCGCCGCCACCCTCGACTTCCTGAGACAGCAGCGCAACGGCGTTGAAGACTCTATTCACGGCCTCTTCTCCGGTGAGCAGGTCATTGAGATCACCAACGCCGAGCCGGCAGGTTTCATTCTCCTCACGAGCAGCGGCCGCCTGGCCTACATGAGCGTCCGCGACAGCCACGGCCGCCCTGCGATCTCGGTCCAGTTCCTTCGCACAGCAACTGGCGGTGCAGCTTCTGGCGGCTTCTTTGGAAGCATCCGTCACGCGCTCAAGAACTCGGCACACCGCGAAGATGTTGTTGCTGTCCGTGCCGGCCCTCACCTGAGAGTGGGTGAGCGGTCCATAATCGCCGCGACGTCCAAGGGCAAGTTCAGCGGCTGGAAGATCCACCGCGGTGGCAGCCACGACGCCATCTTCGAGTCTGAGGCCCGCGAGCCTATTATCGCCGCCATCCGCCAGCAAGATTCAATCGTCGACAGCACCGAAGGCGAGTCTCTCGAAATTGTTGACTTCACCTATGTGCCCAAAGGCATCGACCGCAAGTACACCGAATCGGTGCGCTTCAGCAACGCCATGGAGTCCGACGGCGACTCAATACACCAACTGCTTGTGCTTGTTTCGCTGCCGGGCAAGCGCCGGAAGCCATACTACCTGGTCGAGCTCCTCGTGTCGCCCGAAAGCACACTGGTCGGCATGGTGCGCCCCCTCAACTCGCTCGCATCGCCTGTCAGCAAGCAGCACCAGACTACGGGTCTGCGGCCGCGTGTGTACCTTCCCAAGCCAGCAGTTGTCGCCTATGTCGTCTTTGACCGGGCTGTTGTCATTGCATCGCTGGCACAGCCCCCCGAGACGCCCGACTCTCAACTGCACGGAGAGGCCAGTTACCTTCCTTCTACATTTGAGGATATCATCGACCTGCGCAACGACGGCCTGTCGGAGATTGTAGGCTCCGGTGTTGAGGAGCCGGTTGGCCTTGCGCCCGAGTCAGACGCTGTCGCTGGAGTGGTCGGAAGCCGCGTCCACCGCCACAAGTCTAAGAACCCGGCTACTGTCTTGATTGTTCGGGGGGTCGGCGTTGTGCGCGTCGCGACTGTAGACGTCGAGCGCTTTGTTGGCGAGAAGCCACCCGAGGTGACGGCCAAGAGCAAGCTCGAGCAGGCCGTGTTCTACGGCATCAAGGACGACAACCCGCTTGTGTTTGAGGGCAAGCGCGACTCACAGTTCACGGATGAGGAGATTGGCGAGGCCGCAATGGAGCTGAGCCGTGACATTCTCGGATCCAAGACCACATTCACTCCCAAGGTGCCTGCTTCGCTTGAGAGTAACTTGCGCATGCGTGCGGGCTTCCTTGACCGCCTGATGTCGCACCTAAACGCGATGCGCCTCAACCTGAGCCGGCGCGTGCGGTGGCGGCTGCTTTCAGACGCCGAGAAGATGGCCACGGCTACCAACATGTGGCTTCTACACGAGCAGTTCCTTGCCGACCGTGCCGACGGTAAGACGTCTGACCGCAAGACAATTGTGTCGGAGATTGTCGAGTACATTCACGAGGATGAAAAGAAGAACCCCAACCGCGAGGCTGGCGAGGTGGACAGTGTGCGCTACTTTTTTGTCAACGATGTGTGGCGCATGGACCTGTTTGTCGCGTGGGCATACGAGGTGATCAAGTATGTCTACAAGGACCAGCTTCTCGATGACCGGGGTGTCACACGGCTGTTGTACGAGGGTGTTGAGGTCAACCAGCGCGCTCTTTTCGGTGCCATTCAGTACCGCGAGAGCAAGCTGTCATTCTACGGCCTGCTCAACGAGGAGCTTGAGTTTGGCATTCTCGTTGAGGGCTACGAAGGTCTCCCCGAGCCCTGGACGTCGACCTACTTTATCACCAACAACGCCAAGCGCCTCGTCGACCTGTGCTGCAACTGGCTCACCCAGTTCTATCCGAACAAGGTTGCCTCTGCGGCCGCACCCGATGTTGGCCTGATTGAGTCGATTCGCGAGTCGCTCCCCGATCTGACGGACCGCTATCTGCTTGCCCTGCTGGAGCACTACCGGTGGGCACAGACGCGCGAGCTCAAGACTGAGCGCGACTTTGGCGAGCGGTGCTCCAAGGCGTATGCGGAGGACCGGTACTCCAAGATCTTCCGCCTCAAGGACTATGGCCTGTGGGAGGACGCCATCGCTGTGGCCAAGAAGCACCGGTCGATCAATGCGCTTGCGGGCATTATGGTCGAGGAGGTGCGCAAGCTGCGCAAGGACGCACTGACTGTGGACGCGGGCACGCTGCGGGCCAACGAGAAGCGCGCCGAGGCGGTTGCCAAGGAGCAGCGGATTGCCGAGTACTTTGACGAGTACGGCGAGCCGTTTGCGTTTGCAGTGTACGAGATTCTGCTGCGTGACGACGGCATCAAGGCGGTGCTCGACTTCCCCGGCGACAAGTCTGGGTTTGCGACGCGGTTCCTGCGCGCAAAGCCGGAGCTTGCCAAGATCTCGTGGATCAACGATGTCGAGCGCGAGAAGGATGTCGAGAGTGCCGCCAGCACGCTGCTGAACCTGGGTCTGGACCGCGAGCAGCAGGTGTGGAACAAGAAGATCGAGCTGAGCCTGGGCAAGCTTGCGCTGCTGGCTGAGCAGGGCCCTGGTTCTCTGCCGACGCCGCGCGAGTCTCTGTCGCCGTTTGGCGGCGCTGCGGCCAAGAAGGAGTCTTCTGCACGCACGGCCGCAGCGAGCGAGGCCGACATTGACAAGGTGGACCGGCAGCTGAGCATTATCAAGATCCAGGATCTTCTGTACACCTGGGTGCTGCCGTCGATTGCGTCGGCTGTCGACGAGGCGGCCGAGCTGCAGCTGGCCATGGAGAACCACGCGACGCGGATCCCCAAGCGCCAAAAGGCGGTGCTGCACGTGTTTGAGGACGGGCTGAGCCGGCTCCTGAAGCACGAGGCCCTCGATGCGTTCTCGCTGATCGATGTGCTGACGCTGATCAACACGCGCCGCGAGGATGTCGTGATCGAGGAGGACGTGTTCTACCTGGCGCTACTTGTGGCCGAGGCGGGCCTTGTTGGCGAGGACCGGCGGCAGGCACAGCGTCTGATCTGGCGGCGCTGCTTTATCCGCGACGACTGGACACAGATCAACAACACGCAGCTGCAGGACGACGAGTCTACGGCTTTGATCCTGGGTTCCACGGCGGCCTACTCCACGGCCTATGTGATTGCCGTTCAGCGTAAGTTTTGTCCCTCTTTCTTTATCGAAAACCTTTCTTTTATAAAAAACCAAACTAACAAACAGACAAACTCGATTCGACTATGGCCCGCAGTGTGGTCAAGCCGTCCGAGGCGCTTGGCGTGTACTCTGACGCCGACGACGCGGCGACGGTGTCCCGGTTCAGCAGCATGGAGGACACGTTCCGCGAAAAGCTGATCGAGGCGATGCGCCAAGAGGACACGCTGCTGCGGCGGTACATTGAGAAGAGCCGGCTGGACGATTGGTGCCACACGGCGATTGACGTTGCCGCCAAGGCCGTCGACGCCGAGATGGACCGGCTGACGGGGCAGGGTCTTCCCCTTATCAAGGGCAAGCTGCTCGGACGTCAGTGAGCGGTTTTCTCGGATTGAAAATTTCATACAAAACAGGATGGAGATTGCATAAGATGGAGGATATCACGGCGTTTTGTTTTTTGTGTCTGTCTTTCTTTCGCTAGTTGGCATACTGGTCGTTTCTCTACTCTTTTCATTTGTTGTATTGCTTTCACAGGACACCCGGCACGTCTATCAGTCTGTCGTCTGTCTGTATTTATCTGTCATGCTTATATTGGCTTCTTTCTTTTGTTTTATTTTGTTTTTCATCTTCTTTTCTCACTTCTTTTCTTGTTTCGTTATCTTGTTTTATAATCGTTTAATCTACCTATTCGACTCTGCTCACACAAGAGCCAGAGATCCAGCAACAGACTATCAAGCTCGTGCAAAGTTGTCTGCTTTACTATCATGTTCACCGAAAAGAAAAAAGAAAACGCTGAAACAGACGGCCATGACGCGGTCCTGTTTCTTGTTATCGTGGCAGCTGTGTCTGCCAAGGACCGGGCTGGTGCTACTGCGTCGGACGTGTATCAGGCCCTTGGCCATCCCGAATACCACGCATCCGAACCAGTATTCCCGTGCAAGGATGTGGGCTAATCGTCGCGGAAAGGTCGATCTCGGGTTTAAACTATGCAGTGTTGATTAGTCATCTTTGGAGTTAATCGAGGCGGTCATCTCATTATGTGATTTATATGCAACGAATAGAGATGCAAATAGGCTACGCCTTGTTTTCATTTGTCTATTCCTTGTATATGCTGTATGTATTTGTGGTAATATTGACATGCTGTTTAACTTATGTTGGTTTTTTTATGTATTTTATTCTTAATATGTTTGATGTGCAGCTTATTTTCAAATATTTCAAAAAAAAAAATCGCAAAAAAAGAACAATATTCTTCAACGACTCCGGAACACACTGGTTTACATCTACTTGCTAGACAGCCCATGACTGATAGTACAACAGCCTAGAATATCAAACAGCCCAAATATCCTGACGTGACGACATCGATATAAAACATCACAACCTACGAAACACCATACATTACACCGCAAGATATCACGCAGATGCCAACCACACTAGCCTGCTAGCTACAGCCTACCCCATACAGGCACAGCTGATCTGGCACCGAATCCAGTCTAATCCAGGCCGGCCCAGCTCAAGGTCGCATTCACAACAGCCGCTCGAGCCTCGCCACGTCTGCATGATACACCAGTGTCTGATGTAGCCCTGGTCTCGTGCAGCAGTGCTACTCAGTAGTCTGCCAAAGACGCCAGAAATACTCTGTAGACAGCTGTAAGCATAACGCTGGCAGATTAGAGATCTGCCTGATATATCGTTGCCTGACCTCTCTGGCACAGCACATTCACTGCCACCAAGAAGGCTGACAACACAGCCTCGGGCTGTACAGACGTGGCCATTGACGGTTGATAGTGGTTTAATTGATGTAATGCAAAGTACCGATTCAACGAAGAGAGAATATCTTTATCCTACGCAAAATCCCATGGATTTGATGGAAAAGAAAAGAAAACAATAAAGACCCTTACTTCAACCAAAACCCGCCTCAGCTCGAAGTACTTTCTAACAAATAACGAGTCATCGATCTAGAAGAATAGAACAAACGGAGTAGAAGAATCGAATTCATAGTCGGAGAAAGAAAACAAAAGCAGAGAAAGGAAAAAGGAAAAAAGAAAAGAAAGAAAATTCGAAATTTAATCGAAAGGAGAAACGAACAAGCGACCCACATAAGGGTGGATACCATCGTCTGTTCCTTGGGCATGGCCGCCCGACAGCAGCCCTGTAGTACTCAGTACAGCACTCCAGCTCCCCTACGGCGTGCCATAGGCTACTGAGTAGATCGCCGCCGGAGACCGCCCTTCCTTCTTTTCTTCTTTCCGTCCATTTGCCCCTTTTTTCTGCGCCGAGTCTCCTCTTTATCCATGCATCCTGCAGCGTGCACGGAGTTCTCTGTGCTCTGAATGCTCATTGCTTGCTTCTGTGTGCTACAAGGCAGGTGCGTGCCTTGTGTCTGAGAAGGCAGCGACTGGCTGGCACGCGACGGTCGCTCCTGCAGTTGGGTGAGCAATCTTCTTTGTCATTTCGACTCTTGCCTGAATGGCCTCGCCCTGTTCTTCGCTCCTTCCTTTCTCATCTTCATCTCACCATCTACAATGTACAGATACTCTTTACATAAGATACGAAATTACCCCATAGATAGCTCAGTCCCGCTTTTCAATCGAATGTACCTCTACACAGCACACACACCAAAAAGATACTTGCATTATTACACGTCTTGCTGCAACCCCGTCCTGCAGCCACATCAATGCAGACGCAGTGACAGCAACACAGGCGCATAGCCAGCACGACAATGCAGAGAGCAATGCAAAGAGAGAGCTCCTCTCGAGATTCAGACGAGAGACATGTAAATATACGTCGAGGTACAGCCCAAGTGGGCACTGCGCTGTTGCTAACACAAACGGGGATGGCGGCCGGGAGGAGGCCCTGATGTTGCCTTTGTCGACGATGGATACGGGTCTCGTTGCTCTCGTATCTCTGTAATGAGACCCGCCGTACTCAGTAGGCTCGTGGTGAGCAAAGTGGTAGCAGTCAGTGAGGTGAGTGTTGTTTGTAGCTCTTTTCAAAGACAGCCATCGTCAGTACCCTCGGCCTCGGCGAGATGAGAGCAGCACGCAGCCAAGCACAATAAACATGGGACATGGCTGGTGTAGATCATTGCGATACATCTCTGCAGTGCTCTCTTCTCGACTCCATAAACCCATAATATCTCAACATTCTATCTTCCATCTCTCCGTCTAGCCATCGCGAGTGGAATAACGCCGACAGATCAACACATGTCGAGAAACGCTTGCCAGACACACCGTAAGATCGAGTGTTTCCGTGGCATCGCCATGTATCTTATTTCTGTAGGAGTTGGATTGTATCATTCATTGTGTTGAGCAGCGGTTTTCATCTGTATTCTGCGAGTCAACGTCCGTAGCTTGATTACATAAAATGCTGCAAACAAAGAACTGCGCTATATCGGCGTTCTAGCCCGCTAGTCGCCTCTACTTGGGCTAGTTAGGGGCGGCGGTTCCCCCGTCACTGCGCTTTTCATTCTTAAACTTACCCGCAGAGGTTGCCTTGCAGGCAACATGCTGTCTGCATCGCTCTTTCCGCAAATGCCAGTCCTGCGTCTGATATGCGTTGTCGTTCGTTCTTTCCATTCGTGATTAATAGCCTCGTTCTTCCTGATCGCAAGCCTGACAGCTCCTTCCTCATCTGTCACAATCCGTTTGCACGACTCGCACCAGCGATTCTCACTGCTTGTTCTGCAAGCAGCGACTCGGCCATTGGGATGTGGATACGGGTCCTGTTGACGTTGACCGCCATTGCTGTTGACCTACTCTTAAGATACAGAGTGCCCTATTTTGTCGTATCAACCCTCTGTAATAAGACGCTATACTGGCCTTCAGCGCTCCTAGGCCTTTCCGCAATAGGAGGAAGGTGCGACCGTGCCTCTATTATCCACAAGTAGAAACCTCCCCCGGGCCATAACCCAGATTCAGTGGTGGTCTGTCCATCGCTGCTGCCGTATTTGACTGTAATCACACAGCACTTGCCCTTACTCACTCTCGGTCTCTCTTTACAGGCCTTCACACCTAAAATACAGCGTATCTGCCTCTTTTCAGCCTCTATCCTGCCTGCACCTGCCTCCTCATTTCTGGTCCCCTCCCCATTCGCTCCCCATTTTTTTCAACTGCTTCTGGGCTCCCCTTCCTCATTTCCCTTCCCCTTTCGGCGCTTGCCTCTTTTCCCTTCTCCTCCCATCTCTCGGTCTCTCTCTCTGTCTCTGCCCTGAGTCTCTCCAGTCCTCTCCCTTCTCACTCTCACATCCTCATTTCATTTCTCGATCTTCGAGTTTTGTGACATCTCTCTTCCGCCTCCCTCCTCTCCCGCCCTCTCTCTACCTCCCCTTCTCTTGCGGATTGCTGTCGCCAGCTTCCTCTCCTTCGACTCTTCGACGACAACCTCTCTCTTCCTCTCTCGCCCTCCCCAACCCCCGAGCGACCATCCGACTCCCAGCCGACGACAGACCAACCGACTCATATCTACATCTACATCCACCCTCTACGCTCTATTCTTTCGTCTACGTCTTTACCGCAGCTTATCCCAGTTCGAGCACGGCATCAATCAACCCAATCAGCTTGACAACTCAATTGACTAGCATCGTCTTAATTGGCATCGCATCACCACATCTCCATCTCCATCTACACCACCGTTAGCGAGCTGTCTCCGTCAGCTCGCCCTCTCACTCTCTTTCGTCATGGCCTCTTCATCGTCTAACGTCGTCGGTGTTCACTACCGCGTCGGCAAGAAGATCGGCGAGGGCTCGTTCGGTGTCATTTTCGAGGGCACCAACCTCCTCAACAGCCAGCAGGTTGCCATCAAGTTTGTATGTACATTAGTGTCTATGCCATGTGATATCGTCTCGGCTCCTCCAGCGACAGCTTCTAACAGAACAGGAACCCCGGAAGAGCGATGCTCCCCAGCTTCGCGATGAGTACCGCACCTACAAGATCCTCGTCGGTTGCCGTAAGTAGACCCCAAGCTAGTCGCCAGTACCCCGACAACGCATGCTAACCATCCGCAGCCGGTATTCCTAACGTCTACTACTTCGGCCAGGAGGGTCTGCACAATATCCTCGTCATCGACCTGCTCGGCCCTTCACTAGAGGACCTGTTCGACCACTGCAACCGCCGCTTCAGCATCAAGACCACCGTCATGGTTGCCAAGCAGATGCTGTCCCGTGTCCAGACAATCCACGAGAAGAACCTCATCTACCGTGATATCAAGCCCGACAACTTCCTGATCGGCCGTCCTGGCACCAAGGCTGCCAATGTCATCCACGTCGTCGATTTCGGTATGGCCAAGCAGTACCGTGACCCCAAGACCAAGCAGCACATTCCCTACCGCGAGCGCAAGTCTCTGTCCGGTACCGCGCGCTACATGAGCATCAACACACATCTGGGTCGCGAGCAGTCGCGCCGTGACGATCTCGAGGCCCTCGGCCACGTCTTCATGTACTTCCTTCGCGGAGGTCTGCCTTGGCAGGGTCTCAAGGCTGCTACTAACAAGCAGAAGTACGAGAAGATTGGCGAGAAGAAGCAGACCACTGTCATCAAGGATCTGTGCGAGGGCTTCCCCGTCCAGTTCGAAAAGTACCTGACCTACGTCCGCAACCTCGGCTTCGAGGACACCCCCGACTACGACTACCTGCGCGACCTGTTCACCCAGGCCCTCAAGGACACTGGCGGTGTTGAGGACGGCGAGTACGACTGGCTCAAGGTCAGCAAGGACTCTTCCAAGAAGTCCGACTGGGACCGTCTGCACAACCCGAACCAGCGCCCGGGCCCGTCCAACATGGAGCTGCACGGCAACTCGCGCGGCACTGGCACTCCCCACCAGAGCGACCCTCGCGCACGCCTGACAGTCGACCGTTTAAACGCCGCCCAGCCCCCGCCTCCTTCGCCGATCAAGCAGAACCCCAGGAAAGATCGGCAAAACGCGCCCGCCGCCGTCATGGCGTCGAGGAGCACAGGAGCCGGGGGTCTTCGGGACATGGCAACGCCGACGGGTTCGACTCAAGCACAGTTCCAGAACAGCTCCCAGAACCTGCCCCAGCGCCCGATGCACACCCAGCATAACATGCAGCAGCAGCAACAGCAGGCACCTGCTGGTGGCCGTACTGCGGAGCCTCAGCAAACAGGCTTCCAGAAGTTCATGAAGGTCATCTGCTGTGCTTAGAGCCGAGGACCTGTCCTTGCCTGAGTGCTTCATTTGTCTTTCCTTGCTTCTTTGCTTCAGTCATCTACCCCAGCGTCTCGCGTTAAAAAGAAAACTAAATGTTGTCGATCTTTGTATAGCCTTGCCGAGTCTTTTACGCCTCTAGACCGTCCTCTTTCGTTTTCTCATCTTCGGTTTTCTTTTTGCCCGCCCCTTCTCTATCTCTCTTTTACTATTTCTCTATTCTCTTTACTTTATTTTCTCAATCATAGCCTTTGCCTGTCTCACGATTTCAACGATTAATACCGATGCACCGATGCGCGCTGCCCCTCAACGCCACAGCACTGACCGCCAGTTGCTCGCCCAATCTCGTCAACATGCTATCAAACAGCCGTTGCCCTAGCATGTGGCTTATGGTCGTCTATATGCCACCGATGGGGCCGTTTTGTCGCGAATCAATAATACGATACGAAAATAGACATACTCGAGCAACATCGACGCCGAAAATAATTTAAACACCTCACTCTCACTCGCTCTCTTACTCTCTCAACGACCACTACACCCTCGCCTTGCTTTTCCATCGCAACCTCTTCTAGTCGAGGTGTCTCACTTGCATCGGGGCTGGCTCATGTTCATGTTTCTTTACATCGTTCTGCACTGCTTTATACTTCATTTTGCTTTGGTTTTTTTGTCGCGTCTGCTTTTTTTCTGTTTACCCGTCTCGATATTAATCAGTGGCAGAAGAACGGGGACGCTCCCTCTTTCCTCTCCATTCTCACCCATATTTGTTCCTGTTCCTGTCAGCAAAGCCTTGTCTGTTATTCATTTTCATACTGTTGTTGTTCCATTGCTTTCTTTGCACTTACCTGTTCATTTCCGTCTTGCTTGGGCATTTTGGAGACTAGCTAGCATAAGCCATTATCACAATAAAAACGGACGAAATCATACTTGGTTATCATGCTTGGTGTTGTGTTGCTATTCTGATATTTGCTTGACTTCACGTCGCCATGTCGTCACACCAATGCTATGCAATATGATTTATATAAATGGATTCTAAGAAACAAACAAACGCCGCCATGCTGAATGGACGATTAAAGAGCTAGTAATAAACCGCAGAGGCCAAGAGACTTAAAGAGGCAAACAAGACAAAAAGACAGAAGAGAAATAGAAACGAAATATTAAAGCATTTTCGAGGATCGTCATTTTGTTGGTTTTGCTGATTCTGCTGTGCAGCCTGTCCAGTTTCCTGTTGTCATCTTCTCGCCCGACTGCCTCACAACAGACCACAATCAAATAAAACACCTCCAGTTAACTCCAGTCCAAGACCAAGACCGAGACCGACCGACCGAGGCCACTGCGAGCTCTTAATGCAATAATTGCAATAAAGCCCGGAGCTCCGGCAGCACAGCCTCGCGACTGCAGACAAACAGCCCTTATGTCAGCTTCTGCTTGATAAAGAACGACCGCAGGTGCGACAGCTGCCACGCGCACGTCACGCCCAGCACGACAACCTGGATCAGGATCCAGCGCACAACGCGTGCGTTGGTCGACTCGGACTGGTCGCGGAAGTCCGCCTCGCGCTCGCGCTGGAACACCTGCTCGCGGCGGATGTCGCTCAGGCGGCTGTTGAGGTCGCGGATGCGGCTCTCGAGGTCCTCCAGCTTGTTCTTGTCCGTGCTCTCGAGCTTGCTAGACTCGCCAATCGCCAGGTCCAGGCTCAGCTTGACGCCAACGTGGCCGCGGTGGCCCTGGTGGCCAGACGTCGACGCCTGCCAGCCGGGACGGCCGCTGTTGGATGTCGGCGTGAAGCAGATCTTGTGCTCGCCGGCCTCGGCAGACGTGAACGTGAACTTGCCGTTGGAGGAGCCGCGCTGGGACACCACGCGGTGGTCATTGTCAAAGGTTTCCTATGCTGTTAGCTTTGAATATGAATATATTTCAGGGAGAAGACATACATCAACGGAAATGTAGATGCTGAGACCGTCGTGCTTCTGCCAGGTCTGGACGTGGTCGTCCCACTCCTCGGAGTGGTAGTGGCCGACGACGAGCGTGTCCTTTGGCAGCTCCTCGAAGAAGCACTTGGGCTTGTCGCCGTCGATGTAGAGGTGCAGGGCGCTGGCGGCGCCAATGAGGCCCAATAACGGCAGAATCGACTTCATTGTGTGTGTGCGTTGGACAGAAAGAGGGCGTTAAGTGGTAGAGGGGCGCGTGACGATAGCTCGTGATGCTGCCGAGTTGTTGATCTTGTCGTTGTTGGGGTGTTGGGGGGGATCGACGAGATTGTAGTCGTACAAGTCGTCAATTATCTAGCGAGATAACAAAAATAAACAATCGTAAATGTCGCTAATCGTGAATGTCGTCGCGGAAAGCTGCAGGCGAGGCTGGTTGTCGTGACTTTTCAGGGCCAGAAAGCTTCGAGGTTCGCCGATGGAGCACGCTGGAGCTGGCTGGCTGGGGCTGGATAGGCCATCCCTAGTCAATACGAAAAGCTGCCACGTTCGTGCAATAAAGGGGCTGCTCTCCCTATTTTCTGCGTAAGCGCGATCACGTGCCCTGACATAGACCGCGATTGCTAGCGCGATTGATTGGACGGGCGAGGTCTTTGGGGGAAGGAACGACCAGCTCTAGTGAAGCTTGTCTCTGTTTCTGCTGTTGTTTCTGCTGTCTCCCCAAAAACAAGCTTACTCATTATCAATCACGTGTAGATTATGGCCTGGACGAACGCGCTTTCAACGTTTTTGCTAGAATAATTTGACGTTCTCATCACTTCACTATCACGAACCACGACGACTGAGGCAGCACCATCGACGACACAGGCAGCGCAACACATACCCTAATTATGCGACAGGCCATTCATACAAATTAAATAATCGAACTCCCATACGCGCCGACAGAAAGCCTCAATTGAGCGCGACTTGTACCGAAATCTCGATATTTCTCGATTCTTAATCATCCTCACGGAGGGGACACCATCGCCATCAACCTGACAACCGACACCATCGACGGACAATCAACGAATTCCCCGATATACTGCACATAAATCAGACACAATGTCGGCGTTGGATGCCCGCGATGTGTTGAACCTGCCCCAGGATGGCGCCGGCGGGGTGGCGTCGCGGCCGTCGAAGAAGCAAAAGACAGCCGGCCTCGGCCTGGGTGCTAGCGCATCGCGAAACCTCAAGGGCCTTGCGCGCGAAGTGCAGAGCCTTGGTGGCGAAAGCTCCATTTCTATTGTGCCGCAGCTTATGTCGAACATCAAGAAGCGCCGGTTGGCTAATCGCAAACCGGCGGCGCGATGGGAGATGAGGCCATTCACAAACTCTGCACGCGACGACCCATCACTTGTCCTAACACACTGGCGGCGCAAGACGGCGGCAGGCGTTACTGCGACCGGCGAAACACCTAAGAACGGCGACGCGACAGACGCAACAGCAGAGTCGACAGAATCACAACCAATGCCCGACGCAGACCAGAAGCCTATGGACGACTCGGCATTTGCCAAGTTCAACGTCAAGGTGGTGGTGCCCCAGTACAGCGACGACCAGTACGACGCCAACCTGCAGCACCCCGACTGGACAAAGGAGGAGACCGACTACTTGCTGGAGCTTGTGCGGGACTTTGATCTGCGGTGGCCTCTGATCTGGGACCGCTACGACTACCGCGAAAGCGACGGCGCCGAAGCCAACGATGAAGATGGCGATAACAAGGCACTCGTCTCAACTGGAAGCGGCACCGAGTCATCATCGACAAGGACAATGGAGGACTTGAAAGTGCGCTACTACGAGATCGCGGCCAAGATGATGGCGGTACAGAAGCCTTCGCAATACATGACACAGACCGAGTATAATTTGCACGGCATCATGGCGAACTTCAACCCCGAGAAGGAGAAGCAGCGCAAGGCCTTTGCCAACAACGCACTGATGCGGTCGCGCGAGGAGGTGCGCGAGGAAGAGGCACTGCTGTTCGAGGTCCGGCGTATAATGGACCGCACAGAGAAGACCAACGAAGAGCGGCGCGAGCTGTACCACCGTCTCGAGTTCCCGCACTCGGACCAGGATATTAGCGCATTTAAGACAAGCACCGGCCTGCAGACTCTGCTCCAGAACCTTGCATACAATAACGAGAAGAACAAGAAGCGCAAGAGCCTGGCTAATGGCGAGGCGTCAAGTCCAGCACCTCCAGGTACCGGCCCGTCTGGTGCTGGCGCAAGCAATGGCGATGCGGGCGGCAACCGCCGTGACAGCATTGCGGCGGCTGGCGCATCTGCACAAAACAACCGGCGCGAGTCGGTTAGCCAGAACGAAAAGACCAGCGCATCAGCGGCGGCAGCGGCGACTGCTGCTGCTGCAGCCGCCGCCGCCGAGGCTACCACACCCGCGACGCCTGTATCGGCTACACCCACTACCGCCTCGGGCAAGAACAACAAAAAGGGCGCAGCACAGATTGAGCGGCGCAAGCTCACCGACCAGGAGCAAGACGTTTACGGTGTTACATACCACGACCGTCTGGGCTCTGGTCCTACGTTCCGCTACGAGAAGATCAACAAGCTCTTTACCCACAAGAGTGGCCAGCAGCAGCTGCGCATCACCAACATTCTTAACGAGCTGGAGATGCCTAACCGGCTGTTCATGCCGACGTCTGCGGTGACCACGCAGTTTGAGCTGCTGGTCAACGGCGTGGTGCAGCTGGTCGACCTGCGCAAGGTCAGCGACAAGCTCGACAGCGAGATCAAGATCGAGGAGCAGCGCAAGGCCGAGCGTGAGCGGCTCAAGGCGATTGCCTCTGGCCAGGTAGACGAGGAGGGCTCTGGCGACAAGGAGGAGGCCAAGGACGGCGAGGACAAGGAGGAGGAGGAGACTGCCAAAGACAGCAAAGACAAGGACCACAAGAAAAAGGTTGTTGTCACAGAAGAGGCGGTGCCGACCAAGGAGGAGGACGGCGACACGGGGCACGACACGCGGACACGGTCTGGCTCGCGGCCGGGCAGCAGCAATAGCAATGCAGTCGCTGCAAGCCACAAGCGGAGTGCGAGTGTGCTGAGCGTGTCGAGCGACAAGAGCTCGAAGCGGCAGAAAAAGTGAGGCGTGCGAAGCGAGGCGAGGGGTCGATGCAAGGACGGGCACAGCCGTCGTTTGATTAAACAGCGTTTTGGTTCGCCATCAATATTACTACTCTTGATATCCCATAATCATCCACTTGGCTTGCACTGTGAGATGTTGCAACGAGATTAGAACGGAATGCACAGTACGAATGACTATCACGACAACTCACAAGATGGTCAATTGTTGTGCCGAGTGGTTTTCAACTTGACTGTGCATGTGTCGTTGATGCTCCAGCTCTAACAATAGTAACAACAATGGCACATGGCCCCATTCCGGTACCGACTCCGACTTTGATTTGTCTCGTTTTGTCTTGGCGACGTCTTGATGCCGTCTTGATGTCGTCTTGATAAGCTTCTTCATGAACTATATTTGCTCGTGCGTTGTAAATCGATGTGACGAATATAAATAGAACTGCAGAGGTGTAGCCGACAAAAGAAACAAACAAGGGTCTCTGCAGATCACCACGATCCATGAATATCAATGATCAATGACGTCGGATCTGTCCCAGAGTTCTATTTTTATTTTAAGAACGGGACTCGCATTTGCCCATCTCCATCTTCCAACGTCAACTTGACGATCTACGCGGCTGCAGATGGCCAGGCCAATGTGACGAACACCATGGCTTCGTTCATCTCGATAGGGACTCGACAATGAGGTTGCTGGCTGCGACCCGACATGGGCTAGATGTGATTCACCTGCAAGGCGGCAATGCAAGACGACTGGCGTCCTCCGTCTAACGTTTGTTTGATAGCTTCGCGGGAGGCCTATGGTGCACCAAGTATGTGACCGCCCCCGACGTCAATAGTTTATGGAGGATAAAAATAGATGATATCGAATTGGCCCGACCGTTGAAGACCCGCCATCGCAAGCCATCATTGGTAACGCAAGGCTGGATTTATAATTTGTTTCTTACTTCGACGACGTTTCAAGACCCTGCTGTTTGGTTTATATTGCGGCTAGCTGAGTTGTATCAGACAAACGACAAACATTGTTCCGTTTATTGCAGATTGAACGACGTCCACTCATCTCCTTGAGGCATAGAAGCAGTGAAGCAAATATACTAATTATTCACAGCTAACGACTTGCTCGGATTCCAGCTCTCACCGGGCTGATGGTTGGAGACACACCGATGGACCCGTCACATTAAACTTCCAACAGATATCACCTGCATACCGCAAGTTAAAAATAGCCACACTGCACGCTCACACTGCCCATTATGGCCCCTTTGGATCTAGATAGCCCATTGCAGGGATACCGTCTGTCCGTCTACATTGTCCAACCGCTCGGGCTGTTGCTAGAGGATAGCCCTATGCTATCTCTGACCCGTCTTGTGTGGTGCTGATTGTTTACTTGACCCTGAGAATACTTGATACTTGATACTTGCCTCCTTTAGACGCCTTGGCAGCGGCAGCGATGCACGGTGACCCATCCAGGGCCGAGGAGCGGTAAATGGGCCAAACTGCAGGAATTGACATACGTCATGTAGGATACCCGTGTAAGTCTGTTGTACCGCTCATTGTGCCTCATTTGCAGTGCCTTCATCATTGAAAGCCTATGAAAATGTTATGATCTTTAGGTTTGATAGAAGTCTACCCAGGTGAGCTGTACTCCCGAAGACATTCATTCTTGTTGAGAATTGGAGATCAATGCATTTGAATATAGTTTAGATATCACCAAGAGCTTAAATCAGTATGAATGAAGGGGAAAGACGAAACTCCTACTTGAGCAGGTTGTCAGCTTGATATCCAAGGCACTAGATCTATCACAGTGCATGGCGGGCTTGACGTTGCTTGCTGAAGATATAAATAGAGACCACATGCTTCCACGATGGAGCGGTTACGATCGAGTGTGATCAAATACCAATACTAAATACTTGCAAGGGGGGTGTACATAGGCCTGTCACTTGTCAAAGGGAGAACCCGTGCGAAATTTATCACTGGAATTCAGCATATCCAGAGATACATCATCAAGGAGCTGCATCCAAGGCGGATATACACAGTACGGAGAGGCAGCACATACTAGTGTCATCACAGCGTCACGCTGGAATGGTGCGGTACCTGCATTGGGGCATGCATTGGCTGTCCTGTCAAGTGCCGGCACAGACTACAGACTATTTACATGATGGGCATCTGCATCTGTATTTATGATTTATGTAAATGACCCCCATGCGGGAGTGGTGATGACTGCATCCAGGCTGGCGGGTATTGGCCAGAGCACTTACAAAGATATAAAAAGATATAAGATATAAAATCAAACGCAAATACCAGCATAAGTATCATTGGGGGCGTGCCTGTAGAGATGCGAAGGGTGTGATGGGTGGGAGTGCAGTGGAGGAAGGCTGCGAGGTGCATGGGATTAGCCGCGCTGAACGTATAAGTGCTCCAAGCTCACCATCAATGCTGCCTCCAGATCCCACGCCCTGGTGAGATGGGCCAGATGTACCAAAGTTTCTATTCTGCTGCCTCTGATTCGACAGATATCTGGTTAGGTGTAAGCCATGAAGGCCAATCTAGTGACGTTCGATCCAAGCTTCCATGCCATGCCCATGCCATGCTTGGCCGGGCAAGCTGCTGTCTTCTTTCCAGATCTGGACCACCTGGCCATCGAGACGACATCACTCCAAAAATAGACTGACAGGGCTTGACGCCGGGATTCTAGCGGAAGCGCCGAGACCCCGTTAGCTTTGTGCTGCTGATATCATCGACCTCTCTTGATTAATAGCCTAAGTCGATGATGTTTTTCTGTACAATAAAAGCTGGCCAAATATCTGGACTATAAGCATCCTAGAGAGTATTAAAGTATGTAGACAGTATACGCCGCGTATTTGAAAGACATCTCACTCACTCAAGCCAATACATTTCTGGCATCTATCAAGCCCATTGCCGTCGCGAGAGAGTAAGTCTGATGCTTGATGACGAGACAATAGCTTCAGATAAAAATAGATTCAAGCCATCTCATAGCAAACAAGTAACAGTCAAGTCGGGGATATATAATGCACGTTGACCCGCTGAAAGAAATCCCTTTCTTTGTGCTTCATGTGTCGTCCTTTCTACACACGCTGGTTCGTCCGTTGGTGATGTCTAGTGAAAACAGGGCGCTTAGAAACTGGGGCGGGCGGCTATTCCCTTGTAAATGGGAATTGATGAATTTGATTGGCCCATATTGCTATAAAGTGGAGAACTGTCAAGTCTAGACTGCAACTCGACGACAAAGACGTTGAAAAACGTTGATGAACAATGATGATAGCAAAGCAATGACCATTTCGACTGCATGACCAAAACATTTGAATTGAAAAGCAAAAAGAAACTTTACGAATACGCCAAGTTAAAACACGATCGGAAAGTAAACTACATATTATCAGCGTGAGTTGACGTTGGGAGTTGACAACTGCGTTCACGTGACACGAGTTGTCAACACGTGGTATGGAAGGAGTTGTCAAGGAGTTGTGAACGAGTTGACAATACTCGAAAAGGAAGGAACGGTGACGAGTTGTCAACTACCTTGAGACATAACTACATGTACTTCTGCGAATCGGAACAAAATCGGACAAACTAAAAGGACAAAATAATCAGACCGACAGCCTGGTCTCGGGCTCAATCACTACACACTGTTCGCAGCCGCCAGGACCTGCAGTTGGATCAAGTTGTGATGCAAGGCCGAGTGATTGAACATGCTGCAGCCTGACATGCAAATTGTGGTCAACTCTATCGTGGAAAGTCGTGATAGGTCCTCAATCTTTAAATAGATGTGATGAGTTTGCAAAAGACGAGTTTGCATGTTTCAAGCTCAGAGGCGAAGGTGATTGACCAAGCTGCTGGTATACGGCCCCCAAGAGAATGAGAATGAAAATAAGATTATATTTCTTGATGATATGGGATGCAACAATGAACGCAATATGCAAAGTAAAGGGTAAAGGTCACGAGACGGTTTAGTTGACCTCATTTTGATGCCATTATAGACTACACAAAAAGCCAGATCGCGAAATAAGAAGACGGAATAAAACGCGGAACAAGAGGGTGGCAGAGGCCCGCGGGCCGATGACACGCATACAACTGGCGGAGGTTGTTACTTTCTAAGCCATTTTCTTATTTATTTGAGAGAGCTAGTGGCCAGAAGATTGCGCTTTAATTAAATTAAATTCAACTTTATAGTGGTTTACAAGCGGCGGCCTTTCTCTGCTTATGAGTTGCTGCCCCCTTCTTTCCAGAGTGCTAGTATTCCTTCCACCATGTCAAGATGTGGACGAAATAGGAAATATTGCCGGGCCGTGTATACTAATCATATGAGAGCCGTGCTATTCGCTATTGCCTGACTCCTACAGAGTAGAGAGTAATAACTGAAGGGTGAGCTAAGCAACCCTGTATGCAGCGCGAATGACTGGCTCTGGTTTCGATGTGCACTGTCGACATATTAAGTGTTTGAAGTTGTGCATGCCAATCCTTGCATTGCCACGTACTGAAATCTGGCGGCGATGTATTGCACAGCACACGCAGCGGCATTATCATCCTGCGGCATGGTGATGATAATATAGGAATATATCGTGCTGAGTAGGAGGGAAAGTCTCGGACAGGGCCTTCCGTTGAAACGTGCACTAATTATCATGTATTGTACTGTACTGCACTTGAAATCATCATAATTACGTTGTAAACCTCTCACCTTGTGATGTCCGCATCCTCGTGCTTACGTTGTATTCCAGTCGAAACTACAATCTCACCGCCCTGGCTTCATCACCGTCACCCTTGTCCTGCAAGTCCCGTGTAAGTCTATGATTGGGCAGCGCATGCACGGCAAGGCATGCTATGATCCCTCAGTCGGAGCCGACGACACATTTAGGTCTCTCGCACTTATGTTATTGTTTTACTTCGTACGTTCTGAATATTCTGCTTTCTGGGCAGTTAAAGCACATCAAATTGCAATGAATGATTCAAGAACACCGTTCACTGAGTCAAGCCGACTCAATCTCAAAAGACAAAACGCAGCTTCGACGGCAAAGGCGGCAAGGTAACTTGCCAGCGTACACGTAGACGCAGCTAGAGTATGTTGTTGGTAGTTGGAAATCCCACAGTCTCACGTTGGCGTGAGCCAAATAGCACCTCGGCTTGTGCTCCTGTTGATCAGTTTGCGCCCGGCTTCTAATTCTAAATATAGGTCTAAGCGGGATATTGTACAGAGTAGCTGCCGCATCTACTTACAACTCTTGGTATTCTTTATCTTGTCTGCTTTTGCCTCTTTTGCCTTGCCTCTTTTGCTCTTTTGCCTTGATACTCTCTATTCTTGATACTATCCTTTCCTCTTTGAGCACGCTATCGAGAGGGCCGAGCACTCTCTGTTTCTTGTCCGTTTCTCGTTTCTAGCTCGTATTAGCTGCTTGTTCTTGTTTCTGTCTCGCCGTTGTCTTATTTTTATCTTTTAATCATTCCATTGTTTCGAAACCTGCGTGCAATTTTGATATGCCGCATCAACGACGTTTGTAGTCCTGCAAGGCATCGATTCTGAGGCGCAAAAAATACGGGAGGGCACGGGCACGGGCATAGGCACGGACAGGCGTGGGCAGCATCGGCATCACAGCCTCTGATAGCCCCCAACTTGGGGCTGTTGGGTTTGTTTCTCAACTTTGTATCAAAGCTCTATTCAGTATTGCAAATAGCAAAGACTCTCAGGTCGGCGATGCTTCTGTCGACGTCAATGCGATTCTTCCACGTCGCACTCAAAGAACGTTTTAAAACGTAGCAGTAGTATTCAGCATGTACTCTACAGAGTGTATCAGCAATCTTGCAGGGTGCTCATACGACCAAAAAGCTTATTTTCTCACAAACATAAAAAGGTCGAGCTTGTTCCCTATTCGGAAACATTACCCGCCACGCTACGACGTTCGCACAGCCAGACGCCGTAGTGTCTTGCCCTTTAGAGCCTTTTGGATCCTTTTTCTGCTTTTCAGGGCGCCTCTCAGGCTCCTCTCAGGCTGTCTGTCCGTTATTACGGAGCAGCTGGGTGCGGGAGTCAATGCTGTTGCCAGTTTGATAACCTTGCTATCCTTGCTCCCTTGTTAGTGCCCGTGGGATGCTGGAGAACAGTGGCTAATATCATTTTCTGGGACTTTGGTGGGGATGACTCGAGTGAGAGCCGGCGTGTGCCACGCTGACAGTCGTAGAGTCTCTGTAGATGCACGATTGTAAAGACCGTACTTCGTATGTACAGGGTGCGGAGTTTTAGAGAGATGGCGTCCGTCTGCTGTATCAGTCTGCCCCAGTTGACGATCCTCAAGTCAGCCCAACAGTGATTTTGCGCGGAAGAGTAGCTGTAATGGGACTGGATGCAATGCTGACAGGGTGACAGCCGCGGTATATCAGTAGCGAGCAATCAAAACGTCAGAACCCAACCAAGAATTTCAAGCAGAGGTAGTCGCCGAAATTACACCTCCATGATGGATGTCATGATATGGATAAGAATTATCTAGTGTTTTACTCTCCAGATATGCAAGTGCCACCTCCCTGTGGCGGGTGAAGTGGCCGTTATCCGCCCGTGAGACACACCAAAACAGCGTCGACTGAGCTTATTACAGTGTACTATCATGGCAAAGACGGCAAAGGAGAAATGAAAGAAACGAGCGACCCTTGCAGTGATCATCCCGAGGTGATCTTCTTCGTTTTTCCACGACACAAAAAGACAAAACGACAAAAGAACAAAAGGACGGGCGGAACACCGGACCACATGGAAATGTCTTATTTCTTGAACGGGAAAGATTCTGTTCCAGTGGAAAAAGAAATTAGCACGAATATATCAAATGACAAAAACAGGGAGATGGAATGTCGATAGATGGAACAGAAGAACAAGGAAGAAAAAAAATAATAAAGTGAAATAGAAACGGCGAGACCTGAAGAAGAAGGTGACCAAGATAATATGAATCGCAATGAAAAGGGTTTACGTTCTCGTGCCACCTGTTTAGCGACAGTGGCGAGGCGAGGACATCTCGTCTTCGTTTTGCAGTTTATCTAGATGGAGATAGTGGTCAAAGGGGTCTGGATAGAATTACATACTCAGTATGTCACGAGCAGGGCAGTTGCTCAAACAGGAAATGAAGTAACAAGGGAGGTGACGGAGGAAAGAGCGAACGGCAAAAGGCAATGGAGAGATAACTGGAGACACTGAAAGAAGTCGACTGAGTATCATCGTACTTCGTACTCTGTACACTAGAAAAATGGAATAAAAATGGAAGGAGCATCTGAGATGCTGAGATGCACCTGCCGCGATCTGTCACTCTGTGCCGTCTTCTTCTTACAGCAACTCCGACTCCCGTTCTTTTCTATGCTCTTTCCTATTTCGCAAACATGCTGCTACACGACGTGACTACTCCTACCTTGCCTGTCCTTGCCGTTCTTTCCTTCTCTGTACTCAAAAAGTATGCTTATATCGTCGGTCTTTCCTCCGACTACGGGTGATATTAGTCACCCGCGAGGTCGTCGGGTTTAATTTGCATCATCGTTTTGTTACTCCGTATTATTTGAGAAGGCCCTTTGAGAAATGGAATAAGCCGTCACGATTACTTTTAGAGCGAGAATGTGTGTGGAATGCTCTTAAATACTCCGTAGCTTTGTGAGGAGAAAGTGTGGTTTGGGCTGTGGTTGGCTGGAGGAGGAGGCCCAAGCAAATGAGCAATGAGCGGAACAAGAGAAGACGATGGAAGAAAAGGAAAAATGGAAATAAGAAGGCGCATCTCATTCGCAGGGAGATGTGGTAAATGCTGGGCAGCTGCAGGGCGACACACCACGACAGCACACAGCACACCACCACGACACCTCCATCCACAGGCGCCAGTTGGCTTCTGTAGCGCCTGATAACGGAGTCTCTGAAAAGTGTTGTTCATTTCCATATCGCATGTCTCATAGACCGCCGATCACTTGTACTCATACTCGGACAAGTACGACGCTGTCTCTCTTCGTCTCGGTACTGCTACCGACTCGGAGTTTCTCTGGTTGAATACTCTGTAGTTGACTAGAGTCTAGCAGTGCAACATTCGACTTGAATTTCAACATTAGCAGCAAAAGTGGCATCTGTCTGTAATTACTCTGGCAAGCTGTCTGTATTTACAGAGCTGTGATGTGAATACTCTAGAATATCTACTTGTCTTTGCTACCCGCTCCTGCCGGGAATGAGTGGGTTTTGCCCCATTGCATGCCAGCATGCTTTGACGAGGCAAGCGCAGGACAGGGGTGGTCTGTAGTGATACTTTGGGTACAGAGTACTTTGCCAGTATTCTGTAAGACAATGCACACAGGGCACAGAGCAGACCGGGGTGTGCGTGCGTCTATGACTGTTTTACTTCTATTGTGGAAGGTAAGATACTTGTAGCGGTTCAAGGACGGAGGATGCCGTGCTAACCATGGCCTACATGAAAACAAATATATCTGAGTGCACAGGCCCAGCCTTTGGCCGTGCGACAAATGCTATTTCTCTCAGTAGATGATTTGGGCTGCCGATTCACATTCAAATGATCACGTTGCGACTCGACGTTGTATTGAGCATTTGGCAGATTAGAAGTGATCTCCGCGCTGTTGCGGTGAAGAGAGAAAGTGAACAAGAGAACGAGTGTCGACGGCATGCACAAATGAAACGCTGTGCGCGATGTGATGTATGCATGTGCGTGGTGTGTGATGCCTGCGCGTGTGTGCGCGTGCGTGCTTGATATGCCATGCAGTGTGCGATGTGAATATCCTGACCAAGCTGATCAATCAGATCAAGCAGAACGGCAGAATGGCTCTTGCCTGTCTCCTGGCACACACATCTTCTAGCGGGACGCGGCAGCAAAGCAAAGCAGTCCAGAAATAGAACAGAGCGGCCTAAAACGGAAGCATCCCGGGGGTATTGTTGGATTGTTGATGGGATTCCAATCTATCTGGTAGAGTAAGTTTGTAAAGTTCATCAACTATTTTTTGGCCCAAAAGCAGACCGACGCCTGCCAACTTGTGCGTTTTATTCAATCTTTCATCCTAGCAGCCTTTACAAAGTACTATCGACTGAATATTGCCAGCAGTCTCCAGCTCGGCGACCTTAAGCGAGGCGGACGCGAAGTTATTTATATCTCGGGTTTGGGATTAGGCTGTCATCGCTCTGTTGCATTTCCTGCCTCGGTACACTGTATTTAGCAAGATATGTCTCTCTCTAGCTTGTTTTCCTTTTGCCTACTCCGAACTGCTTTCTTTTCTGCTGGCCCTCATACTCAGTAAAGTATGAAGTCGAAGCTGCCACGATATGTCTCATTACAATATTTCTTCTTCATCAGACAACGATCAGCCTGATTGTCAGTACTATTAGTTTGATTATTTGTTTACTAGAGTACTTTCATTTACCATGGAGCAGTATTTGCGACATTCAAAAGTACTTATTTCCGCCGTCTCTCGCGACCCTTTGCCTGGGACTTGGGATGCTGTTGGGGCTAGTGCGTTTAGCGCGGTCTAGTTAGTCTACGACACGTCCCGGCGGCAGCAACAGGCGGACGGGAGGGTGCGTTGTGTTAGTGCAGACTACTGTATTGGGCGATGACAAAGCATCCGACTAAGCGCACCTATCCATGTCAACAGAGCGCTGTGGTATTCATGTGAAACGAATACGAATGAAGACTAATGAGTACTGTAATATTCAGTGTCGCAGACTACATCGTCGTGCGACCCTGGCGACGTCGTGCAGATGCAATTCGCGAGCACTGAGTCAGCGTTTTTTTTTCATAAATCGCTCTCTCATTTCTAGAAGTTGGGCATCGAAATGCCGTGATTATGTAATCTAGATAATCCAAAGAATTGTCAATATTGAACAAAGTACCTCGCTGAAGACTTGAGGACTGATGCATCGCACCAGCGCATACGCGGCAAAGCGAGTGCGACCGGTGCGCCCACACATCTTTCACACATTCACATCTCACAGATGACATTATGCAGAAGCCGTGTTGCCGTGCCCTCTTGGCCCTTGTTTATCAGGCACAGCAAGTAGAATTACTAACTCGCGATGGGGTTTGATATCGGGATACCGTCTTGCCTTGACGTACTCTGTAAAGTATTTTTGTTTCTGAGTTCCAGTATCATATGTCCCTTGCCGCAATACAACAGACCAGAGACAAGACAAGACAAGCTAAGCTACCTCGCTCGCCAAAAGATTGGGGGCCGTTTTACCCTGTTGTCGGGCCCTGTCCCGAGTCTGATTTCTATGTACTCTGCTTCTATGTATCTGAAGTATCTGAAGTATCACTGTGTAGTTGTATATTGAGCTGTGAATGTGCTGTAATATGCTGTATGCGTCGCGCGTTGACTGCATGTTACTGAGTATTATGCTGGAGTGAAGAGTACTTCGTACACAGAATCCATGTTGCACACACTCCATAATTACGGAGCACAACCTCCAAAAGTGGAAGTCGCCAACTGTGTGCCGTATCACACAGCACACGCCCCTTCTCCTTGTCCGTCCAGAAACAGGCGCAACAATAATCGCGCGCCAAACCCCAAGCGCCTGCGTCGCCCCCAGTCGAGTCGTCGAGCCAGTCGCAGGCCAGGATCGCTCTGTGCTAACTGACGCTGTAATTATGGGCTATAAGCTGGCCCCTTTTTGTCTCTTTGTTATTTGTCGCACACGCCCTGTGATTCTTGGTGTGCGATGCATTCATCTTGCCAGTTGAGCAAACGATAGAGGCAAAAATAAAGGCAAAAGGGTAAAGGCAATCAACCTATTTTTGGCTAACATGACACGATACTACCGCAATAAAGCACACACTGGCAATACTCGATATCAATAAGAGTAATCATGTCTTATTAGGCTACACGCCGACGGCGACAGCGAGTCCTGTTTTCTCTTTTCTCTCCCCGTTCTGGCGGCGGCTTCAGCAGCGTTCGAGACATGTTGGCATCTTACAGAGGCGCTTTATGGGTCGGTTTCACGCCCGGCACCAGCTGAGGCCTGTAAGAGTACTTTTAATAGTGACGCGTCGTGCATGGTTGCAGAGTGGAAGCAATAAGCAAATAGCCGGTTCATGGCATCGTGAAGTGGCGATGAAATTAAGATATCTTACTTAGCATTGACTATTACTAGAATTGGCATTACATGGCACATGGTATCGACACAACAGGCAGGCGCGGCCCTTCATCTTGTCGGTAATGTCGACCTAAATAAAATAGAAAATAGGAGACATGGCCATCGTCGCCGACCTGCTCCTGCCCTTGTCCGCCCTATCGTCTCTCGCTCCTTCCCTTTTCCTCAATCTCACCCCAGTTCTAGCTAGTCTCCAGTGCCGCCCTCAACCACTTTAACTTGTATCTTTTGTACCTTTTTGCCTTTTGCTACCCTTCCTGCCTTGTCTGCCTTTTGTGCCTTTTGTACTTGTCGTTACTCCCGTATTTCTGCCGTTCTTCATTCTTACACACACCCCTTGCCACCCCCCTCCTTCCCTTTTCATTTACCACCGGTTCGCTCTTTCCCTTTTCTCTGCTTGCCTCTTTCCCTCGCAATACTACCCCTGTCGCCAGCACGCACGGTAGCAATAGCGCACCAGAAGGCGGAAAGAAGAATAGAACCAGCACTCGCAGCACAGCACCAAACAGAAACACAACGGAAGGAAAGAACAAGGGAACAACCAACAGCTCTCCCCCCTCCAGATGCTATTGCCGTATTGGGTGACGGGGGTGGAGTGTGCAGCGCACATGCAGCTTGAGCACTCTACAAGTAGCCTCTGTTGTAAACCAGCCGTGCTGTGTGTTGTTTGTTTTGTCTGCTTTCACGCACTCTGTATTTTGTATGAAATGTGTCTGCAATGATGCATATGCACTCGTAGCTGCTATTACTCAGTATTACTCAGAATTAAAGCGCGCCTCAGCTTCCCTCTCGCCGCCTCCAAGCCTCCACGCTCCGAGATACTCCCACCCCCCTTACCAGCCGTTTAACTGATCTTCTCAACTAATCACTCTATTTTATCTTTGTTTTATCTGTTTGTTTTATCTTTCCGCGTTCTGTGTTCTTTATTCGACTTCTTCATCTACTTTATTCCTCACTTCTTACACTGAATAACCCATTTAATTTTCGCATTTCTTTTTCTCGCTGCTCCCATCTTTTTACAGAGTACAAGCTTGTCTGTCTGCCTGTCGCGCCTTCCTCATCTCGCTCGGCTCGCCAGCGCTTGTTGGCTCCTTCTCCTGCGCTCTCCGCTTCCTGACGAGACGCACTTTCCTCTTTCTCTCAGCAACTACTGCATCGTGCCTTCTCCTTCCCGCACTATTGCGGCCTCATTTTGATTCCTGCCTTTCTGTCTCTCTGTCGCTGTTTCTCAGTCTCTCGGCCAGCGCTCCTTCCCCTTTGTGTATGCTTATTTGCACATCTGCACATTTGCACCTTGCTCCTTCTCCTCTTGGCTACTTGTACAGCTGCTACCACGTCTCCACTCGTACTTCCTTCCTCAAGCGTCTGGCTTCGCTCTGCCTGCGGTAGCCCCCATTTGCCATTTCTCCATCTCTGGCCCTGTCAGACAGCTTTCGGCTTCCGCATCCTCAATCTTCCTCCATCTCGTCCTCATCTCATCATCACCCTCTCACTCCTCATCTCATCCCCTCACCCACCCATCTCTCTCATCACCCGCCCACGTCGATTCTAAAGCTTGCCACTCTCTTTTGACCCAGCTGTATTTTATGTTTATTTTATCAAACACATCTCCATTGAACAGCTCCCATCTAAAGCCTCTTAAGCCACAACACCCTTCGCCCTAAATCAACAACCTTGTCTCTGCCTCGGCGCTTCTCAACGCTCCCGCTCCGTGTGTTGTCACTCCCTTTGTAACAACGTGCATCTACTTGCCATCCCTCCCCCCTGATGCTCTCGCCGACCCACTGCCATCATAGCCATAGCCAAATCTCTAGACAAGAGGCTCCGCGCGCGCGCTCTGCTTCGACACACACTTTTGTCGTCTCCTTGTCTCCTTGTCTTCTTGTCGGCTCGTCTGTCCTCCTCTCACACTACTCGCCACTCCTCTCGTCACCCGAGAACACAAGAACAAAAATAACCTTTGACCTCGATCCTCGTCTCCATATCCATATCTACTCCCCACATCCCCTTCCCTCGTCCACTTCTCATCTTCTTTGATTCTCCTTCCATCTATTGATTCTTTCTGCTCTCCTCCTCTCATCCTCCCACCTCCCACCTCTCCTCGTCTCACACCATCCTCACCACTTTCGCTATCTACCATCGCCAGCCTCATCGTCGCCTACGAGCGTTGTCTTTGCTTCCTCGTCTTTGCTCTGGCTGGTCCGTCGCAAACCTAGGTGCTGCCACTCATTTCTTCTGAGGACTTTTATATATCGCCATCTCGCCATCATCATCTCACCATATATCGCACTCGCCTATCTAGTCACCTCATCGCAATATCTTGTAGTACGCACCTGGACCATTATCACACCACCCTCCACCGCCTAGGATAGCCTCATCGCACCAACTCGTCAAAGCTTCCTCGCCTGCACCCATATCTGCATCGCGCATGTCGCCATCAACAGATCAACGTGTGGAACAGTGGATGAAGATGCCAGGATTTACTGCCCTAAATGGTGCCGGCTCACCAAGAAGCCCAGCTGACGACACAATCGAAGTCAGACTGCCGCCAACCACCACATCTCGTGATGAGCGTGAATACGACGGCACAAGCACCCAGACTGCCGAGCCCCGGACAGTGCCTGATATCACAACCGCTGCCCGCCGCGAGCGTGATATCTGGGGCAGATCCGAAAGAGATCGGCCAATAATCACATCATATTGGAGAGAGCACCCACCACCACGCAAACGGGTGCGCTCTATCGATGAATCGGCTCGTATGTCTCAGGAGGACGGCCGGTCTCAGCAGCAACATCACCAGCACCAGCACAGCACAGGGTCGGGCCTGCCACGGATACTAAGCGCAACAGAAACTGCCGCCGCTGCTGTTGCTGCTGTCGCCTCCGCTGCTTCTAGTAACGGCGACCGCCCGCACCTGTCGGTTGAGTCGCGTGATCCGTATGATCTTCCGCGAAGCTCAGAATTCGGCTCAAAGCCACAGTACGGTGGTGACGACCGTTCCAAACTCATTCAGCAGCAACGGCAAAGAGAGCAGCACGAGCGCGAGCAGCAGCAGCGTGAGCAGAACCGCAAGGAGCTGTGGTATTCCCAGCCATCGCAAGAGGACCGCCGCCCATCTGTACCCTACGATACTGCTGTGTCATCGACTGCTGCTTATCACCAGCGGTCTGGCTCGCTCCAGTCCCCTGTCGAGGAGCACTCCGGAAACGACTCACAGCACCGTTCCAAGTCAGTAGCTCGTGCCAGCGGTTCTCCCCAGAGTGAGTACGCCGGCCGTACTCCCGATGAGGAAGACCGCCAGGGGGGCTACTCGGGAACACCGTTTTCGCCTAGCCAGCAGCGCAAGTCCAGCTCGTCTGCACAGCAGTCTGACCCAAAGCGCCGCAAGCGCAACTTTAGCAACCGCACAAAGACTGGCTGCCTCACATGTCGCAAGCGCAAGAAGAAGTGCGACGAGACAAAGCCAGAGTGTAAGTTATTGCATTAGATGATCAAGAGAACAAATAGACGGCGATACTAATACCAGACAGGTAGCAACTGCGTCCGTGGCGGCTTTATTTGCGCCGGCTACCCACCGCAGAAGGGCCAATGGGCCAAGACGGAGCCCGGCAAGCCTGCCGTTCAAATTGAGTCCAAGGACCCAAACTATGTGCCGCCTGGCGCATATGGCATGCCCGGTCCTCACAGCGCAACTCAGCCTACCGCGCCTTTGCAGCCACCTCAGAGACGCGAGTCCATGCCCACATACCGTGGCCCTTCGCTCCGCATCGAGCCTCCTCAGGGTCGGCCTATCACTACTGATGACGACCGGCCAACGGCTTCGACTCTGCCTAGTGCTTTGACAAGTGCAGCTGACAGCGTCAAGCTTTCGTCGCTGTCTGCCTTTTCTGCGCCGGCAAACGGTGCAAACGCTTTCCCAACACCCATCAGTGCAGCCACTTCCGCTCCTTTTCTCCGTACCCCCAAGGACTACCAGCGCGTACCGCCTCTTCTTGAGCTGGCTCGCAACGCCGAGCCCGAGACTCCTCAGCACACCCACCTGCCCATGATCAACTTTCCCCGGTCGAGCACTCCCTCCCGCATGGAGCAGTCCCCGCAGCAGATGCAGCTTCCGCTTCCTTCTCACTCCCAGCAACAGCAGCAGAAGATGCAGCCGCAACAACTGCCACCACCTGCACACCCACAAGCTCTGCCAGATCAGTCCCAACCACTACCTCAGTCGACGCGTCCGCCACACGCTGACCGTGAAGGCTACTCTCAGCATCGCCATAACCACCAGTCTCAGGATGCTCCTCGCGGCTATCCTCAAGATTATGCACAGGAATACCAGCGTGAACAGCCAGCTGAGCACCAGACCCCCGAGTTTCCTTACCCGAACAATGATGTCCACCAGCAGCACTCCCCTCGGCAGTTTCACCCACAGGCCCAGCAGACTCTCGCGCCCCAGCCCAACTCCCAAGCGCATACTCAGCAACAGCCGTCTCCTGTGGAGGGTCCGCTGCCTTTTGATGAGCAGCACCCATTCACACCCCCGCCCATGGAGCGCTCGCCATCTCCTATCGAGGATGAGAGACAGCTTCGCGTCCAGACACACCAGCTAGCGTCCGATGAAGAGGAGGATGGTGTCATCGATATGCGGCCACGGCGCCGCCCCGGTGTTCCTTTCTTTGACACAATCATCGGCCCGAGACGGGAGCGGGATGAGATGAACGCCGGCCGCCCATTTTACCAGTTTGACATGGAGCTCGTGGAGGAGCGTGAGCGGTGCTCGGCTGCTTGCTGGAAGTTCAACAACGCAATGAACCCCAGCCTGGGACTATCTCCAGTTGAACGCTCGCGGCTGTTCAAGGAGATTTTGCAGCCGCGTGATGAAATGACCGTGCCTCCACTCAACGACACGGAGATTGTCGGTGAGAAGGTGACTGTCGAAGCACCCTTCCACGCCGATTATGGGTACAACATCCAGATTGGAAGCGAGGTGTTTATCGGACGCAACTGCCACATTTCGGACGCTGTGCCTGTTTCTATCGGAAGCCGTGTATACATTGGCCCTAACGTGTCGTTCTACTCGACAAAGCTGGCGTCGGACGGCTCGCTGCGCGAGGGTGTGCACAGTGCTCTCTACGGCTCTGGCATTACCATTGGCGACAATGTCTATATCGAGGGCAACGTCACTATTCTTGCCGGTGTGAACATTGGACACGGCTCTGTCATTCGTGCTGGGTCCGTTGTCTCTGCCGAGTAGTTCTTTTCCTTTTTGTCTTTTTGTCTTTCCATCTCATTATTGTCCCCTTTTGCTTATTCTTCTTCTTTCTTTTGTTTCTCTGTTGGCGTTTCTACTTTTGCGATTTGGCATGATACCCTGCAGCATGTGCTACATCTTGCTACTGCATGCTGCAACTTATACAACCAAAAAGGCAATCAATACATAACGGCTGATGGAAAAAAGACGAGTCACCTACGAGCCAGCAGGATCTGCTATAGGTGTTCGTTTTCTATTTTAATAATGTTTACGGGAGGTAATTTATCGGATATCTGAGCAGGCGCGATAGTATATATATACTTTTGGACTTTATTTCTTGCTCTTTCTTGCTTATATCTCCTTTTGGTTTCTTCCTTTTCTTTCCTTCTCTTTCTTCTCTACTCGAGAGCTGCAGAGACATGTAAATTAGCTACAAGTGTGTCTAGAAATGTATGAATAACGTCTGCGTTTGGCATATACCTTTCATTATCTATTTATTGTACATTGACAGTGACCTCCCACAATGATTACTTTTCTGATGTACTGCATCTTCCTCACGATGTTTGTTAACTTGCATGCGTCGGAGATGCTATTGCTAATAATTACTTCATAGGGAAATACTAAGTCCGGCGCGGTTCAAAAAGCCCCGCTAATTACCTACATAGGCAATATATGTCAGACACAAGTCCGATTGCAACTCCCCTCTCTATGACATACCAATCTCACGCTGCTTTCCATATTCTCACGGTCGCTCTTTCCTCTTTATTTTCGAGATTACTTTTTCTTCCTCATACACCTCGGAGTTGTCACGTCGTCTCCATTTGGCAATTTTCCAGAATAGGGAACTCCCCCTTCCAGCCCGGCCTACTTGACATAATCACCCAAATACAGGTGGCACCTCCGCATGCCTTTCTGCCACTCATGTCCAAGTTCTCCAACTACACGTCGGTTTTCCGCGTCAGACTAGGCGACGAGAAGAAATCTAGCAGCAGCAATACGAATGGCGACGCCAATGGTGATGCCTCGTTAAATAGCACCGGACCGCCGATTCGCCGATCACAGTCCCGGGCCAAGTCTCGGCCGGTTGTGTCATGCCTGCTATGCCGTTCCCGCAAGCAGAAATGTGACCGCCTGCTGCCATGTGGCACATGCTCCCGGCGCGGTGACGGCGCTCTCTGCAGGTACGGAAATGAAGGTGGCGTGTCTAGTGTGCACCAGCGAGCCGCGACAACAGCTTCAGCACCTGGATTCGGCGATGCAGGTGGGGAGTATGCAGGATCCCCGACCCATAGAAGAGTCTCGTCTTCCGTGTCTGCTTCAAGTGTGGCTGCGTCTGGTTCTGTCAACGGTATCATCCGGCACGAAGCCCAGGTACGGCTGCAGAAGCTCGAGGAGATGGTCAACCGCATGGCTACGATCCCAGAACCTGTCGAGACTGCAGAGCAAGCTGCGGCTAGAGCTGCCAATGAAATTAGGAGAGATGTCTACGAGCGCCCATTCAGGGTAGCATTCAATGACCCCGGGCCCGACAACAACAGCAACGACCCCAGTACGCGCTACGATCTGGTGATGCCCATTGGTATCGGTGATGACCCACCATCGTCTACGGGCCAGGTTGCAAATCTGATCGGCGCGGCCCCGTTTGTCGGCGCCACCAACTGGGCGGCAGTGCTCGATAGCATTAGGGATATCAAGAGCTATCTCGGTGAAGAACAGACTGGCGGCGATAGCTCTGATGATTTTGAGCACGTGGACGGCGTCGACGTTGAAGGCGAGGAAGAAGACGATGGTGACGATGAGGACATCGGCGTCGTCGAAGATATGGAGGAGTCGAGTAGCGGATTCGAGGGGCCTGACACTTCAATGAGTACTGCCGTCGGTGCCAGCGGATCGTCGACCGCCATTGCATCGACGCCGGTATTGGCTCGTGATCCGATTGCCACACCGTCGCAGCTCGAGACGGCCGAGACCGATGGAATCTTTGGCGCCGTGGCCGCGACCCCTGGCCTGGCGGGCGTAAGCTCATCCAACCCATCTAAAACAAGCACAACAGCACAGCAACCTCGTATGCCAAAGCATATGGCCGAGGCAGTGTCGTGCCTACCGTCAAGACAAGTCTGCGACCGACTTTTGGCCGTCTACTTCCAGTCCAGCTACATGACAGGCCCTTTTGTTCACATGGACGAGTTCCAGCGTGCCTACTCGCGGCTTTGGCGCACTGGAAACCCGGCGTCAGCACATGCAGTATCGCCGATGCTCTGGGTGTCCATGTTGGCGTCTGTACTGAATATTGGTGCCATGATCAGCGGTGGGCGTCAGCTATCCTGGCAGGCAGAAAAACACCGAGAAGCCAGCCGTACAAGTGGAGGAGAACCTGGCTCCAATGGAGCCGGTGATCCCCATATCGGCCATACCGATGGAGACGTCAAAGAGCCAAAGGAGCCTCAGAACGAGGACCTAATTCTGGCTGGCCGACTGCGAAAACTGTCGACAAGGTGCCTTTTGGCGGGTGACTACCTCTCTGGACGCACCCTTGCCATCGAAGCGCTTCTCTTGAACGCGCATGTGCGGCTAATGCAGAAGCGTGATCACGACGCAACTCTGTGGGCAACATTTAGTGTCTGCGTACGCCTGGCCCAGAGAATGGGATACCAGCAGGTTGATGCGCCCACGGGTGGTGCGTATGGTGTTGGTGGCCGCTTGCTCACACCTTTTGAAAAGGAGATGCGTCGTCGTGCGTGGTATTTTGTCGAGTCTTTTGACATGCTGTACAGCTTCCAGTTTGGCATGCCGACCATGATCCACGAAGACGAGACATCAACAGACCCGCCCAACAATCTGCGCGATGACGATTTTGACGAGCACTCGGCTGTTCTTCCGGCCGCCCGGCCTGCGTCCGATTATACTCCTGCCCTCTACTTTAGTGTCAAGCTGAAATTAATCAGACTGCTGCGGAAGGTGCTGCGGTTTGCCGTCTGGCGGTCAGATCAACTAAAGCGCAGAGATGGTCCGGCGAATAAGGCCACGATTGTCAAGCTTGCCGACGATCTCAAGAGGGAATATGCAACAGTGCCTTCACGTCTTCGCATGCCTACACATATCCGGGACTGCCCTTTCAGTGACGGCAGCCACGACATTATGCACCGACTGGCCATCGAGCTGATCAACCACAAGGCAACATGTATCCTCTTCCGCGAGTCGTTGAGCCGGGACATTAGTCATATTGAACGAAATGGAGGCGTCGATGCCTATGGGTTCACTGCAGCCGAGACAAAAGCTCAGCGACAGGTGTGCCTTGTTTCGGCACTCCGGATTCTTGATCTGCACACCGAATTTGAGTATGAAACCCGTCCGTCATCCACAGTCGCCTCGGCTACTGCAGGGGGCTCACTCGAAGAATTTGAAAGGGGCAGAGGCACCGGTGCAGCTTCTCGCGAAGCTGGCCGTCTGGCTACGGACAGACATATGCTCAGCACCCTGGCACTGCACGACTTTCTCCTGGCCGCTACCATTCTATGTTTGGACCTTATAGAAGAGGGACGGACGAAGAGCACCAGAAGCAATGGCCCTAGCCCTGCCTCGGTGACGACGGCTGGCTCAGAAACTGTGCTGGGTTCCAGTGCAAGCGCTGCCACCCGCAAGTCGTATGCGCCGGCCTTTGACTCTTTCCTAGGCGGCGGCGAACCCTCGTTGGAGGAGCGTGCAGCAGACCGTAGTGCCAAAATGGATGCGCTGCGGAGAGCATATGCGCTCTGGCATGAGCAGCGGCTGACGTCGCGCGATGCAGCACATGCAGCACGTGTCTTGGGAGCCATTGTGACCAAGCTGTCCTCGGAGGGCAGCGCGAATGCTGCCGGCCTGGACGGAGATATTAACGGCAACGGTAATATCAACAACACCAGCAACAATGCTCCATACACAACCGAGCTGTCGGACAACGTAGGCGACTGGGGCATCGAGTCGCAGTTGGCACACCGCGAGCAGATTCGACAGGAGACAGTGCAGCGCGAGCGGGCCCAGCGCGCGGAGAAGGACGCTGCCGTTGCCGGCGTCGGTACCACGACAGAGTCTATGCTGGGGCCTATACCCCTCAGCTTTGTCAACTCGCAAGACCTGCAACAAATTGCCGACATGTCCAACCAGCCGACGGCATACGACCAACAACTGCTGGCCATGACACAGCCTCCGCCGGCGCACCTCAACTATGCGTACGACTGGGCAGAGCCAGGACCTTTTGGGGCCGCTCTCAACGACCCTATGAATGTCGACTGGGTAAGTGATCTTGCTATATGGACATATACTCGTCTCAATTTACTAACAATACAGAACATGGTCGATGCGTTCTTGCTCGACCGGCAGCTGGACACGACGGACGTGGACGTCAATGTGTGGTCTGCGGACCTGATGACCCTGGAAAACTAGACCGGCATGATGTCCGAATCCATTCTATGATATGCACAAGTAATGATTATGATTAATGATTCAGATAGTAACGACGCTGCATTGATATCATCCAAGTTCTACAAACTGTTATAAATGCTTTGTAATCAACACCGCAGCTCGACGCCACCCTTGCTAACGGTCACGTACTTGACACCCTTGAACGGCTTGACGCCATCGCCCAGTCCTCGGCTGCGCTTCGTATCCAGCACGATGCTCTCTATCCGCACGCCACTCGCCAGCCATCCCTTGACCGAAAAGCTGACAGACGCCGAGCTCGGCATCAGGATCTTGTTGCGCAATATCCGGCGCTTGGCGGCCGCTTCGGCGGCAACTTCGGCAGCGGCTTCTGCTGCAGCGGCTGCCTCGGCCGCCGCCGCCTCCTCGTCGGCACCATCGCTGCGTGACTTTGACTTGCTGCTAGTGCCCTTCTTCTTGGAGCTCTTCTTCTTCTTCTTGCTCTTCTCTGCTGGCGATTCCGAGGGCTGCTGGTACGGCTCGTCGTATGTGTACTCTTTGAATCCTAGGCCGCTCCGGTCGAAACCGTACTCGTCGCCGCCGCCGCCGCCGCCGCCGTTCTCAGTGTCGCTGAGATCGCTGTCGCCATCAAAATCACCACTACCTGGGCGCTGCTGACCAACCACTGTGCACCGCAGGCCAAAAGAGGTGCCTCCGTTGGCGACCTCCTTTGCCGGGATGTGCCATTCCAGCACATGCTCGCCCGGGTTGTACACGGCATCACCGCGTGATGGCCGGATCTCGAGCAGGTTCCGTACATCAGCAGGCAGGGGTACAGAGATGCGGAGGTCTTCAAGTGAGGGCGCACCTGGTGTGCCCGCATGAGGCCCGCCCAGACCACGGCCTCCGCCAGATGATGACGCGCCATTTGACCGGCCAAAAGCGAATGTGCGGTTAATGCTGGCTCTGACCTCAAACTCCGTACCCGTCGGGCCGAGGTTTGTTTTTATCTCGACCGCGACAGGCAGTTTTAGACTGTTGCTGCTGCCGGTGGAGAAGGCTTCAGACCCTGACGGCGATGAGCTGTACGGCATGAGGTCGACTTCGTATGCGGCCAGGATGAACCTGCCGTCGGGCGGGATAAAGCTGAGCTCACCCGGCCGCTCTTTCCAGCGTGCTAGACGGACACAGGGGTGGAAGATGGGCAGTTCGATAATGCTGCCCAGATTGTGCTTGCCCGTGGGACCGGACATGGTGAGGAGGATGTCGGGCATGCCCGAGACTTTGGAGTTGAAAGCGATGGATCCCTGTGCAAACGCAGCCAGTGGCCGGCCCGAGGGAGCCAGTGTGACAGAGAGGGACTCGACAATATCGGCGTACATCTCATTGGACGTGTGGCGCACGTTGGCACGGCGCCATGGCAGAGCAGGACTATTGCTGCGCTGGGACGCGGCCAGCATGGCTGCCGGCGAAGACGAGGACGAGGACATGGAAGACATGGAGGACATATGCGACATGGAGGACATGCCAGATGACGGCGCAATGGCTTGGGACGCAGCATTGGAGAGCGCGGCAGCCGCCTTGCCGGGGAGCGTGATGCTTCCTAGCAGCTTGCCCATCAGGCCCTCCATCTCGACGAGGTCGTGCAGCGCATTGGGCTCAGTGGTGCCGACGATGCCGGCGTCGCACATCTCTGTCAACAGCTGGGCAACGACATCGTAGTTGCTCTCGATCTTTCCGGCGATCAGTGGGCTGCCGAGGAACTCTTCGAGAGCGTCTGCGACGCGGTGCAGGAACTCGAGGGCCAGCAATGGTTCGAGCTCGGACGAGGTAGTGAGAAGAAAGAGCAGACTAGCGTGGACGATACTAAAGACGAGCGTTGGCGGATTTGTGCCGGGTATGTAGACTAAGCTGGCAGGCTGTTTGCGGGTCGAGGGCGACAGAGCCGACGAGGTCGGGAGGGCGCCGACGGGCGAGGAGTTTGAGGTCGAGGAGGATTGCTGGCGCTGCTGGTCGAGGTAGAGGGGAAGCAGCTGGGTTGCTGAGAGAGGGCGGCCTGTGTATACATGTGACAGTACCGGGGTGCTATCATGTTAGAGCTTGGAGGAGCGAGAGTGTGAGAGAGGCAGAGGGGGTAGCTCTGGTCGAGGATGGGAGCTTACTTGTGCTCATCGTAGATGTGCAGAGCCTCGATGACGCCGTCCATTGTGTGCGATGGCGGCCCAGCAGATCAAGCTGCGGGTTTCAGCGTATATATGAAGAGAGGTGTGCGGAGGACGTCGTCGAGCCGTCAAGGTAGAGTTCAATGCCGACGTTGACGTAGACGTTGCTCGAGTATCGCGGATTATGTAATTGCGGCTACCTAATTAGCAGGTGCTCTTGCGCGTGTGCCCCGCTGGAAGGCGCTGTCGAGCGCTGTCGTCGAGTCCAGAGCCTGGAGTGGGGCTCTGAAGCTCGGGTTACATAATGACGGCAGCAATTATGGGGCATTGGACAGTGCGAAGTGTGCCCTACACGTTGATCGCCGTTCAGTCGAGACTCAGAGCCTTGATGATATCTGATTGATGATTCTATGGCTTCACCTCGCCTCACTACGATACTCTAATAACGCACCACTGTCTTTGCTTAAACAATCAGCATGGCTGGCGACAAGATCCCCTCGTTGGCGACGCTCGACCGTCCTGAGAAGTACCAGGATCTGCTCAAGGAGGACCGTGGCGACGACTGCATGCCATGCCGTATCGTTGGTAAGTCTGATATATATCGTTCTGTATATGAACTTGTAAGGATGGATGCTGACTTATAGGCTCCGGTGCTTTCATCGGCCTGGCTGGATACAGCTACATCTCGGGCCACTCGCAGCTTGAGAAGCAGCGCGAGCTCATCCTCAAGAGCAATTCCATGTTTGGCATGCGCAGCCGCAGATTCGGCATCACGGGTATCTCGCTGGGTCTGGTCTGGATGGGCCTGTGGCGGTTCTTCAACTGAGACTGGTCTGGTTGTTTGAGGCGTATCTTGCGACCTACCGAGTCGTCATGAGAATCCTCACTTTGCCATGCCAAGATGGCGGAATGCTGAGATGCCGAGCCCAGACGCCAGCTTGAGACCATCTCTACTCTTTTATGGACGGCTATGGGCCTATAAAGACGGCAGTATCTGCCCGCGGAAAACTCTTCTACCTTGCAATGAGCTGCGGATGGCCACGTCAGAAATGAAGCCGCTTTGAAATGCTGGCGGAATCTGAGATGGCTCTTCCGGGTGATGGCGTCAAGTCGAATGCTGCCTGTCTTTCATAAACGCTCCATCTGAACCATCTCAACCAAAATGTATATAGATTTGTATAATGAGACATGATTTTCAACTTTATTGCATTCATCATCACCATCTTCTCAGAATGTCGTCCAAGTGGTCACGTGACCTTTGAAATCAGAGATTGTGTCTGGTCAAGACTCGAGTGCCTCTACGCCGTAGTCTTCAGTATCTTAAACTTTTTTTTATCTTTAAACATTGATCGAAAATTCAACTACTCTACATAATACTCGCTGACTTCCAGCTTAAAGATATTGACATACAATCAGGTTCTGAGTTTAGCAGCATACTGGTAACAGCACAGTGGCACAGTGCACCGAATCTCATATGCCCCACTGTGCCATACAAACTCTAAAAAAGTTCGTCTCATTGAGATCCAGGGTTCAGTGAGAGCATGAAAAGTACCATTTATGACAACAACCAGATAACGGCTTCTCATACTTTTAAAAGGACCATCGGATAACACACTGTCACATAAACAGTCAGCACATTCAAAAAACAAACACACCCATGCCCATCACTATTCTGCCGCCTCTTCAGGCAGCGTCTCGCCGCTATCAGTCAGCCCCCAAGACGGGCTACGCGGCGGCCGCAAACGACAGCGGCAATGACGACTCGGACGACTCAGATGCCAGCAACGATGGCGCCGCGGTAGTGGGTGCACGGAGGGCAGCGGCATCGGCAGGTGCGGTCAGCAGCAACCCCAAGAAGCGGCGGCGAGGCGGCGACGAGGCCAACAGCCACGAGCTCGTGACGCCCGGTGAGGTCATCACGGACGATCCCCAGTGGATGCGCGGCCACGGCACATACATGGACACTTCGGGCAAGACAGACGGCGGCATTGTGTCGTCATTGGCCGGCACCGTCATGCGCACAAACCGCCTGCTGTCTGTGCGCCCGCTGCGCGCCCGCTATGCGCCCGAGGTCGGCGACCTGGTGGTCGGCCGCATTGTCGAGGTCCAGGCCAAGCGCTGGCGCGTCGACGTCGGTGCGTCCCAGCTGGCAGCTCTGCCGCTGTCGGCCATCAACCTGCCGGGCGGTGTGCTGCGCAAGCGTACCGAGACGGACGAGCTGCAGATCCGCACCTTTTTCGCCGAGGGCGACCTGCTTGTTGCCGAGGTGCAAAACATCTTTGGCGACGGCGTGGCCGTGCTGCACACGCGCTCGCTGCGCTACGGAAAGCTGCGCAACGGCGTGTTCTTTGCCGTCGCCGGCGGTGGTGCCGGTGCCGGTCTTGGTGTCGTGCGTGCGCGCCGGCAGGTCTGGACTGTGAGCGGCGACGACGACGATGACATGCACAACGAGGGCGGCGACAACGGCGACACGAGCATGGGCAACACGGACAACAACGGCTCAAAACACGCGGCAGCATACGGCACGGGCGCCGGCAAGATCGATGTCATTCTGGGCGTCAACGGCTACGTGTTTATCGGCGCGCACGTCGAGCCGCACACGGGCGGCGCAGCTACCGGTCCCTCGGGCCTGGCCACGCCTGGCACGCCCAACTCGCCGGCTGTGGGCCTCAACAACATGGAGGAGGCCGTCAGCGCCGCCATCTACTCGAGCCAGAACGATCCCATCAGCCGCGAGACCATGCGCGAGATTGCGCGTCTGCGGAGCGTCGTCGGCCTGCTGGTCGAGCACCGCTTGCCCATCGACGAGGTGTCGGTGATGAAGACGTACCGCGAGGCACTGGACTTTGCGCGCAGCTCGTCAGACCGCGGCGAAGACGATGTGTACCTGGGCGGTGACCGGGGTGCCCAGATAGCAGCCGGACTTGTTCTGTAGAGTCCAGCCTGACTTGTATCTTGCATCGTTCTTCTTTGTCTAAAAGTGGTTGTTTTACGGTTTATTTTTGTTACTTGCTTGGCGTTTGAATTGGCATACCATAGACATCTAGGCTTATTTTATTCAAGCATCCTCGGCGAATTGTGAGATTGTCTCGTTTCTTGTTTTTTTTTTATTCTTTGACTCTTTTGACTCTTTGATGCTCACTCTCCTTCATATTTCCATCTTCCTTCTACCTCCTGTTTATCTCCATTTTCGTCTCATCTCCAGCGCGGATCCGAATTAAGACACTCGTCAGCACAGCCTCGGGCATATCTGGTTTTGTGTTGGTGCTGACACCCAACACACGTGAGACGAATATTGATCACCTCGACCATCGTCACCTGCTGGCTTCCGCTTCAAAAGTCCCAATCAGCTCCATAAGATTCGGTTTCTTATTGACTTTCGCTATTCCCGTTCTCGCAGTCTCACCGACCCCGGCCAGGTTGGCTCAGCCCTAACGCCTGCATACCCGCTGAGGCCTACAGGGCTGACGTTTGATATGTGACGACTTTTGAATGTTAGCGATGGCCACTATGCCTCATCCAAGTCGTCGACCGTCGACGGGTATAAAAGGGGGTGACATTGCCAGGTTCGGAGAAAGAACGTTCTTTGAAAGCAACATTCACAATTCAAGCATCTTCTCCCGCATTTTTTTTTGCCCCAGTCTCACATCATTTTCAAACCCCTACCCATTCAATCATCAACATGGACAGCCACAAGAATGGAGTTGCCGTGTCCGTGGAGCCTGTTGCCGACTTTCAGATTGCTGGCTTCGGCGAGACGTCTGTCGACTTCTACGACATCCAGGGATCAAGCAAGCCCAACCGCATTCACAATGTGATTGACGGCTGTATTGGCAAGTCAACCCTTGTCGTCCAGTGCGATGTCGAGTCGATTGTCCACGGAACAATGAAAGGCGACTTTGGTGAGGTCCCGGCGTCGCTCATCGTCTACAAATTCGCGTTTGCGCCCCTGTCCAGGGACCGCCGCTTTCTCTCTGCCAACATCCAGCTTGAATTTGTTGGCAGCGGTGATAACTTTATGGTGTCACGGATTGCGCCTGGTGTCGAGTACCAGGCTTCCCCGTCGACAAAGACCGTCGTGGTTGACAACACCGGCAACGTCTCGCTGACTGTGCCCGTTGCCACTTCGCCCGGCTTTGGCTACACGTTCCACGAGTCGATATCGGCCCCACAGACCTCGTATATTGACATCCAGAGCACCCTCCGGTCGTTTGGAAACGTCAACACCGACGGTGTTGTCTGGACCATGCAAGAGAACCCGCAGACAAAGAAGGGCATTCCGAGCGTTTTGTAGACGGCCGTGCTGGTGCAGCGCGACCCCAAGGATACCACTGGCGGCAAGTTCAAGGCCAAGCTCAAGATCCACTGCGATGTCCATGCAACAATTGAGGACAGGCTCAAGATCCACGGGATAGCCGGCAGAACCGATCAGGACAAGAAGACAGATGACGAGGCAAAAGCCAACGACTACACCATGACGCTCAACTACGACGCGTCGCTGGAGAGCTACAACCCCTGGAACATTGACGCCAAGCACCTCGACGCCGTCGCACTTGCCGACTACCAGGGCCTTGTCACAGTCCCAACCTGGGTTGACGGCAAAGACTCGCACTTGGGGGAGCCAACTGCCCCGAGTCCCCCGGCCGGTGCGAAGTCGCCCGCAGCAGGCCTGGCTGCATAAATGGCAGTCATGAGGTTTAGAGAATTTGCCTTTCTCTTTGATTCGCGTCAACATGCCGCGTTTGTCTGTCTCGACATCGGTCACTGTGGTCAGTGGTTGGGTCCAAGTGTTTGCACATTAATTGTTTGAGTTTGATAGTAGGAAGATAAGATGATAGAAAATTGGAATATATAAAATATAAAGAAATACTGTACAGAGTCGGCGATTGACAATTTGTTTGACGGATGAAAGAAACATGCAATAAAGGAAAGACAAGACAAGGCTGCGACTGCAGCTGGTGGTGTGGATTGTCGATGAAATCTCCGCGGAAATTGATCGCGACGACGTTGTTCAAATTATGTCCATGGAGACTTTGATTCGGTGGTAAATACTCCGTTGATGGGATTAAGTCGATAAAAGAGATGTAATAGATTGATGATAGATGGTAAAGATGGTTGGATAAGAGATAAGGAAATTGATAACCAATTAAGCTTTCCGTGTCAATAACAGCAGTCCCTGCCGGTCACGCAGGGTATATGCGGCAAACGCAACGGCCAGGAAACAGCCGCACCACCGGATGAACGCACCTTTTTGAGCACTGCTGCCGTTGCCGAGGCCAAGCAGCAGCCGGGCCCAGTACACCAGACCCTTGTTGAGTTCGCCGTTGCGGTCAAAGTTGGGCTTGGGCGTCGTCAGCTCGACAACACGGCGCTCACTCCACAGGTATGGCATGTAGCGCACACGCAGGAAGCGCTCCATCCAACCGGGCGTCTCGGCGACGCTGCGACGGTGAGTGAACACATCAAACGAAGCACGACCACGGTATGCGCCCGTGCCCGAGTGGCCGACGCCGCCAAAAGTGACCGTGTTGACAGTGCCGTGCATGAAGGAGTCGTTGAGCGTGGCGCCGCCCGAAGTGACCTCGTTGAGGACTGTTTGTTAGTTTGTAATGGAGAAAAAAAGGAACAAATAAGAACATACCCTTGGCGTTCTCCTCCTTGCTGCCGAAGCTGTACAGCGACAGAGGCGTCGAGTCGACTGAGTTGGCAATCTTGATGGCCTCGGGAAGCGTGTCCACGGGCAAGATGCTGAAAATAGGGCCAAAGCTCTCCTGGTGGATCAGAGGGTCGTGCACAGAGTCAACCAGCACTGCCGTCGGCGACATGAAGAGCGTCTTCTGGTCCGACTCGCCGCCCATAACAATCTTGCCCTTGGTATCGTCAAGCATCTTCTGGAGACGCAAGAAATGCCGCTCGTTGGCAATGTGTGTAAGCTCACTGTTGGCAGCGCCGCCGGGGAACGTCTTCTCGTACGCATCGTTCAGGCCCTTGATAAATGTGTCGAGGACCGTCCGCTGCACAAGCACGTAGTTCTGCGACATACACACCTGGCCAGCACCCAGAGTCTTGGCCCACAGCAGACGGCGCGCAGCCAGTGCCACGTCCGTGTGACCCGTCACAAACGCCGGGTTGCGGCCACCGAGCTCAAGGGTCACGGGCGTCAGTGTGGCAGCAGCCTTGGCAGAGACAATACGCGCCACCTGGCGGCCACCTGTGTAGAAGATCTTGGCCCAGCCGTGCTCCTCGCCATCAATCTCGCCCAGCTCGCCGGGGTCGCGGAAGTCCAGGAGAGCAGTGGTCTCGGGAATGGCACCATTGACAATCGTAAACGCCTCGGGGTCCATGCGCTCCTCAATCAGCTGCTGGACCACCATGGCCACATTGGGCGCGACCTCGGACGGCTTGAGCACAGCCGTGCAGCCGGCCGCAATGGCGCCAACAAAAGGGCAGAGCAACAGGTTGACGGGGTAGTTGTAAGCACCAATGATGAGCACGGCACCCAGGGGCTCCTTGCGCGTGCGCATGCGCGTGGCGTAAAAGGTCAACGGAACATCCGGAGCCTTCTCTTCGGCAGCTAGCTTGTCGATCTGGGACAGCATGAACAGGCAGTCGTTCTTGACAAAGTCAATCTCGGTCAGCAGCGACTCGTAGTGGCCCTTGTTAAGATCGCGGCGCAGGGCCTCGATCAGCTGCGGCGTGTAATCCGTGACGGCCCAGTAGAGCTTGCGCAGCTGGATCTTGCGCCACTCGACATCCTTTGACTTGTTGGTGCGGAAGAAGCGGGCGGCCTGCGCACACTTGCCGGGGATTGCCTCGAGCTTGGTAGCCGTAAAGGCCGGGATCTCGATATCTGTAGTCATTTTGTGTGTTTTTGTAAGGTTTTGTGGTTTTGCTGTCTTTGTTGTTGTTGTCTTTCTATATCCGCACAAGACGTCCTTTTGTCAGATTTATTGCTTCTTGAATCGAAAAATAAAAAAAGGGGCAAGGTGGTATCCCCGATTATGCCGGATAGAGCCAAGAAAGCTCTGACGTATAATGCGAACAGTGTGCCTTGCGTGTTACTTACAAGGTGCAACCTGTATTCGTGGCAGTCAGGATATGACGGAGATTTTGATTTGGTTGGATTCACAGAGGGATGTAAGAGGATGGAAGATAGGCCGTGATGCGATGTGTAAAAATGGGAATAAATAGAAGAATGCGGGAATGGAAGGGGGGTGGAAGGTAGAAAGGGAAGGAGGAGAAACTGGAAATTGAATAGGGAAGCTGCGACTGGTGAAGTGGAAAGAGCGATCTGTAGCTCTTGCATTACACCGACGGAGGTAATCCGACAGGAGCTAACAGTTGGTGCCTCTTACCCCACACAATGTGCGCTTGGTTGTCACAGGCAGCCGAGGCTCTGACTCGCCTGTAGTGTTGAAACTGTCATTCATTGCACAGAGTGAATGAAGGGTAATTTAGCTTCCGCAACGGTATTTCCAACGGTATTTCTCGTCTTAATTTTGCTCTCATTCACGTCGTGTGATTTTGATTGTTGAATTGGCTATTTCCTAATCGGGAAGCAACGCGTTAAGCAACAACGGCTTACATCCGTCTTATGTACAGAATAAGAAGGTGGCGTTCCCGAGTGTGTGCTACCAATTACCTGCCTGCATCTGACCAGTTAAGGTTTGTCAGCCGATCTGATCGTACAGTGCTAAGCAACGGCTGACGGCTGACGGCAATAAGTCGGTCTTTGCAAAAGCATGGCTCTGAGGCCTTCTAACAAGTCGGTATCACAATATGTTTTGATTTCAATGACTGGTATTCGTACATCTAGCACCATTTTGTCTAACAAATGTGTATTTACATCCAAACCCGGGCGTATATAAACACGCCGGCATGGCAGACCTCGTCCACCGTTCCTCCACTGCCGCAGCTCGTGCATCGACTCGTCGACTCTTGAGACTGTCTCCTTTCCTTCTTGTCATTTCTAATTTCCGTGGTTTCTATATGTTCGTTTCGTAGTTCGTAGATCATCTCCGCAGAGGCGTACCGCTTGTGCCGCCGACGCGCAGCAGCTCGGCCACGGGGTCGACATCTGTCTGCTCGGCAGGGCCGGCCAGGGCCTGCTGGATGCACTTGGTGCCGTTGATCAGCTTGCCCGCGGCAACCTTCTCCTGGTCAATCTTGAAGGCCTCGGCGCGGATGGCCTGCAGCTCCTTCTTGCGCTCCTCCGACATGCGCCACTCCTTGGGGAACTTGGGCTTGGGCTTGAACTTGTGGTGGCGCGTGTCCAGCGGGATGTCCTCGAACGTATCCGTGGGGTCCTTGGCCGTGGCAATCAGCTTCTGGACCAGGTCACCGAGGTAGCGCTTGTTCTGTGCCTGGTGCTCAAACGACTCGCAGCTGATGCGCACAATCTCCTTCTCCGGGTTGTAACGTGCGCCGGCCAGCTTCTTGAGCTTGTTCTGCTGCACGGGCGTCAGATCCAGATCGGCCGGGCAGAACTCGACGACGACCTTCTTCTCGGCCGGGTGGTACTCGCCCATGTACGATGTGTACCGGAAGCGGAGGGGCATCTGGGGTGTCGGGGGCTCAAACGGCTTTGCCATTTCTGTTTTGTTAGTTCAGGCTGCCACAGATAGGGCATCAAAGAGGCGACTCACTGGCAAGCAATGGCATTTCCCATGCAATCAGACGCATGTAGTGCCGCCGTTCGCGGATATCGTCCAGCTTGGCGTGGGCCAGCGAGGTCATGTCGTTGTCCTCGTAGATGTCCTCCTTCTCGTTGAGCGTCATGTCCTCGCTACGCACGCCGCCGGTCCAAAAGTCCGTCAGCGTGTCTTTGAAGTTGACTGGTGGTGGTCTCGTGTCCAGGTCAATGTCCAGTCTCTCAAGCGCCCGCTGGACCTCCTTTTGTGTCTCGGGCGATGCGTCGGTGAGCGGCACGTATTTCTCGCCGTTCTGGATGCGCTTGAGCAGCTTCTGGTCCACTGCCGACTTCTGCTGCTCCAGCTCCATCTTCGAGGGCCCTCTCTTTGTCTCTGCCGCCGCAGCCTCTGATGCCTCGACAATCTTGGCCTCCTTCTCTGCAGCCTCAGCCGCAGCCTTGTCGGCGTCGCTGGGCTCGTCGGCGTTCCGTGGTGCTGTGCCCGACAGGTACCGTATTTGCTGTGTGGACTGCGCCCGCTTCATCATCTGTGCTGCTCCCCGTGCCATCGTCCGTGTGTTTGTGGACATCATAGCCGTCTTCTTTGTCGCTGTCGTCGTCGCCGTCGTCGCGGTGGCGGCGCTGCACCGGCGCAGGCCGAGCTGCAGTGCCTTGGCGGCGGAAGCCATTGTCGGGAGTTTGAGGTGATTGATGTATGGGAACAAACTTGGGTCGTCCTCCAAAAGTCGTAGATGTGGCAGTTGTCGCAAACGTCGTCGTATTGGGCACTTTGCAACCGGCCGTCACCAACGTTGAATTCCAAAAAAGCGGCTAATTTTTTTCCTCGCGATGAAGCCATAGAACTATGCGCTAAGGCGGAATTCGGGTGGGTGTGGGGCTCGTGATTTGATTATGTAATCGGTACCTGCTACATCTCCATCTCAACGTCAACCAGCAAACTACCGCCATCTACATTTCCAAATTCATAAATTAGAGAAAATTCATTGGCGGCTTCTGATATTATACTTGAATCTTTGCTTCAACCTCCAGAATAATGAGCCAAGAAACACCAACACTGCCCCTCGGCCGCAGGTGCTTCGTCACCGTTGGCGCGACAGCCAGCTTCCAGAAGCTCCTCGCAAACATCCTAGAGCCCAAGTTTCTCGACTGTCTCGGTTCAAATGGCTTTGGCGAGCTGGTTGTCCAGACGGGCCCGGACCATGAGTGGGCTCTCGCACGCATCGCATCTCTAGGCTCGGAAAACACAAGCACAGACGACACAACCAAGCCAAAGTCAAGGTGGCCCATCATCCAAGTGGTGCCGTACACAAAGGACATGCAGTCGCTGATGCTCCCGTGCCGCGGCGATGCGATAGCAAACCGGCCGCCGGGTGCTGCAATCTCACACGGCGGGTCCGGATCTATCCTCGACGCGGTGCGGCTCGATGTGCCACTGATTGTGGTGGCCAATCCCGATCTGCTCGGCAACCACCAGGAGGAGCTGGCCGATGCCGTTGACGATGCCGGCTGGGCAGTCAAGGGAAAGCTGGGCGGTCTTGAGGAGGCTATTGAGAAGCTACTAGAAAAAACCAAGGACGTGCAGGTGGAGAAAATCTCGCCGTACTCGCCGCCACCGTTCCCGACGGCTGAAGATGAGCGGTGCGGACTGTTCGGCTGGGCCGCATTGTACGCCGGACAGAGCCCAGCCACGGCATCAGCGGGGATGAACACGCTTACTCTTGATTAAGAATTGTCTTTATTTTTCATCTGTTTTTACTATTCTTTTTCTTGTTGTTGTTGTTGTTGTTGTTGTTGTTGTTGTTGTTGTTGTCATGCAAGACACTCTGCTTCATAGTCTCTAATCGATACCCCGTTTTGATCTCGTCACATTTTCCTTCTTATTAATCTTGGCCACATGATAGAGATAAATTGGCGTGTATTTAGTATTCAGCCATGCAAACGCTTGTTCAATATACAAATCTTTCATCTTCAACTGTAATAGCTGAGACGACAAGGGCTATTCTCTAAATATCTACTGCAGACCCTTGACGGCCCAGATCTTGACGGCAGCATCGGTACCGACACTGGCCACCTTCTGGCCACCCTCGGCCCAGGCAACACCGTTAACACCATCCTTGTGTGCATTCAGTGCCTTGACACGGCTGCCAGGCTTGGCCAGACTCCAGACAAAGACGTTTGTGTCCAAGGCGCCGCTGACGGCGTTGGTCTCCGCCTCGTTCCATGCAATCGCCGTGACGCGAGCCGTGTGTGCCGACCACCGGTCAGTGGCGACTGTCCACGAGCCTGCATCGTAGGCCACAATCTTGCCGCTCGAGTTGCCGGCCGCCAAGTACTTTCCACTCTTGGAGAATGCGAGTGCCGAGATGGGCGATGTCGAGTTCTTCAGGGTCTCAGCCAGCTTGAGCGAGCTGCCTTCCTGACGGTAGACAAAAACGCCGGGCTCAGGGCTGCTGCCGACAGCGACAAACGAGCCATGAGCTGCAATGGCCGTCGGCGTGTAGTCTGTGGCCACCTCGCCGACCAGCTTGCCCTTGGCGTAAATGGCAATCTTGTTCGACGCGAGGGCAACATAGGTGTAGCCGGCATCGGTCGTGGCAATGCCCTTGGGCTGACCGTCCAGCTTGATACCCTCAGAGCCTGTAAATGTGTACGCGCTCTCGTCGACCGTCCGCAGCGTGTCGTCCCAGCCAACACTGTACGTCTGGCCAGCACTAGAAGCCGCGGCGAATTGTGTCACCTGATTTGTGTGTGATTGGCCGTCCACGACCTGCGCCTCGCCCTTGACTGCATCCCAGTGGCACACGCGGCCGTCGAAGCTTCCGGTCCACAGGCCCTGGCCCTTGCCGTCCGACTCCACACCTAGCGCAGTGACGGACTTGTTGTGGCCAGAAATGATGCGCACAGGCTTGTCCTGGCCGATCTTGAGGTAGTTGAGGTCGCCGCTCAGGCTCAAGCTGATAATCAGGTCATCGCTGCGGCCGGCAGGCCACGCAACACCCACCTGCTGGTCAGGAACGCTAGCCACAGAGGACGAGCCGCCGAGGCGCCAGGTCTGCAAAGACTTGCCAGTCGTGGTGTCCCAAACGCGCACAGTCTGGTCGGCACTGGCAGTCACAATGCGCTTTGAGTCGGACGACCAGCTGACAGCAAAGATACTGCCTGTGTGGCCCTCACCCTCGCCTACAATGGTCGTTGGCTCACCGGTCTTACCGTCGTACAGCTGGATGCGGCGGTCGGCACCGACCGTCACGAGTGTGCTGCCGTCTGGAGAGAAGGCAGTACCGTACACGAAGCCCTTGTGCAGGCCGTCGGCCTTGGAGTTGAACTTAAAGGGTGCGCCGTGCAGGAAGCACATGGTGCCGTCGTCGGACACCGTGGCCGCACGCAATGGCCGCTGCTGGCGCATAGCCACGGCATTGACGACCTTGCTATGACCGCTGATCTCACCAACAGTGTTGCCGCTGTCGGCAGTGATGCAGTGGCCGAAGCGGTCACGGCCGTCACCGACGGCAATAATGCGCTGGCTGTCGCCGTCCCACGCAATATCGTTGATACGGCCAGAGATAATGCCGTAGTCGCCCTTGGTGTTGACGGCCTCGACAGCATCCCATACGCGGACCTTGCCGGACACGTCACCACTGGCAATGTAGAAGCCCGAGGGCGAGAAGCGGGCAACGGTGGTAGCCGCCGTGTGACCGGTGTACTGCTTGCAGTCTGCAGGGTTGTCGATCGAGCGAACAAAGACGGATTTTCCAGACTGCCATGTTAGATCTCGTACAAAAAAGACCGGTCATGAGATGACATGCGCCTCATATTAGAATGAACTTACCGCGTAAGCAATGCGCTGACCCTTGGAGTCGATGGAAATGGGTGTGGGCTGGCCACGGAGGGTCACGGGCGAAGCCGCCAAGATCCGATCAATGGTGATAGTTGCCATGTTGAATTCGGTCGGAGTGCTGTATGACGTTGTGGTGATCAACGTGTCTGGTGTTGACGATTCGATGTGTTGATTCTCACGATGAGATGCCAATGTTCAGATGATTGACGTATTTGTTTACTCCGTAGCTCTCGAGAAAGAAAATGACAGAGATATATACTTTGAGTATGTGACTGAATCAAAATTCGGTTTAGACGGTGAAAAGCAGCTGCCTGGTGTTTGCTCTCCTTGAGATGGCGATGGGTCCGTGAAGCTCCGTATGAGCTCCGCCTGGCAACGACCTCATACTAGTAAATAGCTGTATCGTACTGAGTAGTGCACCTGCCATGCATAACGTCCATACAAGTACTGAGAAAAGGGGGGTACGTTTTGGGAGGGGCATGGTGCTGTTGCGGGGCAGCTCGTGGCTGCTAACGAGCTACAGAGTACAAATTCTAGGCCCCAGGTACGGTCTCTCAGTGGATGCATGTGTCAAGCTTACACCGGTCGCGCCTCCCCAAAGTAAATAAACTTGAGAATCAAAGCCTGATGCCTAAAATGGCAATATGACCTGAAACCCAAGAGAGACGACGAAACGCTCCTGTCGATATTACGTCATCTTAACCGCAGCCGGCAAGTGTCGCGATACGGCGCATGACTGGCAAGGCTGTACGCATTGATTGCCGCAAATCATGGGCGATGCATAGCAGTGCATAGCAAGTGGCATAAGGCTGTGTCAGTGGAAGCTTGGCTCGGCTCGTACCAATGAAGCTACGTGAGAACAGAATCGCCACAGCTAATATGCTGAAATCATTCGTTACAGGCCTTGATTTTGTATTTTGCTTTGTATTATGTATTCCAGATCCAATACATCTCTTTTGTGTCTTGCTCATTTCCTTATTTGGTTGTACTCAGTAGTTGCTTGGCTTATTAAATGTGAAGAAGAAACGAATAAAGAGAGCTAATTTGCATGCCAATATTCTCTATATTACTCAAGAATAGTAGAAAACAATAGAAGTACCAAAATCAAAAAACACAGAAATTAGCCAACATGAAAACGAAAATAAGAAATAAAAAACAAATACTGTAGGTTGTTAACAAGATGAAAGCAAATAAGATAGATCTTGAAGTAAACAAAACCAACCGCGATGATGTAAGACAGGCACGTGACCCTTATCTAATCGCTGTCGCGTCCGCTCTTTGTGCACCGGGAGCACACAGAGTTTGGCGTAGTCTACCTCGATCTCCGGAGTCACCTGGATCTTTGCGACGACACTTTCCGACCTTTTGACTTTACGACCCTTTCATTCGACCGGCGACAAGATACTGCAGCTGCAGACTACGACTGTGAGTGCCTCACGCGCCCCTACACGCACGAGCCAGGCCTAGAGCTGCGCTTGGCCTGGCATCAGAGCTCTGGTTGCCTGCTCCCACAGCTGTCGCAGCTCTGATTCGCCAGCAAACGAGAGCCTCTACATACATGCCATATGTGCAAAACATGTCATATATGCCATCGCTGTTGGTGCCCATTTGTCCAGCCGTGCATATCATATTCAAGAACCAATAACATAGACGCGCCCAGGACCTGCAGCTCCTGTGGCCCAGCGCTTGTTGGCTTGTTGGGTTGTGCAAGCGCATGGCTTTGGGCTTGATGGCAGTTTGCATTGGATTTTTGACAGACAGAACTATTCATATCAGAGGTTTTAGACACTTTGTATCAGTGCTTTATTCTGACAACACCTACAGATATCATACCGACAGGCATACAGCTGATTACCATACCCCAACCACACATTTTACACACCATGTCCGAGACAAAGCCAGAGGAGCCGACGACGGCCGAGGTGACCGACAAGCCCACCGAGTCGATGGTGGACTCGTTTGACGTCGGCGGTAACGATGAGGTGAGAACCCTGGTCTCGCGATGAAGAGGAGGAGCCCCAACTGCATTTGCACGTTGCACATCTTGGTAGACATCCCTATTTCTCCAAGAATATGCAATGTGCAAGTCCAAACCCAATCCCAATACAAGAGCCAAAAGAAAGAAACAATAAATCCTGACGAAAGAGGTGGACCAGGAGGATATCTCAGCGATGAAGCTTCGGGTTGCCGAGATGGAAGAGGAGGCTGCAAAGCTCCGCGAGATGCAGAAGGACCTCGACCACCAGAGCCAAGAGCTCTCGGAAAACAAGGAGGATATCGACTCGCGGAGCATCTTTGTTGGCAACGTCGACTACTCTGCATCGCCCGAGGAGATCCAGGCACATTTCCAGAGTTGCGGCTCGATCAACCGCGTCACAATCCTGCTGGACAAATTTACCGGCCAGCCAAAGGGGTGAGTTTTCTTTAGCTTTTCTTTTGCTATTTCGATATTATACATCTGCAGTGACTGACATGACAGCTACGCCTACGTTGAGTTCTCAGAACCTAGCCTGGTTGCCCAGGCACTTGTGCAGAACGAGAGTGTATTCAAGGGCCGGAACATCAAGGTAAGTTTATCGTCACCCGTCTCAGTTTGATCACTGTAGCTCCAAGCCGGACACACTCTGACAGATACTAGGTTGTTCCCAAACGGACAAATGTGCCCGGCATGAGCAGAGGCCGTGGCAGAGGATTCTTCCGCGGCGGTGGCCGGGGTTTCTTTGGCGGCCGTGGTGGTGGCTTCCCTCCACGGGGCGGCTACCGTGGCGGCTACCGCGGTCGCGGCCGGGGAGGCTTTGCTCCATACTAAGGATGCCAGGCCACGGAAGCGCTCGGCTATTGAGCGGTCGACTCCGTATGTCGCATCTCATGCCCACGCGTTGCAACTTGCACGCCTAAAGATCGGCCATATTTGATGTGTTTGTTTGCTTTAATTTTATTTATTGTTGTATTTTACCTATTTGAGATCAGTCAGTGACTCAATCTATCTGCATGGATGCTGCCAAAGCAATGCCCATACGAGAAACCGTTTTGAATTACGATATCAAATGCAATGTCTGGTTCGTCATGATGACTAATCAACATTATAAGCTGGCGATACCCCTGCCAAACATTGAAATACATCGTACATTGAAACACCCCCGTCTGGCCATGCTACGGCGTATAGCGTATCTGTATCAAACGTCTGTTTTTCTTAGGGTTGAAACCAATAGCTGTCACTCCTTGCTCCTTGCTGCTGGATCTGCACTTCAAGGCACGGCCCTGTCAGAAACCAGTGCTCGGAGCATCTTCTGCCCTTTGCATGTCATCGATGCACTGCTGGAAACAAACCGGCGCTTGGACGACAAAAATAGCAGTAAGATGTCTGTCCTATCTTACCTTTTGTGTAGAAGACAACCACCAGCACCAGCCAGTCGGAGCCAGCCAGAGGCCGCCGCCAGGTGTAACCTCCCTGCAAGTAAACGAATGCGGCCGTGAGTTTGGAGTCTGGAGTCTGTTGTCTTTGTCTTATTCACTTCTCCTACTCGCCATCGTTGTTTCTTTTGCCTCCAGCCAGATAATTATATTTACTGTCGCGTGTCTGTGTCGGGACCGTTCCTGTGGCTTCGCCTCGAAAAGCTGACGTTATCAAGAAAGCTGCTTACATATTTCAGTGCTGTAATGTGAAATCAAGAGGCAAGCGCAGGCGCAGAAGGCGCCACTACAGGCACTTTAAGCGTTTTAGCGCGCTGAAAGAGCAAGTTGCACCTTCCTAATACCGAAGAACATGAGCCCCTCGCACCTACCCCAAAAGCCGCTGAGATTCGCGGCCAGCTGCGTATGCCTCGATGTATCGCAGAATGCCGGATTTGCCCCCTCTCCTTCACTGCTCGCTCGCTGTCGCTCAGTCGCTCCTCCCTATTTTGGGCTATTGCTGCAGCCTGGCTTCTGGTCCCTTCCTTCTTGGGCCTAGAGATGTAGTAATTGTCTGTAATATCTAATAATATTCGGGTCGTCCTGTGATAGTTGCAGGGTCGCACCTTCTCGTTGGGAATTTGGCATTTATTAGTAACAGCTCCTTCTCCTTTGCTAGGTATCTTTCTGTCGCCGCGTCGTGTCCCGCATCCTCTCACCAACATCACCAAAACGCCATCGTCAAGCTATCATCACTTCATCCGCGAGACGTGATATTGTCTACACCACCTAGCACGTCCTATATACAGCAGCCACACGGGTTTCACCTCTACGGCCTTGCTCACGTATCTTACCCCCCTCTATATTCGCGGCTGGCCAATCGTGACACCTCCTCGACAGCCCAAAAGTTTCAACATTCATCTTCAAGTTTCAATCTTCAGCCGGCCTCGAGCATTTCCAATTGATTGAGCATCATTTTGTCATCGGTACGTTTGCAACTTGCCTCTGCTCTCTAGTCTCCGCTCTCGCTTTGTTTCTTCATTGTCCCCTCGGCCCTGGCGTCTGGTGCACCCAAAAAGCTTTAGCCTTGTCTGGCCCGTTGTTTTCTATTCTATTTTTCGGCTTCCTCGCCGTCTTCATTCTCTTTTGCCACTGTTCCCCGTTTTTACTGGACTGGACTCCTCTCGATTGCACTATTCCTGGCTGTCGAACGAGTGTCGAATGTGTCTCGCCTGGCCTGGACTGCCGCATCGCTCGCTATTCTGCATTCCTGATTTTCTGCAGAGCCGAGAGCCGGCTTGGTCCATGTTAGGCTGCCCTTTGAGCCTTTGCGAATCTGCACTAGCTATTCTGTGTTGCACTTTCGCACTTTGCTGCCAATACTGACAATTTCCAGTGCCCTCGAACAAGAGGGAGGCGCAGGTCCCCCAAATACAACACAGCCTCAACGCTATCGCGCTGCCTGTTGCTGCTGTATCTTACGTATCCACCACCGCTGCCCCCGAGCCACTCCAAAACACTCCCGCCTCCTGCGTCCTGTGTTCTGTGTCCATTTCTGTGTCCGTTTCTGTGTCCCTGCTCTGTGCTCGTCGTGAACCAACCAGCCTGCGCTCTGCCGTACTCAAGGTGCAAGGAACGACACAAGGCCACACCTGTCCGATAGACTGCCCATTTGCCCATTCTCATACTCTCTGCTTCTCCACCGCTCCTCAACTCAAGTTGACACTCCGCCAGACCTCCCGATCCCAATCGCCGGTCCCATAAAACCTTTCGAGACCATTCAACGGGGATTGTCGAACACGCCCTACAGAAAGTGGGGGATCTCACTCAGCACTACTACAGAGACACCAGCACCGAGCCAGCACCAGTCTTTGCTCGTTGCCTGAAGTCCCTACTATCTTACGTATCTTTCTCACCTTTAGCCTGGCCGCCGACTACTGCTACTGCTAGCATCGCCCAGCTTTGTCAATACTCCGCTCTTCTTCCAACCTACATACATCCCGCTCCAACCTCCTCTTGTCCTCACCATCGTGCGGCGTCCCAGGCATCCATCTTCGTGCCGTCCCAGCTTTTCCTCCGCCATCAACAATCGATTGCCGGCCTTGCACTCTCGCCACTGCCGGCGTATTTCCCGCACCAGCCCGCCCGCCCGCCATCGCCATAGCCGTCCGCCTCGTCGACTGCCCCCGTGCCTCAGATTCATCTCGCAGATCTCTCTTTGAAGATTTGGGCGCTCGCATTTGGCACCCTTCTCTTTCGGCCTTTGCAGAACAGGGCTTTCATTTCTGCACAAGCTGCACTATCTGCACCCACCTGACCTCGCCATGTCTTCCAGCCGGACTGCGGACGCAGGCCGAACGTGAGTTACCCCCTCATCACCACTTTGCTCTTCCTGCACAGCCCTGTTGTGATTACCAACAGCCGATGGAATGGGCATATTTGTCAGTCTTCGCTCTTCTGCAAACATGATCTAACGCCTTTTTTCCAATAGCTTGCCCAACAACCTCCGTGTCACAAGTATGTCTTATTGACTTTTCTGATTCTGCGCTCGCCTCTCGATGACAAATGGCCGACATGCGCTATACGCCCGCCCACCTTTGTCTCGAGTCCGACGACCTCGATGATATTCTACGTTAGGCGATATTGTCACCCGTTTAGTTCTAACCGTTACCCCCTCTAGTTATCGCTGCTGACGGCTTGTACAAGCGCGATGTTTTCCGTAAGTCAGAGCCCCTTCTCGCAGGTCGTCTTATCGACATGTAGTTGCCCTTGTCCTGCGAGGCTGTTTGTGATCGCCAAATCTAACTTTATTACTTTAGGCTTCCCCGACCCGTTCGCCGTAGCCACACTTGATACAGAGCAAACCCAGACGACTGCTGTGTCGAAGCGCACACTCAACCCGTACTGGAACGAAAGCTTTGACTTGTATGTGCCCACTTCCTACATCGGGCGCATGCCTTTGTTTTCTTTTTGTAACTAGATCCTGACCTGTTTTCTCTCGACAGCCGCGCAAACGAGGCCAGTATCTTGGCCGTTCAGGTCTTTGACCAGAAGAAGTTCAAGAAGAAGGACCAGGGATTCTTGGGAGTAGTCAACATCCGTGTCGGTGACTACGTCGATTTGCAGTCAACCGACCATGAGGGTAAGCTTGCCTCCCGTCACTGACAGGAAAGGCGCCTGCCAGTCCATACTAACATTTATCCAGAGAAAATGCTCTCGAATGACCTGAAGCGCTCCAACGATAACCTAGTCGTCCACGGCAAGCTGATCATCAACCTGTCCACGGACCTGTCCACTCCTATCAAGAACCAGCCGCCACCCCAGAGCTCACAACAATCTCTCACCCCTTCTCAGACCGGCCCGTCTGCGCCCGCCAGCCGCCCCGCTATCAACGCTTCGGCATCGACACTGTCTGCTTCATCTGCAAGCAGAACCAACGAACGCCCGACCTCGTCCATGTCTGGTTCTACTAGTGCCCCCAGCGTCAACGGCCCGGCCCTCGCCCACCGCCCTGCCAGCGTTGTCACACCTACCCCAGGACCAGCTGCTGGGTCAAGCGCAGCGCAGGCATCCGGATCAGCAGCAGCAGCGGCAGCAGTCACAGCTAGCAGCGCAATCGTCCCCACCAACCCACACGCCCGGTCTAACAGCACCATGAGCCCATTCGAGGACCACATCGGCCGCCTGCCCCCTGGTTGGGAGCGCCGTGAAGACAATCTCGGTAGACAATACTATGTCGACCACAATACCCGCACGACGAGCTGGACTCGACCAACCGCTAATGGCGTTGCTGATCGAAGCAACCAGGAGGCGGCCACACAAGTCGAACGGCAGCGTCATCAAAACCGTACGCTACCCGGAGACCGCACGGGTGCTAGTTCGCCATCCCAAGACCAGCAGTCTCCGCCACCAGCGGCAACTTCCTCACCTCCATCTGGTGCTGCCGCTGGCACTGTCATGCACACTGGAGCTACTAGCCCTGGCACCGGCGAGCTTCCGCCAGGTTGGGAGCAAAGATTTACTCCAGAGGGCAGAGCCTACTTTGTTGACCACAACACGCGCACGACCACGTGGGTTGATCCTCGCCGCCAGCAATACATAAGAATGTACGGCGGTGGGCAAAACAGCGCGAATGGAGTTATCCAGCAGCAGCCCGTTTCTCAGCTGGGCCCGCTGCCCAGTGGATGGGAAATGCGCCTCACCAACACAGCTCGCGTGTACTTTGTCGACCACAACACCAAGACAACCACATGGGACGACCCCCGTTTGCCTTCCTCGCTTGACCAAAACGTGCCGCAATACAAGCGTGATTTCCGGCGCAAGTTGATCTACTTCCGTTCCCAGCCGGCCATGCGGATTCTTAGCGGCCAGAGCCACATCAAGGTCCGGCGTTCGCACATTTTCGAGGATTCGTTTGCGGAAATTACTCGCCAGTCCCCGAGCGACCTGAAGAAGCGTTTGATGATTAAGTTTGACGGCGAAGATGGTCTCGATTACGGCGGTCTTTCTCGCGAGTTCTTCTTCCTTCTGTCCCACGAAATGTTCAACCCATTCTACTGCCTGTTCGAGTACTCGGCACACGACAACTACACGCTGCAAATCAACCCGCACTCGGGTATCAACCCCGAGCATCTCAACTACTTCCGGTTCATCGGTCGCGTCGTCGGTCTTGCTATCTTCCACCGCCGCTTCCTCGATGCGTTCTTCATTGGTGCCCTGTACAAGATGGTGCTGGCCAAGACTGTTGTGCTGGCCGACATGGAGGGTGTGGATGCCGACTTCCATCGCTCACTTCAGTGGATCCTTAACAACGACATTGAGGGAGGCATCCTGGAGCAGACATTCTCTACTGAAGATGAGCGCTTTGGTGTCATCACTGTTGAGGATCTGAAGCCCGGTGGTCGCGACATCGACGTGACAAACGAGAACAAGAAGGAGTACGTTGACCTGATGGTCAAGTGGCGCATTGAGAAGCGCATTGCCGAGCAGTTCGAGGCATTCAAGGCCGGCTTTAACGAGCTGATTCCTCAGGACCTGATCAACGTCTTTGACGAGCGCGAGCTGGAGCTGCTGATTGGTGGTATTGCGGAGATTGATGTCGACGACTGGAAGAAGCACACGGACTACCGTGGCTACACCGAGTCAGACGAGGTTATCCAGTTCTTCTGGCAGACGGTGCGGTCGTGGGACGGCGAGCAGAAATCGCGTCTGCTGCAGTTTACTACAGGCACATCCCGTATCCCAGTCAACGGCTTCAAGGACCTCCAGGGCAGTGACGGCCCGAGACGGTTCACGATTGAGAAGTCGGGTGACATTCAGAACCTGCCGAAGGCTCACACATGGTATATATTTTCCTTTGACAATTTCCCTGGTGTTTTCTTGAACCTTGCTAACATATTTTCAGCTTCAACCGCCTGGACTTGCCTCCGTATAAGAACCTGGAGATGCTGCAGCAGAAGATGACCATTGCTGTGGAGGAGACTATGGGCTTCGGACAGGAGTAACGTGTCTGCCTCTGGCTGCTGCTATTCTTGTCTGAGGTTTATCTGGATAGTTTCCTTCTTTCTTTCTTGTCATGTTGTCTGTTATTTTTTTTTTTCACTTGCGGGCTATTCCATTATCAGCATTATTCAACGTTGGCTTTCTTCCTTCTTTCTGCTTCTGCGTCCCCTCTCTTGCTTGCTGTACCCTCGACGCTCGTTATGCAAACCTGTTTCTTGTTATAATTGATTCTGCCGATGGACTGTTCTCGTCCATCTTTTCTATATATTTCTCTTGCTTGTGTCCTGCAACAGGCCGCAACAGTTTGGACATTTTTACTGCTTATTTTTGTTTGTGCAAAAGTCAACAAGGTCTGTTCTTGGTAGACAGTGACGGGTACTCCCAGATCACATAATACGCAATAAAACACCACACACAAGTCACAGTACTGCATCCCTTCTACCACGTAATGCTGATTAGTTGTATCTTTTGATATTTTTTGTGTCTCTCTGACATGATAGTGTATGTACAGTTTGTATGTGAATAAGTGTAAGCAAGGATGCGATGATGACAAATGAAAGGAAAACAGAAGAAAACGATAACAAGATCAGAGTCATCATATGAGACAAACGTAGACAAACAATAAAAAAAGCAGCGTGGCAAGCCTGATTAGCTGTTGCCTTCTCATCCCCAGATTATGAGAAAAATAACAAAGCACACCCGCTCCATGGGGTGCCTTCAAATGTACTCCCTTGTCTGCTGCCAGCTATCAACTACCATGGTGTATAGAGCAATAGCAGCAGCAGCCCCAGCCAAGAGCATCTACTTCCGGTACCACATCCGTGTGATCTTGGTCTTGCGCTGCTTCCGCATCAGCTGGAACACGCCGTACATCAGCGCCTCACTCGTGGGCGGGCAGCCGGGCACGTAGACGTCGACGGGCACGACACGGTCGCAGCCGCGCACAACCGAGTAGCTGTAGTGGTAGTAGCCGCCGCCGTTGGCGCACGAGCCCATGCTGATGACCCAGCGCGGCTCGGGCATCTGATCGTAGACCTGGCGCAGCGCAGGCGCCATCTTGTTGGTCAGGGTGCCGGCGACGATCATGACATCGGACTGACGCGGCGAGGCACGGAAAATGATACCGTAGCGATCCTGGTCGTAGCGCGGTGTGGACAGGTGCATCATCTCGACGGCACAGCATGCCAGACCGAAGGTCATGGGCCAGAAGGACGACTGGCGGCCCCAGTTGGCAATGATGTCGAGGGTGGTACTGAGCTGTTAGCATTGTCGTTCCGTCCGGCAATCACGGATCTAGGCAGACATACAGTGCATATTGGACAAGGCCCTTTGTGCCCTCCTGGCTGGCGAGAGGAACCTCTTTCCGTTCACGGCGGGCAAGGCCGGTACCGTGTGTGTATTGCTGCTCCTGGACGGCGGAAGCGTTGTTGTGGCGCGCAGAGGAAGAGAAGGGCGAGACGGAGGTGATGGCGGGAGCGGCGCGGAAGGGGACCAGGGAGGTTGTGGTGGTGAAGGGGGTAGATGGCTTGGCTGTGGCAGAGTTAGTATGGGCGGGTAGAGGTATAGAGAGAGTAGAGTAGACGCGACGTCCGAGGACAGACGTCTATATCAACATCTACACACGATATCCCTGTATCAAGACGCACCTCTCAGCATTGCTGTGGCCCTTGACCGCATAGAGGCAGACATGGTTGTGATTTGGTGTGTGGAGGAGGGAGAGGAGATGTTGGATGCCCGGACACGAGAGTCTGGACAGGTAAGTCGAAGTAGAGTAGCGGAAACGCGGTGGAAGCGGTCGGGGCGCTGTCCTATGCTATCCGGAGGTTCGACGTGCTTCGTTGGTCTTGGTCGAGGGGGGTGTCGTCGTGGCCAATTCAATCGGGCACGGAGTCGTCGAGTAAAGAGAACAAGTTCGTAAACGTGTAAAAAGAGTAAAGTCGTGTATATACAGCTCAATTGAAGAAAAAGGCTGCCGTAGAGGTGTCGTGGTCGTGGAAAGGCGAGGGGTTGCAGCGGGAGGCAGTAAGTACGGAGGCGGAAAGACTGCAAAAAAGTGATGATAATTCCTCGGGAAGGAGGAGGAGGAAAACGGTGCCCTGCAACTGGTAGGTTTTCCCGTTTTTGCGGGCTTTTGTCGCTGTAGGCGTTGGTCATAAAAGGGCTGTGTGTGATTGGCTGTAGTTTAGCTTTAGTGGAGACCTGCCCCAGACCACGGTTTTTCCGTCTTGCCATTGGTCACGGATTAGTGCATATACTGGCCAATGAGATATCGGCTAGCGTCATGGGGATCCCGATGTGGAAAGTGCTATCACGAATGGCATTCCAAGGCAATGGGAATGTTGGTGATCAGATAAATAACAAATGAAATATGCTTTGTACAATACTCTATGACGCAAATCCGTAAAATACATGTCTCCCCCGACCTGCCCGTGCGTTGGCCTTACTCTGCCGTTGCTGTCTGCCGGGTCGCCGGGTATCATCAACGCCCGTCTTCGTCCCCATCTGCCGTGCCCATCGCTCTTTCCCATTATCTTTACAGCTCGCGTAGACAGACCCATTGGCCCTTGTAGCCGGTGGTGACATAAGCAGAAGACAACCAGAAGACCGTATAACAAAGAACAAGATAGTAAGATAAAAAGACAACAAAATACAACACAAATGACCGTCTCGCTGCGAGATCAGGCCTTCTGCTTGTACCGCTCGTCGAGCAGCTCCTGCACGCTCTTCTTCATCCGGCCATCGTCGGTGTGGGCATACCGCTGCTGCAGAGCCTGCTCGACTTCCGACTTGCCGGTTGCACCTGCCACGGCCGACTTGGCCTTGCCTGCCTCTGCAGCCAGCTCCTTGCCCTTGCCAACAGCCCGCTCAGCCGCGCTCTTGGCCGCAGCGGCAGCCTCGCTGGCTGCTGCGGCGACGCCGCTCTGGATGCTCTTGGCCTCGGCCTTGACCGCCGACGTCACCGTCTGCACACGCTCCTTGACAGCAGCAGTGGCAGCCTCAGGCGTGCCCTCTGCGCCACCGAATGCCTTACCCCACAGGCCCGCGACCACGCCCTCCGCGTCTTCGCGCACAGCAACCCAGTCGGTTGTCTGCACTCTCCGCACGGCACCCTCGACTTCTGTGTTCCACCGTGTCTTGAGGTCCTCGGTAAACGACGCTCGCGGCTTTCGTGGCGGCTCGGCCTTGCTAGGGTAGTAGAGCTCCTGTGCGGCGGCGGCGGCGGAGAGGTCGGTCGGGGTGGATAGTGGCGCAATGATGTTGCTGTCGGCATGGCCTGCTGCTAGCCGCGCGACCGAGAGCGGGTCGGACTGGGCAAGGGCGCGCAGGACGTTTGTGTTGGCCCGCACAATGTCGCATTGTCTCTGGCGGTTGGCCTGGTGGGTGACCACGGTGAGGTAGGCCAGGGAGAGTGTGAGGGTGACACCTCCGGTCTGTTTGTTAGCGGGTGTATTCTAGTTATTGCAATGGCCAGCTGCCATAGCTGGGACTGTCCTCAGCATCTTGACAGCCCCAGCATCGACAGCCTCCGATCGGCCGATTGACATCATGAGAGACAACTCACGAATCCTGTAGTGAAGCCCATGGCTTGCAACAAAGAAAAAAGAAAGCGCAGCTGGGCGCACAATCGTCGGGAATGGGTCTCGTAGGTCGCAGCTGGGTGTGGCGGCCCGTGTGTGGTCGTGTCGCGTGGATGATGTCGTTGGCGATGCTCCGATATATGGGAAGAATTTCTTAGTTTCTGGAATAGGGAATTCGGGAGCTAAGCAGCTGGCATAATGCACCTCTGTGCTCAGTGGCAGACTGCGCTATTTTCGTCAGCCTTGCTGTATTACAGGGGCCTGACACCTGTAGAAATACCTACACTGCTGGCGCAATCGGATGGCACGCGGCAATTCCCGATCCACTAAAATCACTGAAATAAACTGACAGAAACGAAATACTGCGACACGTGACTTTCTATAGTGGGAAAAAAGTTCAAGATCGTCAACGTCCACCTGGACGACCTCACTGTGCTGGACCACGAAATACCCCGACGGTCGCCATTGTCTCTTGTTTTTAAACAACACACGCTCCCACGGCCAATTGAGACTGCCACACACGAAACACCCCGAACTGCAGCCTCCAACACCACCAACTCCCCTCCTCACACCTCTCCACCGTCAACATGGCTGGTGGTCTGGTCAAGTACCGGCACTTGAACCGGACGTCTGCACACCGCAAGGCTCTGTTAAGGAACTTGGTCACATCTCTTGTCAAGGAGGAGTCTATACACACAACATGGCACAAGGCCAAGGAGGCCCAGCGCATGGCTGAGAAGCTCATTACCCTGGCCAAGCGGGACAACGAGGAGACTCGTCGGAAAGCCCAAGCCATTCTCTTTGTGCGTCTGCAACCTTGATCTGAACCAGCACGGGACACAAACTAACAATACAGACACCTCATCTTACTATGCCCAAGCTGTTTGGCACCCTCCGTGAACGCTACGCCGACCGCCCCGGTGGCTACACCCGTGTGCTGCGCACCGAGGCTAAGAAGGCCGACCAGGCCGAGTCCGCCATCCTCGAGCTCGTCGACAGCCCCAAAGACCTGCGCTTTGCCCTCACAGCCGCCGCCGTTGCCCGCGACCGCGACCTCGGCCGGCCACACCACGCCAACACCGAGCGCAACTGGGCCAAGGCCATCAAGTTCCGCAAAGAGGGCGAGGAGGAGTTTGAGGCCATGGTTGCACAGACACGCAAGATGCACCTGGCCGATGCCGGCGTCGAGCTGGCCGACATTGAGCCCGTCGTTGTGCGGCGGCCTCGGCGGACCGACGAGAGACTCAAGAAGGCAAAGCCATTGCACGACTACTGGAACCGGGGACCTCGCGACTTTGACGGGCTGGGTACGGACAAGGGCAACTTTGGCATTGCGGGCGGCGGTGGCAGCGGCAGCCTGGGCGACGAGAGCCGGCGGAACCGGTTCAAGACGTCTGGCAGCGACCCCAACAAGGCGCTGATCGACGCTCTGGGTGTGCCCAAGATGAAGAAGGGCAAGCAGCCAGAGGCCGAGTAAGGCACGAAGAAAAGCAAAGAAGCATGATTTAAAAGCACTGGGAATAACGGGAATCATTAGAAATCAAAACCTGAGCGGTCGGCGATGAGGTGGTACATATGACGCCGACTATGAAGGAGGCATGAAATAAGAAGACGCTGCCGAGGGTCCAAGTGGCATCCCTGTGGCTTGTACATCACTAGACACAATACCATGTAATATTACGATGAACGTGCTGATAATGATGAGGTGTCGTGCTCAAAATGTGATATTGTCTAAATCAAACCCACGCAATGCTTTTATCTACAGTCTATCAACAACCAAAGAACCAAAAACCAAACAACAGTATAAATCAGATAAAAAGACTAGAAGCCCTTGTCTTCCTCAAACACAAAGGTGTCGCTGCGCTCGCGGATCATCCGGCCGACGCGCTGGCTGCCGACAATGCGCTCCAGTTTGAATGCGTCAAACTGCGAGAACATGGCCCGCACAATGCCCTGGCCAGGCTCAATGATCTGGTTGCGCTGGCTGCGGCCCAGGTAGCCGCCCGTGATCTCCGTGTAGAACGCCTGGTTCTCCGGCAGGCCGTACAGAATCACCGTGCGCACGCCGTTGATGATGTGGCGGCGGAAGTGGTGCGCACGCTCCGTGTACAGCAGCACGCGGTGCCGGCCCGTCAGGAAATGCGAAATGGCCCGCGACGCCTCGGCCGTCGACGCGTACTCGGACACAGCACCGAAACTGACACTGGCCACGGCATCGGCGGTCGAGAACCAGTTGCGGATGCGCACAAAGTCGAGGTACGACGGGATGTACACGAGCACGCCGCTCGTGCGGCTCGCCATGGACTGGCCGCCGCGGGTCTTGGCAATCAGAGTCGGCACGACGGCCTTGACAAAGTACTCGAAGCGCGCATCCGGCTCGGCCTCAATGGACGGCGTGTCGAAGCGCGAGAATGTCTGGCGGATGCCGCTGACGCCAAGGCGGCCAACGACGCCCTTGTACTCGCCGGGCTGCACGCGCACCTTGCCCGTCCAATTGGTGCAGAAGCGGCGGAACAGCTCGGCCAGCGCAGGCGAGTGGTGCGCTGAGAAGACGACGGTCTGGCGGTAGAACTTGGCCTGGTCGTCGAGGTACCAGCTGCGCAGCCTGCTGATGTCGTAGTTGTTGTTCTCGCGCGGCAGCATGTTGAGGTTGGTAAAGATGTGCTCGACGTGCTCCCAGTTCTGCATCAGCAGCGCGTCCGCCTGGTCCAGCAGCACGATCTCGATGGAGCTCAAAAAGTCCGTGTCCAGCTTGTCGCGGTTCTTCTTCTTGGGGTCTGACAAGAACGACGCGCTCGTATCCTCGGAGCCCATGGCCATGCGCAGGCCCAGCGGACTGGCCAGGATAATGTCCGAGTTGCAGAACTTGGAGAAGAACTTGACCGACTTGCGCGTGAACTTGAGGCCCAGACGGAACATGTCGTCGTCGTTGCCCTCAAACAGGTCGCGGAAGTCGGCCGGACGGTCCTCGGGAATCGACGAGCGCTTGTCAACGAATGCCTCCTCAAAGCGCTTGCGGTTCTCCTGGGTCTCGGGCTCGCACACGCTGCAGATGGCCTCCACCATGCGCGCACACGACTGGCGCGTCGGCAGCAGGATCAGCACCTTGGGCCGGTTGTAGCCCTGGTCACGGTATGCGTCGCCGTCGTCGTCGTCAAAGTCGCCCGTGTCCATCATGGAAGCAGCAGCGGCTTTAGACTTTTTCGACTTGTTCTCCTTCTCGGCCTTGTCAGCCTCCTCCTGTTTCCGCGCAATCCGCGACAGCTTCTCGTTGTTCTTCAGCACACGGTCGCGCGTCTTGAGAATGTGGTTGACGGCGTGCAGACTGGCCATGCGCCGCAGCTCGTCGCCATTGTCGGGTGTGCGCTCGCAAAAGAGGGTGTCGTAGTAGTTGAATAACAGAGGCGCCACCTTTTGCTCAGTGGGACGGAATGGCTTGGTGTTGAGCTCGGCAAGTCTCTTCTTGAGCTTGAGCTGCTGGGGGGCCGTAATGGCAGCAGGCGGCGAGAAGTCGTTGGAAACACCGGTCTGGGGCACGGTGAAGATCTCGCGCGACCCCTGCGTGCTGACCTTGGATGTCAGCCAGTCCTCCTCCTTGATCGAGATCAACCGCAGCGAAACGTCCTTGAGGTCCGGTGCTGAGAAGTGTGACTCGAACGGATCTGTGGTGTCAACCTGCTCGTCGTCGTCGCCGCCAATCTCAATCTCTTCCTCCACATCGTCGTCGTCCTCCTCGGCAGCGTCGACGTCTTTTGGCTCGGCATCCTCGTCCTCGTCGCCATCTTCCAGCTCGCTACCGGAGCCACCCTCCTCAAGCTCGGCCTCTTCTTCATCCTCCTCCTCCTCATCGGCACTGTTCATGCTGACATCTTCTGCGTCATGGTCCAGCTTTCGCCGCTTGGCAGCAGGCGCACTCGTGCGTGTCTCAAAGCTCTTCATCAGAGACATGTATGCCTCGCGGCGCTTCTGTGCTTCTTCGTCGACCTCCTCCTCCTCCTCCTCAACTTCAGACTCGGCCTCCTCTTCCTCCTCCTCCTCCTCCTCCTCAGAGTCGCTGTCGTCAGAGCTGCTTTGTTAGTAATCGAACTGTAGTTAACTGTAGTCATTCTCCTCCCAAAGAACTCACTCTTTCTGCTCATCTAGTCGCGAGCTCTTGAAACGGCCGCCCCGTCCTCTGCCTCCTCTGCCACGGCCTCTTCCGCCACGGCCACCACGAGCGCCGCCGCGCATACCTCCTCTTGCGCCGCCTCTGCTTCCACCTCTGCTGCCTCCCCGGCTACCGCCTCTGCTGCCTCCACGGCCACGAGATCTTCCAGGACCCATTTTGTGAAATAATGTAACAAAAAACGAAAAATGTCGTCTTGCGCTGTTGACTTATGTAAAAGATACACAAGACGTCGTCGCAGGCACATGAAAAGGCTTCACGAGGCTAGGAGCTTATATGAAATTTATATGGGTCCCAACTTTTTTCTTTGGCGACGCCACATGTTTACACCGCCACAGTCCCTTATCTGTCATGCAGGCGACTTATCTTAGCGCCCACAAAGAACCCCACCAGTAAATGCGAATCTCAAAATTAATTCTGCACGGATTTTCCTACGTCGTGTTCCAAAAGCGGAACGAAGCCTGCTGCTAGGAGACAATATCAACGACGTCTGCCCCTTGTCCGCCCATTTTATCGCCATCGGCCACCCGTCCTATCACCACCCCAACCCGTCAAATCTCCATCGCTCGATACTTTGACGACCCAGAGCCGCTACACGGCCTCCTGCGACCCTTACCGTCCCTCTATACTCAACCCCCCTCTCGACGACAACCACCCAACATGGCTCTCGACAAGGAGCAGTTCCTCCACCTCGCCCGCCCCGTTGTGCCTGCCGGCTCGGCCAGCTTCAACGGCGGTGTTGCGCCCATCACTGTCAACATCCAGCCCCAGGTAGGTCATCATGGCCCCTGAGGGGAAGCTGTCCCCCCTCGGTCACGCCTTACGCCTCACTCACCCCGGCTTTGCCCTCATGTTGTCTAACCCCACCTTTATCTAGTCTATCGTCTCGATCCTTGACCATGCTGTCCGCCGCGAGGCTTCGTCGACACCAGTCACCCGTGTTATCGGTGCCCTTGTTGGTGTCCGGTCCGAGGACGGCCTCGAGGTCGAGGTCCGCCAGTGCTTCGCCATCCCCCACACCGAGAACGCCGAACAGGTCGAGGTGGACGTCGAATACCAGAAGAACATGCTTGCCCTGACCCTTAAGGCATCGCCACGCGAGTCGCTTCTCGGCTGGTACACCACCTCGCACGAAATCAACAACTTCTCGGCCCTCATCCAGAACTTCTTCGCCGCCCCCGAGACCGGCACCTTCCCCCACCCCGCCGTCCACCTGACTATCAGCACCGAGCCCGGCCGGGATATCGAAACCCGCTGCTACGTCTCTGCGCCCGTCTCTGCCTCTGCCGACCGTGCCTCCGACTCTTGCTTCTTCGTCGAGGTCCCTCACCGCATGCTGTACGGCGATGCCGACCGCTCGGCTCTTGAGACCGTCAACGCCGCTGCCACTCCCGCCAACGCCGAGACCCGCTCGGCCGCCGTTGTGTCCGATGTTGAGGGCCTCGCCCGCACTCTCGAGCAGACCATTGACCTGCTGGACCGCACCTCGGTGTACGTCAACAACGTTCTGGACGAGGAGGTTGAGCCCAACCACGCCCTGGGCCAGCACCTGATGAACGCCATGTCGCTGGCACCCAAGGTTGACAGCACAAGTATCGAGCACGACTTCAACAACCACATCCAGGACGTCCTGATGGTCTCGTACCTGACCAACTCCATCCGCACGCAGATCGACCTGTCACAGCGCCTGGCAACGTCAACGCTGAACCTGGGTGACAAGGAGGAGAAGAAGGAGGGCGCCGCCGGCGAGGAGGGTGCGTCCGGTAAGACCGAGCGCGGCAGCGGCCAGCGTGGCGGCAAGCGCGGCGGCCGTGGCGGTGGCCGTGGCGGCAACCAGAACCGCGAGCCCCGCGAACCAAGAGAGCCCCGTGAGCCCCGGGAGCCAACAGAGTAGAAGCTGCAGGTATTGATTAATGGACCATGGTTTATAAAAAAGGAAAAATAGCAAACGAGCAGAGGCAAACAGGCGATGAAAGCTGTAAAAGCTACAAAAGCTATAAAAGCAAGAGTCCAACGGCGAATAGGGAAAGCAAAAGCATGTGTTTGTCTTCTATTTCTATGGGGTTTTCTGTTTCGTTTTTTATTCTGCTTTTTCAGCCTTTTCTGCTTCTGCTTCTTCTGTTTCTTCTGTTTCTGTTTCCTTTGTTTCTTGGTTTCCCTGCGCCACACCGCCGTTCATTAAATCATGCACCAGCATTCATGAAGGACATGCGACTGCAGATGCGGCATATGAGGCATATGAGGTACATGATGCATATGAGGCATGAGGAAAATGAGGCGAATGGGACAAAAGGGGGTTATGGTTAGACCACCGGGACGGTCTATGCATATGTTATGTTTTTGTGTTTTGTTTACGTTATTTTCTACATTGAAACAACGACCAGTTTTACATCTTTAAAAAAAAGTCACAAAATTATCTACATGTCTGATGCAATGTGATATATGAAAAGAGCGAAGAGCATGAACATTCGTAATTATAAAGATGACAACAAGTAAATTGAACAAAGAACTCCTTCCTGTATGCTGGTGCTGATGCAGCCGGTCCTCCATGACGCCGTGTTCTTTTCGTGCCCGCCGGCTCCAGCCTAACGGGTAAATCAAATGCAAGAAAAACATATAGTCCTCTAGTTCTCTAGTAGCTTCTAGCCAGTGAAGATAAGACTGATCATGTGGTCGTTGGCTTCTGCGGCAGGGTTGCCGGGTTGCCATATTGAGGTAGGTTGTTGTGTGCCTGGCCCTGCTGCTGCTGATGGTTCTTGGGCCCTTGGGGAGGCTGAGGGCCAGCAGGCTTGTTCGCATGATGCGGGGGACGGCTATGGTGAGGTCCGTGGGAAGGACCAAGGGGAGCGCCATGGGGAGGACCATGGGGAGGACCATGGTTGGCATTGCCATAGGGATCATGGAAACCCGCCGAGCCCTGGCGCATCATTCCGAACCCATTTGACGTCGTGCTTCCGCCATACGGCGACGTCGACATGCCGACCGGCATGGGTCCGGGAACAGGCATTCCCATAGGACCATAGGGGCCTGGAGGGCCTGGCATGCCGGGAATGGGCATGCCCGGTCCTGCTGTAGGTCCGGTGCCAGGCACAAACGACTGTGTCTTGGGGTTGAAGCCGTGGCGGCTGTAGTTGCCAGCATAGCTTCCGGGGATAGGGTGCTGACTCTTGGGGTCATTGGGGTTGAAGTTTGCAGGAAGTTGTCCGAAAGCATACATCATATTACCCATGCTGCCCACATTCCCCGGTGCTGAGCCTTGAACAACAGGTGGGCCAGGCCGACCCTGTGCCGGAGGATATGCGGCGTTGTTGTAGGGTGGGACCTGCGCCTGCTGCCACTGTGGCGGGCCGGCAGCCTGTGGTTGCTGAGGTGGGTAAGGGTAAGCCGGCTGACCACCCTGCGGCCCGTGACGAGGCGGCATTGACTGGGGCGGGTATGGCATTGCACCAGCAGGAGGGGGCACACCCACTCCATTAGGTGGCATCGGTTGAGGGTAGTTGGATCCTGGAATGCCGTAGGCGATGGGGGCCTGCATGGGCGCGTTCACATACGGAGGTGCATGCTGGGGCGCCATGGCCGGGTGCTGTGGTGCTTGGGCGGGATGGGGCGGCTGGGGTTGGATGGGAATTGGGGTGCCGTTGAAGAACTGGGGCATAACCCAGGTAGTCTGCTGGTGGTTATAGAGCAGGGTGTACTGAGAACGGGAGTCAAAGCTCTCCGAGTCGTCGCGGCGCTGCTTGCTAGGCTTGTTCTTTTTGGACGCCGCAGCCTTGTCCTTGGCAGAGACAGAGCTTGCCCGCGAGATTCCGGTGCCGTCATCATTTTCTGTTTGTTAGCTTTGGTTTTTGTGCAATGCCAAAGGAGTGAATGCAAAGGGACATACCAGGTGTGGACACTTCTGTTGTTGTTCCAAAGATCCGCTCTCTTGCCTTGATGTAGGCCTCTTCACGCTCTTCGCGAGACATTCTATGACTGTTAGTGAATACGTCCTTGTGCTGACGAGAAGGGGGTTGGCAGACGTGACTTACTTTTCTTTGGCAATCGGGGCCTTGTCCTTGGAGTCGCTATCGACCTCGGAAGTGGCCTTTGATGGGCCTGAGCTGGTTGCCTCAAACTCTTCACCACGGCGCATGATCTTCTTGGGCTGGATCACCGGGGCCGGCGTCTCGCTGCTGGGCGTGCTGGCCGGCACGAAGCTGCCGAGAGCGGGCGGCACGCGGCAAAAGGGTGTGCGGTAGATGCGAACTGAGCCAGCGACAGCCTCGAATGAATGCGTCATGTGGTAGTAGTCGGCCAGTTTGTGAGTCAGCATTCTGCAGAATGAGTTGCTGGGCGGCAGGTCCATGAAAGGTTCCCTAGTATGTTAGTGGCTGTATGGATAGAAACTTGAGTTGAGGACTTACTTTGAGTTTTGAACAAAGTTGACAACGTCATTCTCAAGACGAAGCAGAAAGAGGCGATCTTTCTGGGATTGCATGGCCTCCAAGAGCTTCTCGTCGGGGTACTGCACACTGGCACCTGGGGGTGCGGCCGTGCTGGTGGCCAGCTGGACGCGGGCCTCGGTAACGGGCTGCTGTTCCGACGAGCTGCTGGGTGTTACATTGCTGGAGATGGCGGGCTCCTGGCTGACAGACGGCAGGATACGTGGCGGCATGTCGCCAATCTGGATCATGCGCTGGCCGCGGGGTGCAACGTCGGACCCGAAGCGCGAGCTGATGAGCAGCGAGCCACGGATGGAAAAGGCGTCGTCTTCGTCTGTGGCGGCCTTGACACTAGCACTGTCGTCTGGCCGCAGAGATTCCTTCTCGTCGAGAGCGTTGAATGTGGTGCCGGACGTGATGCTCTTGCCGTCGAGGCTTGGTGGTTTTGTGCCGAGTTCCGAGCTTGAGTCGGCCTTTTGTGAAGCCACGTCGGACGTGGGTAGAGAGTTGGGCAGAGAGCTGGTCTCGCTCTGCTTGCGAGAGAGCATGGCTGGAATCGATGGCGTGATATCAAGAGACTGAACATCCTTCTGGAGGGCATCTACGGCCTTGTCGACTGCCTGGGGAGAGCCGTTGCTAGGGGGCTTGACAGCCTCCTTCTGCGGCGGACTCTTGGAGCCGTTGACGATGCTGGGCGAGACGGCGGACACCTCTTTCTTGGTAGCAGAGGCAGCAACCTGTACGAGTTAGCGACGATACGTACAAAGCAGTCATCGGCACAACATACCTTTGCAAACGACAGTTTTCCTGTTTCTGCAGCCATGGTTGCGGTTTGTGAAGCGGTGAGAGTGGTGATAGTAAAGGGTCGCGGTGGATGAATTAGTTGCCTCGTCAAAGACAGCGAGCAAGCAAATGGGTATCAATAAAGGCAATGAATGCAAAGGGGGTCGTAGCGAATGATCGAAGTGGAAGACTGTAGGGCTGAGGTGAGTCTACCAAGGCCAGGTAGACGGGTCGAAAATGACAGTAGAATGAAGTTAATCAGTCTTGATAAACACAGCAGTATCTCATGAAGTGGGAGTCATAGAAGCAGCCAGAATTGATAGGAACACAAAGCAGGTCTTCATAGTCGCCAGCTGGAGATGTCGATGTCGATGTCGGCACTGGGTGTAGATGACAGAGGAGGGTGCCAAAGGGAGGAGATGGCGGAGGAGAGCGGTAATGGCTGGACAAGTAAAGGTAAACTCTTGCCAAACGGCACAGTAGAGTAGGCGTATGGAGAGAGCTGGTTTATAGAGCGAAGAGCACGAGATGCTGAATAGAGCTGATAAGCTGAGATGATTGAGCTGGAGCTGGAGGTCGAGGTCGGGGTCGAGGAAGCTGGAGCTGCAGCTTAGCTTCTTCGAGTGCAGCTGAAACAATAACAGTGGATTTCAGTGTGGTGTCAGACGTGAGGTGGTTGGTTGCAAGATGGCAGTCCAAGTGGCAGCCCGGATGCTTATTTGAAGTCGATGGCAAACACACAGTAGACCCAGGTGAGGTTCGAGATGGAGGAGTGGCAGTGTGGAAGTGCTCACACTAGGCGGTTTTTGTGGTGGCACCTGAGGCTGAGTGGGTCCTGCTCGTGGTCACGTGCGCGCAGACGAGTAGACGGTGATATAGGCTTGCAGTCCGTCGTCAGTCTGCAGAGTGTGTTTTGATTGATAGATTGACGGTACGTGCGGTCGGTATAGGTTAAAAGATGAAAAATTAGCCTATCAGTCTTCTAGCCGCCTTTTGAACCACAATGGCGACCAATGCTACATCGTCAAGCTAAGCTTGGCTCATTGACTCTTTCTGACCGAGCTCGTGCCTTCCTAATTCGACGAGCTGACGAGATCAGCTGAGTAATCATGCCAATTTGATTTCGAGGAAAAGTAAGTCAAATCGATATGTGATTGAACATGATTTATTGCAGAGTGGTTGAAATGCGTTTGTTTGACAAAATGTCGTTCACAGGTACCTCTGACATTAACTACTAACAGCGGCTCAACATTCCGCAGTGTAAGGGTCCACTCTCACCGGCTGTCAATCAGCTCTGATTTGAATCACGTGATCATTAAACTGCCTGTCTGACATCCACAACGGCAATCCATGACAACGACACGCTCATCAGTACAGCACTCGAGCTGAAATACCACATATCAGAAATATACACCAAGTATCACGGCTACAATGTATAACCGCCGCGGACCGCCAAAGGCAACATCATCGAGTGTGTTGTGTCAAAAATGCTTGAAAAAAGATGAGTCTTGATGAGCTGGAGGTCGGCGTGATCTTGATAGGAGACATCTTTGTGTCTAAATATCTATCAATATCTATCATGCTCGACACTCACGGAAGCAGCATTATGTACCACAGGCAGCTAACATTCACCACGCCACTACTCGTACGAGTGCAAAGTCGCGCCGCAGGACCGGCCTTACAAGGCACGGCCGTCGCGGTCCCAGCAGCTGCGGAACCCCAAGCTGGCACCAAAGCTGCATGAAGAGACATTTGATCCTCTGCAGATAAAGTGAGTACTCATGGCGCTGGGTCGACTTCTATCGATCTCACAAGAATCATTTATGAGTTGCAGAATATAAATGCTGACTAAGCAGACAAGGAGTGGCGGATGAAGAGCTGGCCAAGAGAGAAGCTGAGAGAGCCAAGAGACGGCGGTCGGCAAGCTACTCTGGTTCGGATTCAAGATCGCCATCTCGGTCGGTGTCTCGTTCTCTGTCGCGATCATTGTCGCGCTCTGTGTCGCCGGCACTCAAGGCCATCGCGTCGGTAGAGGAGCCTGCCGAGGCGAGCAGATCGCGATCGCGCAGCCCGGTGCGGGAGAAGGAAAGCCGCATGAAGTCGTCTGATTTCTTTGCAGCAGAAGGAGAGACGACTACCGATGATAGAGCTGATAGGGGCAGAGATAAAGATAGAGGCCGGGACAGAGGCCGGGACAGAGACTCGAAGCGGCGGCACAGCTCGCGGTCTCCTCGCGACGACAGACGGCACCGCAGCTACCGGGAACGCGACGGCGAGCGCAGCAGACGACATGATGACAGGCACGGCCGCAGCCGACGGGATGGTGATAGACATGGCGACCGAGAAAGAGGTCGTGCGCGGCCGGCCGAGACGGATGGCGGATCAAGTGCTGGCCGCGAGCGCAGTCTCAGCCCGTTCAGCCGACGACAGGCGCTGACCAAGGAGCAGCAGGGTAGATAGACAGAGGAAAGTTTCTGTTTGGAATTCATAGGCAGCAATGAAGCACAGGCACATGCACTTCCTCATCACGCAGCTCGAGTCAAACGGGTATCAATATTTGAGTTCTTTTGAACCATGCAAAGCTCCTATCTAATATCTATACAAGTAGGCAAAAAGCAAACGCGTACACTAACAGCAATCACTCGTCGCCTTCTTCTAGCTCGCGCTCTCGCCGTGCGTCCTCCTCGGCTTCCTGCTCTCGTATCCGGATGCCTTCCACCAGAGCCGCACCCTCCAGGACGCCCTCGTCTCCAGCTGCCGTCGTACTTGAAGCACTGCCCTCGGCCGGCTGTTGCTGCTGCAGCCGTGACCGCAGCAGCTTGGCAATGGCGTTGTCGGTGCGCGCATTCAGTGGCTCGAGGCGTTTGTTGAGCTCGCGCTTGAGGTCCCAGTTTGGCTTCTTGGGCTGCAGCTTGAACAGGTCGATGGGCTTGGCTGCCGCTGCTGCTGCTGCTGCCTCTTCTTCTCCCTCGTTATCCTCTTCCTGCTGCCGCCGCACGTCCTCCTCGAGCTGTGCTGCCTTTGCCTCTGCCGTGTTGCCGCCTGCTGCGAGGTCTGGCTGTGTCTCGAATCCCAGCTTTGCGCCGCGTGTTTCTGGGTCGTAGTTGCGGCCCGACAGGTGCAGGCGCGCGACATCTGGCTCGATGGCTGTGACCTGGTCCTCCTCGTCTCTGCTCTCCGGTAGTGTGGCCACGGCCGGGGATGCGCGGTCCGACTCGGGCGGCACGATCTCGTCGCCGGGCTGTTTGCGCTTGATAGACCGGAGCTTGGCGAGGCGCGCTTTGCGGTCGTCGACGGCCGCGCCGAGTGTCGAGTTGGAGGACATGTTGTGAGTTGTGAGAGGCAATTGGTGTCTGTCGTGCGTAGAGAAGGTACAACAGTTGGATATCGAGATGTCGTGACTGGTGACGTTGGTGTTTGAAGCTCAGGTGCTGGGGTTCAGCGCGCTACAGCGAGTATAATTATAGTGGGTCGGGTCACAGGCCTGGCCAAAAGGCAAGAAGAATTCGCGATTTTCGGTGGGTCTTTTGCCGCTTTTGCATGCTGGGCGGCGCCTTCCCTCCTGGGAATTCGAGGATTTCTACGCTGTAGCGTCACTAGTGCCACAGTAGCACGCTGCCACAGCACAGCAAACTCAACGACATCTCGTCGACCAGATATCACGGGCTCACCTCGAAGGCCACTCTCGCCCTATTACTTGCCCAAATGGACCCCAGATAGACGACCCGAGGCACGCATTATCCTCCAACACACAGCCGTCACCATGCAAGTCTGTCCTTGCGTACGGCTGCGGCTCTGGCGCCAATACGGTCGGGACTGGCACCGGCTCCGGAATGCCACGCCGGCAAGTCTCGCCCGGGCCGCGAGCACCAGCACAAACACTACCTCCAGCTATTCATATCAGAACTCGCCTGCCGCGAACCCACTCGACCTGCTAGACAGAACCGGCAAGACCCTGGAAGCTGCATTGGCCGAGCAGGGAACGCTATCCGACAAGCCCCCGCCGCGCATCTCATTTTACAAATCCTCAAAGATAATATCGACACAACGAACAAAAAAGACCAATGAGGGCCCAACGCGAGAAGAGCAAGAAGCCTGGCACAGCATTGACTGGCGCTTCTTTGTCTCGGGTGCACACGACGGATTGCCGGTCGAGCGGCCAACACAGCTCTTCAACGGCCAGCTCCACTACCTCAAGAAGGGCCATGCGCCAGAGCACCACAGGGAGCTGACCCGGCGCTTCAACCGGTGGAAGGAGTCGGTCGCCATCACGTGGAGCATGCTACAAGACAAGCAGCTCCCGTACGAGCTAGACTTTGACCGCGACAGTATGCTGTGGCGCATCCTGGAGCAGGAGCAAGTCTACGCCAGTACTGATGAGGCCTGGCTGGCGGGCGAGGAAGGGTTTGCCCGGGGACGGGCAGAGCGCATCGGCCGGCTGTGGAACACCCTGTCGCAGGACGAGCGCGAGGTGCAGTGGCCGCAGCTGCTCATCTCCACGCTCCGGTGCTACCCCGAGATGATCCGCGACGTCTTCTCGGCGACCTTTGCGACAGCGCTGGCTCCCACATATGTCGTCGAGGACGCCCTCAGCTATATTGTCCGCAGCAACGAGTCCGCCAACCTAGCACTCAAGCTCACATTCGATGATATCTTCAGTATCCTCAGCCTGGCTATCGAGGGCGGCCGTCTGCAGGCGCCTCTGCACCTGCGCCAGCACACGCTCTACACTCTCTTGCGGGCAGCACCGACACCACACGACGTGTCCAAGCTGTTTACGCTTCTGCACAACCACGGCCAGCCCTTCCACCTCAACACCCTCACCCAATTCACAAACCGGCTCGCCAAGAGCCCCGACCACAAGACGCAGGCGGTCGAGATGGTGCAGCTTATGGTCGCCAGCCACGGCCTGGATATCAACTCCGTTAAGGGCAGCGCGCTGTGCACGTCCATCCTGTCGTCAGGCTGGGGCCGCGTCCTCGGCAGCAATGCCATCACGCCTGCAGCTGGTGTAGCCAAGAGCGAGACAGCAAAGAGCCAAGAGCCGTCCGAGTCCCCGTCCGAGACCAGGCCAACACCGGCTCAGCTTTTCGAGCAGCTCCTCGGCCTCGGCCTCGAACCAAACCTCATCACATACTCGGCCATTATTCGCCAGCTGTGCTCCAAGGGCGAGCTTGCATCGGCGCAGGAGGTGCTGCAGATTATGCTCAATGCACAGACCGGCCTCGACGCCTATGTCTACTCCATCCTGATGAACGGCGCCAAAACGGCCGGCCACTACCCGCTGATCCGCCAGGTCGCCGAGGCCGCGGCGTCCAACAAGATCCTGCACCCGTATCTCTGGAATGACTTCTTGCAGACCATCCACCTTATGGCCTTTTCCGAGGCCCGCAGCGACCCCGCGTACAAGCGCCCGCGCATGATCCCGGCGTTCCCGCTAATGCTGGAGACATACCGCAAGACATTTGCTGTCGAGCCGCTGCATGAGCTACTGCCCTTTGTGAGCCGCATGGGCGGTGGCACAGCTGACGTCAATGGAGTCAATGCAGGAACCGAGAACAACGGCGTCGGCATGGGCTCGTCGGCGCCGACGCGCAGGCGCTGGGAGTTTGCCGAGGAGCTCGGGCCGACGCTGAATCTCTTGCCGCGCCTGTCGCCCGAGGAGGCCATCCAGCCGACGGGCGTGACGCTGAGCACCATGGTCCTGGGCTACATCCAGGGCATGTCGAACCCCTACGACGTGATTGAGTTTTACTCGCACTTTCACCGACTTGTCAAGATGGGCCACCCCGTCGCCGTCGCCGTCGTCGAGGAGACGGGCTCCTTGGTCTACGACATTGTCATTATGGCGCTGTGCGAATACGACGGCATGCTGCGCGTGGCCCTGGACGTCGTGTCCGACATGCTGCGCGATGCCGCCATGGGCCTGGACGAGCAGGAGGCGCTGACGAGCACAAAGAAGAGCAAGCGGAAGTCGAAGAAGTCGGCTGAGCAGGTTGAGCCTATTGAGCCGGTTGCGCCTGTGGATATCAAGCCGGTGGAAGATATACTGCAAGCTGCAGACGCTCCTGCTCCTGCAGACGCTGCCGCCTCCCTCGGCGTGCACTCGCCGCCCAGCGTCTTCACCTGGTCCATCCTGCTCAACGGCTTCATGTACCACCGCCACACCATGCAGGGCGAGCGCGTCCTCAAGATGATGACCAAGCGCGGCATCGAGCCCAACGCCGTGACGTGGAACACGCTGATCTCGGGCTATGCGCGCCTACAGTTTGCGCGCAAGACGGGCAACGCGCTGCTGCGGCGCGAGATGGCGGGCTTTGAGCCCAACGACTTTACGTTCCGCGCGTTCTCGTACCTCGGCGACAAGGCCACGGTGATCAAGTACCTGGAGCGGCACCGGGATGCAAAGAAGAAGGCGGCATCACGGGCGGCGGCGGCAGCAGCCTTGCAGAGTCAAAGCGGCCACGCGGCGATTGCGCGGGAGCTGCGCAGTCTCGAGGAGGACGTCGACGAGATCAAGCAGACGATGCTTGACGAGCTCGAAGAGCAGTAACTGTACTATACTAGACTAGACGATACCCTTCTCATTACTCATTGGCATAATATAACGAGACAACGACTTGTTACGAGTTGCTACAATGGGACAGCATGATACCTCGTGACCATGTCTTGGCTGCTGTGTCAAGCATTGTGATGCTGTCTATTGAGCGCATTCAGCGGTGCATCAATAGGCTAGCTTGAGTGAGGCCTGGTGATGTCACCGTCATTTGGATGCAAACAATACTCCAAACGGTCTGTACTTGTATTTTATTGATTTATCGTTGACTCGATCACCAGTCTGCTCCCTATCAACAGCTTCCATCACCACGAAAAGAATGCCGCAATCACCGACCTCGCCGACAAGCCTGACAGCTTCCGGGCCGTCGTCTGTCCGCGCGATTGTCAACTGGCTCGAGACGTCCGGTACAAGCACAGGAAGCAATAAAAACGCGAATGCTACAACCAAAGCAGTTACCGGAAGGTTAAGTCATACAAAAGCAAAGGACACGACGTCGCCATCTTCACCACCCGTCATCGTGACGCCGCCCAGCAACAACAGCAATGCCGTCCAGCCGCCGTCTGGACCAATTCAGCCTTCTCTGCCTGCAACATCCGCTCCATCGTCATCAACATCTTTATCGCCCCCACTGTGTCCTCAGACCAAGCCCACGCAGGACTACTCCAAGACGCTGCTCAGATACCAAGCATTCATCAGCCAGGCGCAGCCCAAGAGCAGTGCGGGAGAGGCGGCAGCAGTCCGTTCCGACCTGGGGAAAAAAAAAGAGCTACGGCGATCTCGGGAGAGGAACGAGAGCGGCAGATGGGCCAGTCAAGTGCCCTGCCAGCACTGCCACCAGCGGCAGATATGAGCGTGACAAGAACGAGGTGGACACGTACTGGAAGTCGGTCCGGGCACAGCTCGCGATCAGCGACGAGGAAATATACGGGTCATCATAAGCAAAGAGTCGCGCAACAATGAGATACTGATATGAAATTAAGTGATATTATTTTACTTGTATTGATGCATCTCCATGGCTATCCTAAACGTCGTGTAACAAGACTAAATATCTCGCAATTCGTGTGGGAGCATGTACCACATCAACGGGAAACAATAGGCTGTGGGGGTAGTAGAAGAAAAAGCAAAGGCCAGACAAAGGAAAGCAAGTAGGGTGGTGTGCATAGTGACTAGAGAGTAATGGACATAAGTGTGATAGAGAGGGGGTAAGGAATAATAAGGCAGGGGAGGGCAAAGGGGGTATATAGAATCTTTTGTTTCTGAGTGAAAGAAGAGAATGAGCACCGGCGTCTACGCGCTCAGTGGAAGCCGGTCGTCGTCCTTTTCCGGCTCAAAGATGAACTGCCGCGCGCGAGCACTGTCGGGCTTGTACGGCGACGTGGCGGACCCGGCCTGGCTGGCATTGTCGCTACCGGCTGCTGTCGACGAGGCAGGTCCGGCAGAGCCGCTGGCGGCGCCGTTCTTGTCAAACAGAATGCCCAGACCGTTAGCAGGCTTCTCGGTCTTGCGCAGGCTCGTCGAGGCCATGGCTGCAGCGAGCATGCGCTTCTCTTCGTCGTCCAGGACGTTGGCGTCGTCATAGTCGTCGCCCTCTTCGAGCTTGGCACGCTCAGCGGCAAGGCGGTCGGCCTCGAGCTTCTCGTCCATGTTCATCAGGGCAGGCGGGCGGTGGCGCATCTGGCGGGCCTTGGTGAGCGAGATTGTCTTTTGCTGGTACGTCGTCGTGATGGCCACAGTATCGTCACGGTCAATCGTGGCCTTCATCAATGCCGCCATCCAAAGACGGCCCTGCTTGACGTTGGGCACGGCAAAGTAGTGCACCATGGGCTTGGTGAAGTTGACGGCACGCGACAGGCCGGCACGGGGTGGTACCAGCTTGAAGATGAAGATGGACTCGGAGGCAGAGCCAGACTTGAGCGACGACTCGGGCTCGTTGTCCGCCTCGGCGGCAGCAAGCGTGAGCATGTTGCTGTTGGCAGGCATCGTGGGCGTCGTCGAGGCACCAGTAAGAGTTGCGTGAAGACCGGTGAGGCGCTCGTTGTCGGCAGGCAGGACACGGTGGAAAGAGATGTCAATAAGACCCTTCTCCTCGGTATCATCCTCCGAGTAGTAGTACGCCAACCGGCGGCCCTTGAGAACAAAGAGACGCGGCTTCCATGTGGCCATCAGGTTCGAGCTCTTCTTCTTCATCCAGCCACTGTAGTCGGCATCCTGAATCGCCTCGCGGGGTGTGACCTTCAATAGACCGCGCTGATAGGCGCTTGTCTCCTTCTTGCCCTTCTTGCGAGCGGCATTGTTGTTGCTCTTTGCCGATGTCACAGTGGCGGTTGTACTAGGGCTGCGGGGGTCAGGAGAATCAAGCTCAAAGCTAGGTCCGCCCGACGGTGTGCTAGATCCAGTGCGCGCAGGCGATTGCAAGGGCGAATCCTTGGGGAACGAGTCGGCGTGCGAAGCAGGCGATGCCATCTTGCTGCGGTCGTGTCCGGAGACGGCGTCAGAGAGTGCGCGGAGGCCAAATCCAGAAGCTTTGAAGCCAGGCTTGCCAGAGAACCAGTCGCCTTGGCCCTGGCGGGCAACTTGAGGGGACGCGGGGGTCGCGGGCGATGGCCGGGGAGCATTGCCGTCCAGTTTGGTAACTGTGGGCGGTGGTGTATCCTTTGGTGGCAAAGCTGGGCGCATGCGCACTGAGTCGTTGGTGTTGGTTGAGGTAGTGCGGCGGTGCGGCGCTGTACCGCCGTTAATAGCGGAACCATAGTACTTTTGCGCCGCCGAAGCCATGGTGTTGGGGTCGCGCACAGAGTCGACACTGCCGAAGCGTGAGTGCCGCGACAGGGCCGTAGCACTTCTGACGCGCTGCTCTTCGGTGTATGATGTGACACCCGAGGCTGCAGCACGGGATCCCTTCAGCAGGCTTTCGCGGTTCTTCTTCTGTAGCAGAGATCTGCGCTTGCTGTCGGCGTCGGGGCCGGAAAAGTAGCCACGGTCAAGGTCGGCAGAGTCGTTGAGGCCGTTACCCAGTCCGAGATCGAGACCCGAGCTGGCCAAGACGTCCTGCAGGCCAGCTGACGACAGCGGCCGCGTCTGGAACTGCGGTGCAGCTGTGCCCTGGGGGCTAGAAGTTGCGCTTCCGAGAGTCCAGTTACGATCAAACGAAGGGTTCTTCTTGTGCTGCTGCGACTGGGCGGGCTCCGGCTGGAGGTGCTGGCTGTCGGACTGGGGGAAAGTGCCGCTCGTGTTTAGGCGAGGCGCAATAGACGAGGCGATCGATGCGCGGTAGTCGGTCGAAGAATGGCGGCGGGAGTGGTGAAGATCGCGGACAGAAGCTGCCGAGGGACGCTTCTCGTGGGTGATAGACCGGCGAGGGGACAAAGGTGTAGAGTTGTCGAGGAAGCCACGTGTAGAGATGGGAGAGACGGGAGACAATGGCTGGCTGGAATCCATGCGAGAGGTCTGGTTGAGTGACAGGCGTCTCGAGTGGAGAGAGGTCGGGCGGTCGTCGATGGGAGGCAGGCGCTGCTGTGAGTTGGGGCCAGTGTTGGACAGGCTGGTGAGGGTGTTTGTCCGGCTACGATTTGACCGTCTCGCATCCTCTGACGCAACATCACTGCCGTAGTTGCTTCGCCGTCTGTTTGACATGGACGAGCCAGAGCCACTCACTTCGTCCTGCAGCGCCTTGATCTTTTGCCACGTCTTCAGGCGGCGACCCACTGGGCCCAAATCGAACGCTGCAATAAAGAGTGATGCCTGATCCATGCCGAGGATTACTTCACCTGAGATTTCCTGATCGCGGAACACTTCACAGTGGTGCTTCTCAACGCCAACAGTGAAGAGGTACTCGGCCACGTCATCTGGGCCCCAGGCCTCAACCTCTGACCGTGTGTGAAGTCCGTCCTCTTCCTCGTCGGTCTCTTCGCCGTGGATGTAAGACATGCGGTGGTCCATATTAGAGCTGTACTCGCTGCCAGAGTCGGTGGGCGCGTGAAGGTGGTTTCCATTGCCACCAGAGGGAGATCGCAAATCCGTAATGTGCTCGTCGATGACGTTGAGGGTCTCGTGGAGGACTGCGCTGTCATGGCCGGAGCCAATGCGTCCGCCGTATGCTGAGCTAGCACTGACGGGAGGGGCGGGTTGTGAGTATGATGAAGGTGATGACGAAGGCATCGAGAAGGAGAGCGGCGACTGGGAAGCGATGGGGGGTATTGAAGCCGTTGGAGTCGTCGGAGAGCCGGGTGCATCGAGGGAGCGTCTGGTGGGCGTTGAGCTAATGGCTGTAGCGGGCGGCGTGGCGTCGCGGGGCTCGCTTTTTGGTGCGGCCGGTGTCGACTGTGCGGCTAACGGTGCCGGCTGGTCGGGATCGGAGGTCGTCGTGTAGGGCGGCGGGGGCTTGTCTGTGCTCGGGGCATCGGGCAGCGGCATCTGTTTGACGGCAGCGAGGGCACTGGCGCCGGTTGGAAGGCCTTTTGGAGACGGTCGCGTGTAGACTGCAGAGGGGTTAGTATAGCGAAGATACTTGTACTTTGAGATGAACTCCAACATACCTTCAGGGAAGAGGCCGGAGTTTCCGCTGACCATGTGTTTTCCCAGGAACCAGCCGTCGCCAAACTCGTCGTCACGTTCCATCAACTCGACGCGGTCGCCTTTTAGTAGTGTCAACTCATCAGAGCTTCGGGCTTGAAAGTCGTCTATAGAGGTCAGTACCAGTCACATGTGATCTGATTGTGATTGCGCGATATCTTGGGCAAGGGGTTTGGATAGAAGACGAATAGATTGCACTTACGGATAACGAGAAGGATATCGCCCACATCGGGCCTTGGGTTCTGCTGTGCAGCCATGATGGCGGCGGGTGTGGTGTGCAGGCCGCAATGGCGATGCGACGGAGCGGGGGGTGCCGAAGAGACGAGCTACCCCGTGTGAAGTGGGTGAAGGAGCCTTGTATGCCCCAATACCGGAGGAAGAAGCAGACGAGGACGATGCAGTGGTAGAGCAAGGTCGGGTCTTGTCGTCGTGTCGTCGTGTTGGTGTTGATAAGGTCGTCGATGACAATAGGGGTGGCAGGTCGACGTATCAACGCGCGAAGTTGGGGAAAGCCGGGAAATCACCAATAGCCCATGGGGCGTCGGGTGGCAGGTTGCGAGATGACGGCGCTCTAGTCGGGGAACGGATAGCAAAAGCAGAGTCGTGAGTTGCAAATTGCAGAGTGGTGTATCGAGATTGCGTCTTAAGCCGACGTGACCAGTGCAATCTTCAATCTGAAGAGGCGTGAGAGTGTCGCAGTGGCACGAATACGGAGGCGCGAAAGAGATGGAACGGGCGAGACCAAGTCGAAGTCGTCGGTAGCAGCAAATGACAGCAAATGACAGCAAATAGCAGATGGCAACGGAGGCTGAGCGCTCGAGCTGATCCTGGTCTGCAGCAGACGAGAGGGGCGTTTCGTGGCGGAATCGGGTATATTGGCGCTGTCGTGCGATCTAGAGTAGAGGTTGACAATCTGTGTTGGTGGGAGGTGGGAGCCGTGCTGACAGTCGAGGGAGCCCAAAGACCTAAAGACGCAGAGCCAAGAGGGACGCGGTAGGGAGAGATGGTGGCCGAAAGAGGTGTCGATCACGTACAAAAGGAGAGGCGAGGAAAAGGCGGAAGAGAGACGGAGAAGATTGGAGGAAGGATTGGGAGATGGGAGAGGAAGACGGAATGCCTGTGGAAGCAGAAGCAGAGTGCAGAGAGTGCGGGATGCGGCCTGAGCTGAAGAGGGTCCAGTAAACAGTGAAAACTGAGCAGGCGAGCGAAAACAATACTCTGTAGAAATAGAAAATCGACGAGAAAATCGACGAGAAATGGAAGAATGAGAAATGGAAATTAAGCGTCAATAGAGTAGAGGCCGTCGCGGTAGCACTCAGTAGGCCAAAACGGGGCTCGCTGTCCTGGCGGGAAGCGGGCTCTGGCTGCACTCCTGTAGGCTATAACTATTGCAGAGCAGGCTAGGGAGGGGGCTGTTTAGGCCGTCGACAGTGATCTTCTGGTGAGGAGCAGGGCAGTAGATCTAGGGCGAGTCTAAGACGATCCGGGGCCGGAAGCATGAGACGAAGGGGTATCTGAGTAGGCAGATGAGACTGAGGGCAAAGACAGCGAAAGAGAGCGAAAGAGAGAGGCTGGTCAAGGGATGTCGGGGATCGATCGGGCAGTGTCTCGCAGCTGTAGAGGTGCGAGGACAGACAGACAGACGGACGACAGGCGGACAACAAGCAAGGGCGCTTGCAACTGGAGATACTGAGATGGGACCCTGAAGACCCAGTGGTCGAGTCAATGACCCAATGCTCCAATGCTCCAATGATCCAATCCAGCAGTCTGTAGCCAGTGGCCCAACGACCCAAAGAAGCTAGGGGGCGATAGCACGAGGGATGTCGAGTAGCGAGCCGGCGTTTACTAGCTAGGAAAGGCGTGAAGCTCAGGCCATGATAGAACGTGGTATTGGAGGTGTTGGTGTCGAGTGTAGAAGATTCAAGTCGACGGATAGACGCAACGGTCAAAGTGACAAAGTGACGAAGCTGACGGTCGAGGTCGGACAGATGCTACACAACACGACACGCTCGGAAGGGAAGAGAACGAGTAGCGATGCAGTATGGGAGAAGTGGGCTGTGCCTGTAATATGCAATGTGTAAGATATAGATGTATAAGATGTCGTTGTCAGGAGGCCAGAGGGTCCAGTGTCCAGCAAGGCCCGAGAGAAGATGGAGGGGGTTGATTGCTGGAGTGCCGTCTTACTGGGTATGGAGACGGGTGTGGTGTGTGGTTTCGCAATGTCTGGCTGTCTCGCTTGTGACTGTAACCAAGGAGATCAATAGGTATATAAATAGCAGGCGAGAGAGTACGGCGTTGATGAGATTGTAGAGTGTGTGAGAAAAGAGAGAAGAGAGAAAAGAGAACAGAAGAGAGAAGAGAGGAAGCAAAAGACGGATGGTGGCAGGAGCTGCGATGTGCCGAATTAACGATATAAAGAAACATGCGGTTTTATCTACTATATTCTACGGCCCAACAGGGAAGCTACGTACGTGCTTAGGAAGGCACGGGAAAGGCACAGGAAAGAGCGATGTGCATGTGCCTGGTTGAGTGTGTGTGATTGCAGCGAAGCGTGGTGGGAATGGAAGGCGCTCCGACGATGGGCGATGGATATGGAAGGCAGGAGCGGGCGCTATTCTCTAGCCAGATGCACAGAAGGAAGTGGCGCGGCGGGATGAGGGGCAGCCAGGGCGGCCGTTGAGATGAAGGAGCCACCCTCATTGTCAATACTTGCAGAAGCAGAAGGAGCGACAGAGTCGACTTGTACTGAGTAGAAAAAGAGGCATAACGGCAACAAGCAGCAGACAGCAATCAACACGGTGCAGTGCATGAACTACGAAGTACTTGGTATGTGTACACCCACTACAGATAAAAGGGCCGTATGTGCAATAACGGTGCAATTTAAATTGAAATACAACGGGTGTCACGGGCCAAATGATTCAACTGGCTCAGATACTCAGTACAGACGATTGATGGGAAAAGTAAAGATTATGTAATCAATCAAATCGTCAGTGGCAAAGACAAAGACAAAGACGGCAGGTGCAGGTGCTGGGGCGCTACTGCCATTTAAGTGAATCTGGAGTATTTTCAGATGTGAATCTGGGGAACATGACGACGACACCCTCAGCTGGCCGTTGCATTGCTCGATTATTTGTTGAAAATATAAATAAATAAAAATAAGACAAAAAATGCAGAGCAGTTTCAAAAAAAAGATATACCAACAACTGATTAGACTACCACTGGCTGCAATGATCAAGCCGGGCTGATGTCTGCTCACGCCTGAGCAGCTGCTTGGGGAATGAGCTCCACTAGCGCATGCCTCGGCATCTCATGCTTACACTAACATCCCCAGACTTGCCTTTCGTCTTCTTTTGGCTTGCATCTACGTCTTTGGCATCATTTTGTATACAACTCTATACACGACTGCACAACTACAGTTTTACTACGCCGGCTGTTACTATACCGACTTCTACTACACACAATGTCGTACCAGTACATCCGCCTCTCGCAGCCGTCCGAGTTCGTGACGCACGTCGAGCTCAACCGCCCCGACAAGCTCAACGCATTCATCCCCCAGCTGTGGACAGAGCTCGGCCAGGTGTTCAAGCAACTGTCGACCGACCCCGATGTCAGAGCCATTGTGCTGTCCGGCGCCGGCGACCGCGCGTTCACGGCCGGCCTCGACGTCGTGTCCGCCGGCCAGTGGATGGGCGAGATTGCGAGCATGCCCGACGTCGCGCGCCGCACCGTGCACATGCGGCGGCACATTCTGGAAATGCAAGACTGTCTCAACGTGATTGAGACGTGCGAGAAGCCCGTGATCTGCGTGCTGCACGGCATCTCGTTTGGCATGGCGGTGGACGTGGCGTGCTGCGCAGACGTGCGGGTGTGCGCGCAGGACACGCGTCTGGCGGTGAAGGAGGTGGACATTGGGCTGGCGGCGGACCTGGGGTCGCTGGCGCGGCTGCCCAAGATTGTGGCGTCGGAGTCGTGGGTGCGCGAGGTGGCGCTGACGGCGCGCGAGTTTCTGGCGGCGGAGGCGCAGGCGGTTGGATTTGTGAGCCGCGTGCTGCCGAGCAAGGCGGCATCGGTGGCGTATGCGCTGGACATGGCGAAGCTGATTGCGAGCAAGAGCCCTGTGGCGATCCAGGGCACCAAGGCGCTGCTCAACCACAGCCGCGACCACTCTGTCCCTGAATGTAAGTTTTTACTCTCTGAAAGTTTTTTTATGAAGATGCTAACAAACAGCCCTGCAATACACGGCGGTGTGGAACTCGGCGGCAATCCAGAGCGACGATGTGCAGGCGGCACTGATGTCTGGCATGCAGAAGAAGACACCCAAGTTTGCCAAGTTATAGGTGGTCGGTCTGGAGGACAGTATGGCGCACACGAGACGGAGAGTGGAAGATAAGATGAAAGATTCTGGATAGACAGATTTGTATAGTATTTAAGAGCGTAACTTAAGTCATGGCAGTTGCCCAAGTAAGCATGGTTAAAGATACAATGTGAAAGCAAAGAATAGTGTCCCAAACGCCGCGCTGATGTTATCTGTTGAGCCGCTGCCCGATACCTCCGCTCCAGGCCCAGACCTAGTTCGAGTCCGACACCTCTTCGTCCTGCTGTGTCTCTTTGAGGCGCTGAACTGTTAGCCGTCTTCATCATATACACGCCAGACTGCAATCGTACCTCTTCCAGCTTCCGTTTGAGCGTCTCCATCATGTTCTCGTTAATCACGAGGCGTTGCTCGTCCAGGTCCTCAATGATAAAGTCGTGGTTGTCGTTGTCAATGTTGACGATGATCGACTTGATGGCCGGGTCGCACTCGACCAGGACGCCGCGGATAGCACGAACCATGGTTGGTGTGGAGAAGGTGATCAAGAAGGTGATGTGGTTGAGGTTGGCTTTGAGAGGTGAGTTTGAGGCTGAACCGGTCACGTCAGTGGCAACTGCTTTATGCCTAGAATAGTGCCGTGAACGGTCACGTGCTGTTTCTTTGCACATATAAGTCGCAAGCAACCACTTCGGTCGGCGAGACAGGATTCTCTCGCCTTGACTCTATTTGGAATTGGTATGCTTTCCAATTTTAGAAGAAGAACTCTATAATAGTTACTAGGAAAGTTCACCGAGAACAAGCAGAAATTCAATACTGTCACTTTCAACCCATACTTGACATCCTGACAGAGGGCACATTTAGAGTGGAGCCGGCAGCTTGCAGCGCACATGGCACTGCCAAGCCGCCTAAGCTCAAGCTTATGCAGGGAAGCATCAAGAGCTCACATCTTCATCTTCAACATCGCGAGATCGCTAAAGTAAAAGTAAAATAATTAATAGACAATTTTAAAATACAAACTGGTATCTTCCTGAGAACCAAGCCCTAGTGATATCCCATAACCATGATCGCTCCGCCCGCTGTTGATACCACAACTACCCAGGAATAAGAATTAAACAAAAAAAATACAAAAGAAACCCAAGGACAAATTAAAACAAAAGAGACTAATTTGGCCGCTTTGGTGTGGTCACATCGTTATATGCCGGCGGTAGTGTGAGCGGTCGTGATGCTGATGTTGCCGAAGACCCGGCTTGTGGCGTAGACAACCCGGCCGACGCGGATGGCGGGCTCGCTGTGGACGACTCTGTTCTAATGTGTGCCGGCTCGGGCGGCGACACGGCCAGGTTGTTCATCTCAATGTGCTCTTCCACGGCCCGTGTCTCTGCCGCCATCTTATCCTGCGGGCTGTCGTAGCGCATGTACGGCGGCGGCGCCTGGCCGTTCTCATCGAGGCCTTCTGCGCGGGCCTGGGCGGCGGCGCGGGCCGTGGTGGTCCAGGCCCAGCGGTTGGCGACGCGTGGGCGAGTCTGGGGTTGGGGGTGCTGGTCGCGGAAGCCGCGGTTGGAGCTGTAGTAGCCTCCGGCGTTGTAGGCATTGGGGTACATGTCTCTGCGCAGGGCCATGTGGCCTTGGTGGTCGAGGGCGAGGCCATTGCGCTGCATTTTTAGGTTGCGGCGGTGGCAGAAGACGACGACGCAGCAGAGCACGATGGCGACTACTATGCTAAAGGGAATTGCGATGCCCATCCAGGGCCTGTCGTTGTCGCCATCGTCTTCAAAGTCGGCCATTGTGTGTGTGTAGTTTGTGTAGTTGAGTGTGTATTTGAGTGTGGTTTGATGTTGGATCTGAGCTGATTCGAGGTGTTAAAGATGCAGGGATGTCGAGTGAGACAGCGGGGGTCAGTCGAGTTGATGATGATGATTGATGTGATGTCGAGTGAGTTGTGAGTTGCGAGTGAACAAGCAGAAGTGACTCAGAGTAAGATAGCAAAGAATGATGCAAATAAGAGTAATGAGAACGATGAAGAAGAAAGTTGTAAAGAAGAAGAATCAAAAGATCACAGACGAGGATAAGGAGGCCGGATGAAACGGGGGCGAGAGCTGGACGGGTTGTAATTGTCGTTCGTTCCGCGTCAACCACCACTACCAGTTTGTACTCTCAAGTACAGTAGTCGGTACTGAGTATCAATCTGCCTATCTTGGCTTGCTGCGCTTTTGTTTTCTTGTCGTCTTGTCGTCTTGTCTTTTTCTTGGTTGTTCTTGGTTTCTTCTTGTGCTGTCAACGACGATGACCCTAAGCGACAGACACCAAAATAGAATTGCAAAGAATCCGAGACACTCGATACACAACAAACAGCAAGAAAGAAAAGGAAACAAAAAAGAAAGGAATCCTCTCGAAAGCAAAGATACTGTCTCAGGATCGAAACACGCAACGATAAGGAGGCGAGTTACAAAGAAGACCTGGCTGGCTGGGCTGGCTGGGCCTGGGTTGGCGCCGTACCTGCCTGTTATTCTACTTGCGTTGAGAGAGGCGCAGGCTGTGTAATGGCCCCTGTGAGTGATACAGTACTTCGTAGATCTGTGCGGAAGGTGCGATAAGATATTAGTACACAAATGTCGACGGAAGGTGCGTATTCGTGGTTGCCAATTGAGGATGATTCTCAATTTCAGCGATGTCAGTGAATGTCATGAAATCAGGAAGGCACAACCGTCGACCTGCCTTCCTAAATATCATAAAGAATCACCAGATCGATCCGGAAGGCCCGGCATTCTCATTCAGCATTGCACGTTATATAATCAAAAGACAAAAAAGACAAAAGTACATGACGCACGAACTAGGAAATGCTAGGAAATACAGAGCGCCGCCACCTGCCACCTGCCACGCCGCCCAACCTCGCACCACCACAGCACACCCAATATATTGGCGCTACTGCACCCCGAGCCGTTAGACCCGTCACTGACAGGCTGTGTCTAACACGCCACCGCTGTCACTGCTACATGCAACGAGGCACAGCAATATCAAACCGGAGCAACCTGACAGAGTCGATCATATCTTACTCAGTATATATCATTCCGTACTTCTGTATTCACATTCTACCTTGTTACTATCAATTTCGTTCATTTCATGCTACCGATCGTGCATCTGTTCCCGTCCATCTCGCCGTGTCTATTTTCTTCTTTTCTTCTTTTTCATTCTCCTTTTTTATTCTTTTACTTTTGTAGATTTTTGCTTGTGATTCATTGTTGGCGTCGACCGTCGACCGTCGTTGTCTATAATAAGACCTCCAGGTTGATCTCCATTGTGCTTACGGGGTATCTGTTTTGTTAGTATTCACAATTCACAGATAAACAACAAGAAAAAAAAAAAACTCACCTCAGGTCAAAGGCCTCGAGGACACTCGGGTGCAGCACGCCCAGCTCGCCTATCCGGCTCGTCTTGCCGTCGAGGCGCAGGAAAATAGCGGCCGCACGGCCGGGGAAGAACGTAGGGTCCTGCATCTCCTGGATGTAGTAGCCGTCCTTGTCCGCCGGCGCATCCGCCGTGATCGGGCCCAGCTTCTCGCCCTTCTTGCTGCTGGCCGCGCCCGCCAGGCCCTCCTCCTGCGTAATGAACGAGCTGCGCAGCATCGACATCACGCGGTCCAGCAGGCCGTGCACCATCTCAAAGCCCGCCGACTTGCTCGAGTACGCCGCTGCCCAGTGCCGCTCGTTGCGCGCCTTGCGCTCCAGCGTCACGTCCTTGAACGCAACGTCCGACACCTCCGTGATCATCAGCGGCAGCGCCACGCTCTTGTTCTCGCGGATCGTCTTGAGCAGGCCCGGCACCAGCGACGTGCGCACCACCTGGTACTCGGTCGTCTTGGGGTTCGCCAGCTTGATCGCCGTCTGGCCGTCGTCCTTGCGGTTCAGCCAGCCAAAGTTCTCGTCGTGCGAGCACAGGATCAGCGGCATCACCTCGATCCAGCCCGCCATCGCGCTCTCGAGACGCACAATGTCCGCCAGCTTGTTGATCGGCAGCGGCTGGCCAATCGTGGCCGCCTTGTTGGGCGACGACCGCGGCAGGTTGTTGAAGCCGTACGCCACCGCGACGTCCTCCATAATGTCGCAGGGGTGCAGGATGTCCGCGCGCGTCGGCGGCACCGCGACGTGCAGCAGCTTGCCGTCCGTCGACGGCGTCGCCTCAAACGTCACCTTCTTCAGCAGCGTGCACAGCGATGCCGGCGACTCCTCCAGGCCGCAGCACTGGTTGATGTAGTCCACCTCGACGTCAATGATGCGCGTCGTCAGGCTGGGCGTCACGCGCGACGTGCCGTTGTGCTCCGACACAATGCGCACCGGCTCAATCGTGAAGGGCTCCGCGCAGTAGCTAGAGAACATGGTCACCATCATGTTGCACACAATGTCCAGCTTGGTCTCGTCCGTCGCCGTGATCTCAATAAACACGTTCTTGGTGTTGAGCGTGATCTTGGAGTGGTCGCTGTTGATGATCGGCGGCAGCGAGCACACCGTCTTGTCCTTGTCGTAGATCACCGGGTACACCTCCTTGTCGCGGATAATGTGCAGGAACCGGCCCAGGTGCTTGTCCGCCTCGTAGAATGCCATCAGCTCCTCGCCGTTCATCTTCTGAGTCTGGTTCAGCGGCACAAACGAAATGTCCTTGGGCGTGTGCGCCTCGTACGTGAACGGGCCGCTGATCGTATCCAGATCGTGCGTGCCAATCGACACCAGCGTCCGGTTGCGCGCCAGGTTTGCGTGCAGCTTGTCCTGCAGGCTGATGAACGAGTCGTACGTCGCCTGCGTGAAGTTGATGTTGCGCAGAATCGCGCCCGCAACAAACGGCCGCACCCGCTCCGTGTCCTTGCTGACCGTAATCGTCTGCATCTTGTCCTCGGCAATCTCCGCCAGCCGGAACTTGGGCATCGCGTACTTGCCGCGGAACACGTTCAGGTTCATCGCAATGCCCTCAAAGCACAGCATGTCGTACCGGTTGGCGCCAATCTCAATCTTCAGCTCCGGCGCCTCGTCCGCAGGGCGCGCCGGGTCGTCCTCCGTGTCCTCGTCCACCTCCACGCCGAACTCGAAGCAGAGCTCCTGGAACGCATCGGGAGTGAAAGTCTCGCCGAGCTCCTTGAACAGGCGGTACTTGTCCACCGAAATGGTCGGCATGGTGTCGGTTGCGATGTCGCGGTGGTGTCGGGATGTGATGTCGGGGTGTCAAGTTTCGAAAATGACGATGTTTCGAAGTTTTCCACTAAAACTCCGTAGTCGGATATCGAAACAGGTGTGGATCGTGGGTGTGAATCTCGACAGTCTATCGTGGTCGTCGCTGGTCCAATATCGCCGATGCTCTCATAAACCCTTCTGACTCATGTGGGCAAAAAACCCCTTCCGCTATACAGGCCTAATAAAATGTTAGTGAGGGGTGCCCCAGCGCGCCGCTGCGGCAGAATGCGCTGAGGGGCAGCCTGTACAGAGGAAGGCGGTGACGCGAAAGATTATGTAATATCATGATTGGCGGGTAATTATTTTAATTGCATATTTAATTGGTAAATGCGTCTAAGTGATGACTCTTATATCGACGACTATCATCCGCCGGGAAGAGATTCTATCTTTCTTACTCTAATTTATTATATTATTGCACTGTATATGGAGCGCATTTATTAAAGTAATAATCTTGTGATTGTGAATGTCTGGCTTGGAGATCATGCCGTTCTGCTGCCCATGTAGTATCACGACTCAAGCTGAAAAGCTTCATTTTTGATATCGATCAATCAGAGCGATAGATCAGAAATAATATGACAAGAGGAGGCAAACAAGAATTCAAACGCTTCTATAGTAGTAGTCAGCTCCTAGACGCTCACTTTCTCTCAGTCTGACATCAATTATGACTGGCTGCTGATGACGACTTCAACGCCAAGACATTGCTCTTTGATCATCGTTGATTTGGACAAGGCTGCGACGATCCGGCTCGTGCTGATGCTTGTTGATCGAAACTAAACGCGGGCGCGAATGTAATCAGAATCATCACTGTGTATGCGCCTGATTGCACAATATCAGGTCCAAATAGACAATGCCAAAAGCACCAGCTCGCCATTCTTCATCACACCCTCGGGCAGGTCCTCGGGATACTGATCGTCTGCAGCTGTGATATCATCCAAGCCCGGGATTAGAAATGCTAGTGAGATGCAGCTTGTCTGTCCAAAGAAGCTAAGAAGCTTATCCTTCGTAGAGCGTGGGGAGACTTGGCATGACCATGAGAAATTCAGCAGAGTTGGGATGGGACGAGACTCATGACAGCAAGTGATCGCAAGAGATTGGGGGATCCGGAGATAATACTACCCGAGTAGCACGCTATTCGCTAATAAATTGCATTAATCGAAAGTCAATCTGCCCTGCATATCAGGCTGGTAGAGATGGATAGCAGCCGGGGCGGAGAAGACGGCTATATAAGAGAGTCCCCAAGAAGCGTCTGAGAACTCGCCTCTGTCTGCTGGGCCCATCTGCAACTCAGATATCAAAGTCGATACTTGCAGAGTACAGAATGAAGCTTCTTTCCTGGACCGCGGCCGTTGCAGGCCTGTCTCTCTCCCTCGCCAACGGTCTATCCGTCGAGAAGCGCGCCTCCATCAAGCCGCAGCCAATCGACGGCAACGGCAAAGGCGCTCCCATCGTTGGCGGCACCAATGCAGCCCTCGATGCCCAGAACCCGGACAACCTCGGTCAGCTCGCCACACAAGACGCCGGCACTGTGCCCAACCTCAAGTGGAGCTTCTCCGACTCCAAGACAAAGCTCTTCCGCGGCGGCTGGTCGCGCGAGACTGTCGTCACAGACCTGCCCGCCAGTGATACCGTCGCCGCCGCCCAGCAGCACTTGAAGAAAGGCGCCCTGCGCGAGCTGCACTGGCACCGCGTCGCCGAATGGGGCATCGTCTACGCCGGCTCCATCCTGCTGTCCGCCGTCGACGAGAACGGCCAGTACCAAGTCGAGAAGCTCGAGTACGGCGACATCTGGTACTTTCCCAAGGGCGTCGCCCACACCGTGCAGGGCCTCGACGACGAAAACGAGTACCTGCTCGTGTTTGACGACGCCAACTTTGACAAGGTCGGCACCACCTTCATGGTCGACGACTGGGTCGCTCACACGCCCAAGGCCATCCTGGCCAAGAACTTTGGCGTTGACGCCTCGGTCTTTGACACTGTGCCCGCCACCGATCCGTACATTATCAACGGCACCGTGTCGGCGGCCAACGCAACCACGGCCGACCCGCCGGCCTATGCCAGCAACGTCAACAGCTCGACGACATACGTGTATCGCACGTTCCAGCACGAGCCCGATTCTACCCCCGGCGGCGGGGGCCAGCTGCACAAGATCGACTCGCGCGTCTTTCCCATTGCCCAGACCATTGCAGCAGCTGTCGTGACCCTCAAGCCCGGCGGGCTCCGCGAGCTGCACTGGCATCCAAATGTGTGTTCAGATAATAAATAGAAAAAAGAATGATAAAGGCTAACAAGACAGGCACAAGAGTGGCTGTACTTCCACAACGGCACGGCCCGTGCGACTGTTTTCATCGGCAGCGGCAACGCCCGCACCTTTGACTTTGGCCCGGGCGACACCGCCGCCTTTCCAGACAACTCGGGGTAAGTCGTCACATCCCCCCAAATTAAACCATACTAACACTTGCTAGTCACTACATCGAGAACACGTCCGAGACCGAAGACCTCGTCTGGATTGAGATCTACAAGTCGGACCGTGTCGCCGACATCTCGCTGACCCAGTGGCTGGCGTTGACCCCGGCCGACATCGTAGCCCAGACCCTGAAGGTTCCCATCAGCTTTGTCAACAAGCTCAAGAAGGAGAAGCAGGTGCTTCTCTCGTAGGTGATTTAGGGGGTCGATGTAAATAGATTCCGATTCCAAATCCAAGATTTTTGCAAATTGTTTGAATTCGTAGACGCGAACGCAATCTCTTTTATTTTTGTTAACAACAAATAGCAAGGAAGCAAAGCAGAACATAAATCAGATACGCCTCCCATCACCTTTTTATACACTGAGGCTAATGCAAAGCAAGCAAACAAAGAAAAAACAAACACCAAAGAAGATCAACGTTGGATAACTGCAGTTTTGATAGACGACTATGATTAAAGGACAATGTGATGATGCTGTGCCGGGGAACCTCCTAGAACTCCAATGGGAAATGAATGAGCAATAAAATGACAGGATGACAGAGGAAACCGATGCGATGTGAGGACAGATTAAATAGAGTACAAGGGGTTGCAGATAGAAAGCAAATAATAAAGTATTGTAATGACAAGGTGTATGGAGCAAGGAACGTAGAAGTGAAGCAGCGTGTAGTAAAGTGAGTGTTGGCTGTGATGTTTGTTTGATTAGTATTGTTATGGGGGGAGAGGGAGGTCAAACAAAGCAGCACAACCAAAAGTCGACGAGACTACTCTTACGACTAGTCCATCTACTTCTTGTTGGCTGCCTTGTTCTCCTCGAGTGCGTCGGCAAGCGCCTGCGCAAACTCCTTGGTCTTGACTTGCAGCATCCAGGTCTCGAGACCCGTGCCGGTCTCGTTGGCAGTCGTCAGTTTGACGTATTTGGCGTTAGGCTCGGGCTTGTACGTAAAGTCGGGGAGGAGTGCTCGGTTGAGTGCAATGTGGCCACGGGGTTCCGCGCGCAGCAGCAGCCGGACAGCGCCCGTGGCCTTGTTCTTAAGAATGCGCAGTGGGCCGACACCCTCGGTCCTCCACGGGCTCTTCTTCTCCTTGGGTCCAGGGGATTCGCTTTCCGACTCGTCCTTGGTCACAAGCTTGAGGGCTTTCGCGCGCACCTCATGGACGACGGCCTCGTCCTCCTCGCCCGGCCCGCCTTCGGTTAAACTGATTTGTTCCTGTGGCGCCTCATCTCCGTCAGCCTGGTGTCCAGAATTGTCCGCATTGTTGTTTGTGTTGGCACCAGGCTCGGGAGTGCCGGTGGCCGGGGTTGTAGCCAGGCTCGATGCACCACCAAGTGCGGTGAAGGGAGTGTCTGGCGTTGGTTAATACAAATAATAATGCTAATGCCGTCGTAGAAGACTACTTACTAGTACCTGTTGAAGCTCCTCCGGGAGCAAGAGCGAACATGCTGCCACCAGCAGCTGGCTGTCCTCCGAAGGAAAGACCGCCGGTCGAAGGCTGCGATGCTCCACCGCCAAAGCTGAACATAGCAGAGGTTCCGGGTGCGTTGCTAGCGGGAGCTGCGTTGTTGAAGCTGTTTCCGGGCGTGGTAGCGGCCTCGGTGGACTGCGAACCGCCAAACGAGAACAGGTTGGCGCCCGCACTGGGAGCCGCGGCCGGGGCCGGGGTGTTGCCAAACTGGAACAGCGACGGTGAAGCACCACCCGACTGGCCATTGGTAGCACCAAAGGAGAAGCCAGTCGAAGGAGCTTGTGTAGTAGCCGCAGAGTCACCAGATGCAAAGGGGTTGTTGAAAGTCTGGCTTGCGCCAGCACCGGCACCGCTGAAGTTGAACGACGAACCAGCCGAGGGAGCTGCGTTGCCGCCGCCAAAGCTCAGGCCACCAGAGGGCTGGGTTGGGGCAGCGGTGGACGAGCCAAATGAGAACAGGCTGGCAGCCGGAGCCGCAGGGGCTGTTGTCGTGGAAGCACCAAAGCTAAACATGGAGCTTGAGGCAGCAGGTGCCGAGACGGCAGGCGTCGAGCTGCCAAACAGGTTGGTAGTCTTCGGTGCCTCGGGTGCACTGGCAGCAGGCGTGGCGCCAAAGAGAAGGGGCTTGGGAGCCGCAGTCTCGGCAGGCTTGGGGGCATCGCCGTTTGCCTTGGGCGCACCGAATGAGAACAGAGATCCAGAAGAGGCTGCGGCGGGTGTAGAGGCAGTGGCACCAAACATTGACTTCTTAGCCTGGGGCTCGTCACCGCTAATAGAGCCGTTAGTCTTCTCAGTGTTGCCAAAGAGAGAGCCGGATGCACTGCCGAATGAAGGAGCAGCCTTGGGTGCCGAGTCCTCATCGGCGCTGCGCTTCAGGCCAAATGACGGTGCGCTGGGCTTGACAGCCGCGTTGCCAAAGAGCGTAGATGTAGCAGCCGGCGTGGTAGACGTAGCACCGAACAGAGAGGTGGGAGCCGCGGTGGTGGCAGGTGTTGCGGCAGGGGCAGGGGCAGCAGCCTTGCCGAACAGAGAGGTGGTAGGAGCAGGGGTGCTGGTCGATGCGCCAAAGAGGCTGGGGGTAGAAGCAGCCGGGGTGGTCGCAGCGGGTGTGCTCGCCGGCTTGGAGGTAGATGCGCCGAAGAGAGATGTTGTGGGAGCGGGAGCGGCAGGAGTTTCAGCAGGCTTGCTGGAGAATCCGAACAGAGACGGTGCAGGTGCGGCAGGTGCGGCTTCGGATGCCTTTTCAGCGTCAGCCGGCTTCTCGGTAGTTGCGGCACCGAGCTTGAAGGGAGAGGATGTAGCGGGTGTGGTCGATGATGTGGCTCCAAACACCGGCTTGGCTGCGGGAGTCGAGGAAACACCACCTGCAAACTTGATGGGGCTGTCGGGGTTCCAAGTCTTGTTTCCTGAGAACAAAGAGGGGGTCTCCTTCTCGGGGCTGGCTCTCTCGGAGGAGGGCTTGCTGCCGAACAGCGGCGATGCTGTGGCTGGCTTGGGAGCAGATGAGGTAGAGTCGGCACCAAAAGCACGAAGGGGCTGGCCGTCAGTGCCCTTGTTAACACGGTCAAACAGGCTACGGCTTGCGCCCGAGTCAGACGCATCGGAAGACGCGCCCGAGTTGGCCGCTGCGCTAGAAAATGTCGGTGCAAGAGTGCTAGCCGCGGGCTTCGCACCGAACAGCGAGGCAGCCGGCTGGGGTGTGGAGGACGGAGCCGCGCTTGCTGCGGCACTCTGGCTGTCGCTGGCATCCTGAGCCTCGGACTCCTCCTCGCCGGCCGAATCATCCGTGTCCTCACCATCAGCATCGGCATTGTCGTTGCCACTGCCCTTTGCAGAGCTAGCGTCGGAAAGGTAGCCAAAGATGTTGCCGTTCTGCGCAGGCGCCGATGCACTAGTTGTGCTGGCCTTCAAGCCGTTCTCGAGCACAGACCGAGCCAAGCTACCGTTAGTGAAAGGCTTTGCGACCGGTGCCTGAGTGCTGGACTTGAACAGAGAAGGTGTGGGTGTCGAGCTGCTGTCGGAAGATGGCTTTGACACCTCAATAGTGGGAGTCGAGGTCGACGAGGCGAAATGATTAGGGGTCTCCTTCTCCTTGGCGGGCGAGTTGGCAACCTTTTCGAAAAACGCCTTGGTGGCCGACGATGCCGGTGCCGGAGTGCTGGCCTGTGCGGGCTTCTGCATCTTAGCGCGCTGAAGCTGGTCTGCACCCTCGGGCCGTGTAGCCTTGCGCTTCGACTTGTTAAGGGCGGCTGTCTCGGCTAACGGCTCACGCTCTGATGCGCCAGCAGCCTTGGAGCCGTCCAGAGCACGAGACCGCTTGGTGCCGGGGAGGAATGCTGCAGTCAGGTTGGGGTCGATGTTGTCCTGGGCCTTGCGCTTGCCGCGCAGGATGCCTTCAGTGCCGTTGGTCTTTGGTGCCGCAATCGCTGTCGAACGCGACGCAGACGAAACGTCGGGTGAGGCTGCATCCTCCTTCTCGCCTTGTGGGTCAGGGACGTCGTTGGTAGCGCGCCACTTGTCAAAGACGTCCTGGGAAACCTTGACGGTCTTGAAGGTGTAGAGGCCATAACGCAGCAGAATCATGCTCCGGCTCTTCTCGTATTCCTTGGCAAAATTGGCAATGTTGAACTTCCAATCCTGCTTGGCGAAGACGTTGTTAGCGCCGTACTTGAGGCGGCGGAGGTCCAGGATGCAGAAAAACTGGTTGCGCTGCTCCTCGGTGAACTCGGGCGGGCAGAGATGAGCGAGGTAGTGGTTGGCGTACATGCCCTCAGGCTTTCCCTTGAGCTCGTCGGGAACCATCTTGGAGATAGCCTCGCCAGTCAGCTCCGGGTCAGGGTCGGGGATGTTCATCGAGAAGTGCTCAGTCGAGGCGACCTTGTCCATCTCGCGGGTGCCGAGCTCAGCTCCTGGGGCGCGAAGCGAGCGGCCGGGCGTGACGGCAGGGAAGTTGCCACGCATGGTGTTTGTGGGAACGCGTGGTGTGAAGGAGAAGGAGGGCATGTCGCGGGACAGAGATTCGCGGAACATATTGCGCGGTGTCGTCGCAGATGTGAAGTTGGTGGTGCGTCTGGGAGTCGCGGTAGCCCGGCCGAGGCTTGCATTCGAGTAGAGGTTGGTGTTATACGCGAATGAGTTCGAAGCGCTGTTGCTCTGGGCTGCCGAGGAGCTGCTAGCTCTGCCAGATGGTCCCTGGGCACGGTCATGCATCTTCCGCTGGGCCAGCCGAGAAGGAGACGCGCGCTTGACAGGGCTTTCCGGAGACTCGACGGGGGGTGCCGAGAAAGTACCGGTATGGCGCGCCGGTGTCTGTTCATTGAGACGCGTCAAACGGCTGCGCGATGAAGCGCCGTTGCCGTTGGCGAGCGAAGAGCCAGCCCGTGCCGAAGGGGTAGCAGAGGTCGAGGGAGCTGCCTCAGGGGCCGTGGCGCGACTTCCACTGACAAGGCCAGTGAGGCTGCTAAGCCACGACTTCTGGCGCTTCTGAGGAGTCTCCATGGTTATGAGGGACGTTTGTCGTTGAGATGGCCAATGATGGCGATGGCGCAGACGAGATGTGATGATGGTGCTTCGAGAGCTTCAAGTGGCGAAGAAAACAAAGCTCAGGCTGAATGCATCGACACAGTGGACGCCTGTCGCGGTGCACAGTAAAAGAAAATAATCTAAAGACAAAAAGAAACAAAGATGGTAAACACGCCTGCAGATGGGCGTTGATGGATGACGGGTTGCGAGAAGCGTGGTCGTCGCGCTGATGACTTTCGCGATGGTAGAAAAAAGCGTGAGCGTGAAGGCGCGACGGGAAGGAATTTTTTTGGAGGGCCAGGCTAAAAAATATTGATGATGTGGCGCGTGCAGACACAGGGGACAACAGGGGGGAATGCTCTGTAAAGTCGAAAGCGGAAAGAGCGCGGTGGAAGAGGGAGAAGCAAATGACCGTTCTTATTGGTGTATTTGCGTGAATGACCCACTAATTGTATTGGCTGTGTAACTGCGTCGTAGAAGGTCTGCGAAGCGGGTAGTAAACAGTAGGAGAAGCACTGATGCGGAAGGAACGACCAACATGATTGCAACAAAGCCAATCAAAATCAAGTAACATACTTACCGGCGACAGACAATGAATTGGACAGGAACTACAAAGAGGGGTTGCAGTGAAGCGCCATTCGCTCCTTCCTTTGACGTGCTTACTTCACTTGTCTTTGTCTTTTTGTTGTATTTTCTAAAAATGTTGACCCTGTCGCGGTACTTTTGAAAATTTGGTAGATATTCAGTAAATATGTTGCAAATATCAACATATCAGTTTCAATGTCCGAGATATTTCTGCATATTGCGCATTGGAAGCTTCGTCACCCATTAGATCTGTGCTACCTTGGCACGGACATCTTGTCCGTTGGGATAAGATATCCAGAGTACATGCGGAGGGCGATCCCGTGACTATCGTTGGCGGTCACATGCGCATCGATCTCGATATGAGCAGCAGGACCGACCAGCATAAATAGTAAATACGGAAGGAACAGAACGAGACTGGCAGCTACGAGGAAATAAGAAGCCGAAGAAGAAGGCACGACCGGCAGTAGTCTGGCTAACATGGGGTTTTGCCGGCCAAGCTTGCCTCGTGAAGCACTAGAACTAGGTACAAGATGGAGCTTGACGAAAATAAGAAGGAACGCTCCTGCCCAGGACGAAGGGAAACCGCCTTGTCACGACCCGGCTGCCAACACGCGCCGTGGGGATTTCGGGTACCTTCTGCATCCTTTCCAGGCGAACTCCAGATCACCCCAGGAAAGAGCGACTCAGCATAAACTCTGGCCAGTGAGAGTGAGGCTCACGATGGGTCGAGCATGCGAAATGGACGAAATGGACAATGTATCAGACTGAAGATGCGGGAGTTCGGGAAAAAGCTAGTCTAAGAGACGCTAGTTTTCGCAAAGCCTCGGGCATCGCCAAAGCGAAGCACTGGCTGACGGATGCCATTGGGTGCGCGCCATTGGCCCTCGGTGCTACACCTGCGAGCACCCACAGCTGACGTCGTTGCGGCGATGAAGGAGCGATCCTGTAGCTGGGGGGCCTTCCTTATGGGGCCGGCGCAACACAGCATGGGGAGTAAGTTGTAAACAGGAAGGGAAAGAGCATAATACGATGTACAAAGCAATTACAGAAAGAGCGAACGTGCGTCTAGATCGATGTAAGACAGGCGTTTTGTTGCAAATAACCTTACGACGGAGTAGCTTGTCGAGTAGAGCATGGTCTCGGTTCTTGGAAAGAGCCCCTCCTTTTGTCCTTCCCTCCTGGGCAGTTGCCATGCGTTGAGCCCGTCGCCCTTGCTGTTTTATAAAGAGCTTCAGTCGCCCCTTCCCAATACTTAATGACGGATTGCTTTTCTCTTAGTATTGCTATCACCTGTCCTACTCGATCTGGCAATTAACACCCATACGAGTAAGTAGCTCTTTCCTCTCCTTTATTTGTTATATTTCCTGCCACATTCTCCGTACTTAAATACTCACGTCTTCTCCCCCCACCCAGGCTCCACGAATTTGACCTCTCTCTCCCTCTTGAGTTTTTTCTCTTGTCCTCCCCCAGTGCCCCTCTTATCTATTTGCCCCTCCCCTTGTTGTCAACAAACAAAACTTGTCTCTTGACATCTCTTGATATCACTCTCCCTCGATCATCAACCAAACCCCTCAAACAAATCACTCAAACCGCAAACATGGGTATCCTCAGCGACCTCAACCTCAAGCCCGGTGTCATCTACGGCGATGACGTCCTGAAGCTGTTCCAGTACGCTCAGGAGAAGCAGTTCGCCATCCCTGCCATCAACGTCACCTCGTCGTCGACTGCTCTGGCTTCCCTGGAGGCTGCCCGCGATGCCAAGTCGCCCGTGATCCTGCAGATGTCCAACGGTGGCGCTGCTTTCTTCGCTGGCAAGGGCATTGCCAACAGCAAGGAGAAGCAGGAGGCTTCGGTCGCCGGCTCCATTGCCGCTGCCCACTTCATCCGCTCGATTGCTCCCATCTACGGCGTCCCCGTCGTCCTGCACACTGACCACTGGTGAGTTTGATTTATCTAGCCGTCTGGCCATCTATGAATTACACGGATCTAACAACACAGCGCCAAGAACCTGCTGCCCTGGATGGACGGCATGCTTGATGCCGATGAGGCTTTCTTCAAGGAGCACGGTCACCCCCTGTTCTCCAGCCACATGCTCGACCTGTCGGAGGAGTCCCTCGAGGAGAACATTGAGATCACCGCCAAGTACTTCAAGCGCGTTGCTCCCTGGAAGCAGTGGATGGAGATGGAGGTCGGTCTGACCGGTGGTGAGGAGGACGGTGTCAACAACGAGAACGTCGACAACGCCTCTCTGTACACCCAGCCCGAGGACATCTGGGAGATCCAGAAGACCCTGAGCGCCATTGCTCCCTACTTCAGCATTGCCGCTGCTTTCGGCAACGTCCACGGTGTCTACCACCCCGGCAACGTCCGCCTGCACCCCGAGCTTCTGGGCAAGCACCAGGAGCTGGTCTCTGCCAAGCTCAACGACAAGTCTGGCAAGCCCGTCTTCTTTGTCTTCCACGGTGGCTCCGGCTCCTCCAAGGCCGAGTTCACCGAGGCCATCTCCCACGGTGTTGTCAAGGTCAACCTGGACACTGACCTGCAGTGGGCCTACCTGGTCGGCCACCGCGACTTCATCACCAAGAACATTGACTACCTGAAGACCCAGGTTGGCAACCCCGAGGGTGCTGACAAGCCCAACAAGAAGAAGTACGACCCCCGTGTCTGGGTCCGTGAGGGTGAGAAGACCATGAAGGCCCGTGTCGTTGAGGCTCTTAACGACTTTGGCGCTGCTGGCCACCTGTAAAGCAGTAGCTATCTAGTTACTTGCTCTGTTTATCCCGCAGATATTGCTATATTAAATGAAGAATAATTTCCAAATCAACAAATTTGACAAGTCCTACGAGCGACGAACAGCTGGTGTCCAATCGAATGACCATTATGGGCTCATTATGGGGTGTTTTGGTTTGTCTTATTTTTCTTTTTTCTTTTATTGTTCTCTTTCTCCTGCTTCTCCTTTGTTTTACTTTTTCATCTTCTCCCACTCGCATTGCGGACTCAACCCACGCAGCCCGCGCCGTAAATCGCTCTTGCAATTCGCGCATTCGCAAATCTCTCACAGCAACAGATATGATACACAGCAACGTACGGGCTGGGCGCAAATACGCAAGGCCACAAATATGGACGCATATTCGAACGGGGAAATGCGCGGAGTATATGGTGGCGCTTCTATTGGCTCCCAGGCTCTGCACGATGCAGAGCGAGACCCTCCAGTGCCTCGAATGGGGGTCCGAAAGAGAAAAACGACGAAAAAACGAGGAAAAAGACTGAGTCAGTGCAGGACAAAGTAGAAAGACCCAGAAAACACGCAACAAGCGCGCCGAGATTAGGCCATGAGATGCTACTGTATAAAAAGATAAAGACTGTTGGGAATTGTATTCTGCGCAGAGTAGGACAGAGAAAGGGCCGTTGTCCGGGATGTGCAACCCCGCAGCCGTAGGACTAATGCTGACGCGATGGGCAAATTAGGTAATCACGACGGTGATTATATAATCTAAATTTATTCTGAGCTCACATTACTAATCCGCTCTATCCACAACGCGGCGGCGTGCATTTTCACCAGCCAGATACCTACGTCATGAGTGGTTGAAGATACAGATGCGGAGTGTCTCAGGTCGGCTTGCACATGTCAAGGTCATGCTCGTTAGGATGTGTTAGGTTCAATGCGCGGAATCAACAACAGGTGTATTCGTGACAGATACAATATTCAAAAATTATACAGACTGCCGGCCGATCACTGGGCCGACTTCCCAGCCCAAGTGCCAATGGCCCAAACAGGAAAGAGATAATGCAACAGGAAGGTGTAAAGTAGAGCCGGGCAGAGGTGCTGGTCTCACAGCAGACAGGCAGATTCAGTCAGCCTTTCGGCGTGGCAGATACGGCCATCCCTCCGCCTGTAAACACTCGAGACATCCATCGGTAATGGTTTTTTGTAGCCAGCAGCACGTGGTCGCGTGCCGGCCGTTTCTGTTCGTTTGTTGTTGGGGCTGATTTACAGCTTAGCCTTGGTCCGGGCCTTGTTGAGAATGGGCTCCAGCTTGGCAGCCTTCATAACATTGCCCTTGATCTTGAGCTTTCCGGACATGAACAGACCCTGTGCCTTGGCCTTGCCCATAACAAGCTTGCCAAAGTCCTCGTCAGACAGGCGCAGTTCGACTGTGTTGTTAGTTGGGATATATTTACATTGGGAGAGAAGAGTACTGGGACTGACTATCAGACTTGTCGAGGCCCTGGACCACCTTGCCCTCCTTAGCGAGGTCGATGAACCAGCTCTCGGTCTCGCCGGCAGGGTTCTTCAGGGTGATGCCGAAGACGGCCTTGCCGTTCTTGATGGCGTCCTTGCGGTCAGCCTCGCTGGCGCCAAGGGCGTCGTTGATGGCGTCAAAGGCCACGGAGGAGGGGAACTTGTCTGAAGATGTTAGTAAGTGGTTTATGCGAGGTGCGCAGGGTGTGCAAAGGGGCAAAAGCAGGGAGCCAGGGGCAACTTCAACAGCTGTCAACGGCTTTTGATGGCCACAACGGCTGGTAATGCCTGATCCCAGTTTGTGTAATGTCTTGAATTGCGGCTGTCGACGAATGTGGCTATTATTGACTTACCGTTGGCGATAGGCATGATGAAGAATAGGGGTGTGTTGGATAGGGTATATTGTTCGAGGTGAGGAAGAGAGAAATGAAGGGATCGAGAAATCGAGAGAAGTCGAGAGAAGTCGAGTAAACAATGGAAAAGCTGGGGAAGGAAGGAAAGAGGAGGAAAAAGAGGAAGAAGGGAAAGAAAAAGGGGAAATGGAAAGAATAATCTGGGGAAGGCACGCTGGTGTTTTGTAGGGAGGCGCCGGCGCACTTTCCCAGCTCGGCACTCTGGGGTTTTAGCTAGCGATGACGCTGGGCCAACACAAGCAGCGGCATGTGAACCTCGGCGAGTCGATCCTTTCATGTGTGCTCCTTCTACATGCAGCGCACCTGCTCTTAGCAGCTGCTTGCTTGCAGTTTAGCGCGGTACAGTTGCGACAAACCGCCATCTCCGCCCAATCCGCTCAACTAAAGTACCTGTAAGCTTTTAGCTTGGTGAGGAGCAGGCTGTGGGGACGTCACGTGAACCATTCTCGAATGTGGATACATTCTTCAATCTCTGGTAGCCACTCACAGCTCATTTCAGCCTTGTGCTGAGTAGCGCTGAATTTCAGGTCACTTTGGGCCTACAGAGGCTGAGAGGAAGCTTTTTCCTAAGCAGGCACGGCGCGTCACGACAGGGCCAAAAAAGAGTGAGCCCCCCCTACCAAAGCCGCCTTACCACAACACCACATCTCACCACGACAGTCCCAGCACAATCTGTCACGATGGATGACTTATACGACGAGTAAGTAGCCAGACACGCTATTGTTTCTGACTGTGTGGCGACTTCTCCGCGTTCAATTGCTAATGCGCCCAGGTTCGGCAACTTTATCGGCGAGGAGCCAGATGCTTCGGAGGAGGGCTCCGAGCAGGGCGACGTCGATGCCGACAACTACGTCTACGGCAGTGAGGGCGGCGACGATGAGGATGGTGCAGGACAGGAGTTGATGGAGGTTGACGGTACGTTTCTCCCGAGGCCGCTGGCTGTTGCTGTTGCTGCGGCCGCTGCCGTGGTACTTTGCGCAGTCTAGTATTTTCTATGTGATTTGCCTGCTGACCACCCAGACGAAGGACCTTCCAACGCCGTTATCCTACACGAAGATAAGCAATACTACCCGACGGCAGCACAAGTATACGGCACCGAAGTCGAAGCACTGGTGGAAGAGGAGGATGCGCAACCCCTTACGGAGCCGATCGTGGCGCCCGTCGAACAGAAACGGTTTACCGTTGAGGAGGCCGACCTGCCACCGGTATTTTTCGACCGCAGCTTTATGACAGACCTCACCAACTTCCCCGAGCAAATACGGAATGTGGCGTTTGCAGGCCACCTGCACCACGGCAAGACGGCATTCATGGACATGCTTGTCCTCGAGACACACGACATTAGCGACCGGCTAGAGACGCGCACGGGTAAGAACCGCGACGAGCAGCTGCGCTACACGGATGTGCATGTGATGGAGCGCGAGCGCGGCATCTCGATGCGCAGTGCGCCCATGAGCCTGGTGCTGCAGTCGACCAAGGGCAAGTCGCACCTGATCAACATTCTCGACACCCCCGGCCATGTCGACTTTGCCGACGAGGTTGCGTCTGCGCTGCGCCTGGTGGACGGCCTGTGTCTGGTGGTGGACGTGATTGAGGGCGTGCAGATCCACACCGAGATGATCATCCGGCACGCGGTGCTGGAGAAGATCCCGCTGACGCTGATTGTGAACAAGGTGGACCGCCTGATCCTGGAGCTCAAGCTGCCGCCCACCGACGCGTACTACAAGCTCAAGAACACGATCGAGGAGGTCAACAAGGTCATTTTTGAGACGCTGCCGGGCACAGAGGCGGACGAGCAACGCGTGAGCCCGGAGCGCGGCAACGTGCTGTTTGCGTGCACGGACATGGAGTGGTGCTTTTCGCTGCCGTCCTTTTCCAAGATGTACGCCGACAGCTTCGGCGCCATGGACACGGACGAGTTTGCGCGCCGGCTGTGGGGCGACGTGTTCTTCAACCCCAAGAAGCGGTCGTTTACGCGCAAGGCCGTCGAGGAGAATGCCAAGCGGTCGTTTGTGCACTTTGTGCTGGAGCCCATCTACAAGCTGTTCACACACACGCTCAGCGAGAACCCACATGATCTTAAGGCTTTTTTGGCGCCGCTGGGCATTGTGCTAAAGCCGTCGCAGTACAAGGCCGACGCCAAGGTACTGCTGAGCCTCGTGTGCAAGCAGTTCTTTGGCCCGCCGTCGGGTCCGTTTGTGGACCTGGTGGTCAAGAAGATCCCGTCGCCCATTGAGGCGTCGGCGCGGCATCTGGAGCAGTACTACACGGGCCCGCTGGACAGCAAGGTGGCGGAGTCGATCCGCGCGTGTGACCAGGACGGCCCGCTGGTGATCGAGGTGACGAAGCTGTTCAGCTCGAGCGACTCCAAGACGTTCAATGCACTGGGCCGCGTGTTCAGCGGTATTGCACGGCCAGGCGCCGAGGTGCGGGTGCTGGGCGAGGGCTACTCGCTGGACGACGAGGAGGACATGGCGATGGCGGTGGTGTCGCACGTGTGGATTGGCGAGACGCGGTACAACATCCCGACGGACGGCGTGCCAGCGGGCAACTGGGTTGTGCTGGGCGGCGTGGACAACTCGATTGTCAAGTCTGCGACGGTTGTGGCGAAGCAGTTTGAGGACGACGAGGACGCGTACATTTTCAAGCCGGTGGTGCACTACACGGAGTCTGTGTTCAAGCTGGCGGTGGAGCCGGTGAACCCGTCGGAGCTGCCCAAGATGCTGGACGGCATCCGCAAGATCAACAAGAGCTACCCGCTGATCACGACCAAGGTGGAGGAGTCGGGCGAGCACATTCTGATTGGCACGGGCGAGATGTACATGGACTGCGTGATGCACGACCTGCGGCTGCAGTACGCGGACATGGAGATCAAGGTGTCGGACCCGCTGACGCGGTTCTGCGAGACGGTGGTGGATGAGTCAGCGACGCGGTGCTGGACGCTGACGCCGAACAAGAAGAACCGGATCACAATGGTGGCGGAGCCGCTGGAGGACGGGCTGGCCAAGGACATTGAGAGCGGCGCGGTGCGGATGAAGGACCCCGTGCGCAAGACGGCCAAGTTTCTGCAGGACAAGTACGAGTGGGATCTGCTGGCGTCGCGCAGCGTGTGGGCGTTTGGCCCCGAAGAGATGGGGCCCAACCTGCTACAGGACGACACGCTGCCGGGCGAGGTGGACAAGAAGCTGCTCAACACGGTCAAGGAGTCGATCCGCCAGGGCTTCAGCTGGGCCACCAGAGAAGGACCTCTCTGCGAAGAGCGTACGTTCCCCTTTCCTTTTGTTAATTTTGATCTACGCTAACAACCTAGCTATTCGCAACATCAAGTTCAAGCTGATGGACATTTCGCTCGCACAAGAGACAATCTACCGCGGCGGCGGCCAGATCATCCCGACGGCGCGGCGCGCATGCTACGGCTCGTTTATGCTGTCGTCGCCGCGGCTGATGGAGCCGGTGTACACGGTGTCGATGACGGGCCCGCAGTCGGCGTCGGACAAGTTCTACCAGATCCTCTCGCGGCGGCGCGGCCACGTGCTGACGGACGGCGGCATCCCCGGCACGAAGCTGTCGCGCACGGTGGGCCTGCTACCGGTGATTGACTCGTTTGGCTTCGAGACAGACTTTAGAATCTCGTCCGAGGGCAAGGCGCTGGTGAGTCTGGTGTTTGACCGGTGGCAGGTGGTGCCGGGCGACCCGCTGGACCGCGACGTGATCCTACGGCCGATGCAGATGGCGCCGGTGCAGGGGACGGCGCGGGACTTTGTGCTGAAGACGCGGAGGCGCAAGGGCCTGAGCGAGGACGTGTCGATTGGCAAGTTCCTTGAGCCGGAGCTGTACAGCGAGCTTGTGGCGAGCGGCACACTGGAGGAGGGGGCGTAATCTTTGCATTGTTGTTTTTATTTCTATTTTCTTGTCATACTGTCTACAAAAGGTCATGTTTACGGCGAAATGCTTGTTATTTTTTGCAATTTAATTGTCATAGAGTCAACTGTGCGCTGGAGTGACTTGCTCGGGATAGATCCAGATGATGCTCTGTAGACACAAATAGGGGCCATCGATAAATTACATAACAGTCAGAGGGTCACAGATGAGGATGAGATAAAACGAATCCTTCTCGAGGTGCAACGTAAGACAGGCTGCAGTCATATGTGCTGTAATATCGCGACGACGTTCCGGTGACACATGCGTTGGGCTGCAGTCGGCCTCTGTAATTTTGTTTCTTCTTTCTTTCTATCTTTCTATCTCATTTATCATCACTCATAAAACGATACGAGTGGCGTGTAGTAGAGCATAAGATTAACGTCCTCGTCAGCAAGCCGCGTCGTCTATATTTCGTTTATTTCGTATGCCAGAGATATGAGGAGATGACTGCAATTAGACGCGGAGAATAAGCTGGCTAGTCTCGCTAGAATGGGAAGAAAGATGGAAAGGAACTAGAACAGTTGGAATCATGCATAAAGCAGAGGTGGAAATGACGACGATGCCAGCTCTTCGTATTATGGCAGAGCAGACATTAGCACGGCAGACGCGTCTCTACAGCAATTATGCATAGCAATTATAGGTATAGCGGCGGTGTTAATTCGACTCATTTACGGCAAGTCTATTTATTGTTTCTAATTGTCTTTTATTAACCATTGCCTCCCTGTCTATATGCAAACAATCAAGGTCAGTGCCAGACCTTTGTAAATCATACGTCGTTATTCTCTCGAATATACTCAGTATTGTAGTGTCATAAACGTCAACGCCTCGACGAGCCCCGTGACAGTTTGCCCCAGACACGCCCCAGGGCAGCATAAACGGGGATCATGCACATGTCCAAGTAGTGGTACATGGTGAGTGCAGGGGTCTGAGAGGATAATGGGGTCTTGGTCTGAAAGGATGCCTCCCGGCCAGTGTCAGACTGGCAACGGTGCCTGCTGGTGTTTAATGGCCAACATCATCGGGCCGATGCCGAGACCGGCTTGCTTCAGTCTGACCGGCATGGGCGGAGGAACCTTCAAACGGTAGTGACCATGTGCAGATCATTAAGTCATTTTAATCATTGTAGTTCCTTGGTTACTCATTTGCAGGTCTCGAGCATCTTGTCGAGGACACCGCGCAGCGTGTCGTTTTCGAGAGCAGCGGCCACGCGCTCCTTGTCCGACAGCTGCTTGGTGACCTGGTCGTCCTGTGCGTGCGAGCCCTCCTTGACCTGAATGTCGACGCGGTAGTTGGGCGGCAGCGTCTGCTCGAGGCGCACACGGATGGCCAGGCCAATGACGGTCACGAGCGAGCAGTGGTTGATGGTGGGCGTGACGTAGACGATGACCTGGGTCAGGGCGGTGTCGCTGTTTCTGCCGGGCTCAACGACGGACGAGGGCGACGGCGTGATGCGGATGTCTGGCAAGTTGACGACGGACAGCTGGCCCAGGGTATGGGGGTGCTCTGGGTCCGAGATGGTCGAGATGAGGTCTGGGGGTGATGAAACGTTAGCGGGGGTAAAGCGTCTCAGGTGATTTTGGTGAGAAATGCAGGCTGGCAGACAATAGCAGATTGGAATCATATAAACGGTCGTCTGAATGCTGTGAATACAGCACGGTGAAATAAGTGAGATATAAATAGACAAAAGACATGAGATGAAACAGGCCTTAAACACGGCACATGCACTGGATGCACAATGCCATAGTCAAGGATGAGACAGGCTGCAGCAATCAAAACGAAACAACATTGTTTTGAATGATTGGATTAAGGATTCAAGGTTAAGGATTAAAGATTAAGGGCTCATGATCAAGGACTCACCATAAATCTCCTGCTCGTCGATCGGCTCCTCGGTAAAGACTTGGTCGTCGCTGGCGAAGTAGTCGACATCGTCAAACACGTCGCCGCCCGACGACACAGGCGACGCAGACGACACAGGCGAGGCAGGCGACACCGCACGTGCGCCAAAGGCGTTGGCCGGCGTCAGGATGTCGTCGTACTTGAACTCGGCGCCGCGGCGGGTCGACGTGCTCTTGCCGAGGCGGCGGCTGGGCAGCTGGGCCGCGTTGATGATGGTGGGGTTGGCGTTTTGCAGTTCGGCCATTTTGTCAGATTATGAAAAGTAAAAGTTGTGGTGGTGTTGTGTGAATATCAATATTCAAGACGATGCTATCAAGTGAGGTTGATTCGATGACGAGACTGCAATACGTGATTATGTCATCGTTGGTGCGGGGTGAGGTTTATCCGCACCGGCGTCCTCATCGTACAAGTAAAAAGGGAAAGTACGCTACTATCGCCGATAGCCGGCAATCAACGCAATGATATTCGGGTATTTTCCATTTTTTTTTCCATCTGCAACTCTACGGAATACTCTGTGGTGCGTAATTCTCCGTGCTGAGTGCATTGTACGAAGTAGATACAAACACCGTGAGCAGAAAATGCCCGTGTGCTGTCTCACCTCCCTCTCGTCGGCCTATCCGTTGGCCGTGTGGTTTCTCGTTGAAAGAGGAAGGCACTCTGTGAGGTGCGTGTGGTCTCCACTTTTGCTGTCTAACCTGCATGACACCAGGGCAGGCAATCCGACCCGACTGGCGATGCTCTTGATATACAGAGTATGGTTGCAGCCCAGGTTTTGCAGAGTAGCTCGATATAAGATACAAGTTTTGTCTTGCACATGGAATATATTTCAAGTATTAGGTTCAGTCTTGTTGACGCTTGTACCTTTTGGTTTGTATTTATCCGGCGTTAGCAGTTAGCCATTTAAGTGCTGATTTGATTTATTTTTTATTAATTTTTCTTTCTCTTTTTCTTTCTTTATTTCTTTATCTCCCTGTTCAATGTAGTTTTCTGTAGTTATTGTCGGTCAGTTTTTGTTTTATTTTGAGATTTTAAGTATCTGGAGTCCCAAGCATATAATTTCTCGTGAATTTTGATAGATGTATATTTATTTATTTTCTTCTTGTTTTCTCTTTTGTTCTTATGCAAATCCCATGATACCGAGAAAACAAAAGACAGCTACCATCCAATAAATCACCTTTCCAATATACACTCCCTGCGTCTCTGTACTGAGTTCGCCCCCTTCTTGCACCAACAAGCAATAATACAGCTCTCAAGGATGGCTTCTTCCTGTCTTCCATATTTCTCATCTCATCTCATTTCAAATCGCACGATAGTTTGTACTCGCAGCCACATCTACTGATGAGTATGGAGTCGATCGCTAGCTGTTCTCTGCACAGATGGATCGACCGTTTGCTCGTGCTTGTTCGGAACAGTGCTAGCTTTCTCGTAGCCTCTCTCGTAGCCTCTCTCTAGCAGCTCGCTAGCAGCTGTAGCTCCTCTTCGTCTTCATCTCATCTCAGTTCATCTTACTGTCTTGATTAATTCTCTTTTTCTACTTGTATTTCAGGTGAGTACTCTGTAGCCAGGAAGTGTACTGAGTACGACGGAGTGCTGTACTGTCATCTGCCACTGATATTCACAACTCTAGGCCTGACAAACCTTAATTACATCGACAGACGGCCTGTCATGGAAATGTCGAAAAGGTGATCATGGCCTATTTTATTTCCATTTCTTCCTAGTCTTGTTTTCTATTATCCATCCTGTTTCTATTTCCATTTCCTAGTGCTATTGCCATCATTGCTGCCCCTGAACCCGACAGGACAGGACAGACAGGCATATGCTGTGAGTGGTTCAGGGAACACAAGCAGCCCGGCTCTCACCATCCGCGGGTGTCTAACAGTACTGAGTACGTTATTTGTTGGTACTGTTTCCTGGAATTTATCTACAGAGCATTCTCGCCGCGCGTCGAGATATAATAACACAGCCATGTCGTGCTTTGTGCTGCTAGATATTCATCTTCGCGCTCCATCCCACGCTTGACCGACAACCAAAGCAGATGCAGACACGGAGTATATCGAACAAGTCCGGCATGCGGCTGGTAAATTAAATACAAAACGGAAACACGAAAACAAAACGAAAAATAGACAGAAACAAAGCCAAAAAACTCGGAAAACTCCCGCTCTCTGACCTCTCTGACCTCTCTGACCTCGTGCCCCGCTGGAAGCCCTTTAGATGGTGTAGAGATGCTACAGTGCCAGTGTGCATACCGACTATTCTCCACGGACATTTCCTTGGTAATAGGGCTGGTCGTCACTCAGTACAGATTTACAATAGAAGCTGACTCGAGATCAGCTACCAAGGAACACGCATGAACTGCAATATAACGGCTTCCAAGCGAATTCCATGCAATTCTAGAGACTTTCCAGAAGTTTGCAGAAGCGGTAGAAGCCATAGAAGCTGGAGAAAAGGAGTATTTTATTTGCAAAGTTGATTCGGAAGACAAAGTACAGAAATAAGCACGAGATCCTAGGAACATCTCTCAAGACGACTTCATTGCGGCTTCAGTCTCCCTATTCTCCTTCCTCATATGGATGGCACAAACTCCTGACTCTCCCTCTCCCTCTACCCCTCAGATGCAGCTCATCACACCAGATCTCCTGCACATTCGTGTCCCGAGTAGTATAATGCCAGCCTGTCTCCTGTTATGCATCATATGCATATATCATATGCATGCCTCTCTTCTTCCGTTTGTCTGCAACACTGTGTGTTTGTGATCTGCACCTGCATGCCCTACTGCACGCACTGGCACCATGTAACTCCATGTCATGATGCTCCAGTTATCCGGCAAGTCCCTCTCCACCCTCTCTTTAAGAGTATGGGCGAGTGCGAGTGCTTTGAGTATCTCTATTCTGTGCAGAAACTGCGTGTCATCCCATTGCTTGCATGCAATCACTCAACACACCTTGCCGCTCAGGTCACATTCATTACTTGGCAGCACATCCCTTTGGCTCTCACATGTCAAGATGTTGGGTTGATATTGCAATAGACGGTACGGTAGACGGTAGAAATGAGTACTCGTAGAAGCTAACCTAGAAAACCAGAAGAAAACCCCTTGCAAGTGCACGGGCAGGAAAAAGCGTGCAGGGGCCAGGGGAGATTCACACAGGGGGTGGCAGTTGACTGGGGAGTCGATTGCCTATCGTCTCTAGCCTGTACTTCGTACTCTGTACAATGTGTTTGGCTACTTGGTACATCGTAAAGACATTTAGTATCTTCATATGTACTGCGTAGAATATTTCTTCTTCTTCATATTCAGGTGCTACTGCGCGTCGATCTCGGAAGCTTGCACTCCCGTACGAATGCTGTAGAATAAACAAGAAAACAACGTCGGGGCCGAAAACTCCAGACGCTCGTCCTCTGTCCTCCCCTACTTCTACGTCGTCCCCTACTTCGTAGCACTTTGTCCGAGGAAAGGCCACCAATGAAACACAAGTTGATAACGGGTGGGTTCAGGTCTCCTGCTTCTTGCTGGTAAACCCCTCTGAGTGCATGTTGTAAGCATATTCCGAGTACACGATTATTCAACTATTCAACTATCCATGACTGCAGAGTACATACAGACAAAGTACATACCGGGTGGATAGAACCACCTTCAAGTGGACGATGTACTTTTGCAAATACTGCGTGCAAAGCAGCGTGTCTACTCAGTACGTACCAAACTGGGTTTCTCTTGTTTTACTGAGTACGAGCTTTTGATAAAAGCAGAACGGCATATTCCGTCAAGGATATTGTATCTACGGAATACAGAATAGCTCCTGACGGACTGGAAGTGAGCGGATTAGTTAAATGCCTCTAATATGGTGGAAGAAGTATTCACAAGTATTGCCGTACAAAGTAAGTCTGTTCATCCTATTCAAAGACACTACGGATGGCTTATTACACATGCAAGTGACAGGTACCCAACAGGAAAAACACTGGAATGATGGGGAGAGCACCGCCATTCTGGGAAGAGACGGGAAGACGAGTGGCAGAGACAGAGGCCATCCATCGGCCATCTGTCTGCAAGAGATAAGACGGGAGACGGGCGGCTGGTAGCCACCTCATCACTTGCGGGGAGCTATGAAGGAGGCGGGAGGGAATCACATCAGGTCGATCGTATGCAAGCAGGAAATCTTGAATACTGAGAAAATGATTTCAAAGCCAAGTCGAGTCTCACATAACACAATGTACTCTAGAGACGGCCGTGGCCCGGAGTTGTTTGATAAATCCGTGCTTCACTGCCACCTCTCCTATTTCACCACTTGAAAGACGTACAAAGTAGGATTCGTTTCTCGTGCCCCGTCTTAATATGCAACATATTGCAGACCTAACCCACTGAGTTCAGACGAATGTCTTTACAGAGTACAGAATATTTCTTATGACTTGCTACTTCTTACTGCTAGATACTTCGTAATAGATACTTCATACTTGCTCGGTGAGATAATTTCTCGCAAATTTCAATACAAAAACCGACCATGCCATCCCCTATATGGCATCTTGCCGACAGGTGGGACGCTCTGTTATTGTCGCAATGCCGCTTGACAGTCTCTTTGTTTCGCCGGCCTGGCTGGCTTGACCCTTTGATTTCGACTTCAAACATCGGATCTAGCATTCATACTCGTACGTCGTAGTCCGTTCGATTTGCAGCCCTTGTCCATGTCCATGTCCATGTCCTGGTCCTGTCAAAAGTCAAAAAGTCAAAAGCCAAAAAGCCAAAACGGGGCATCACTAACCATACAAAGTAAGATGCAAACAGACCCCCTATTCTGCAGAGTGCTACGCTGTCTTCAGGATCATCGTAGCACTGTAGCACTGTTGCACAAACAGAGTGTGCCAAGGGTGTTTCTGGGGTAGAGAACTGTACGATGGACTGGATTTGGCACTGAGTATTGACGAGTACGAAAACAACATGTACGAGATACTGAATACTTGCCTCTCTGAATTATATATTTTTCTACAACTGCACTGCTGCGGAGTATTTACACATGCACACTTCCTTTGAACCCAAGATGCCATTTACCAACAGCCAAATACCAGAGCAAATGTCGAAAATAATACTCTGTACTTGTACAAAGTGCCTGCCACAGAGCTAGCCAAGCACGACTGCATCCTCTGTAAAAAGGCACACCAGGTTGACAGACAGGGTCGTGTTGGAAGGGGTCGGTGGAGAGTGATCTTCTGCTAGCGAAACGGGGTGTCTTGTGCGGGCCCGTTGCAAGCCCTACTCCTGTTTGTGTGTTGCTCTCACTGCTTTGCTATTTCCATTTAGTTTCTCTACTTTGCGACTTGCTATTTTTCTCCCTTTGCAGACTCTCCTCGGGACTCTCTCGCCGATTCTGCTGCTCTGCTTGCTTCCGCCTCTGCTTCTAGAGCTTCTGGTCGCCGAACTGACAGATATTATCCTGCAGATTTGCCAGGCTAATGCTAGATGCGTAATGCTTACATACTGATCGACCCTGTGCATGTGCATAAATACGAATATAATACTAATCACTGGAAGTTCCAGAAGGTCGAGATATTAACCCTGTCAAAGCAATGCTCAGCTCGACGTACTTTTGCAGAGGCAGCCTGAAGCTGTCACTTCGTCTTTGAAGGTGCCTGGGCCACCTAAGATACATCTACGCACACTATCGAGTATTTCTATTTCTCAACCTTCAAGTGAATCTTTGTAAGATATATCAGCAGCATCCACCACTAGATAGAAGGGCTTTGGGCAAATTAGCCATCTTCCCCCACGTGTGGTTGTACGATGCATTACGGAGCAGAACCATCATCTGATAATTGCCAGTCTAGATCGGCTCTGTACTCTGTACAAATGAATTATCGTGTGATGCGTTGTCTTCCTCATCTGGACCCTTTTGCCTTTGTGATCCTCTTCGCCTGCATTCGCCTGTCGTCGTGGCTCCTCTGCCGCCCACCCGCTCCTGCACTGGGCCTTCTAGCGCCTGGATCGCCCACTGCATTCCCACCTTCCTCATTCTGTGTTTTGCGGACTCTGTCGTCTCATTTTCGCTTTTCTCTTCTTCGTCTCATTTTCATTTTCGACTTTCTTGCCAAGAGTGCGCTTGACTACGCAGTAGTATTACAGCGCTATCTTGTACCAATTGTCAGAAACATTTGTTTGTCGCGTAGAGTAGGAAAATGAATGGCTTATCTGGAGTATAAAAATGAAAAAGAAGCATCGCTCAGCTGTGCGGTTAAAATCAAAAGCGTTGACGTTGGTTATTATGTAATGCGGCTGAGCCAGTTGCTTGGTACGAAATACGATAGCCTTGCCGCACCTTCCTGTATTGTACTTCGTAGATGTTTGCATCGCACAATTCAAGAAAGAGCTGTGCCCCAGTCGCACTTGTTACCGAGGATCGTGCCTTCCCAAAGAAAATAAGCATAGATCTGCCTCAGTCGCACTTGCCGAAGATCGTGCCTTCCGTACAAAAAACAAAGAGACAGGAAATAAGCATAGATAGAGCTGCATACACGGTCGCACCTTCCCCGTGCACAATGTTTACGCGCCCATCGCTCTTTCCGTATTGAATTACAAATTGCATCGTAGGCAGCCGTTCGGAATGACTAAACTATATCGCCATCACGAGATATCGCCACCTTGCACCGTATCCAAGCTTCACTTTTGCATGTCTCAGCCCCTCGAGCCCCTATCAACCGCGTGACGATCATTCAGAGAGTCGGTGTGAAGTGCGGCAAGGGCGTATTTGCCATCATACGCGCAAAACGCAAGAGCCACGATGCAAACAATGCGTCATATCACACCGTTGCCCGCCACACCCGCCACGCCGTACCCGAGATTCGTTGCTGTCTAAGCAATTACGCATGCGTGTCCAGTGCGCAGTGCTCAGTGCGTAGTGCGCATCGCGACGTCTCACTCGCTCATGTGCCGCCAACAGCCTGGCCGACTAAAACAACGTCTCAGCTCAAGATACCATGCAGATGCAGAGATGCAGATGCAAAGAAGCAAAAATGCAGATGCAAGCCTTTGCCCCCAACCCTAATCCCACATCTACATCCCGGCATCAAGCTGCACGCTGCACGCTGCAGGCGCTGTCCTTTCTGATTCGTGCGCCAAAGCTTCTTGAATTGGAATCAGGCACACTCCTGGCACTTGCTGACGCTCGCAGGCCTCAAAGACACAACATGCAGTCTAAGATGTTTGTCACCATCACCTGTGCCTGCAATGACAAGTACTGCCGACTGGCAAAAGTACTGTCCCGCCCGGCAGAGCACAAGCTGCAGATACAAAATACAAACTACAAGACCCAGAGACCCAGCGACAGACCCTAAGATCTGAAAGAGGCGTGCGGGATGCACCGGATGCCCCAAACCGGCCCTCCCTCGCCACGCCCCCCTCTCCACCGAGAAAGCACCGCGAATCTCTCGAACGCATCGACTCGTACTCTGTACTCGAGGTACCACATCGTACATCGTACTCTGTATTACTCAGAGCGAGTGAGATACTCAGTACAGAGGACTCAGGTCCAGCAGGTCCATCCATCATCAGCGGGCTGTCCCTGATCCACCGTCGTTTTTACATGCCAGGGCGCTCACAGCTGTTCTTTGACCCCTGCACGCTCACTCTGCACCCACTACAACTGTAACCACTTGATCACAGCCCCAGCGTACAAGTGCGATACAAAGGTACGATGCACAGATTCTCGCGATATCTCACTCAAGCTCGGATGCTGTGATTTTGAACCAACATACGCCGTTCGGATTTCGAGATTGCAGGGTCTAAGGGTCTTGACCGTCGTTTCTTAAAGCTGGGTTAAGTAGCTGGGACAGATCGATCGGCTGATGCACAGCCACTGCATCCTCTTCACATCATTTCCAATCTGCAGTCGATCCGACACTTTAAGCTTCAAGCTTAAGCAATGAGCAATTGTGCGCCTGTCAAGCTCTATCACTATTGATCCTCTTGGCACACGCGGGCTACTGACGTGATTCTACCCGTCTGTCGTGGCCTTCCTCTGAAATCACTCAGCGGTTCGCATTCTTCCACATCTGACTGGATTGCAGTGGCCACTGGCTTCAATAGATTCACTCAAGTGTGAGCAGAGCTGTCTTCTGTTCCTCATCACTTGCATGCACATCGCGTTCTTTTCCCAAGCGGTTCTGCGCTTTTCCCTCCTCTGCGGCCTTTTTCTATTTCCACAACGTTCATAGTCTCTTCTTTGCCGCTACTCTTTGTCTGTCTGTCTCTGTTGTACGAGTTACTACTGAGGAACCACACACTCAGGCATATGCCATTTTCTGTCGGTAGCTCTTCCATCGACTTGGCGGCAGGCTTGGCTGCCACTGTGGGAGCACATCCACCACTATCCCCCCTTTCTCCCCCTACAAGTGCCATTCTCCATTCTTCACCCTGGCCTGAATCTCCAAAAATCGAAGCCATCCTTCGACTGCGACCTACACCCCTCCCCCCTCTACTGGTCTGCACCTCAATCCTTGTCGAACACTCACTACTGAGTACCGTTGTGCTTGGTTCTGCTTGCTGCTCTGTGCAGACAATCGTTTACCTTCCATCGTACACCCCTTCCCTAGTTTCCATATTTTGGGAGTTCTGGTGCCTCCCTCACCACGCATACTTCGTACCCACCGCATATCGCCGTCGCTTCTTACCGTCTTCATCCGCGCTATTGCGATTAAATCAACCCTCGTGCAGGCTGGGACAGGGTCATTTATAGAGCACTCTGTATGAACTTTTACCAGTGCAGATAATACCAGTACCAGCTAGCAAGGGGGTGCTTTAAACAAAAGAAAGTAGAATTACAAGAGAGCAAAAGGAAGAACCACGGGCGGCTCCCCTCCCCCCATCTCCTTCACTTTCTCTACGCTAAAACAGCTGGTTTAAGAACCCCCTCTTGTCTGTCGATTTCGCCGCCAGTCAGCCACGGCAGTCGAGAGGCACAGAGACAATCTAACGCGGCTTTGCTCCATTTGCCCACACTACTCTACACACTGGCCTCGTTGTTACCTTTTTCTTTGTCATTGTTCAACAGCCCACGCTTCCTCCCACTCAGCCTCTCGTTCTTTCTTTCCTACCTTTTTGATTGTCCTATATTCTTATTTTCCTATTTCATTTGGTGTTCATTCTTGACGCAGGACGACTTGCGACAACACAGCGTGCCTGAACTCTCTTCAGGACGACATACCACCTCGGCGCGCACATCTCTCCTCCAGTGGATGTAGATCTCAATAAGAGGGTGTTTCTTGTCCCAAAACCCGCCGGCGCATTGCGTGACGCCTGGCGCTCGACAACACAACAAACAACCGGCCGAACCTGTCCTCTCCTTTGCCGACATAGACACTCGCCCGCCGGCATCGCGCACTCACTACCACCATGGCAAACAACGATCCCTCTGGACGGCGCATACTGCCTCAAAGCTCACAGATGACGTCCTTTTCTTTCGCACCACCGGCTTACCAGCAGCAGCCAAAAGAAACCCAACAAAGAAGTGAGTGTTGCTGGCCGCAGACCACGTATCGGCGCATACACACAAACCCAATGCCATATCTCGTGGGATTAAATTGATCGGTGGTGTCGCCATTGTGCAGCATCTTACGCCCCCAACGCGCCCGCGAAGCATTGTCATCCAATTGGGTCCTTGAAAGCTAACAACACCTTAGACTATGTATTTGTTGACGAGCACAACCGCCACAAGAGGCTCAAAGGTAAATAAAACCATACCGACGCAAAGCACTCGCGTCTCTTGTATCGTTTGCTAACCATATGCCCTCGTTTAGTAATGCGAGCTTGTGAAGGCTGCCGGAGAAGGAAAATCAAGTGCGATGCCGCAACAAACAACAGCTGGCCATGTGCGGCATGCGTGCGCCTCAAGCTTCAGTGCGTACGGCCGGTCGGCTACGATGGGGGAACTGACGGCCAGGGCTTCGACGACGGTCCGATACCGCAATCGGGACAGCAACAACCAACATTGCAGCCACAGCCCGTCATTCAACAGCAGCAACCACAGCTTCACCAGCAATCCCAAGCACACGCACAGGCGCAAGCGCAGGCAATGTACAATGGCCCGATCGATTTCCAGCACCAGCAGCTCGACCCTAATGCAGTCGCCAATGTTCAGAAGCAGCAGCAAGGCATCTACGGCGCACAAGCGATCAACTACGCCGCATCCTCCAACGGTGGCTCCGTCAACGGCCTATACAACCAAATCCAACAGTTCCCAGATCATTCGCCCCCGGCTCTTAACTACACAACCGTTCCGGCACCAGTCATTGGCGTTGACCCGGGATATACCGGCAAACAAGAAACATACTCGACACCGTCTGTCCCGCAAAGTTCGCACTCACAGTCATCGCCCTCCGATTCCGCGTATATCACCAATGACGACCAGGCATATGCTAACAGCGATCTTGCGGATCTTCTCGGCACACTGAAGATGAATGACGCCGGCTCGGCGCCTTATCTGAACAACAAGATGCTTGCTATCAAATCCGCAAACGACGAGCCTGTAGTAGGCGACGACGAAGACGACTACAAAAGCTCGCTGCCACCTTTGGTGTCGAGACCAGGCCTCAAAATCCGTATTCCGCCAGAACTTATGCCCGACGATGAAACGATCATGTCCTACTTTGAACTCTACTTCATCCACGTCCACCCATTCGTCCCAGTACTGGACAGGAATATCTTCTACGAGCAGTGGCGATCAAACAGAGAAGCTATTTCGCCACTGTTGATCGAGGCACTGCTGGCTATCGGAGGACGGCTCGCCGATGACCCGGCACAAGGACAACAATGGCTTGCACTTGCCACAAGACACGCCGACTCGTTCATGGACGTTCCTCGGCTGAGCACCCTCCAGGCACTTCTCGTCATGCTCAAGGCACGCGAAGCGGCGCCCAAGCGCGGCTACTACTACAGGTCCTGGATGGCTATTGTGCAGTGTGTGCAGATGGGCAAAGATCTTGGCCTCGATGAGCATTTTGCGGACCACGAAGCCGGCATATCTTGCGACTCCAGCCCCGCCGAGTGCTTGATGAAGACTCGCATCTGGCAGACAATCTTTATCTGCGAAGTCATGATCGGCTCTCCACAAGGCCGCACGGATCTGTCAGTCTCTGTGGACTCGATCAACATCAACGAACCGCCACCGACACCGGGCGTGCACGAGGCCGATATGCTAGTCTCGCGCAATTTTGTCTACCTCACGCGTATTGTGCGCAATGTTTCCATCATCAACCGGATTTATGGCCGCATCAAGCGCAACAAGGACTGGGCTGCCGATCCCGAGTTTACAAAAATGAACCCTCAGCTTCTCAAGTGGCCTAATCAGCTCCCGGCCGATCTATCTGTGTCATTCCCACCCGATGGCACAGCTCCTTGGATCCCCAACGCCTTTATCGGCAACGCACATTCATACTACTACCTGAGTATTTTGCTCCTGCACCGGCCGCAGCTCCAGATACTCAGCCCTACATCCCCCGATGGCGCCTGGAAGGAGCATATGATGGTCTGCTACTCGTCCGCCAAACTTCTCTGTCGTCTCGAGGAAGCGATACTGGACAATTTTGGGCTGAGCGGGTTGCAAAACATGCAGCGTGGCATCAACTTTACCATCTATGCTATCCTGACCTGCATTCTCGTTCATTTGGTACTGACTCTCCCTCCACGCCTTGTTTTTATTTCTAGAAAAAGATCAATGATCAATGATCATCGGCTGAAGCCACCCCTTTATGAAGAAAGGGCCTTTTGACTAACCATATAGGTTGCCTTGACATCGCCCGATCCGGACTTCAACACGGACGCCCGCGAGTACTTTACAAGACACATGCGGATTCTAGAAAAATGTATGAACGCATGGCCAATGACCGATATGCAGCGACAGATTGACTCTATGCGTGAAGCATTCTCCGCAGATCTTCGGAAGCCGTTTGTTTTGAAGCCCAGCTTCCCCTACGGCAGCCCGTCGCCGTCTGCGGGCCACCCCAGCCCACCACACCAGCAACTCGCTGGCGGTACACCGACCGGCAACAGTCTTCGGGCAGATCCCATGCGGTCGCAGTCTGTTGACCAGATCATCCAACAGCACCAACAGCAGCAGCAGCATCATCAACACCATCAATTCCAGCAGCAGCAGCTGGGACCTGCGCTGTCCCAAGGCCACCCGGCAGCCAACTTTATGGGAAACCCGATATCACCCCCGGTCTCAGTAGGAACGGCCGACATCAAAACTCTCGACTCACCTCTATCCGGAGGCTCCCTTGGACTGATGTCTGCTGTCACGGAGGCGCAAGGGCAGCACATGCTCTCAAACAACGCAATGTCCGCCGCCTCTGGCTGGAATCCCAACCGAATTTTTGAGTAAGTCTTGCTTTCTAACATGCTTATGTAGTTCCCTTGCTAACGTGTACTCCCAGGAATTGGAATTCGACTTTTGGTACGCTCCAATCAAACCCGGCCCGTTCCACTACTTCGCAGACCAGTGTCCTAAGTGCCCCCTCGTCTTCAGGTTCCGCCGAAATTCCCTCCCTCCAGGACATCCAGGCAGTCCACGCTGGACTTGCAACGATGAACCCTATCGCCATGGCCTCCTACCCGACTGGAGGTGCAGCGCCGGTGCAGCAGCAAACGTTTATCACGCCCGCCATGTGGCAAGAATCGGTCGCAAGTGTCTACGAAGGCGGCCTTAAGCGGAGCTGGGATTATGACCACTAGATCAGAACACGGCCGAGCCGTCACCCCATCTTAACAACCGCAACACCCGGTCTGCGACCCCCGACCGACACTCTCTATATCTCTTCCGATGCGTTTCTCGAGAAACAACGTCCATCGACGACATCCTACAACACACTCACGAACACCCCATTTGATGCATTCTAACTTTTTTTATGATTTATCTTTATCTTTCACTGGTATGCGGGGTGTTAACCATTTATGCTTTACCGAACATTAACGACAGAACGATCTTCACTGCTTCATATTTACTTTGTCACTCTTTTTCTTCTATATCTAACCTTTTTGCCAACTTTCTTGTCTACTACCTTTTGTCTTTTACTTCTTGTCACTTACTTGCTATATTATCAGGGGCGCAGTTTTGTCGTATGGTTTTCTTCTTGTCAAAATCGTTTGCTTGGGTCTTCATTCTTGTGTCGATATATGTTTTGTCACTATCTTCGATTTGCTTTTGTACTCTGTATTCTGTATCTTGCATTAGGAGACACTGGGATATATCTGAAAGGACATACAAAAGGGCCTAGGTTGGTTTATGGGTGCGGCATGAAATGCGGCAGTTTTGGACCTTTGGCTTATACGGGATTTCTATTCTATTTCCGCTTCATCTTCAAATTTTGAATCATTTTGACTTGTGTCCTTGCCTGTTAACGACAACTTTGGCTATGTTAATGTGCACATCTATTTTGTCTTAGTAAAGAATGGCATCAACGTTGGCATATAAAGACGTCTGCCCCGAGGGCCATGCCATTTATCATTATATATATCTACAGCTACGTCTGCTTTGCTTTGCGTTCGACACCAGCCAGCAGCTCCTCCCAGACCCAGCCAGCCTTGACGCTGCGGCTGTTGTTGCCCGCCGGGGCTCCAAAGTGCGTCGCCTGCCGCAGGTGTATCCACGGAAACTTGCGCGAGAACTTGATAAGCTGCGTCTGCGGCTTGGGTCCCGCCGGGGCTATCGGTACCGGCCTTGATGGATGCCGAGAAGTCGATGCTGGGGCCACTGGTGGTGCAAGCACACTCTGGCGCGAGTCGATAAAGTTGACAATGCGCATCCGCTCACGCGCGGGCACAATGTCGCCAATGGGCACACTCGTGACGCGCGGGCGGCCGACCAGGTTCATTGTCGTAATGTCCAGCTTGGTGGCGGCGGGGATGTTGCGGACGAAGCGGCGCAGCAGTTCTGGGTCAGGATGGCGCGCAAATGCCGGCAGTCTCAGGTGGATGAACACCACAAAGGGCATCGAGGTGTAGGCAATGACCGAGAATGGCACGATACCACAAGCAATGACTATTTGTTAGTGTCCGTGTGGATAGTGTGCTGCCTAGGAGTGACCTACTTGCGAGAGTGTGCGTCAACGGCTTGTCGGCGGCAATGTACGCCGGGGCGACGAGAAAGGTGAAGAAGGCCAGGCCAAAGAGGGTTGTGACCTTGAGGCAGGCCAAGAAGGTGGTGCGCGGCGTGCCGGCATGGTAGATGAGGACGCGGTCCGGTACTGCTGTTTTAGTAGGGCTACATATGAGTTTCGGGCATGTCTCCAGAGGTCCTCACATTTTCGAGGGCCTGTCTGTGCAGTGGAGGCAAATCTAGTGAATGGTTTTGAAGACAGAGCTTTGAGGCTTTGCAGCTGTCGCCGTGAGAGTTGCAGCTGAAGAGATGTGGCGGGTGACGAGGGCATGGCCCGTAATGACGAGGTCAAGGCTGAGGGTGTGGATGAGAAGCAGGCCGTCGAGGTGAACGACGACGGCGAGGGCAGTGCTCGGCGGAAAGTGCCCGCGAGGACGCCCGGACAGGCTGGGCTTGTCCGAAGGAGTATCCTTGGTAAGACCATGGCCGTAGATATTGTCATTTGCGAGGTAACACTCATAAACTCTTGAGTCTGAGATCCAGAGTCGTGGGAAGTCGCATGCAACGAGCCCGGGAACTATCTACAGCGCTTAGTCCCCACTATAAAATTAGATGCGATTGATTATGTCAGCACACATGCAGGAAACTCGTGCCATGGCTGCTACACGAAGCATTATAAGAAATCGATATCCTATTTAAATACTAGAAAATATAGAGGTCAACTCAAATTCTATTCTTGAATATTTTCTCTGCAGTTGTGCCCCAGAGAATGAAGACTGGTTGTGATCGCAAAGTTGGGTGCAGTCTATAGCTGTAGTTAATATCGCCATATGATTGGCCAATACAACAGAGTGGAGCCTGTTTGCTGAACCTCAACGCTTTCATCTCACAGCCTCGTCTCGCCTTTCCATCAACCCAGCATTGACATTTATCATAAAATCTCGAGTTTTCTTCATCATTTCAAACGCCAGTCCAAAATAACCGCCACAATGGTCAAACCTCTCACTTTCAAGGGCGACAAAAAGATCAAGAAGCGCAAGCACCGCAGCCGCGACGACGAGGCCAAGAGACAACAAGCCCTGCAGACAGCAGCCTCGTCTGCGCTAAGTGCCGATGCGGTCGCCGATGACGACACGTGGGTGTCGGCAGAGTCGCTGGGCGATATCTCCGGCCCAGTCATGATTGTCCTGCCGAGCACAAGCTCCGGTACTAAACCCGCCGCGCTCGCGTGCGACGCCAACGGCAAGGTGTTTGCCATCCCCATTGAGAACATTGTCGACGGCAACCCGGCCAGCGCAGAGCCGCACGACGTGCGCCAGGTGTGGGTGGCCAACCGCGTTGTCGGAACAGAGCAGTTCCGCTTCAAGGGCCACCACGGAAAGTTTCTGGGCTGCGACAAGTATGGCCTGTTCTCGGCGACGGCGATTGCAGTCTCGCCGCTGGAGTCGTTTACGCTGGACATGAGCGAAGGCAGCCCTGAGATTTTCCACTTTAAGACGTACGGCAACACCTACCTGTCGTCGCAGACCATGAAGGCCGCAAGCAAGGAGGTGCCCGACGTGCGCGGCGACGCGGCCGAGCCCGACCTGCACACGGCGGTTCGCATTCGCATGCAGGCGCGCTTCAAGCCGCAGCTCAAGGCGCAAAAGGAAGAAAAGGCGCGCGAAAAGGTCAGCCGGCGCGAGCTTGAGGCAGCCGTGGGCCGGCGGCTGGAGGACGACGAGGTCAAGATGCTGAAGCGCGCGCGGCGCGACGGCGACTACCACGAGAAGGTGCTCGACCTCAAGGTCAAGGACAAGACGGACCGGCTTGCATAGCTTTACGTTCGCGTGTATCATATGATTTGTTTTAGATTATTTAGAATTACTGGTATATAGTTGGCAATTGGAATTCGGATACCCATCATCTCGTTTCTGTTGATCACTGAGGCCGCCATGCGCGGACCTTGCCGTCCTCGCCGCAGGTGTATACGACCTGCTGCTCGTCCAGCACACAGAAGCCGCGCACAATCTCGGAGCCGTGTGCGCCGGGCAGGCCGACGACCGACTCTGTGGCAAACGCCCACTCCTGGCCCTTGTTGAGGTGGATCAGCTGGAAGATTTCGGAGCTGTTTGTCAGTTACCAAGCTTCTTATATACGAGAAAACGAGAAAAAGGGGGACTTACTCTTGCGACCCTGCGCCGAGAATGGCACCGGCCTCGCCGGCCTTGGGCTTCATGTTGGCCACATACTGGCAGCGCACGGCCTCGCGCACATCGCCAAAGTTCTTGGTGGCCGAGCCGGCCTCGCGGTCCTCGGACAGGTCGTACAGGGCCAGCTTCTCGTCGTGCGACAGGGCAAACACCTCAGTCTCGTTGAGGAAGCCGGCGTGGTGGATGGACGCGCCGTGGTTAAAGGCCTGCACGACGACGTCGTCCTCGTCGGCGATGCGGGTGTCGCAGACGTTGACGATGCCGTCGGTCGAGCCGGACAGCAGGACGTGGCTGCTTGTCGGGTGGAAGTTGAGCTGATGGTTAGTCGGTGTCGCGCATAGAGTATAAAGTGCATGTGGACAAGCATACCTCTGTGACGTCGTCGCTGTGGACGTCGTTGTAGCGGACCTTGGGTGTCGTGCCGGCACGAATGTCCCTGGTAGAATAGCATTTAGCATTCAGCCTTGTACAGACCAGATGTTGTCGACAAAAACTCACCAGATCACGATAGAGGCTTGGTAGTCGGCAAGCTCTGTTCCGGCGGCAATAGACTGTGTCGCCATATCACACGCCAGCGACATCACATTCGCACCACACGAGCCTGTTTTTGTTTGTCAGTTTGCCAGTTTCTCACATTTTCAGTCTTTTATATAAACTCACCAACTTGGTGGCTTGCGCCTTGTGCCGAGTCTCTCAGGTCCCATACAGCCACGCTTCCATTTTCGCCTGCCGTGGCCAGGATACAGCCGGCCGGGTCTAGTGCTCGTGCCGTCGTCAGGTTGCCGTGCTGTGTGCTGAAAGAGCGCTTGGGTCCGGCGCCAATGCGGGCCGGGTCGAAGAGCGAGAGCTTGCCGTCGGTTGTGATGGTGGCCAAGCCCGAGGCGAGCGGGATCACGTCGAGGACGTATGGCGGCTCGGCACCGGGAAAGCGGTATTCGTCAACGCCTGTGAGCAGATACATTTTGATGAGTGTGTATGAGTTTGAGGGAGTGGTTTGAAAATAAAATGTGAAAAATGTGACAAAAAAAGAAAAGAGCTGACGTAGATCGTATAAATCTCTTCACCTTTGCCTAGGTCTGCACGAGGTCTTAGATGATTTTAGACAACGAATATAAAATATAAATAAAATTTGAGCGTGGAAAAAATTCTCTAAAAAATCCTGCGTTGGTTGTGAGTTTGCTGTTCAGATAGATGCCGCCAGAAATGAAGCCGCAAAGCTCTGCCAAAGCATCACGGCGCAATCTTGAAAATGACTAATCATACAGATTAAAGTGGACCCACCATGTCCCCTGACTGACGTAAGATGCGCTGCTGCTGGCGCTGTATTACGGGCGTATTACAGAGCTATATGGGACTAGCGGCTCGTCAATCATGCCAGCTTGCACCTGCTGTTTGCGTGCGACGTCCTGCCTTGTCGGGAATACAAACAGTCGACAGCGTCGTTGACAGAAGGCTGCACACACCACGCCAGACGACATCTGCAGTCACGACACGCCGACGATATCGACTCTGCCACTTCGACACCCTGAAACTCTCGTCGACGACATATTTGCGACCACACCAACCGCGCCGCTGTACTGCTATTCCGCCGACGGCGCTGCCATCCGCTGCTAGCTGTCACTAACGCTCGTGACCAAGCCGGCCCCCTCGTCGCCGTCGCCAACATCGCCAATATCGCCACGTTTGCCGCCAGAAGCAATGATTTAGCAGCCTAGAGGTGCTGACTCTCTTCGACACGGCATAGCTTTGTCTATCTGATTTATCTGCTACTATTGCCTATACACCACATCTCACCACACACCTTATACCCCGACATGCGGCAGTCATTATTATGGGCGCTCCGTAAGTAGACGGCCATTCCTGTTGATAGTCTACACTTACTAACATCAACAGTGCTCTTGCAGGGCGTCTCTGTCACTTGCGCCGAACCACACATTGATATCCCCGGCGCCGACAATGTCCACCCGCTGCCCGGCAGCGACCTCGTCGACGCAGCCCTTGCCAAGCTGTCGTCTGTACCGAACCAGCCATACCTCAAGCAGCGGCGACAAGGCTCCATGTTTGCCACGGCTCTCCGATTTATCATGAAGGCCGCACCCAGCCTCTCGATGCGCGGGCCGCCACCACAACAACCCAAGCAGCAGCAGCACGCAGCCACCCACGCCGTGCCGGCCAACATTGCGGATGCCGTGCAGCTGCTCCAGGAGTCGTCGTCACGCTACAACAACCCCGACGCCCTCTACATCCTCGCCGACATGAACTACTACGGCAACTACAGTCATCCGCGCAACTTCCCTGTCGCCTTTGACTACTACAACAAGCTGGCCGACGCCCACGGCAACAGCTCGGCCATGTACATGATGGGCCTGATGTACTCGACCGGCATTGGCGGCGCCGTGGAGCAGGACCAGGCGCGTGCGCTGTTGTACTACACTTTTGCTGCGCTGCAGGGCCATACGCGTGCTGAGATGACTGTCGCTTCGCGGCATCATGCGGGCATCGGCACACCTAGAAGCTGTGAAGAGGCCGTCAAGTACTACAAGCGGGTGGCCGACAAGGCCATGGCGTGGTTCCGGTCGGGCCCGCCGGGCGGCATGTCGTGGGTGATGCAGCCGTACCGCATTGCGGACGAAGTTGGTGGCCTCTACGGAGAAGGCGCGAGTGCCGTCAGCTCTGGCATCAACGCGCTGCGTGCGCAGCCTAGTTCGGATGCGTATGCATCGATCGAGGATGTCATAGAGTACCTGGATTTGATGGCGCAAAAAGGCGATTTCAAGGCGGCGCTGAACATTGGACGCATCTACTACGAAGGCCAGCGCGGCCTGGACCGCGACATGGCGGCTGCGCGCAAGTACTTTTTGATGGTGGCCTCCAAGTTCTGGTCAAAGAACGGCCGGGCCGTTGACAATGCCAAGCCCGGCCTCGACAAGACGGCAGGTAAGGCTGCAGGATACCTCGGCCGCATGAACCTGGCTGGCGAGGGGCTGGAAGAGCCCAACTACGAACGTGCCAAGTCGTGGTTCGAGATGGGCGTGTCTATGGGTGACGCCCAGTCGCAGTACTACCTGGGCTTGATGCACCTGCACGGCTACGGCAACATGAAGAAGAACGGTGCCATGGCGATCGAGATGCTGATTGCGGCGGCCGACCAGGACTACTGGCAGGCACAGGTCGAGATTGGTGTTATGCATCTGGACCAGGGCGAGCCCGAGGACATCCACACGGCCAACGACTACTTTGAGAAGGCGGCGCGCTACGGCTATACGGAGGCATACTACTACCTTGCCGAGATGATCCACAACGGACTGGGGCGCGACAAGTCGTGTGCACCGGCGCTGCTCTACTACAAGAGCGTGGCCGAGCGTGCCGACCCGCTGGTGTCGTCGTGGACCGAGGCCAACCAGGCATACGAGGCGGGCGATTTCGAGCTGGCGCTGCTCGAGTACCTCGAGGCAGCTGAGCAGGGCTACGAGAAGGCGCAGAACAACATTGGCTACCTGCTGGATCCGCAACAGTCGACGCTGCCGTTGCCGTCGTGGCTGGTGCGGCCGTCGTCGACCAAGACGGGTCTGCTGGACAACCCGGCGATGGGCCTGGTGCACTTTACACGGTCGTCGCGGCAGAACAATGTGGATGCGCTCGTCAAGATGGGTGACTACTACCTCAACGGCATCGGCACGGACAAGAACGTGGACAAGGCGGTGCAGTGCTACACGGGCGCGTCCGAGTACCACCAGAGCGCACAGGCGCTGTACAATCTGGGCTGGATGCACGAGAACGGTGTCGGCCTGGACCAGGACTTCCACCTGGCCAAGCGGTATTACGACATTGCACTGGCGACCAACGAGGAGGCGTTCCTGCCCGTCACATTGAGCCTGCTCAAGCTGCGCCTGCGCAGTGCATGGAACACGCTGACACACGGCCAGATCAACTCTATCCAAGATGAGCCGGGTGAGTTTTACTTTCTTAATCTTAATACTAGATGAATACTAACAGAACAGCACCATCGAGAAAATGGTCGTTTAGCGAGTGGATGGACACGTTCTGGAACTCCGAGTACGGCGGTCTCGGCGACTTTTACGACGACCTCTATGGCGACGACGAGTACCTTGACGAGGGCTTCGAGGACTTTGACGACTTTGACGATCTTTCATTCCTGGAGCCGTTTGCCATTGTCGGCCTCGTCATGGGCATCGCGTTCCTGCTGTACTACCGCCAGCAGCGGCAGCTGGTCGCCCAGAACCGCGAGCGCGAGGAGGAGGAGGACGCGCAGCGGCAGCAGCACCTGCGGCAGCAGATTCCCGACGGGGTCCTGCCGCCGCCTATCTGAGCGAGAGTGGATGTTGTTTTTGATTTTTGTATTATTTGTAGACGTTGCTAGCATTATTATGAATCAAGCGTTGATGTTGTCAACTGAGATGGGTTGTAAGAGGGATGTATAAGAGAGTGGATGCTGTAGCTCTGTAGCTGCTGTAATCGCTGTCATCACGCCCCACATTGAACATTGTAGTGAATGGCAGGAACGGGGTCGCACTTTCCTACCTTATAGCTTCACCGGCATCACCACTTAATTCATTTAATTTCAATATTTTCAACTCACTCGGCTATCACTTTATATTGCCACTTTCTCATAACAGCCGACATGCTGACTCCTGCAGCTAAGCGCCGGCGAGCCGAAGCAGCATCGGCAACACTCTCGCGGCCATTCCGATCGCCTGCTGTGCGAGGCAAGCCCGCGGGCACAGCACCAAGCACGCCGTCAGGACTTTTAGCAAAAGAGGCAAAAGAGACAACAGATACAAGAGACACAACAGACGCAACAGGGTCTACTGTACAGAGTTACAAAAGACCGAGGCAGCTGAGCGTGTCGGGCGTACTACCAGCCAGCCAGAACAAACGCCCGTCAAAACGGAGTCTACCGTCGGCGCCCGCCTCGCTGGACAGCCTGGTCGACCAGTTTGCACTCGAGCTGGATGCAGGCGATGCGCTTGTAAAACAGCTGAGCCAGTCAAGGCCACTGGAAAACGAGAACAAAAGGAATAAAACGGACAACATGTACGCCGAGCTGCCGGCGCTCACCACCAAGTGGAGAGACGCCGGCCGGCTCGCGGCCGAGGAGGTGTTTGAATTTGTGTCGCAGCGCATCGCCGGCGCGGGCGGCATCAAGGCATGGCGAGCCAATGCGGCGGCGCCTCTGCAGGACGACAGTGAAGATGAGGACCAAGACAAAAACGACGACGACGACGAGGACGACGAGGGCGAGCAGGCGCGACGCGAGAGAGAGCGGGCCGAAGAGGAAGCCCGCGAGGCGCAGGAGCGAGCCGAAGCCGAGACGAGCCAGGTACGACTGCAATAAATAACGAATAAGTGAGACTACAGACAGCTAACAGGCAGAACTTTACAATGGCGACGATGCTTGCAAGCCTCGGCGTCGAGCCGGAACTGCTGGACTATGACGAGGCAGAAGAGCGATGGCGGGACTAGACTGCGATTTGGATTGAGATACCCCGGCGGCGACATCTACACGAGATTTACGAATTATAGACACATTCCAGACACATGACGTTGAAAGCGTATATTCATGAGATGCTATGATGGTACATGACAGGCTATGGGCCGGGCTCTGCTGCGAGCCATCTGTTGTTAATCTGGTGAAGTCGTGAAAGGAAGCAAAAGAAAAGAGAAGAAGATCATATAACATCGTGAGACGGGTATTCCGGTGCGCCATAGCGCCTTAAGAGAGATAAAAAACGACAGAGAGAGGGCAAGAGAGGACAATGGGAAAGAAGACAGCAGACATCTAATCGAGGTCCATGCCGTCGGACTCGAGACCGGCGTCTTCGGCCAAGGCGATGGGTGTCCCGGAGGCGGGCGTGCTCGTCATGGACGTGTCATCATTGGCATCATTGACATTGACATTGACATTTTCGTCGTCGTCACCGTCCGTCACGTCAATCACTTCCAGCTCGTCTTTGGGCCGCCCCTGCTCCTCCTCGCGCCGCCGCTCTCTATACCGCGCGCGCGTGTCCAGGATCGCCTGCCGCACGCTGTCCTGCTCGGGCGGCACCGTCAGCGATGTCGGGTCGCGATACAGCACGACCTGCATGCCGGCGATCTCACCGTCCTTGTTGGGGATGATGGGCCGCGGCACGGCCAGCTTGTGATGGCGCGCTGACGACGACCGTGCAAAGGCGTCGCGGGCGGCCGCGCGCAGGTGCTTGTCGACAACGGGCATGAAGACAAGCTTGCCCGAGCCGTCGCGCGCCGGGACGGCCTCAAAGGTGGTGTCGTCGGCGGCTTCGGTGTCCGAGTCTTCGGCCTCGTCGTCGGCGAGCTCGGCGTCGATGCTGTGGATGTAGACCTTGTACTTTGTGTCGTCGACCGACATGTCGTCGTCGCGCTGTGCGGGTGCAGGGGCATGCTTGGTGTGGCTCGTTCTCGAAAACCGCAGCGGCTCGGCGGGCTCTGGCGCGTCTGTTACTATCGGATCGACGGGCGAGACGAGTGGTGTGGCTGTCGCATGCTGCGGCTCTTCCAGCACAACCGGGAGCGCCGGTGCTGGTGTGGGTGCTGCTGTAGCTGTAGCTGTGGTTGGCGCATAGCTTGACGGCACATCTTGCGACCCGGGCACGGCTACATACGCCTTGACGCCGGCATTGTCTGTCCTGTTAGCGCGTTGTCCAGTCCGTCCTGCTCGCATCATTCGTCGCTGCTCACCCAAGTTGAGCAGACTAAGCCGCTTCGACAACCGCTCGTTGCCCTCGGGCGTCTCGCCGCCGGCTTTGCGTTTGCTGTGGCGTGCACGGCCTGGATCGGCCATGGCGCTGCTAAGGGTGTTGGGGTGCAGCATCATTTTGTGGTCGACGGATCGATGTTGCGATGCGATAGGTTGTTGATTGGCAGCTGTGCTTATCGTGATGCAGCTCTGTTTGGTACGGGAGAAGAGCGGCTCTTGGCGGTAGGTGTAGCAGCCGCGTGCTTTCCTTATTTGGTTGGTTTAGATGTCGCAGAGTAAACTTCCGTTTATTACTTGCTCCTGCCGTTCCGGTGTAGCTTTTATTCGTCGTTCTTTCTGTTCTTGAATGCGCTGGATAAGATACGGCTATCACTATGACGCTGCTCTGTAGAACCGTCTAGTGCATGCTGCCCCGCTACTCCAGAATGTTCTGCTGTGCGCTATCTCCGCCCTGGGAGAGATTAGCTTTGATTTTTAGTATTTACACAGTACACACACAGTACAGAGCTACAGAGTACACGACAGATGGCATGTCACTGGCATCGATTGTGCCGCACGCTTATACCCATGCCATCTAGATTAATTAAACGGTTGGAGTCTATTGTTGTAAGGCTGAAAGGCTGAGAATCTAGAGGATGTTGATGAGAGCGAGCCTCGCCAAAGCGAGACTAGAAGACATTGACTTTTGGCAGACGAACCCTTGATGGGATGCAATCGAGCACGCCTTGCTCGATTGCATACGAGACACGGGACGTTGACTGTCAGTTTAGGTAAGATAGCTAACACGGGGAGGCTCGGGGCGTTGTAGATCCCGCGCGGAGTTGGATACGGGCCGAGCACGACATGTCATACAGGTGGTAGAGAACATGCATGGAAGAGGTGAATATCTTGGGCACGATATTTCATAGATAGTGCGCCAACGAAGTAGTTATGACTGTCGGTAATGTATTTGATATCTTAAACAACAGACTCTACAGAGTAAGGCCGTCAAGGGTCAAGATATTCAAATGCAGCCCGATGTCGAGATGATATATCAAGATTTGTCAAAAGACAAAACAGTGTTATGCTTAAACAGAGCTGTGCAGATGATTGCAGCGAATCAAGACGCATGTAAAATAGAGAAAGACTCTCATTTTATCTCCTCATTTCCAGTCGCGCATTAATCATTCTTGGCTTTCTTGGCCGTCGCGTGAAACAAATAGCAGAAGAAAAGGAGATAACAGACGGGACAGACACGGGAGAAAAGAAACAAATACGGCGATCGTCATCTGGTGATGCATCTCCAACCCGAAAGCTTGATTAGAATGCCTCACAGCTTCATGTGGTAGCATTCCTCAGTAGAGAGGAATAAGATGGACACGGCACGAGCTCGACGTTGCAGCCGATCTCAGTAGTGCTTTCTGGTTTCACTTTCACCTGTTACTTTAGTATTACTTTCGTTTTCGCTTCTAGCATTGATTCACATTCTAGAGCACAGTAGTCTTCAGCTAGAGAGCACGATGACGCGGCGTGCATGGGTCCACGCACGCAGACCACGGCGGAATGCCCTAGAGAAGCGCAAAGGATGAAGCCACGGGGGACGCGGGCTGTGGAAGAGCTGACTGGCCTGGGTTTACAAGATAACGGCAAGGCATAGAAACATGATTGAGAAGATATGATGGGATGATGGTAGTAATTACAGACGGATCAACGATTAAGGATGTGTAGAGACGACTCAGTAGAGACTAGAAAATAGAATAAGAATGAAATCAGACGAGACGGAATGCCGAAGCTAGGAAATAGAAAAAGAGAAAACAACAAGATGAAAGTCTGACAGATGCTCGTGCCCTGAACTGTCTGAATCTCTGTTTGATTGTTTGACTACTTCTACAGACGTTTCTTCACACAGAGCTCTTCACACACTGGCAGCAGTCTGAATCCATCTTGATGAGCACGCGACAGGCGTAAGTGGTCGGACATAACATAACTCTAGATCTCTGGGTAGAGTGAAGAGACTAGCACCAATTAGCCCCCGTCTTTGGTCCTTTTTCTTTTTTTCTTTTCTGTCCCCTACGTTTATCTATTTGAGTCGTTCTCCACCGCGTTCCAGGGACTCGTCATCCTTGCCTCTGCCATTGATCCTCTGCGGCTGCTCTGCTAGGGGGCGTCGTTTCATGGCATTGGCTGCGTTGGCTGTGTTTTTCATCGCCTGCTTTGCATCTTTGCGCCTTTGCTTCTTCTGGGCCCTCACATCGATGCTACTCTCTCTTTCTTTCTCGTTTCATCCGTTCACCTCGCCTTCTATATTTAACTCTATTTGTTTTCATGCCCATATTTTCTGGCTGCTCTCCAACTCCTTAACCCCTTCACCCCTCGACATCTTCCCCAGAGCAAGGAACACCTGCTCTGTCTGCGCGCACGTAAGACCACACCTTGTACACCGCGTTGTCTCCGGTTGTCACACTTCTGCCCTTGCAGACAGTCATTAATACCGGTCCATCCCATCCGCCGCCAAGACTCTCATCCTCAGCCTTGACGACTCATTTAGACGACCTCATATCAAACTCAAACTCAACCTCAGACAGCATCTCATACTCACACACCCAACTTATACGACTCATGTTCTCTTAACCCGCATCTTATCCACTCATATCTGCTCTACCAAACTCACAATGCGGTTAAGTTGCCTTTTTGCCGGCCTGTGTGTGCTGTCCAGCACCGTGCTGGCCGATGCCGAGTTTGCCTCTGTACGGAGGCGGCTGCACAGAGACATGAGCAAACGCAAGACCGACCCTGCTGATAAATACTTTCGTACGTCCTGCCTCATACTGCTGATATCTGACACAAGTTGCTAACAATCTAGACGAATCAATGTAAGCACCCGCAACTTCCTCCCTCTCTCTGGCACTGCCGTCCACATACTAATGACCAGCTTCGACCCGCACTACGACGGCCGCTTCGCCGAGCAGACGCTCGACTACAAGGAGCAGAAAAACGCACTCAAAAGCCTCGTCCAGACATACCTCTCCACCTTTGCCGACATTGGCGTCGAGACCTGGCTCATGCACGGCTCCCTCCTCGGCTGGTGGTGGAACAAGCAGATCATGCCCTGGGACTCGGACATTGACGTCCAGGTCATGGAGCCCAGCATGTACTACCTCGCCGCCTACTACAACATGTCCGTCTTCCACTACAAGACGCCCCGCATCCCCGAGGGCCGCGACTATTTGCTGGAGATCAACCCCCACTACAAGAACCGCGAGCAGACCGACCTGCTCAACGTCATCGACGCGCGCTGGATCGACACCGTCACCGGCCTGTTTATCGATATCACCACCGCCCGCTACAACCTGTCGCACCCCGCCGGCGCCGGCATCCTCAGCTGCAAGGACGGCCACGAGTACCGCGACACCTACCTGCTGCCGCTGCACGACACGACGTTTGAGGGCGCGCCCGTCAAGATCCCGTACCGCTTCCGGGACATGCTGGAGGCCGAGTACGGGTCCTATGCCTTGGAGAACAAGGACTTTCACGAGTATGTCTTTTCTTTTTGTCTTTCTATGTTGCTCTGTTTTTTTACAAGTATACTAACAAACAGCCACTCATTTGACGACGATGCCATGGAATGGGTTCCCCATATGAACATTCAAGCATCCGAGAGAGTATCTCACGGGTATTAATCTGGATCTGATCCTCTTTGTGTTTGATTGTTCTCTTCCCCTTTTCTCTTTCTCATATCTTCTTCACATCTTCTTTTATATCTTTCTTTTGCATAGCGTGGGTGGCCATAAGAGCTACAGGACGGCGTTTGGGAAAAGTGCCGGCTGGCAAGCCGTATGACATTATGAATACATTTAATTACTTTTTATTGCCTTTATCCTTCTTTTGATGTTTTTTTTTTCTACTTTTTCTGTGACTTTGTTTGCTCTGTTGAGTTTCTGGTGTCAGGATGGCAATGAGTGTCCTGGGCGTCTGATGACGGATTCGTCGTGTAAACAACCGTATGTACTGAGCACAGTTTTCACGAGCATTGTCATAAAAACCTCTCCAGCTTGCAGAAAAAAAACAATCTCAATGCATAACGCACGACGTCATCATGTCGACGCATAACGAAACGCGAGGCTGAGAATGCCAAGACTCGTTCCTTCTATATTTGAACGTCAGGAAATGCGCATGTGAGCAGACGGCACCTCGCGAGGCACAGCACTCTGCAGGGGTGCTAAATGTCTTGGCGTTCCTTCTGAATTTGTACTGAGGAAAGTGCGCTGTAGCTCTGCTGCACACTAAACGGGAAAGACCCTCTAGCCTCTGTAGCGCATCCCCGCGTCGCGCCCTGTTTCGTGTTGGCTGCTATTATCGACGCGTCGCAGCTAATCTCTCCAAATCGCGAAAAGAATCAAATCAACGTCACTTACTGTTTAGATATTCAGCAAAGCGTCCGGTGCCTAGCATCTCACTCTAATATGGCAACAGGTAAGGCTACTACATCTATATGCCATTGCATAAAATCAATACTAACATCACAGGTCGCGAGGCGCGTATGCAGCAGCGCATGCGTGGCGCACAGTAAGTCAGCTCACTGCGAACGACGACGCAAGGCTAACCAGGCAGACGACACCAGGTTCAAGATGCAGAGTTTGATCTCTTTTTCGATCTTCCCACCGGGCTTGATGCTGCGCCACCAGTCGAGGACGTACCAACGGAACCAACACCACCGCCAGCTCCCACATCACCATTGCAACCAGAACCACAACCAGAACCAGAAGAGACCACGCCAGGCGCGACTAGAAACCGACAACCCGACAATGGAAGCGCAAAAGACACCGGCGGGTCGGCCGCCTCACAAATTGCAGCACGTGCAGTAGGCAGCCAGCCGAGCCAGAGCCAGGAGGAAATCAGCGAGAGCCCGCTGTTGGCACCGGGCAGTGGCCGGCGGCGGTCTATCATTGCAACGGCCGCTGCTGCCAGTCGGACTGCGGCTCTGCACCAGGCCGTGTCCGGCGATGTCGATGCCAGCCCTAGCAGTGGCAGAGGCAAAGGCAAAGCAAGAGGCAAAGACAAGACGAAGGAAAAGACCAAGGAAAAGGTCCGCGCAGCCTCGGCCGACACCAACTCACCACAAGAGGCCCCGCGCCGTGACGAACCGTCACCCGAGCTGTCAACCATGATCCAATTGCCGTCGAGTGCAGGCCTGGGAATATCAAACAATGGCCCCACCTACGACGCGGCCGACGAACTGTCTTCGCCAGCCTTTGGCTCTGCCATGGAGCCCGTGGACGATATCACTATGAGCGGCATGGTCCCATCGTCATCACCACTGGCCCGGAAATCCACCACGGGCGTGCGCGCAGCGGCTAAGCGTGCATCTGCTACAGCAGCACAGGCCACAATCTCGGAAACACCATTGGCGGGTAGAGTCCAGACCGTGGAAGAAGCAGACGGGCTCTCGCCCGACCAGCCTGCACCCACACAGCAGCAGCAGCGTGCTGGCCGGCCATTGCAGGCCCGGCAAGCATCTGAAGTGCCGTCATCATCACCAGTCATGCATGTGGCCAAGCGCGTGTCATCGCAAAAGACTGCGCGCCTACCAAGATCAAAGCGGACTATACCGACAGTCGAAGAAGAGCCCGAGGCAGAGCAAGAGGAGGAGCAGCCTCCAGCGGAGACTGAAGAAAACGAAGAAGCAGAAGAAGCCGAAGAGATCGATGCGGTGGAGGCAGCACGGACGATTGGAAAGAAGCGGCCTCGCAGAAGCACAGTCCACGAGCCATCACCAGAGCTTGGCTCTCAGCCCATCGAGTCTGAAGCCGCAGTTGCGCCATTATCGCCAGAAGCACCCGCATCACCGGAAGCAGATGCTCGCCCTAGCAAGAAGCGGCGACAGAGAGATCAGGACCATAGCCCGTCCGCTCAGAACCAGCCCCGACCGTCAAAGAAGGCCTCCAAGTCCAGCAAGCCCAACAAGCCTGAGAAGCCCGCCAAAGAAAAACGTGCTTCTACCGCTGCTCCCGCCGAGAAGAAGCAGAGAAAACAGAAACGCAAGAGAGCCGACAGAGACGGGGACGACGAGGACGAGCTGGAAGGCGGCAGCCGCAGCCGTGGCGCGCCCGTTCCCATTACGGTCCAGCGCTACGCCAAGCTGCGGATGTCCGCCGCGAGACGAAGCCGCAGCGCGGGCGACGCTTCGGACGACGACGAGCTGGCGGCAGCGGGCGACATGCCCTTTGCCAACCGCAGCGGCGTCAATGCCGTCGATGTGCTGGCCCAGGTCTGCGAGGACATTGTCGAGCAGAAGCTGCAGCAGCTCCAGGACAAGTACGACCACGTGCGCGAGCAAGCCGCCAACGACGAGGAAGGCGGCAGTGCGGCGGCCGTGTCGGCAGCGCGTAAAGACATCCAGGCTGCCCGCCGCGCGCTCGAGTCGCTGCAGCAGGAACTCCGCACCCGGCTGCTGGAGCAGGCCGTCGCCGTCGACACGCTGTATGCCATGCGCAAGCGCGTGCGCGCCGTGCACAAGGAGAAGCTGGCGCTGCGCGAGGAGATTCTGCGCATCCGCTCGGAACGCGACCAGGTCGGGCTGCGCATGGACGCGCTGCGCGCGCAGCACCAGCAGCGCGTCGGACAGGCCATGAAGACGACGCAGATGTCGGCGGCCATGTTCGACGTCGACCTGGCTGTCGAGCAGGGCCGTGCCGCGCCGGAGCTCACACCAGCCCAGCAGAAGGCGGCCGAGCTGGCCAACCTCGAGCTCGTCGTGCGACGGATTGCGTCTCAGGTGTCTGGACGCAGCGACCACAGCAGCGGCGAGACTAAGAACAGTGGCGGGACACTGCACCAGATCAGAGAGTTCAACGACTTTTTAGAGCGGACGGCCGCAGTGCTCGAAGGACGGCGGCTCCCCGCCAAGGCAGTTGTGGCATAAACGTTATCTACAACTGCAACTATGATACCAATATAATGACATGATGATTTATAATTCAAAGTATTTACGTGTTGACTAAGCTGCTGTGTGCAAGTCAAGCTGTGTCTATAAAATTGTGATGCTAGTGTACAAAGTATACAGTCGTAATTCGTCGCTTTTAAATCCCTCCCACGCTCCTTGTATCAGATTATTTACCAAAGAAGCCCGACACGCGGTCCGCAATGGTCAGCTTGCCCTCCGCCTTGCGCTGCTCCCGCTCCGCCGCCTGTACCGCCCGCAGCTCGTGCACGCGCACCGCCATCTCGTTGTGCGCCTTGAGCTCTGCGCGCAGCGCCGCCTCTTCCGACGCCCGCTCCACCTCGGGCAGCTTCGACAGCTTGTCGTCCCACTGTTTCCGCATGTCTTCGGAGATTTCGCGGATGTGCAGGTCTGTCGTGGTGGACCGCGAGGCCGTCGTCGTCGTGGCCATGGCCGGGCCGGGCTCGGCGGTGGGAAGCGTGCTGAGCCCGGACATGTCGAGCTTGGGCACGGGCAGGCCCTCGGCCTTGGCCTTTTCAATGGCGGCCTCCTGTTCGAGCATGCGCTGGAAGAGCGTGTCGGCGTGCAGCTGAATCTTTTCGTTCTCCTCGGCCGGCCGGTCGTATGCCGACAGGTACCCCAGTCCTTTCAACAAGCGCTGTCCATTAGTATCCCTTTCTGATGAAGTAGACAAATATTAATACATACCGACTGAACATTGTAGCAGCGCTCAAACTTTTTCATCTCGGCGTGGCAGTAGGTCATGCGGCTGCTCAGCGGGCCGTGCTTGACGCAGTCGTTCCACTCGATCTGCTCGAGCGCGCAGTTCTCGAGCGCGGCGCGGCCGATCATGGCCTTGCGCTCCTTGTATGCGTCCAGTACGTCCATCAGCCGCTCGTGGTCGGTCTTGGTGTCGTTTTCAATGGCTGCGAGTGGCCGGTATGTCTTCCAGAGGTCAGCATAGCGGCCGTCCTGGAACAGGCTCTCCTTGGGCACGGCCGGGCCCGTGCCGTTTTGTTGTGATTGCCATTGTTCGAGTGCCGCTGCTTGCGCCTGTGCCTGTGCCTGTGCTTCTGCCTGTTCTCTCTGCTCTTCCTGGTGTCTCTGTTCGTCTGCCGTCGACTGGTACTTTAATGGCGACTCTTTGGCAAGGAACTCTCTCAGCTTGGGGTCGAGCTTGGCCAACGGATCGCCGCCGGTGGTGGCGTCACCGCCGCCAAAAAGGCCTCCGAACCAGCCCATTTGAATGTGAAGGATGTGTTTGCTGGTCTTGGTGATCGAGTTGTCGAATTGACCCTTTTTGGGCGAGGAATCGGTAAGGCGGCTGCGAGGCTGAAGCTGCTTGTAAACGACTGACGTCTGGATGGCCGGCGCAAACTGTGCAACTTATGTAATACAGAGGGGCATTGACATTTACGTCGTACAGGCGGTAATTGACTGCATTTTGGCAGTGTCTGCAGTCACGTGCATCCTAATACAAAATTCTTAACAAAACTTGCGGCTTCAAGTCAGTGAAGTCTTCAAAACCAGTCACAAGGCTCTATCACAGATTCACCCGTAGACAGCTCGTATATTAATTTATGAATTTTTTTAATTGGCTACCATAGCTTTTCTTAATACCCCTGGACCGTTTTTGTAGCTGACGAAAATAAAAACAATAAATAAGAATCAGAACACCAGAGCAAGAAGCACAGGAAAAGATCCGTAAACCCGTGCCGAAATCCTCTTGCTCTCATCCGTCCCTCCCAGTCCAGTCTTGACGTCCGCCCACTCTCCCGCTCTGCCGCCCATCAAGTCTTTGTTGCTGCTGCCGTCTGTGCTGGTACTGCCAGTCTCAGTGAAGAGGTGGCAGCGTCAGACAGGAGACAGCAAAACAAACAGAAGAAAGCGGAAACAGAAACAGAACAGAAAGAGAAAAGCAGAGCAAAGAGCAACTTTTTCGACCAAGTTTTGTTTCCCAAACACCCCCATGCAAAAACCCCGTTTGCAGAAGAATGCCGTAGAGTATGTTGTTTCCGTAATTTTCCTCAAAAAAGTATCGTTCGTTTTATTGTTTTGTTTTGTGGTTGTCGTAAAGAAGAGTTGGTGTGGTGTCGAGGTGTGAGAGTGTAAGAGAGAAATCAAGATTGCAGGACATGTGCGCGTTGCGACAGAGAGTTTGAGGGAATAAAACAACAAAACACGTTCTTTTATTTTTTAAGCAAAACTCTTAGAACTTGGTGAAGGCCTTGACGGTCTTGCCCGTCCGGGGCAGGACGCGGAGGACGTTGAAGCGGATGGTCTTGGACAGGGGACGGCACTGGCCAACGGTGACCTGGTCACCCTCCTCGACACGGAAAGCGGGCGAGCAGTGAGCGGCAAGGTTCGTGTGGCGCTTCTCGTAACGGGAGTACTTGGGGATGTAGTGCAGGTACTCTCTCCGGATGATGATGGTGCGGTGCATCTTGGTGGAGACGACGGTGCCGGTGAGGATACGGCCACGGATGGAGACCAGACCGGTGAAGGGGCACTTCTTGTCTGTTGGGGTTAGTTTTTGCTCGTAGAGTGGTTTTGGTGTGGCAATGCGTTGCGTGGATCATGAAGAAGATGGAGATGTGGTAGACGTCGTGTGATGCCGTCAATTGTGACAGCAGTTCTGTGCCGTAGTCGTTTTCTCAGTTTGTGATTGGATTTGATCGTAGAGTTTGCTGCTACTCGGCTCGAGACTCAGTCTTGCAGTTGCTGGTGGTTGATGTGTCGTTGATGCTGATACAGCACTTCGTTGAGTTGCTGGCCTGATATGTGCCGTGTCTCATGCAATCTGTCCAATTCTCCGTTGATGTCGTCCTCCTCGGCGTAATTCTGCTGCTCCTGATGACCCTGGTATGACGACCTGATGCCCTGTTGTGATGTTGCTGTCCTTGTTCCACGTTTTGTCGTCCATGTTGATCGTTTGAGTCTTGCGTGGTGTCCGATGTCCATCTTCTTCATGTCGTCTTGCCGGCCGCATTGTCGTTTGTTGTCTGCCGACTTACCAATGTAGCTGCCCTCAATGGCGGTCTTGGGGGTACGGAAACCCAGACCGACGTTCTTGTACTGTATTTCGGAAACGCCACGTTAGCAAATCAAGATTCTCAATCTCGAATTCAGCAGCACCGCAACGAAGGCCGGAAATTCGATGAATATTCGTGGTCTGACTAGACATTCGACTTTCATTTCGCTGCGGCGGCTGCTGAGTCTCGGTGGTGCAGCTCAACATACCCATCTCCGGCCGTTCTTGCCCGGGCGGGCAGTCTTGACCTTGGTCTTGGAGTTCAGGAAGATGTGAGGCTGCTTCTGGAAAGCGCGCTCGGACTGGACGGTAAGCTCGGTGGCCATCTTGACGGTTGTTGATTGACGAAAATGGGATGTTTTCGAAAAATTGCTGTTGTTGATGGTCGGCGGTGGTCGTCGGTTGGGTGTCGTGAGGTGTTGTCGATTGCGGGAGTGAAAAGTCGAATTTCCTAGTAGCCTATTTTCTGATTTCTTGCGTTTGCCCGCTTAATTTTTTTCGTGTGATGGTTGGTGGAGCAGGGGACTTCCACTTTGGGTGCGGGTCGGAAAAAAGTTGTTCTCCCTGCAAAATATTCCAAAAGTTGTGGGAGGGCAACTGGGCCACTGTGGGGCAGTCGTGTAGTTTGGCCAATAGATCTACGTAGCATCGAGTCGAGACTGTGGCTAGTGGCACTAGCCACATTGAAGACATTTTTTACACGCATTTTCAAGATTATGTCAGCCTGGCTGAGTCATCTTTGCTTCCGATTTTCCAAACTGCTCCATGCTCCAAAGCTATTCCTTCGAGATTTCTTTTGTCCACTTTCTGGACAGATGGATTTCGATGTTGCACATCTATTCCCTTTGCTCTTGTTCTATCACATCACTTCATTGATGCATATCCCGTGAATGCATCGACTAATTCCCTTATTCTGTACGTAAAGCACACCTACTTATATCCGAGATAGCCATCGCTTGACGGACGACTACTCAAATATCACCCGAGGCCATACCGTCTACGGCAATAGCCATATGATCTGATTGGCCGTGACTGCCGTGCTGGATATCTCCAGGATATGTCCAGAAAGGTGCTCACGCAATCGTTTCACACTTTTAGAAACGCATTGAAACGGTTTTCTCACATTTGGTGACAGCATAATGTATCTCGAGTTGGGAATGCATCTGTCCGAGATGCAGAACAGCTTTATCACGATGGAGATCTTGCAGGATTAAGACAATCTGCACAGAGGTACCGGTACCTGAGAAAGCCTCGTGCAATATGGCGATTCTGTAAGTGGCCTGTACCGGGATACGTCATGGCCGCATATAGCAGCGCAAAGATCACATGATCGTCCCGTTTAAACCAATCATAGTATAGAACGGTGCTCATGTGGGTCCGCCGTCGCAAAGTATGCGCGTCCAAGCATCCGGCGCCGGACCCCGACTTGATGACACAACGAGGTTGACTTGCGTCTTTCTAGTAGTTTTGTTTGTAATTTGATACTTTGCTCGTTTCTGCTCGGACTTGTTTTATTTACTATTTACTATCGTAACCACCCGTCTTACTCTGAGTCATTTCCCTTGCTCCGTGTTGGCTACCCTGTACCTGACTACAAAAGGCAGGTGCTGACGACCCCCCATATCCCCGTTTGCTCTCCCCATTTCCCCCACGAGGCGAGGCAGACGCAAAACGCAAATCGGGCAAGTACGCAACGACCCCTCACGACTGCGCAAGTCTACAAGGCTGCGTAATAAAAGTACTGCGCACCTAGGTACTATAAAAAACGAATCGACAGGATAAAGTCATATTTCTTGAGAATTGGTTTGGGTAGAATTTTGTGAAAGCACTCTATTCTTACTACAGCTCTTACCATCACCAACAGCACCATGGATTTCAACAGCTCCTCGCCCTACCCCGAGGGCGTCATCTCGTTCCTCGACACCGACTTGTACAAGCTGACGATGCAATGCGCCGTCCTCAAGTTCTACAAAGATATCCCCGTCACCTACTCCTTCACCAACCGCACACCCGAGAAGAAGCTGTCGCGCACCGGCTTCAAGTGGCTCAGCGACCAGATCCAGAAGCTCGGCAACATCTCCCTGCTCGACGAGGAGTACGTGTTCCTCAAGCAGCACTGCCCTTACCTGTCGCCCGAATACCTCGCCTTCCTCAAGGACTTTCGCCTCAACCCGCGCGAGCAGGTGTCCCTCAAGTTTCTTCCCGTCGATTCTAGCGCCACCTCCGAAAGCCCCGACGATGTCGGCGACGTCGACATTGCTATCCGCGGCTCCTGGGTCGACACCATCCTCTACGAGATCCCCATCCTCGCCCTGACGTCCGAGGCCTACTTCAAGTTCATGGACACCGAGTGGAACTACGAGGGCCAGCAGGAGCTCGCCTTTGACAAGGGCATGCGCTTCCTCGAGGCCGGCTGCGTGCTGTCCGAGTTTGGCACGCGCCGCCGCCGCGACTACCACACGCAGGCGCTCGTCTTCCGCGGCCTCGTCCAGGCCAGCCGCGAGGCCGAGAAGAAGGGCCTGCCCGGCAAGCTGTCCGGCACCAGCAACGTGCACCTCGCGATGCGCTTCAACATCCCGCCCGTCGGCACCGTGGCCCACGAGTGGTTCATGGGCATTGCCGCGCTCACGGGCCAGTACGTGCAGGCGACCGAGGAGGCGCTGTGCCGGTGGGTGGGCTGCTTCGGCGAGGGCGTGCTGGGCATTGCACTGACGGACACGTTTGGCACGCCCGAGTTTCTGCGCGAGTTTGGGCGGCCGGTGCGGCAGCTGGGCGCCGAGGCGACGACGCAGGGCGCGCCGAAGACAATCTCGACGCCGAGCAAGTCGTATGCGCAGGTGTTTACGGGCGTGCGGCAGGACTCGGGCGACCCGACCGAGTACGTCAAGATCATGCGCAAGTTCTACGACTCACAAGGCGTGACGGACAAGAAGGTGATTGTGTTTTCGGACTCGCTCAACATTGAGCGGTGTCTGGAGTACAAGACGGTGTCGGAGGCGGCCGGGTTCCAGCCGACGTTTGGTGTGGGCACGTTCCTGACCAACGACTTTGTCAACCTCAAGACGGGCCTGAAGTCGGTGCCACTGAATATCGTGATCAAGCTGAGCTCGGCCAACGGCAACCCTGCCGTGAAGATCAGGTGAGTCTTTCTTTCTTTTAACTTATATATTCAGTCTACTAACAAACAGTGACAATGCTGGCAAGAACACTGGCGACAAGGCCACCGTCGACCGGATCAAGCGCGAGCTCGGCTATGTCGAGAAGGACTGGGAGGGCGGCGACGAGACCCGGAGATGGGGCAAGGACGGCGACCAGCCTGCCCAGGTGTAGTCGAGGCACATTCTTGGCCAGATTTCTGTTTCCTGTTTATATGACCGCGCTGCATTTCGATTTTGGTTTATATTTTGCGTTTTTGCGTACTTTGCATATTTCCTTTACTACTACAGCTGGCGACACGCTTCACATTAACTACAGAACCTTGCTGCCTTCCTGCTACTAAATAAGAGAAGACATAGACTCATACCCATTCAACATTCAAAAGAAAATAATTTATTCTAATTCATAAAGATTGAGCCGTCCAAGTGGTATTCAATGCCAAAATGATGAATGCTCCGTTCCAAGGGAATAATGATACCAAAAACAAATAAATCTACGTAAAGATACTGTACAACTCCAATCATAACTCCATGTGTCCCATAACCTGATATTTTCATGCCGTCGTTGCTGTTCGTTGTGAGATTTCCCATAGGCACCGAAGGACGGCCACCCCGCCTCCTTGGGTTTCAACTGTGCGGCCGCGGCCGCGGTTATTCGGGTCGGATGGATCCCCTGCTGCCATTTCTGAAGCAAGAGTGTCGTCCGAATCATACCGCAGTTTCTCTGGGGCTGCCGGTGCATGCTTGGTACGCCCGCTTTCTAGTGGCACTTGGTCGTCAATATCATCTTCGGTATCGAGAATTGGCGGCAATGGGGCATCCTCCAGAGGCGTGTTGCTCCATGTAGTATCGCGCGGCACGCCATATGTGCGGTAGTCGATGCTGTTACTTCCAGACGGCGCATTAGGCGGTGCATCAGCCAGCGACGACGCATTGATCTGCAAAAGACCGGCAGTCCACCACATGCCGAACTTGCCCTCCAAGTCCTTGGTAGACAGGGCAGCGCGGGCGTTGAGCTTGATCCAGCCGAGGTAGGAAGCACATGCCTGCCTGTGACTCTCTTCAGCGAGTTTGAACAGCTCGCTAGAAAGAGTCGACGAGTCAGTCATGTGTGCTGCCTTTTCGGCTTTGGAAAATGCAATTTCCAGCGGTGCACAGAATGCCGTCAGGTGATGGAAGAAGATGCCTTTGAAGGACTGGCTGTCTTGCGAACACTGCCCACTAATATCGCATTGCTCCTCCAAAACGCCGGCACGCCCCAATCCTCTCCAAGGCGGCAGCTGGCCCGGCTTGAGCAGGCTGATGTCATCAATTGGCGCATCGCGGGCCAAGTCGTAACCAGTGGCATTGATGGTGGACTGGATGAGGCGGTGCCCATCACTCAGGAAGCGTTCGTCTCCTGTGACTTTCCACAGGCCAATTTGGCCAGTCAGTACGACACCCTGGTTGTAGGTGTAGACCATGTCGTTGCGCGCATCACAACGCTTGTTGGGGTTGCTGGCATTGTTCCACCCAGTGATGTGGAAGCCATCCGCGTACAAGCCCTGCTCATTCATCATGCCCGAGTGGATGAGCCAATTGTAGCCGGCAAGCGCAGCTTGCAGATGCTTCATTTCATGCGGCTCGCGAGAATCGCTGGTGGTGTTGGCTGCCGGATCGGCCATGCGGGGGTCATGAGAGTTGATAAACGGCGATGTGTTAGAGTCGCCGGGAAAGTACAGATACATGGAAGCTGATGCCGCGATGAAGAGTTCGTTTGTGATGGCGTTTTTGTAAGGTTCGAGTCTGGGGTTCCAGTTCATGCCGCCACCGCAGAGTGTCGTGTCCCAGCCTTGGGATGCAATGTCCCAGAAGATGCGGGCGCGGTGTGAGAATGCAGGTATCCAGAGGTTGCCGTACCATGACTGGTTTAAAAGCCCCGAGGTCGCACGGCTTGTCGTTTTTGTCACTGGCTCGTCGTTGGCCGCGGAGAGTTGGAAGACGGTGGCATGGTAGTCGATAAACTCCACGGTTTCTAGCCAGCCAAGAACTACCCACAGCATGTCGTCATACGCCTCGTTACGGATCGAGAAGGCATCCTGGCCAAAGTAGTAGCTCAAAAGCTGGGAGAAGTATGTCGTTATCAGGTTCTCCTTTTCCCTGGGGCTGTCCTCGGCAGAAATGCCCTGGGAGAGCGAACTGAGTGCGGCAGCGACGTGCGTTCCGGTGACGGCAGCTGTCCAGTCAATGGCATTTGGCCACTGTCCCAGCCAGGGCTGGAAGTAGTCGTCTTGCAGCACCCGTAGAGCGTCGAGAAACTCGTCAAACAACTTGAGTTTGGCCGTGTGCGCACCATGTTGGTTCTGTTGTTTACGGCTATTTGCAGCGTACAGCGCTCTTCCTGACTGCACATAACGAGGCAGGAATGGGTTTTGCAGCGGTTCGATCTCTGGAGTCGTGATTGCAGCGGCCGAAACAGTGGACGCAGCCAGTGCGGCGCATGTGATGCGGGCGAGCCTTGTGATCATGGTTGTAGATGTGATAGGGGACGGATGTATCCAATTGTGAAAGGAAACGACAGGTTAAGCCAAAAAGCCTATTCGAGGCGGCCGGCAAGGTGATGTCGGCCTAAATAATCATCGGGTAGGTCGTGGGGTCGGTACGGGGCCGTCCGAGTGGTTCCAGTGTTTCGAAACGTCAGGTGTCGCGGGATCTAGAGGTAGAGGTGGCTTGACAGGGGGCAAACAGCACTCAGAATGCACAGCAAACACAGAGAATAGAAAGACGCAAGACAGAATGAGGTGTGAAAGGTGAAAGGTGAGAGGTGAGAGAAGGCGTCTTTCGAGGCTGTCTTGGTGTCTTGGTGCCGCAGCGGAGGTGGATATAGCTGTGTCGTTGGTTCTTGGCCCGTTTAGGCAAAGAAGGTTAACACAGTTAGCGGGAGAGAGGTGAGTCGATCGGTTGAGGTGAGATCAGAACAGGGTTGACACGTTCAAAGAGGTGGCGACGGAAAGGTTGAGCAGACGAGATACGAGGATGAGAAGAAGAAGAAGAGGAAGAAGAAGTGAGAGAAGAAGAGCGAAGGAGGCAGAGCAACCGTGATGTGAGCAATACGGAAGGAAGCTGGAAAACTGGATCCAGAGCGAGATAACTGGGGAAAGAGCGATGCAGGGCAGCTGCCGCGTACTGTCGATTCTGCGACAACCGATGCGTAAACGTGCGATATACGGAAAGAATACGGATAGAATACGGAAAGTGCTATGGCACGAATGGTTGCAATAGGAAGGAACTACTCAAAGTAAATACTCAACAATAAACATAAAAATAAAATACAAAAAAAGACCAAATTATTCGAGACCACACATGACAGTCCGACATCAGCCTTGGCCAGACTTGGCTGTCCCTCATTGGCGCTCATTCGCTCCTTCCGTGTTCCTGCTTTTCATGAACCTCTCCTCTCGAACCCTGTGCCCTGTGCCTGCTGCTTTTGGGGTGAGGTTGCACTGTTACTGAATCAACGAGAGCATAAGACAGCGATTCCAGGGCACGAGACCCACTAACACCGACCAACACCGCCCGCTGCCTAACGTCATTGCTAGTAGGGTATTAAGGGCATCGACAAGCGGGGAAGCGGGGATGCATCTCGAGATGCACTCAGCGGCCATGAAGGTTATTATCAAGCGACTTTCTCAAACATTTGTTCCTGTGGAGAGATGACTTTCATTTGACTTTTTTCAAGACTCAGTAGACACGGTGCTGTATTTAATAAAATGGCAGACTGGGCGCATGCAAATCGGAGGATCGTGTGACCAGAATCAAGATGACAAGAGAGTGACAGCTGCACAGATAGGTGGCATAAGTTATATATTGTAATGTGCATCTGTCTTATGAGAAAACTAAGAGACTGCATCGTGGCGTAGTGATACAACGGTGCACATGCACAAGTGCGAACGAACCTGTGCCCCTCCTCGGCAGTAGCTTGTCACTTGGACATACATCGTGACCAGCCAGTCATGCGTGTGGCAGTTGTATCTAGCACCGCTGACGGCTCTATCATGCCTGTGCGGCCCGCGCAAGTCTCATGCGCTCGTCACGCCACTATTTTGTTAGACATGACTCGATTAGACAGGAAAGAAAAGCATACCTTGCCGCATGTAATCGGGGCATATCGTGGCGGGTGCGCGTCGTCCACGCACGTCGGCACCACGGCACACTCCGCGTCCGAGTTGAAGCCAAAGAAAAAGGGCATTGAGTACCGCGCTCCCGCCTTGCGGTTGTACACGCGGTGCACCGTCGACCGGAAGCGGTCGTTGGACAGCCGCTGCAGAAAGTCGGCAATGTTGACGACGAGCGTGTCGGGCTGCGGCGTCGCGCCGACCCATTCGTAGAGAGGGTCCTCGGCCGACGCGTCTTGCGCTTGCGGCAGCAGCACCTCAAGGCCGCCGCTCTCGTCCTGCCACAGCAGCGTAAAGCACTGCATGTCCGTGTGCGAGCCGATGCCGACGTCGATGTCGCGCTGTTTTGTCTCTGCTGCAATGTCATTGCTGTCGCTGCCATTTCCTGGATAACAAATATAAAGGCCGTCCGACCCTGGGTACGTCGTCAGCTCGTCAAAGTACTCCTCCGGCAGCTCCAGCGCCAGCGCAAACAGCCGCACCAGCCCGCGCGCAAGCTGCAGACAGCCCTGCCACCACGTCACCGTGGCCTCCTTGAAGCCAGGCAGGTGCTGCGTCTGCTCCCACGTCCAGTCGCTGCCCTGCGACCGGTCGGCGTCGACCGGCCCCTTGCCCGCATGCAGCGGGTCGTTCTCCGGCTGGTACCGAAAGTTGAAGCCCTCCTTGAGGTCCTTGGTCTCGGACCGGTTGATCTGGCCGCTGTGGACGGGCGAGTAGCCGTTGCCGAGCGGCTCGAGCCGCGAGTGCACGCGCAGCTTGTCTTCCAGCGACTGGCTGAAGAAGCGCTCTGCATTGTTCCGGGCGGCGGCAACGACGTCGCGCGGGATGCCGTGGTTGGTGACGTAGAAGAAGCCGGCGCCGGTGGCTGCCGCGCGGATCTCTGCGGCGATGCGCTGCTTGGCCTCTTTTGCTTTTGCTGAATCCGAGTCTGAGTCCGACTTGTTGAACCACATGCCGTCGAGGTCGATGATGGGGATCTCGTCGGCGGTTGCCGGGCGGGTTGCGGCCGTCGACACCCGGCGGAATTCCGGGCCGGTCAGCGTCAGCAGCTCGACCTTGGTGTACGCCGGGTCTGACATTTTTATAAATTTAAATAGAATTTTATAAAGTGAGTTGCTCGCTGAAGCATCAGAACAACAGATCAACAGATATGACAGTCGGCGGGGGTAAGACGGACTAATGCAGTGACGCGATGTTCTTATCTCAAGCTTGGCCGCTATGCGCAGCAAATAGGAGTGCTGAGCATGTAAGCGAGCGAACCCACTGATCTCCGTCGTTTACAGTCGTTTACACGTGGGTTTGTTTATTTGCCTTTTGCAGTAGTTTGAGTTTAAAAACTGGATTATGTTGTTTTTATTTGATGTATTTAGTGATCGTTTCATAGATTGATGTGATATATCAAATAAATTTAAATTGATTTGAAGCCAATTTTGGGAGGTTCTGTAAAACATTTAAATTCTGTGAGCTCAAAAAAAAGATAAATAAATCAACAAGCAGAAGAAAAGCAAAGAAAAATAAGTATAGTTCTCAAAGACTTTATCAAGTTTTAGATTTCTAAAAACCAGCTACTTTATACTCAAAACTAGCTACATCTAAAAGTCACTGGGAAGACCGACAAGCTTCAGGCTCTCCGACCACAAAGCTGCCTCTTTGGCTGGATCAAAGGCACCCGGGGCATACCCGTAGCCGGCGGCATCGGCCATGTCCAGCGTCTCGTGCGGACCCGGCGACTCGACACCCAGAGCACAGTTCTCCAGGTAGACGCCGCCCTTGCCCTCGAGCTCGTGCGCCACCGCCGCAAAGATCGTGGTCGCCGCGCCCTGCTCGGCACTCCGCATGTAGCGCGCCATGAACGGCGCCTTGAGCGCCTCCTCAAGGTACTCGGTCATGTATCGCTGCAGCTCCGTAACAATGCCGCCGGGCATCAGGCTGTAGCCGTGGATGCTCTTGTCGCCCGAGCCGTACCGGCGCTCAATCTCGTTGGCCATGAAGATGTTGGCGCGCTTCGACGCCGCATAGCCTGCCGCGGGCGTGTACGCGCCGTCCTTGCTCAGCTGCAGGTCGTCGATGTGCAGGTGGCCGATGCGGTGCGCGGCGCTCGACACGTTGACGACGCGGCTCGCAAAGTCGGGCGCCGATCCGGCGTGCAGCAGGTCGCGCAGCAGGCTGAAAAAGTAAAAGTGCGCAAAGTGGTTGGTGCCGATCTGCAGCTCGAAGCCGTCCTTGGTCTCGGTGCGCGTGGGCACGGTCATGACGCCGGCGTTGTTGACGAGGATGCTGATGGCCGAGGTGCGCTGGCGGATCTCGTCGGCGGCGGCCTTGACGGTGGCGAGGTCCGTGTGGTCCATGTAGACGACGTGGACGCGGCCTGTATCAAGGAGGGGCGCCAGGGCCTTGGTGGCGGCGTCGACGTTGCGGGCGGTGCAGTAGACGGTGGCGCCGGTGGCGACGAGGGCCTCGGCGGTTGGAGGCCCGATGCCAGATGAGCAGCCGGTGATGACAGCAACCTTGCCGACAAAGGCGCCCTCACGGCCCTCGTCCTTTATGATCTGGAGGGCCGTCGGGCGGCTGTCGCCAGGCCCTTGAAGGTTGTCGAACTCGTAAGATTGAGCGTAGCGAGACATGGTGGGTGTGTACTGAGAGGGAGATGAAATGGGAGAAGGAGGAAGAATATGAAGAGGGAGAAGACGAGGAAGAGAACGAGGAAGAGAAGGAGGATGATGAGGAGGAGGATGAGGAGGATGAGCAGAGGCGCAAAGAGAAGACGAGTAATGTTCCTTTTATACTCGATATCCGATGCCAACGCCCAGAGGAAAGAAGACCCCTATACAGCCATATCCAATACTTCTGTGTGGACAGCAAAGGTCTGGCAATCCAGCACGCAATACAGCCTCGGTCTCTATGATACCTAGAAAGGAAAGTGTAGTTACTTACACGGAGATGCAAGTCCAAAAACGGTAATAGCTCGGACACAGATCTGCAAGGCTGCCCTCAATTATATTTACACAAATAATTACTGAAAAGAAGAGTGTCACTGCTGCTTCCTGATTAGGCAGTGGCACATCCGAGATCGACTCGCTTCACGATGCGACTTGGATGCACATGCAGGCCGGGGATAAAGTGATGACGGCGAGGCATCTCGAGGGATGGCCCCAGCGTCGTGCATTAGGTCCCGGCTGTTGGGAACGAATCATCGACGGGCTGCCATATTGGGGCTCTGGCCCACCAGGCTGCACGAACGCCATCGGCCATGGTGATAATGGACTTAGCGGCGGAGGGGTGAAGAAGAGAAGGTGTAGACTTGAACGACCCGAGTACGAGATGAATTTTGTGGTGGGCGAGCTTGGGTGGGCTGTGAAGCTAGAGACCGGAGATCGGTGGACTTTGCTGGAAGAAAAAGACAGGGAGAGCTTAGAGTCACTGATGGAAACATGGAAAGATGGAATAAAGATAATAATAAAAAATGATATAAAAGGCTTGAAATAAGTGATAAAGTAATAATACACATAGAAGTGTGTTAAGACCACAATGCGCCCAGGCTCAAGGACGCCGTAGATGGCCAGTCCGAGCGGAACGCCAAACGCCAGGAGATAGACATGAACATGAGAAGATACAAGAGGGCATGAGACATAAAGGCGTGAAACAAATAAGTAAGAAAAGAGGAAAGAAAACATCATACACCACCCCCGCGTCACCGCGTGCAGAACCGCTTCTCAAACTCGCCAAACAGCTGCGGCGTGATCTCGTCGCTGCTCAGGCCCTCTACCTCCCACAGCACGCCCTGCCGCGCATAGTGTTCCAGCAGCGGCGCGCTCGTCTCCTGGAACTTGTCGAACCGCGCGCGGTACACGGCCTCGCTGTCGTCGGCCCGCCGCACCAACGGCTCGCCCGTCTCGTCGTCGCGCCCCGCCACCTTGGGCGCATTGAACGACTCGTTGTACACGCGGCCCGACGGCTCGTGCACCCATCGGCCGCTGATGCGCTCGAGCATGACTTTGAACGGCGTCTTGAGGGACACGACAAGGTTGACGGGCACGATGCCGTCGAGCTGTGCGGCCTGCGCGGCGGTGCGCGGGAAGCCGTCGAGCAGAAACGACGCGGCGGGGTCGTCGGACAGCGACGCATGGGCGTCGGACGGTGTCGACATAAAGGCAGCCATGTCGGCGTCAGCCTCGGCACGGTCTTCGACGGCCTCTGCAGAAAAACTGCGGCTCGACAGAGTCATGATGCTGGGCGGCCCGTCGCGCACGAGCCAGCCGCGCGTGGACAGCTCGTTGCGGATGAGGCGCAGGATGAGGTCGTCGGACACGAGGCCGCCGGCCTTCATGGTGCTCTCGACCTTGATGCCGAGGGGCGTGCGCGTCTTGACGTTGTGGCGCAGCAGGTCGCCGGAGCTGAGGTGGGCGAGCTGTGGGAAGCGGCCGAGGAGGCGCTCGGACTGGGTGCCCTTGCCGACGCCGGGAGCGCCGACGAGGATAACGCGCGCAGCCTTTCGGAGGCGCATTGCGAGTAGATGTGGGTTGGAGCTGAATAGAGAGCTGGTGCGAATATGTCTAAGTAATCAAAGTAATCCGTAAGACGAGCGCGTGAGGAGGGGAAGCTGGTGATGTTGTTGGGATCGATGACGAGGTGTAAGTTGAGGTCTAGGTCCAGGTCCAAGGAGGTTCAAGTCGAGGTGAGGTCGAGTCGAAAGAAAGATGAGCTCTAGGAGAGGCGGAGACAGATTTATCTACGAGAAAACAAAGTATGACGAGATGAAGCCGAAGCCAAGTCCAAGTCAACAGAAGAGGGGGTGGGAGGGAATTTCGGTGGATCTTGAACAAATTACTCTAAATAGTCATAGTAAGTCCTACGGTGCAGGTGCAGGGTACAGTTACAGGTGAGTGCGAATCCTTGGGAGAGCCCGTGTGGGGAAGCGTGGAGCTAGTGACAACGTGCGCCTGCCCGCGCATTACATACAGTGGACAGGGACTGGCGGACTGGTCATAGACGGAAGGAAGGACGGTGGACGATACAGCACAGCGGCATAGCGGAACCAACGGGACCAACGGAAGCCAACCACACGGCACATCTACAGCCAACCATTCTTTTATTTCTCAGTTGATATCTACATCTATCAAGCGTTCATTCATTTACAGAGTACTGTCAATACCGGACAACCGAGTCGGGGACAGCGGAGCACCGCCGTTGCACAAGAGGAGATGCGATTGTGAGCTGAGATTCTGCAGCAGCGTGTAGCTGTGCTACAACATACTTTTAACAGTTGTAGAGTGGCACGAGAGAATGCAAGATAAAACACAGAGTAAAACAGCAGAATACACTGTGACAGCGAGATACTGCTGCCTTGGCTGCAACTGAGGGTGTGCTACATCATGTACTCTGTGCGCATCACGTCCTATCATATATCTTACTATCATGTGCTATCATGTGCCATTGTGTGTCCCATGCTGCACCATAAATCACTATCAGACATATTCCGTCGCTATCACGTTGAGTTACTTTGGTTGCCCTCGTCGAGTTGGCGGCCATCTTCGCTTGGTGAAAAACCATTTAAATTTTGATTAAATTTAAAACACTGCCATAGTCGCCGTCTTTATGTCGTCCTTTTACTCGCTCATAGTGCCATCTGCCAATATTGGTTTTGTTGGGACGGCGCCGTCAGAATCCACCCCAAGAAGCCTCTAAGAAGGAGTACGACACCTGAAAACTTTCAAAAGGACGCTCTTATGCCTTCTACAGCACACTCGGTGAGTTATGCTGAAGCAAGGTGCGCCGGAGACTATTTGCCCGCTAACACCGAGCTGCTGTCCGCGGTATTGCGCCATGCATATGAGGCCACATGAAGGACCGACCGGCCGAGGCCCTATGTGGCTGCCGGCTCTTTCTTTTTTCTTCTTTGCTGCACTTTGATCTTTGTCTTGTCTTTTGCATCTGCACATCAGTTGATTACATAATCACAGCTTACACACTCTCATACCTCTCATAGCCCATTTGCACTTACGTCGACCTCGACCATCCCTTGTGAAGCTTATTCACAGCATGTCTCACCATGACAAGCCGCCAGTCCACCCGGAAACAACTGAATCACTGATCGACTGCAAGCAATATCGTCTCGTAGAACAGTCATTGCTCCACTGAACACTCCACAGAAGCGGAAAGAAAGGTCATGCGTATTTACACGTGATCTACGTGCATTTTTGCAAATAAATAATAATACGAAATAATATGGAAATAAATGACGAGCGACCAACCAGGGGTCCCCATTGGCCTCCTACAAGCACCTGCCCCAGAAAACACTACCGTCTGGCCTTATTACCCGAACTGTGGCATTCTGGACTCTTCCCTTTTTGGGGCTTTTCGTCGCCTGCAGCAGCCGTTTTTCACATTCTCTGCGTCGCCCCTACAGTACGAGCACACACGGCCAGACTGTATGCCCTCCCCTTCCCTTCCAATATCTTCCTTGCTCTCTCCTCGACACAACAAAATACAAACACAAAACACAAAAGACATACAGCAAACTACACATACACACTGCACCTCCATCCTGTCGATTTGCCTCCCTGCACGCCTTCACTGCGCATTGTAGGATCCTCCAGTCGACCAGGTCCCTGTGTTTCCGTCTTTTTCGACTTTCTGCCTCCGACAACTCCCTCCATCCTGCTCCATTGTGCCATCTGCTCGACCGTATAGAACTCGACGAGTTAGAATTTCTACAGTTTCTATAGCGCCACCGCCAGCTTCGTCTTCGACCTGCCTTTCTCTCCCGACCTCACCACCGTTATAACGACATCATCATGAGCGTCTCCGTCAATGCCGCTCGCCGGGCTACGGCCCTCAACAACAACCCCTTCCTGGGCAGAGGTATGTCCTGTTTTTGCGCTGCTACCCCTCGATGAGACTGGCAGCTCTCAGTACTCAGCACCTCAGACCTTGGTACAAAGACTAACATCCAGGCCGCAACATGCCTCGCACCGCCATGCGCGCCGCCTCCATGCACCTCCTGAACAACTCCCGCAACCTGGGCGCCCGCAACAACGTCGCCTTCGCCCTCTGCGTCCCCCTGCGCAACTTCTCGACAGAGACCCACTCGTCTGCCGGTGGCCCTCCGGCTGGCCCGCCGCCCGGCTTCGACGCAGAGAAGGCTAAGATTCCTCTGCCCAAGGAGCCCGCTTCCAGCAAGGCCGCCAATGCCTCGGCCTCCAAGACCCCTGCCGCACAAGCTGCCGCTGCCGCTGCCCAGACCTCGGCCAAGGCCACCACTGCTTCCACAAATCTGGCTGCGTCGTCATCATCAAGTGTTCCTGCTACCGCTGGCTCCGGTGCTGGCGCCAACGGCCTGGAGCTGGAGGCAAAGAACGCCAAGAAGGACGAGAAGAAGCTGACCCTGGGCCAGAAGATCAAGAAGGAGGCACAGCACTACTGGGATGGCACCAAGCTGCTGGCCACCGAGGTCAAGATCAGCACCCGTCTGGCCGTCAAGATGGCTGCGGGCTACGAGCTTACACGCCGTGAGAACCGCCAGCTGCAGCGCACCGTCCAGGACCTGGGCCGTCTCGTCCCCTTCTCCATGTTTGTCATTGTGCCCTTTGCCGAGCTGCTGCTGCCCATCGCCCTGCGCCTGTTCCCCAACCTGCTGCCCAGCACCTACGAGGGCCAGAGCTCGCGCGAGAAGAAGACCAGCATGCTGCGCGCCACGCGCCGCGAGGTCAGCGATTTCCTGCGCCAGACCCTCAAGGAGACCGGCCTGCCCATCCAGGCCAGCACAACCCAGCGCGTCGAGTTCACCAACTTCTTCCGCAAGGTCCGCTCCACCGGCGAGAAGCCCACCGCCGAGGACGTCATCAAGGTCTGCAAGATCTTCAAGGACGACGTCACCCTCGACAACCTGTCGCGTCCCCAGCTGGTCTCCATGTGCCGCTACCTGAACCTCAACACCTTTGGCACAGACATGATGCTGCGCTACCAGATCCGCCACCGCATGCGCCAGATCAAGCGCGACGACCGCGCCATCAGCTACGAGGGCGTCGACAGCCTGCTCGTCGGCGAGCTGCAGACCGCCTGTGCCAGCCGCGGCATCAAGTCATATGGCGTCTCGCCTGCCCGTCTCCGTGAGGACCTGCAGACCTGGCTCGACCTGCGTCTCAAGGAGGGCGTCCCGTCGACCCTGCTTGTCCTGAGCAACGCCTACATGTACGGCCAGACCTCTACGCCCTCGACCTCGTCGTCGAGCGACATGAGCGCCGTCGAGACCCAGATCGAGGCCCTGACCGGTGTGCTGTCGTCCATCCCCGAGGAGCTGTTCCACGAGATTGAGCTCGAGGTCCACAACGCCGAGGGCGCTGCCACCAACAAGCAGCGCCTCGAGGTCCTCAAGGAGCAGGAGGACCTGATCGAGGACGAGGCCGAGCAGAACCAGGAGAACCAGGAGACTGGTTTTGCCACGCCGCGCGACGTCGAGGACATTGACGAGAAGGAGGAGCGCCTGGCGGCTGCCGAGGCCCAGAACCTGGACAAGGCACAGACGGCCGAGGCTGTCGATGCCGAGAAGGACCAGATCGATGCTGTTCAGGCGCCGGCGCCGGCAGCAGAGGCCAAGGAGGCCAAGAAGAGCGAGTAGCTCTGATCTCTAGTCCTCTCTAGTCCTTCCCTGCATCGTCCTGCGTGTTCGCGTTACTCTTCTCTTACATTGTTATCTGTATCTCTTTTATTACTACACTGCGGCATCATTATCGGCATGACATCCACCCATTCACATTACACATTACACTTTACACTCTCAACTTTTCAAGACCAACTCCACGCATCTGCGCTGCATTTTCTTTACTGTCTGTCTATACTTGTATTTTTGACACCCACACCTTCTTTACTTTCCTTATGTCTATTTCTTATGTCTTTCATGTCTAAACACCTCTTCTTTGCACTGTTTTATAATATGTTATAACAATCTACTTCTATACTTTTTTCTTTTGCTTTTCTTGCTTTGCGTCTCCGTTTGATTGGTCTATGATATCGGGATACTGGATACTGGGATACGGACAGCATACACCTGGATATGGTTCTTGTACACACGTCAAACGACGTCGGAAATCCAACAAACCGAATGGAAAGAAAAGAAAGACGGGAAAATGCTAGAACTACCAGCTGCCTCCAGCAACACTGAGGACTTATGCAACAATAAAGCTCTAATCAGACACTGTATTATCTCAGTGTGCATCTATGACCTTGGAAATCCTAAATCAATAAATATATCTTATTTGATCTATACAGAGCTTGTGATGTATATGAGAGTTGACTGTGCTCGATCAATTTCGATGCTGACTAATATTTCAATACGCTAGAGTGCCCCGTTTCCAGCCACGCAGTTTAGTCCGTTGTCGCCGCCACTACGTCAGCTTGGTGACGCCGTACCATTGTGCAGCCTGGCATGTGTTTGGGCTACTAGCACAGCTCCAGGTCCTCTTTCGCCTATATCGACGCTTTCCGGCACAGCCGCTTCTTGCCTAATTTTGCAACTTTGATTGCTCAACGTCTCGAATAGTTGAGTTTCCCATTGCACCTTCTTATTCTGTCAGTTACAGCATTCTCAATTCAAGCTTGTTTCCAACGGCAGGTGCGACGTACAGCGACAAGATCGCTGGTACCTTCCCGCTCTTTGTCTGACATAGGCCCGCCTGGCTCGCGCCTTCCATATCCGTGCACACCACCACGACCGCTATCAGTTAGACAACCCCTCTGCACTTGCTACCTGGATACCTGCCCTGCAACAGCTACAGCGATTACTCCGCCACCAGCCAACAGTAGTAGGCAGCTTCGACCGACCTCTGGCTCGCTCCTTCCCTCTGTACTTCGTACTCTGTATTACTCCATCTCCCGATCGCCTTCACGTCACTCTTGCCCTGCACTCTACTTGTCACCACCTCTCCTCTCTCTCCCCTCGATATGGCGGTTATTGACCAGGACAATTTCTCCAACATTTCCTGGAACAGCGACAACCGCAACGACGACGAAAGCGACGCCAACAACTACACCCCCCACCGCCCACAGATCAGCTCCTCCTCGCAAGCCTACACCTCTAGGATGGCCGACGAGGACTACAACGAGCCGCTGTCGCCCGGCGGCGAGTCGCGGCCCAAGAACAAGGCGACGCAAAAGTCCAAACAGAAGCAGAAGCAGAAGCAGACGCAGAAGCACAGGGCCAGCGGCAGCGACGTCGAGATCGAAAGCCATGACGCCACCGTGCTCGGCCCCGAGGTGCTGCAGTGCCGCGTCTCGTCGCCGCTGACCGAGAACGAGGGCGGCAGCAACCCGTTTACCTCGTACCTCGTCACGACTCATGTATGTCCAGACTCTGCTTGAGTATTTTGCAATTACTAACAATGACAAGTCCACCTTCTCGGCGTTCACGAAAAACACCGTCTCAGTCCGTCGCCGCTTTACCGACTTTCTGTACCTCTACAACTCGCTCTCTAAGGACTTCCCCGCCTGCGCCGTCCCGCCCGTGCCCGACAAGCAGCGCATGGTCCGCGTCACCGGCGACCGCTTCGGCCCCGAGTTCACAAAGCGCCGCGCCTACTCGCTCCAGCGCTTCCTCGCCCGCTGCTCACAACACCCCGTCTTGCGCCGCGCGCCGCTCCTGCACAACTTCCTCGAGTCGGGCGAATGGAACGCCACCATGCGCAGCCACTCGGTGCGCGCCGGCTCGGACGGCAACTATGGCGCTAGCGGCGGCTATGGTGCCGGCGGTGGCTACGGCAGCGGTGCCGGCAGCAGCTCCATTGGCGGCGACCAGGGCGGCGGCGTCACAGGAAGCATGTTTGATGCGTTTGCCGACAGTTTCATTAACGTCTTTACCAAGGTGAACCGGCTCGACCGCCGGTTTGTCGAGGTGCGCGAGAAGAGCGACCGTCTGGACGAAGACCTGAACCACGTCGAAAAGGTGGTCGCGCGCGTCGTGCGGCGCGAGGCCGATATCGAGGCCGATCTCAAGGACCTCGCCGAGCAGTTCCAGAAGCTCATTACGCTCGAGCCAGGTGTCGAGGGCGCCGTGCGTGCGTTTGCGGCGTCGATCGAGGACACAGCTGCCGGCCTGCACGAGCTGCGCGACACCACGGACCAGGACTACCTCGGCAGTCTGCGCGACATGGTCGCCTACAGCGGCTCGCTCAAGAACCTACTCAAGGCGCGCGAGCAGAAGCAGCTGGACTATGAACAGCTCACCGAGTACCTTAACAAGAGCACGGCCGACCGCGACCACCTGGCGATGACATCGGGCGGCTACTACCACAGCGGACTGGCTGCCGGCGAGGGTGGCCGTTTAAGGCGGGGCAGTGCCAACAACAGCGCGGGTGATAATGCGGGCGAGTCGTCGTCTGCTGGAGGCGGCGGTGTCGGTGGCCCAGCAGGCGTCAACAACGGTGGCAACGGCGGTGGTGGTGCGGGTGGCGTCACGTCGTATGTCACGGGCGGCGGCGGCGGCGCACTGGCGGGTGCGAGCGGGTTCCTGCGTAGCAAGCTGGAGGACGTCCGGGGCGTGGACCATGAGCAGAGCCGGCGCGAGCGGCAGCGCAAGCTGGAGCTGCGGGTGGAGGAGCTGACGGCCGAAGTGGAGCGGGCCAAGAAGACGAGCGAGCTGTTTGACGAGGAGGTCGTCAAGGAGGTGGCCGATTTCGAGCGGATCAAGCGGGTGGAGTTCAAGAAGCAGCTGGGCGGGCTGGCCGACGCGCACATTGAGTACTACGATGCGGTGTCGACGGTGTGGGAGAACTACGTCAAGGAGATGGAAAAGGACGGCGTGCTGGCGGCATGAGGATGAAAGTATTTTGCTGTTTTGTGTTTTGGTATCTTGCTTTACTTTGCCCAATCCCCCATTTTGTATTTCTCAAGAATATCATTGCTATGGTAGTCATATAATACCGTTACTTCACATGGATCGTCTGAACGTAGAGACAATAATATAAGTGATAAACAAAACTATATGAAAAGGCTGGCGCATAATGCTAACTAAGAAAGACGGCAAAGACAAGATAGACATGAACCAGAAAGAACTCCAGTATGATAGAATAGCCTTTTGAATCTTGGAATATAATATAAACAAGGTGTACAAAACGCCGACTGATAGGTACAAGAAGAGCAAGATAAACAGAATCAAAAACAAAACTGAACAAAAACTATATGCAAACAGGACGTATGTTGTTTATAGGCCGACACGAATGGTATAAGGCAAAGACAAAACGGCAAAAAAGACAACGCAAACTTAGAAAAGACGTGCACTGTCGCCGCGGCGCGCCGCAGAGGGCTGGCTGTCCTCGTCGCTGTCCGAGTCCTCCTCGTCCGAGTCTTCCTCGTCCGAGTCGTCGCCAATGACGTGCAGCTCGTCGTCGTCGGCCACGCCGCGGCGGGTCACGGGTGGTAGTGGCTCAATGACAGCCGGGGTCACCGGTGCTGCCGTCTTTGCTGCAGCTGTAGTTGTAGGTGCTGCAGCAGCACCGGCCAGGTGCTCGTTCGACCGGTCGTGGTACGTCTTGCCGGCGTCGGCACCGTCGTAGCTGTCCTCGTCCTCGTCGTCGTCCAGGCCCAGACTGAAGCGGCGCACGCCCTCGTGGCCGTGGCCGGTGCGCTCCGTGTGCTCGTCGTCCTCGTCGTCCTCATCGTCCTCATCGTCGGATCCCTCGGCAAACGCGTCGTACAGCTCGCGGCCGCGCGTGGCCTTGCGGCGGCCCTTGCGAGCACTGGCCAGACCCTTCTCGCCCTGGCCGCCGCGGCCGTTGAGCGCCTCGCCCTCCTCCTCGTCGAGGAGCTCGAATTCGTAGTTATCGCGAGGATCGTTGCGGAGACGCTTGCGGCGGGCCATGTACAGGTAGACGCCGAGGCCGAGGCAGAAGGCGACAATGGAGCCGAGCGCGCCGTAGACCCAGATCTGCTTCTTGGTCGACATGTTGGCGAGGAAGGCCGGGAGCCACGACGTGTTGGTGCTGCTGGCACTGGGCGACGTTTCGTGCTCGGTCTCGGAGCCAGAGCCGGCCGTAGGCGCGGCAGAGGTGGCGGAGGTGGAGGTGGTCAGGGTCGTGCCGGCGGTGGGCTTGACGGGCCGGTCGGGGTGGTCGGCAGGGTTCGAGGTGACGACGGCAGGCGCTGTCGAGACGGTGGAGGACGAGAGTGTCGTCGTTGCGGCTGGCAGAGTCGTAGTGACAGTAATGTCGTGATCATCGTCGTCGGTGTCCTTGGGCATGGGCAGCAGCGTAGCCTTCTTGGCATCGATACACTCGCCCCAGAACTTGACGTGGAAATCGGTGAGGTTGCCCTCGTGCTCGTTGACAATGGTGTCCTTGACAACAAGGCGCCACTTGCCGACACCAAACTCGCCCCAGTGCACAACACTCATGAACGTCCAGTCCTCGTAGCCGGCACGGATGTTGTCCATCTTGCGAGTGGCCGACAGATGGCTCACAACACCCTCGGGGCTGAATAGATCGACGCTGATGTCGCCACGACGCGTGTGCTCAACGTTCATGGTGACAGTGACGTGCTCGATGCGCTCAAAGTTGGCCTCGTCGAGCATGTCTTCGGTGACCTCGAGCTCGACGGCAAGACCGACATCGCCCTGGGGGATGGCCTGGTGGACGTGGATCCACGGGCTGTAGAACCAGGCCTGCGGCTTGACATTGACCCAGGTCTTGGCCGCCTCGACAAGCCCATACGAGTCGACCTTGCCGTAGGCATAGGTGTGGCTGTACTGCTTGCCGATAAAGGTCTTTTGCCACTCGCCCTCAACATCAGTGTTGATGGGCACGGCCGTGTTCATGACGAGATACTGCATGTCGCGCCAGGTCAGGTCGGGGCGCACCTGCAGGGCCAGGGCAAAGATGCCGGCGGCCAGGGGCGCTGCAGCAGAGGTGCCACCGTGGCCGGAGTAGCAGGCATTGGTGCCGACGTCGGTGGTGTGAATGGCCTCGCCGCCGCCACTGGAGTAGGTGACAACAAGACTGGCCGAGCACTTTTCAGAATAGTAGGGGTGTTGGCCCTGATAATCAATAGCGCCGACGGTGATGCTGTAGATGCTGTTGGTGTAGCCGTCAAAGTTGCAGTTGTCCTCCGAGGCAGCACCATTGCCGCTCGCAAAGACGTAGATGGAGCCGAGGCCCTGGCGGCCCTTTTGCACAGCATTGAGCATGGCACGGCGGATGATGATGCCGGGGGCATCCATGCTGCGACCGTCGTCGGGCGGGCCCCAAGAGCACGAGTAAATCTGGTTGTTTTCAAAGTCGTAGTTGAGTGCGACAGCCTCGTCGGCATCCGATATGGCCTTGGAGAGAATGCGCAGTCCAGCAATCTTGGAGTCGTAGGCGACACCGACGCCGCAGACGTCGTTTCTGACGGCAGAGATCTCGCCGGCGCAGCGCGTGCCGTGCTTGTCGTCACTAAGACGAGGACGGGGTTCGGGGGTGCGGTCGTTGAAGTCGTAGGAGCCCTTGGCGTAGTAGTTGGCTTTGAGATCGTCGCTGTACATATCGAGGCCGTCGTCGACAATGGCCACGGTGGTGTTCTGGCCGGTGATGCCCTGCAGCCAGATGTCGGTGACGTTGACATCGTGGCCGGCGTACATGGTGTTGAACAGATGCCACTGGTCCTTGAAGATGGGGTCGGTGATACTGAGGGCGTCGGCCACGGACTTTTGTTTTGTCTGCAGCGCCGGCTGGATCTCGGCCTTGGGCACAATGGCGTCGGCCAGCGCCGATTCCGGCTTCGGCGGGATGACGCGCTTCTCCCAGGGGTTGCGCAGGGCCTGCTTCTGCGCAAAGAGAACACCGTCCAGGGTGCCGCGCTCAGCAACAGCGCCCAGAGACCGCTTTCGCCGCTTGTGTGCGGCCAGCTCGCGCTTGACAACGTCGCCGTCCTGCTTGGCGCTGGAGAAGACGTGGTGGCCCTGCAGCTCGCCGAGCTGGCCGTCGTGCACGAGACCGAGGCGCAAGGCTACCTGGTCGGGGGAGGTGTCGGCATCGAGGTGGAGGACGTAGTAGTCGTTTGTGTCGTGGTCGCGGCGTGTGGACTTGTGTGTAGTAGAGTCTGTGGTGGCCGAGACTGCGGATGCCAGGCCCACGAGGCCGGCAAGGAGGGTGGACGACTTCATGTCGAGATCGAGGAGGATGGAGGTCGAGATGCACAGGCACGAGCTCAGCGGTGCCGGTGTGTAGTAAGACTGAGAGTATAAAGCGCGCAGGAGAAGAAAGAGAATACACAAGTATAAACAAGAAAAAAGATAAGAGTCCAAGGGACAAAACTGAAGACAAGGAGAGCCGCCTAGAGACGGATAGGTAGAGACGATGGAGAGCGCAGCCTCATCGGGACAGTCAGGCTGATTCCAGCAGATGGACGGATTGGGATAAGAAGACGGCGCAAGGAGGACAGGTAGATGGCAGAGTTGGAGATGGAGCAATATTGTCGAAGCTGGAGTCGTGGCCTGTTGGCCAACACGGGTTCTTTGTTCTGGCCAGAAACGAGATGTGACGATGGATTGGTTACTAAGTAGTGAGTGAGGTGAAGGGGGGTCCCTAGCAGATCAAAAGAACCAAAGAAGGCAGGAGCAACTGAAGAGGACAGTTCTTATTGAGGAAGGGGCTTGGGGGCAGTGGAATAGCGCCGTAGCGTGGCATAGGGCGTTGTAGCGTTGCAGCAAAGGGCGCTAGCGACCAGGCTGGCAGCTAAAACCACGACGTAATCCTCGAGTGGTGGACTGCGATCGCCGGAGGCAAAAGGGAAAAAGAAAATTCCCAGAAAATTACAGCAGGGCCGGCGGCCTGATTAGATCAAAATGGATGCAAAATGGATGCAAAATGAAGCAAAACTATGGAGATTAAGATTAGGAGGGCCAATTCGCGAAATCGCCTGGTGAGAGTTTGCCAGCTGCTTCAACCCCGTCCTTGGCCGCTCTGTAAGATACTCTGCACTCGAGATGCCCCGTGCTTCAGATGAGGATCTAGATGCAACGGCTGGGGAATGCTTACTGCTCACTGCTCTGCTCACTGCTCTCACTCTACTGCGTCGTCGTCTCATAAGCTTACGTTACTGCTGCATGCGGGCTGGAGAGCTCCTGCTGTTTTGGGTTGGCCTGGCTCGGCACTCAATAGACCCAGATTTGGAAGGAAGGGGGCGGCGAGTACCCCGTAGCGACCCTCTGCAGCGTATCAGATCTAGGGGGCGTCGCAAGTACAAGGTAAAACGCACGTGCGTGCTTAGTCATTTTGGGTGGTGGCATTTTTCGCATTTCCTCGCATATCTTTGGCTTTGTTTCTTGTCGCGAAAAAAAAGTTTGGTTTCAAATCATAAAGTCTATTTATGTTGATTTTATTCTGATTTCACGTAACACATACGGCGTGGCCTCTGCAGCGATAAGCGTGCATACGGGCACTTCACAATGGCCGCGTCTGTACCATCACGCACAGTAGATAGTCGATGCGCATTCTGTGTAACTGCTCGCCACTTGCTTCTTGTATTCTTCCAATGTCTTCTTATTCTTAATTTAGACACTTGGCTGGGAAACGGCATTCACACAGGCTTGGCTGCTTGGCAGTGTTGCAGGTCTTATGTTTTGTTTCTGCTGGAGGCCCGGAAAACAAAGATGGCAGGCAAACAAGAAACAATGGCAAACACTAAGACTACCAAGCATTGCCAATAGCAGAGCTCCTGAATACTCTGTAATACTTCTTACTGTCAGCTGCGTGGACTAGCTATGGCAGAGTTGAAACTGGAATGCTGTGTCCCTGAATCCCCTGACTAGATTGCCATAATCCACACGCTGTCTTAGCACGTCACGGCTGCCGCATGCCATGTGCTTCGCCGAGTACGGGATCTGTGCTTTTGCGCATTGGGGCACGCCACAGTCCGTCGCGGTGTCGTCTCTACCGTATTCTTTGCTGCCGGTGCCCGTGTGGCTCACCCGATCCCGGAAAAGACGGTGAAGCTCCGGAAGGCATTTTCTACAGAGTAGCGGCAGACATGTATCCATCCAGAAGCCCAAATATTCACAATTCAGGGGATGCAAGGAACACCTGCAGCAATAAATGGGTCATGAAGCCGAGTCGGTGTCGAAGATGGAGGACAACTCACAGCTGCGGGTCGAAAACTGGTCGCTTTGCTGGCGAATTGGCGGTCTGCCAGCGCTAACAGGAACTAGGGCTGCACACAGGAGTCAACTGTCGCAAGATCGGGAGAAGTTGAGGTTTTTTTTTTGAAGAAATAAAGAAATTGTATTGTCGAGATGCCTTCTGTCTGCTCTTACAGGTGGTAATCTCATGATCTGAAGCTCAGAAATATCGGCGATAATTACATAAGACATAGACACATGGGAGGCATGGTGCTCCAAATGGCAGGAGCTAACGTCAAAATGCTTAAACGGCTGGTCCCGGTCGTCTTTGTTCAGGACTTACACCTAAGGCGAGCGAATGAGGAAGGGGCGACCCTCGACTTACACGACAGCATCGGAGCACAAGATAAGATGCACTTTCCAGAACGTGCCCGAAATAAAACTCGCAGTAAAATAGTACAATTTAATCAATATAGCTTGTCTCGGGAAGGTACGTCCGTGTAGCGCTACGGACTGGGTCGCAATTACCCAACTTGGATCCGTCTTGCTTCGTTTGTGACGGCTCGAGGAAAGAGAGATCGCCCTCTTTCCAATAATTGATGTGATCTCAGAATTGTTGAGCCAAGATGGAAAGAGCCTCGACACTCGATACCGATACAGAAAGAGCTATCCAGCCTCATGCAATCAAATTTACGAGATCACAACGGCCAACTCCTCATTTTACGAGAATTCAGTTGCCAGCCTCCCCACGACTCCACCGCGAATAGCTCCCGTCACAGCGACCAGGGTCATGTCAAGCTGGGAAGGCGCTACCGGGCAGCCCTGAGCAACCAATTGCTGTTTTTACTCTTTGCTCTTTTGACGCTTCTTGCTCTTTTCAGTGTTTGTGCTGTGCTCGTTCGCAGGAAGGAGCAAACCACCCCCCGGCACATCTTCAACCTCCCGTTTTTCCGAGGAACCCAGCTTCCAGCTCTTCATTTTCTGTTCTGCTTTCTACCACTGACCAGTAGGCTGTCGGCCATTGTTTAAGTCGCCGCCTTTCCTCGTCGTATTCCATTGACAGCGCCGTCGAGTCTGTCTCTTTCGAACCCATCCTTGATTCGATCATCGACGACTGGCTATTTGCGCATCCACGGCGCACCGCAGATCCTCAACCTCCTCGATCTCGACAACACCCCCAAAAGTCGGCTTCATTCCTACAGGCCGCCCTATGCTTCATAGCCATAGCTTCTCTTCTATTGCAGTAACAGACATCAATCTCGAATCAAGCGCCGACGAGTACATCAACTGTCTTAGGCTCGCTCAGGCTGCCCAACTCGTACCACTCGTGCCGGCTGCTGTCGTGTTCAACCCCATCTTGGACTTTCCTCGGTCTTTGGTTTCTTCTTCCTGCTCTCCACCTCTGCGGTCTGATCTTCTGGTCTCGATCATCTAGTCTTCTGATCATCTGGTCTGAGCTCCTGCAATTACTCCTCGCCTCGTTTGTCTCAGTCTCTAGTCGCAATGTCCGCCAGCGCGCCTTATTGGGGCGACCTGCCCGACCCCCGACAAGCACAAGCACAGGCACAAACACAAGCCCAATCCAACAAACCAACCGCCTCGACTGCGACTGCGAGCGCTACTGCCACTGCTGCAGCTACTGCTGGCGCTGGACCCAACCTGTCGACAACGTCAGCCTTGCTTCAGCCCAAGCCGAATCGCGCATCCACCCAGACTACAAATACAGAGGCCCCGACCGAGCCGGCCTTCACCCCCTACGCTTCGCCTACCAGCGCTCAATTCCCTGGTTTGGCTCCTCGACCTCCGTCGCTCGCCTACAACACCGAATTGGCCAGCGCTGCCCGTGCCCAACAGCAACACATCTACCAAGGCAACGACACCGACTACACTGGCTTTCCCCCAGACAGCCAGGACCAGTACGGCCACTACGCCCAGCACAACGACGACACCGACCCTCTCCCAGCGGCCCCAGAAGTGCCTCGTGGCCCACCTTCGAGCTACCGTCCTCCCAACATCAATACTGCAACATACGGCTACCCACCTTCGTCTTCGCTGAGCTCACCCCGGAGCGCACGGCGACCAGACTTTCAGGCACCTGAAGATTCGATGGACATGGACGCCCCCGACCAGTACTACATGGCAGGTGCGGGTCCTGTGCCTCATGGCGCGCGCGCGCCAGATGGGAGCTCCCGCATTCCAACCGACCCCAACTCTGGCCCTAGAGGACGCCGCCAGTCTGTTAGCGGCGGCGCAAGACCGCAGCTAGTCACGGCGCAACAGGCGATTGACATGACCTCTCAAGGCGGGCCCCAACGCCGCGTTTCTCTCTCAACCGGCGGCAACCACGCCGACCAGACAAAAAAGTTTGACAGTGTCCGCTCGCCGCTGCAGAAGCTGGAGCTGACGCTGGACAGCATCACCAAGGAGGAGAAGCGTGCTCGCGTTCAAGCAGCTGAACAAGCAGCTCGCGAGAGACAGCAGCGTCGGGCAGAACGGGCACAGCAGCAGCAGTCGCAACCACAGCCGCAGCAATCCCAGCCTCGGCAAGTTGCAGAGCCGACACGGGCACAACCTACATACCAGCCACCACAACTTCAACAACCACAGCCACAGCGGCACCTTCCACAGCTTCAAGAGCCGCACCACTACCCCCAACAAGTGCGATTCTACGACCAAGCACCCCCTTCCGCCGATTTCGAGCCGCGGCCACTACTCCAGCCCGACGTTAGCCCCGTTGAGGAGCCCTACGAGTACCCTCCGACCGACCGCGCCCCGCTATCCGGATTTTCTGACGAGCCACCCCCGCCTCCTCCAGAGTCGGAAAAGCCCCAGCACCGCCAACCTCAGCCGCAATCTCAACCTCAACCTCAATACCAACACCAGGATGTCCCACCAGCAGAGTCGGGAATCCCTCAGCGCAATCTGAGCTTCCGTGAGCGAGCTGCGCGCAACGATGTGAGACTGCCACACGCCGATGACTTGCCGCCGGCAGCGTACGACCAACCCACCGCTGGTCCCAACATTATCCCCCAGCGACAGAGTAGTGTCCGCTCGGCGAAACTGCACAAGGACCCTCCCAATGAGCCATGGTACAACAAGCGGGCTGAAGCCGAAAGACACTACCAGCCTCCAACCGGGGCATCTCAGCACGGCTATGCCCCGGCCGATGCGGTCCCTAGAACGTTGCCCGCTGAAGCCGCCGCAGCAAGTGCGCAACTGCACGAGTCAGCCCCCCAGCCGCAGCCGAAGCCGCAGCCAAAGCCTATAATCCAACCCGCACAGTCCCCCATCAGACTGCTGCCCCAAGGGGCACTCCCCGTCCACCAACCCGCCAAGCTGGTCAAGTCTCCTAGTCAGAGACGGCCACAGCCGGGCGTGTATGCAAACCCCGATCCCAACCGGGCCATTGCTCAGAATGCGACTGCTCGGGGCTTGGATGGCCCATTTGACAGCAATGGAGGCAGCTTGGCCGATGTTGCCGTGGCCGCTGGTGCCGCCGGTGCCATTGGTGCAGCAGCCGCAGCAGCATCTGGCTCGGTTGACGGAGCGCCGCCGAAACGGACAGCGAGATTTGAGGACGATGTCTATGACAACAGCACCGACCACATTTCCCGCCAGGACCGTCACTTCAACGACCCTCATCACCATCACATCTCCAAAATGGTGTATCGTTCACGCAACAATTTTCTCCCCGGCCAGGGCAAGTTCACGCGTCCCGAGTATCTCGATGAGTGGAAGCAGGGAATTGTCGGTACTCTGTCAGGGCCACTCCTTGACTTGAAGGACCAGCCCAGCATCCCATCCGACAGCGACAAGGCCTGGTGGGAGAAGGAGGGCAGAAGACGTGGTAGCATATCCGGAGCGCGGCCGAGAAAGGCCGAGGCCTTTGATGGTGAATACGACGAGGCCAATGGCCCCTCACGTTTCAAGCCTCCATTGCACCTGGTCTGCGGACCCCTGTTGCGGTACTGCGGCATTCGCAAGGAGACGTCAGTAGCCCGCAACGGTCGCAACGGCACAAGCAATGCGCGCTCTGAGAAGGAGTTCTGGCGCGGCAGTGTCATGATTGTTACTAGAGACACGGATTCGTCCTACGACATTGCGCCCATGCTGCGTCTCTTTGCGCAGCCACTCGAGCTTCTACCTCCGCCACCCACAGAGGTCGAGGGCACACTTCCACCCGAGTACGTGGACCCGCTTGTCGGCCACCCGAAGCTGGGACGCAATGGCGAGACACTCTACGTGCGCCCCGTCGAGCATCTGCAGGAGGCCAAGGACTTGTCTCGCGACGAGACTGACACCGGACTGTATGAGAAGACCAGAACGACTGCGGATAACACCAAGGGTGCGTCAACCGACTCGCCAGGCTCGTTTGCGTCGCGGCTGAAGAAGGCGCAGACGGATGGCGAGAAGGTTGGCAAGTTCAAGGATGTACGTGGCTTCCGGCTGCATGTCGAGCGTGGCGTGACGTTTTGGCGGTTCAACATTGAAGTCGAGCTGCGCGACCACCAGCAGCGCATCGCGTACCGTATCAACCGCGGCCCGTCTACTGGGTTCTGGGTGCCTGCCAAGGACCAGCCGATGCACATTATGTTCTACTCGTGCAACGGGTTCAGCCAGAGCGTGGACTCTGACGAGTTCAGCGGCCCCGACCCGATGTGGCGCGATGTGCTGAACAACCACCAGACGCAGCCGTTCCATGTGATGATTGGCGGCGGCGACCAGCTGTACAACGACGCGGTGATGAACCAGACGCAAATTTTCCGCGAGTGGCTCAGCATCCGCAACCCGATCACCAAGGGCAATGCGCCGTTTACGCCGGAGATGCAAGCCGAGCTGGAGTCCTTTTACCTGAACCGGTACGCGATGTGGTTCTCGCAGGGCCTCTTCTCGCTGGCCAACTCGCAGATTCCAATGGTGAACATGTACGATGACCACGACATTATTGACGGATTTGGGTCGTACCCGCACCACTTTATGAACTCGCCGGTATTTGCGGGCCTGGGCAACATTGCATTCAAGTACTACATGCTGTTCCAGCACCAGAGCGTGGTTGGCGAGACGGAAGAGTCTGAGCCGAGCTGGATCCTGGGCCAGTCTCCGGGCCCCTACATTGAAGAGGTCAGCCGCAGCGTGTTTATGCACCTCGGTGCCAAGGTGGCGCTGCTTGCAGTGGATTGCCGGACTGAGCGTACGCGTGATGATGTTTTGCAAGACGAGACGTGGAAGCGGATCATCGACCGATGCTATGCGGAGCTCGAAAAGGGCAAGACGGAGCATCTGCTTGTGCAGCTGGGCATTCCTGTTGCATACCCGCGGCTTGTATGGCTGGAGAACATTCTGACGTCGCGGCTGATGGAGCCGGTGAAGCTGCTGGGCAAGACTGGTCTTTTGGGCAACTTTTTGAACCACTTTGACGGCGGTGTTGAGATTCTGGACGACCTGGACGACCACTGGACCGCCAAGAGCCACAAGGACGAGCGCAAGGTTGTTATTGAGGACCTGCAGGACCTTGCGGCGGACAAGTCTGTGCGCATTACACTTTTGAGTGGCGATGTGCACCTTGCGGCGATTGGGCGATTCTACTCGAACCCGAAGCAGAAGCTGGTCAAGCACAAGGATTTCCGGTACATGCCGAATGTGGTGTCGTCTGCGATTGCCAACACGCCGCCGCCGGACCTGCTGGCGGACGTTTTGAACAAGCGAAACAAGATCCATCACTTTGACAAGGAGACGGACGAGGACATGATTCCGATCTTTGGACACGGCGTGGACGGCAAGCCGCGCAACAACAAGACGCTGCTGCCGCACCGCAACTGGTGCTCGATCCAGCCGTACGTGCCGGGGTCGACGCCGCCGGGCACTCCCGGGCAGGGCAACATGTCGGAGGCCAACGTGACGGCAAACGGCACGCCCAACGGCAGCCGCAAGAACTTTTTCTCGCGGACGTACTCGTTCCAGAACAACACGTACACGGGCAGCGACCCGTCGCGGCCGCCTCTGTCGGGCGGTGGCGGGCTGCTGCGGCGACTGAGCAACCGCGGGCGGCGGTCGGTGGACTCTGTGCAGCGGCCTGTCGAGGGCGCGGAGGGCGTCAAGCCGAAGCGGTCGTTTTCGCTGACGCGCGGGCCATCGAACCTGTTCCGGCGTCTGAGCGGCCGGCGGCAAAAGTCTGTTGACGACGGCGGCATTAATGGCAGCTGGGGACCGGAGAGCGAAGAAGTGCTGCCGCAGCAGCAGATGCAGCCCGTGCCAAAGCAGCACCAACCGCCGCCCCAGGCGTGGCAGAATGCTCGGCAGCAGGCGAGTGCACCGGCGGTTCCGCCAAAGGTACCGATGAACTACACTGCAAGCTACAACGAGCAGGTGTCGCGGGGTGTGAACCGGGGCAACGTTCCGCGCGAGGTGCGGTACCCCGAAGACGACGCGAGCACGGTCAGCAGCATGGAGGAGATGCCCGGGGCTGGGCGGTACATGCCGCAGCAGGCACGGATTAGAGGCGGTGCCGGGTCGGCGACGGCGCTGGGTGCGGGTGTGGGCGACGACTACGCGCAAAACGAGTTTGAGAACGGCGACGAGAGCTACTTTTCGGTGCGGCGGCGGCCGATGGCGCCGGGGCGCAGCCAGACGGCGCCGGACGTGGGACGAGGTGCATCGGGGACGACTCTGGAGGCAGCGGAGGGTGCGCCGATGCGGCCGTTCTACCGGACGCCGACGGGCCTCAAGGGCAAGCAGATCAAGAAGGGCGAACTCGAGGTCAACCTGGAGGGCGGTCTGGACATCCGGCTCAACGTGGAGGTCAACCCCAAGGACCCGTCGGGGATTACGGTGCCGTACCGGCTGGTTGTGCCGCGGCTGTGGTACACGTACCAGCCGGAGGATCTGGCGGAGGGCAGCAAGGCGCCAACGGGCCTGAAGCGGCTGCTGAGCCTTGGGCGGAAGCCACGGGCGGAGTCTCTTCAGCAGGAGCAGCATGTGCAGCCGGTGCTCGCCGGGCCGTCGGACTCTGAGCGGTCGACGCCCCTGGGCGAGCGGGAGATGCACTGATTTTAGTTTTTAATTTCTAGTAATTATTTGTTGTTTGTTATAGAGTGTTGTCTTTTTTTTATATCTTATTTTATAATGTTGTCAGCATAGCCAGTTAATTTTGTTTTATTTACACTGCATCAGATTTGTATAAAGTGCGGATGCAGACATGTGATGGTTTAATGAGAATTGTTGATTTTGCATCAATGATTTCATTTCTATTCAATAGATACAAAACTCGACGACAGTGAGAATCAAGACTGTTCGGGCGATAGTGGTACGACCACACCCTCCCGGGTGTCACGGCATTGTAGTGTCAGATCATGTTCTCCAACGCCTCTGGTCTCTGGAGGCTGGTAATAAGTGGTATTGTCGGACATGCCCCGGATACTCCCAGTTGGCCCGATCGCCCCGATCTTACGACAGCAAAGGACCACGGATGAACTTATACTGTAGAGAGGTAAACAGCCAAGAGTAGAGAGCAGAAGCCAACGGCGCTTGGCAGCAGGTGACCTCTACTTGCTCTTTCGCTCTCGGTATTGAAAGGTATTGAATTGGCAGCCAAGAGCTGGGCATCTTTTTAGTAGAGACTGACAGGCCGGATCACGGATAGCAACAGAATAGTTGAGTGGTTTTCTTGGGCAGGTTAACTGTGTTGGGCAAGGTGAGCTCGGCCGCCGCAGTAGTGTCGGTCTTGTGCCGTCGGTTTTTACAGTTTTTACAGTCCCCAGCACAGCCACGCTTCATTCACCATGATTACATTCAATATTCAGTCTTTGGTCTTTTTCTTTTGATTTACGACACATGTATCCTTTGGAGATGTATCATGCCACCGACTATAGAGAGAGAGAGGAAGAGAGAAGAGAAATGCGACGCTGCGGTTGAGACTCGGATCTATGACGGCTTTTGTAGTGCAGACTGTCTTCGTAAAGACTCTACAGCACCCCACAGATACACTCAAGATAGAGTAGAGACGGGGTAGATCGGCAGAGTAGAGTTAACGCCTGCGGCGATCAAGTATCTTGTCTGGTGTCAACTGACAGACGCACACGACCAAAACGGCATGGAGCAGCATGCATGCAGAGAAATGGATTTACTCTGTAGAGTTGACAAATCGTGATGTACAGCACACGACCGGCAGACGCGGCTGTCTGTTTGTATCGCGAGAATGAGGCCTGATCGAGGCCGAGTCGCGACCGCTTGACACAGGATGTAAACAAGACTGTGGCTCGTTTGTTGTCAACTAATCACAAGGTCCGCGGACGTGATACAAGCATCTGTGGCTGTATAAAATAACAAATGCAACAACTCGATGAATGCCGTGCCACCTTTTAATAAATAGCTCTTGGCATCAGTATCGAATCAACGAGTATGGCTCAATAAAGACGATGCTGTTCCAGTGGTGGCGGCCATCCACAAAGAAGTACTTTTATATAAAGATAGGGGACCATGGCCGAGACATTGCACGACGTGTCTCGAGTAGATGCATGTCTGACCTCGAACAGTAGAGCTTTGACCAGACGACTCTTTCTACTGTCTCTGAATGGCTCTCATGTTGCCCGGCAGAAGCAATCAAGATGAACAAGGTGACAACGGCGAGGTTGTCTGTCTGCATCGAAGAAGCAACTGCAGACCGCTCTGCTGCAAAGATTAGGCCGATCCGGAGACAGTCGTCAGTCAGGCTTTAATCTGGAGAGGACGTAAAATACACAAGTCCATGATCTGCACTAAAGGACAGTCCAAGCGCTGTTGTCATTTTTGCCCATTTGTCCTTTTGCATCTTTCAGCACATCCATCACACCTACATCACAGTCGCATCACAACAGATCGCTGCATTGATCTGCCCGGTTAAATGCTGTCGGAGGATTGTTGATGTGTTGTTTGTGTGCAATACTTTGTACTTTGTACATTGCACTCTATTCTGCTATCTGTGATGGATGTGCGGAATCATCCAGCCACGCATAAGAGGCAGTGCAGTCAACACCATACTGAGTATTATGCATGAGATACACAGATACAAAAATAAGTAGATGCCATTCTTGAAACAGCATCCAAAGACATCCCTAGACACTCTTTACGACGTCTTTACGACGGCCTGTCGCTGGCGTAATTGGTCGCCGGGGTCTTTTTTGAGCTGTCTTTTGTCTTTTGTGTCGTCTTTGTGAGCGGTTCTTTTGTGATGAGGAATCATCAATTTACAACAATTAATGACCAATAACAATAGATGTGTCTTATCCCTTTACCGGCCAAAGCTCATTAGTAGACAAGGTGATCTACGATGTACCGTGTAGACGTTGCAGCTATTCTTTCTTTCCTCTGCACTCTTCTATTCCACTATTCTTTCTACTGGCTCCTACTTGCCTAGCGTCGCATTCACCCTGACAAGCCGCCCTCAAATGCTTGATTCCAAACGGCCCCTGTGCATCAGACAAATAAGTAAGTAGAGGCAAGCAGCGTAAAAGAAGAAAAATAAAAAAGCAAGCTGAGACAGCTCTATCGATTGAGTATGACGGCAACACCGTATTGAAAGTGATTACTGAAAAACAGCCACAATTAAAGCACAGACATCGATCAAGCTTCTCGTTTTATTTCTTTTGATTCTTTTGATTTTCATGTCTATTCATCCTTTTCATCTATCTGGCTGCATCGATTTGCAGAGTCGCCGAGTTTATCTCCGAGTAGGAAGATGCATCGTGATAGCCGCCGTCGTAATCTGAAAGGCACAACACCATCAGAAAGTACTGAGTATCATCCTCCGAAAGTGCTTGCTAATAAAGTTGAATGACGGCAATCAACCAGATCAACCCCTGTCATCTACTGACGTCGCCGTCTTCCAGCGCTTGCTCTGTACTGTTATCAGCGAGTACCCTCCCCCGCCCCTTTGCCCTTTCCTGATCGAGCCTGTTGACGCTCGCTGACGCTGCTGTTACGCTGATACTGATTGCTCTTGCTTATTGCCTCCGCTTCTTGGTCCTTCCTATTCCACTTGCTTGCTCCCTGCTTCCCACTTCCTGAATAAGACTGTACCGCCCCATAATTATCTTCCCCACCCTTCCAGCCTTCGCTTGCGTCTCCATCGTTTCCAGTTCAGTATCCAGTTTCTCTCCAGTCTCCGTCTCCAATACTCTTTACATGGCCTTGCATTATTTACGCTTTCACTGTCTGTGCTGAAGTTTGAAGTGTCCTTGCAAGGAGTCGTCTTGAATGAATGAATTTCAATAGAATTCACTTCGTAGACTGCTCTTTCCTTTATCAGTTCAATTGACTCCGCTCCTTCCGTTTTCCGTCTTCCGTCTCAGCCCACTATCCACTACAGACTACAGCGCTCTTTCCTCTACCACTACCACTACCAGCCAATACAGATAATCCCGTAACCTTGCCGACTAGTCTGCTTTCGGCCTGTCTGTTCGCTCCTTCTGCGCGTGGTCTGGGCTTCCCCTCTTGCCTCGTCTGTCTTGTCCGTCTGTCTGTCTCCCGTCTGTCTCTATCCTGGTTATTCCCTCCTTCTTTCTGTCTTCCCCATCTTGCTTTACTCTTTCTTGCCTTTTGCATCTTCTCGTTTCCCCATCGCCATCCATTTTCCGGCTTCACTTGGCTCGACTCTCTGCCGCACCTCGCACGGATCACACTTATCTACTTCTCTACTTGTCTACTGACTCCGCCAGCCTAGTCTCTATCGTCTAGTCTCCGTTCTCATTCCAGCCCCAGAATGAGCGATAGGTGACTACAGACAACTAGACACTCACTAGACAACTAGACGACAGAAGAGTAAAAAGCAAAGCCACGAGGAAAGACGGAGGCAAACTTTTCTTTGTTGCAAGGCCAAGCCATCGGTGTCGAGTAATCCGTCAGTACAGAGTATCGGTATTACAGTAATTACGACTGCTGTCGACTTCTTTAGCCTTTCTTCGTCTTCGTCTTTCATCACTCTTTATTTCATTCATCTCATTATCGACACGACATCGTTTTCATCCAACAATCATTCGCATTTGCTATTGCATCTACATCGCACGGCCCACAGTGCACAGTCGGCGCCGCTGCACAACACAATCAAACAGACTGATCCAGGACGTGCGAGACCAGAATCGAATCAGATTGATTTGGATCATCAGAGCGACTTGGCTTGTGGCAGTTATTCTTCGCATCGACTCGACTCTCGACTCTCGACTCATCTACCCTCTACCACGTCGCACAATCTAATCTATCTGTCTGAGTCTGTCCACGGCTCCTACTCCTACGCCTCTACTCTACTACGCCTCGTGCCGTGCGCCTCGTCTCACCCTGTCCTCATCACGACGGCCACCAACAACCGAGAACGAGTCAACCGTGTTCTGTATTCAGATCAATCATCGATATCGTCGACTTATCCTTTGTTTATCCTTTATCCTCTACTTTATCCTCACCCTCTACATACACACAGCCTGCCGTCGACACGATGCCTATCATCGACAACCTGCTCGACGGCGCGGCCCTCGTCGCCAGACAGGCTACGTCGCTCGCCACCTCGGCTGCCACCGCGGCCACCTCGCCCGCCACAAGTGCTTCGACAACTGCATCCAGTACAACCATCCCCGACCCAACCACAACCGCAAGCACACCACCCGCCACAACCACCTCGTCCAGCAGCAACAGCCCCAACGGCAGTTCGCCTTTGCTCTTCTTTGTCGCCCTCGGCTTTGGTGTCGTCTTTACCAACCTGTGGATCATTGTCGGCGTCAAGTACTGCTTCCGGTACAATGCCCGCGCCCGCCAGATGCGTCTCGCTGCCGAAGAAGGCGACCAGATCAACATGGAGAACATGCCACACCCGCGCCGTCGCCGCAGAGAAAAGAAGCTCATGTCTATTGATGAGGTCAACGAGAAGTTCCCCATGATGAAGTACAAGACCTGGGTCGCGTCGCGCGCCCTCAACGGCCTGCCCACGCGCGGCGGCGTCGACGCCCCCAGCCGGCCCGCCAGTGTGCGCTCTGCCGCCGGTGCTATCGCCCCGGTTGAGCCCTCTACGCCTAAGCAGCCTGAGACTACTATCACAACCCAGCAGTCCGACACTGCAAACACACCCAAGCAGCCCGAGACTACAACCACAACCGAGAATGCCACCCCAGACGACCCCCAGACCACCAGCCTCTACACCAAGGACACCGCCGACGAGCACGACCACGAGCGCCAGTCCGACGACGACGACGACGAACATATCGACTCTGCCCTGCCGCCAGAGTGTGTCGGCACCTCTGGCGATACCTGCGCCATCTGCATCGACACCCTCGAAGACGACGACGACGTCCGCGGTCTCACCTGTGGCCACGCCTTCCACGCCGTCTGCCTTGATCCCTGGCTGACCAGCCGCCGCGCCTGCTGCCCGCTCTGCAAGGCCGACTACTACACCCCCAAGCCGCGCGCACAGCCCGCCGACGCCAATGCCGCGGCCGCTAACGCCGACGGCCAGCGCCCGGCCATTGGCATCATCAACGTCGACCTCGAGTCCTCATCGCGCCACCGCAACCACCGCAGCCGCCGCAGCCCCTTCCCCGCGCCCTCGTTTTCCGGCATGCGCGGGCCCGCCAGCTACCTGCCCTCCATCCTCACGGGGCCCCGCAGCGCCGCCCGCGGTGCGCCTGCCGAGGACGGTGTTGCCCAGCCCCAGCCGGCGGCGTCGCGCAGCTGGTTCCGCCGGCGGCAGGACCGTGCCCCCGAAGTCAGCGAGGCGCCTGCTTCTGCCCCTGCTCCGGCTGCAGCCCCTGCAACCGCCAATGCCGACGTCACACCGTCGCAGCTGGAAGCCGGTATCCGTAGTTAGGGTGGGTGTCTTTTAGTTGAATATACTTTTTGTCTTGACCTCTTGTTTGTTATTCTTGTCTATGTTGGTACGTTGCTTGCAGCAACGCGGCGTCGGCGTTATAGCGTTTCTTTTTTATTGTCCTTCTTCCATAGTAAATACATGACTACTGCCTACAGAATACTGCCTACAAAAAACTGCCTTTGCTGAACCGCCCGCCAAAATCGGTGCTCCGCGACACCAGGTCGCGCCGCTGCTTGTTGTTGAACTGCGCGCCAATGTCCATGTCCTTGTCGCGGTCAAACGCGCGCTTGCTGGGGTCGTCCTCATCCTTTTCTGCTTTAGTTTTGGAGTCTCTGTCTTTTTCGTGGCGGTCGTGGCGGTCGCGGCTGCGGTGTCTTCTGTCTCTGTCGCGGTCTCTGTGGTCATCACGACTGCTTCTTTCTGAGCGTTCGTGCCGGTCTGAGCGTTCGTGCCGGTCTGAGCGTTCGTGCCGGTCTGACCTCTCCGACCTCTCTGACCTCTCCGTTCTGTCTCTCCTACTTCTGTGCCCATCACGGCGACTGTCATCGTCCCTGTGCCGATCGCTCCTCCGGCTGTCTCTACTGTCTCTATCCCTCTCCCTCCGCTCCCGGTCGTGCTCCCGGCTTCGGTCGCGGTGCCGCCGCTCGCGGTCATCTCTCCGGTCCTTACTATCTTTTGAATCTCTCGAATCTTTATCTCGCGAACTCCGCTTGTCCCGTGAACCGTCTTTCTGCGCCTCTTGGTGCTGCTCGTACAGGCTCTTGCCGCGCGTCGCGTCCGTGTACGCCTTGATCTGCGCATCCCGCGCCGCATTCGCCGCTGCCAGAGCGGTTGCCGTAGACGTCTCAGTTTTCACAGAGCCCTGCCGCGGATCCGCGGCCCGACCCAGCACCGTATCTGCCAGCCGCTTCTGCTTCTGCTCCAGCGTCTCCGTCCACAGACTGCCAATCGACCCGCCACTCCCTCCGCCAGCCTTGGCCTGGCCCGCCGCCGCCGCACGCCCCGTCGCAAACTTGCGCGCCCGGATCTTGGTCGGGTCCGCCGCGAGCGACGCGATGCTGTTGTCGGGCGGCGGCGCGAGCATCCAGTCGTCGCGCAGCGAGGGGGCGGCGGCGGCTGGGTCGAACGGGGTAGAGTCGTCTGTGGTGTCGAGGCTGGCCGCCGTAGATTCGGGTTCTGCGCCCGGAAGGGCAGGGCCAAAGTCGGAGTCGTCCGAGTCCGAGTCTGAGTCGTCGTCTCTCACACTAGGAGGCGGCATAGTCGGGCCCATGGCCGGGCCCATGGTCGGTTTTTGCGGAGCTGGTGCGGCAGCAGGAAGAGCAGGCCCGACGGCGTCGTCGCTGTCATCGTCTAGGTCGATCTCGTCTTCGTTTTTGGTAGAGGGAGGTAGTGTTGGCCCATGAGCTGCTGCTGCTGGCGCTGATGCTGATGGCAAGGCCGGCCCAAACGAGGCTGGCGATGCATGCCGCACGCGACGGGCCGTGTCGTCATTGTCACTGCCGTCGTTGTCGGGTGTGCGCTTCCTCTTGGCGAGGTGCGCGGGCATAGCCGGGCCGATTTGCGACATTGTAGTTTGGTCGTTATAAATCGAATACTTGTAGACGAAGAAGAGTGAGGTTCAATTCAAATCTTATGTAATATTCGTTGACGCGCCTACTGAGTACAGTGCTGTCAATTCGTCACAGCGGTTGACAGCGCTATGATGCGTACAAGGGCCCACATTGGAACCATTGGAACCATTGGAAACAGGCAGGCGCAAGCCAGCCAGAAACAGAAGGAGCAATGCACGGCCAAGGCTGCACCTGCAGGCTGCCAGCGAGAAGCGGACTGGACACTGGACGACGACGACCAGCTCCTCTGTAATACTCCATATCTCACCAAGCTAGAATCAAATAGAGCAACCAAGACCCGTCCTCTACGACGACGATACCACACTCTAGTCTCTTCGTGCGCGCTTTTGATCCGTCGACTTATCTGATCAATCTTTACGACTACAGCGCCTTGGCAGTCTCTCCCTTCTAACTTCTCTACAGTAGCTTCGCCTATCCAGCACCCCCGAGACCCCCCTTTCTACTCAGTACAGACGACACACTCCTCGCGACGCTCGCTTCTCGCTTCTCGTTACTCGTACGAGCCTAGACCACCTCTCCCGACGCTCGACTCTTTACTTTTTCGTCTTCGTCGCCGCCGAAAACCGCTCCTATTTGTTTAGCTCTGCGCTACCCACCCATCAACCGCCGAGTACCTCGACAGCTACCCTTCAGCTTCCACCTCCAAACGCCCGCCGACGCCATGCGCTGCATGCCTGCTTTCCCATGAGCTCTAGTCTGACGGAGAGGGCCGACGATGGGCGGAGGAGTGGGAGCACTGCACGCACAAGCTCTATAAACACAACTACAATGGACGGCGCCGACGACGACATCCTCGAGCTCCCCGAGCCGGGGACACAGGCACTAGACACCGAGGCCGAGGCCGACGACAACGACGACGCACAAACAATACGAGGTGCCGATGATGATAATACCGGCCAGGCTGAGACGGAACTGGCCGACTTCACCAGCGCCGAGGGCACCGAGATGACCGACAACAATGACGACAAGGACGACAAGGATGACTCCCCATCCACGCCCATTGGGCAGACCGAGAATGGCCTGCCCATTCGCAACCGCTACCGCGAGCTCCTCGAAGAGCAGCAGCACAACGACAGCGCCTCGGAAGACGGCTCGGCGCTCGGCCTGCCCCGGCGACCGGGTAGTCCCGGCGGCGACTCCTTTGTCTCTGTTCCCGACTCGGCCGCGTCCAACCGCCACTCCATGATATCGTCCTTTGGCGGCAGCAGCATCTTCCCATCCTCCGGCAGCCTGTCGCGCTTCGGCCTGCGCGGCTCAAGCCCGTCCTTCCGGCCTTTCGACCAGCGCTTCCAGTCGCGCATTGCGTCGCCCAGCGGAAGCACGGGTGGTTTTGCCGGCAGCGGCATGCTCTCGCCCACAGCACGCCCCATGTCGCCGGCCCTGCACGCATTCAACCCCGCGAGTCTGCACCACCGCTCGTCGTCCTCGCTCAGCAACCAGTTCGCATACGGCGGCGATACGTCCTCGATCATGGGCAGCAGCACCGATACGCCGTCGCCACCGTGGGAAGTCGTGCGCTGGACAAAGCTCACCAAGCTGTCGGGGCAGTCCTTCTCCGAGTCGGCCAAGCGCAACTTCGGCTCGCCAACGTGCATGGCGATTTCTGCAAACATCGTACTGGGAACGACCAAGGGCATTCTCCTGGTCTTTGACTACAACCAACATCTCAAAATGATTATCGGTCCCGGAACTAAAGGTATGTTCCTTATCAAACAAGTTAAAGATCCCTACTGACAAAAAAGCTGTCGAGGCCGGCGCTATCACATCCGTGGCCATCTCGGCCGACCATACGACCGTTGCCGGTGGCCACGCAGACGGTTCCATCTTCACCTGGGATCTGGCAAGGGTCTCGCGGCCCTTCCTCTATATCCCGCCCATGGACGACACACAGGCCAAGAACCCCAGCCGTACTGTCGACGGCCATATGCCCGGCTTTGCAGTCACCAATCTCGGCTTCCTCGGCACGCGACGCACGGCACTTGTATCAGCCGACGACCACGGCATGGCCTTTGCGCACCTCGCGACGCGCGGAACCGGCGCCCTGGGCCGCTCTGTAAAGACAAACCGTATCCTCGGCCGCTATCCCGGCACCAAGCCCCCTGCATCAGGCAAGGTTATCAAACCCAGCACGGTCCTGGCGTTTGCGCCTCTGCCACTGGGAAATGTCGACCGCGCCACCGACACCATGGGCCTCACAGCAATGCTGACCCCGTACCTGCTCGTGATTGTTTCCACGACCCCCGTGGCCAACACGCAGCACAAGACACCACGGCCAAAAGAAGTAGCGCCGCACAGTGCCATGAGTGGCTGTCTCGCGTGGTTCCCAGCCGTCAAGCTCAAGGTCCCTGATCCGCGCACGGGCGACAACATCTCGCGGGCCAAGCTGGTGTACTGCTGGTCCAACGTCTTGACTGTCCTGGACGTCGAAGAAGTGCCGTCCGAGGTCAGCGATAAGCCGCCCACCCTGCACTGCAAGGCTAGAAGCCGCTGGAAGTGCGAGGAGGCCATTGTCGCCGTGCAGTGGCTCACCCGCTCGGTACTTGCTGTCTTGACCATCTCGCAGCGCCTGATTGTGCTCGAAGACCACAGCATGCGCGTGACCGAGGCGTTTGATCTGATCAACCGCTACATTTACCACGCTGACCTGTTCTCGCGGCAGCTGCAGAACGTCGTCGAGACACTGGACGAGGAGGACACCTCTTTGCACGGTGTCGTTGCTGATGCCTTTTACATGAGTTTCAAGGCGTACAAGGGTCGCCTGTTCCTGCTCGGCTTCAACGATATGGCCATCGGAGCCCTGTCGAATTGGGCAGACCGCCTGATCGCCCTGATGGAGCACGGCGACTATGTCGGTGCTATCCAGCTGGCCACCAGTTTCTACACCGGCGACGCCGACAAGCTGACCATTGGCCTTCCCGAGGACACAAACACAAGACACACCATGGTCCAGGAGCGACTGATGGAGATCATGGCCGCTTCGCTCAAGTATGCGTTTAGCCAGCGCCAGAAGAACCGCACCGCTGCAAATGACGACCACCTACTCGAGCTTGCTCAGACGTGTTTCATAGCATGTGACAGCGTCCATGACACCGACTTTCTATTCGACGAGATGTACGAGTGGTTCGAGGAGACGGGCACCGAAGGCATCTTCCTCGAAACGCTCGAGCCCTACATCTTGGACCAGACCGTCACTGCCATTCCACCCACCGTGGTCAAGGCAATGGTGCGCCACTACGTTAGCCGCGGTATGGAGAGCAGACTGGAAGAGATCATCTGCCACATGAACACGGCCACGCTGGATCTCGACCAGATCACATCTCTGTGCAAGCAGCACGGCCTCTACGATGCGCTGGTGTATGTGTGGAACCAAGCCATGTCCGACTTTATCACTCCTCTGATCGACCTGCTCTCGCTCTTGGTGCCTCACATGCCCAATGGAGAGTACGAGCCGCCCGAGAATGCCGGCGGCGAGCAGGATATGCACGACACAAACGCACTCAAGATCTTCCCCTACCTGTCGTATGTGCTGACCGGTCGTATTTACCCGACGGGCGACGCCATGGACGAGGCAACACAGCAGGCTGCCAAATCGGAAATCTACTGGTTTTTGTTCTCGGGCCTGAGTGTTGTCTGGCCGCGCGGCAGCAGTGCCAGCAAGCGGTTCCTGACACGCCCCAATCAGTCGCAGGAGCCGTCGTTCCCGTACTTGCGCATGATTCTCAAGTTCCACGCGCCGAGTTTCCTGAGCGCCCTGAACGAGGCCTTTGAAGATTCGTTCCTCAACGACTCACCCGAGAAACAGCTCGTCAGCAACGGCGGCGCCTCTATGCGTGATCTTCCCGAAGAGCAGATTTTTGGTCTGACTGTGGACCGGCAGTACATTGTGTCTATCCTGACCGAGATCATGATGAACCCGTCGGCCGACGGCCGATCCCCGGATATGAGCAGCGGCAGCAGCAACAACAGCAACGGCTTTGCCCCGGAGGACACCATCTACCTGGACATGTTTATTGCCCGCAACTTGCCCAAGTACCCGCAGTACTTGCTGATGCCCGAGTCCACGCTCACCAAGGTCCTCACTGGTCTTTGCCACTATCCGGGCGAGGACCTCGAGGAGGATGCACAGCTCAGTGCCGAGTACCTCTTGTCTGTCTACCACCCGGCGAACATGTCGGACCTGATCCCGCTGTTCAAGGAGGCCGGCTTCTACCGCATCCTCAAGCGTACGTACCGTACCGATGCGCAGTTTGGAAAGCTTGTGCAGACATACTTTGAGGACCCCAACGACCGCCACGGTGTGTACGAGTGCATCGCTGAGTGCCTGCGCTCGCAAAAGTCGCAAAAGACTGCCGCAGTGACCGAGAGCAGCAGCAACGCTCTGCGGCGGCAAATCCAGGAGGTGCACAGCGTCATCAAGGAGCATGCGTTTGAGCTGGTCGACCTCGACCCTGCCGAGGCAGCACGCACGCTCGACCAGTACGCACCCGAGCTGCACCAGCATGCGCTCGAGGTGACGCAGACCCGGCATGACCTGCAGTACATTTATCTCAAGACAATCCTGGAGGACTCTGACCAGCAGACCGGTCAGACCAGTGCAGAGGAGCGGCGCGACTTGACCGAACTATACATCCGGCTCATGTGCGAGTTTGACCCGGCGCATGTGTCCGAGTATGTCGGCGTGATCCCGTCGTCGAACCTGCGACTTGATGAGCTGCTGCCCACCATGGAGGACACTGGCGTTATTGATGCCGCGGTCGTTCTCATGGCGCAGGACGGGCAGTTGCAGAAAGCAATGGACCGTCTTGTCGCGCACCTACACACTCTCGAGTCGGGCGTCCGGGGTCTCTTGACTGAGGCTGACAAGAGTTCGTCTGATAAGATTATTGATGAAGACCGCGGCAGTGTTTCTGGCGAGTCGGACATCAAGTCCAACGTCACCATTGTGCAGCGCAACGGAGCGGAGGATCTCTTGCGGGCGATGCAAAAGTACACGCATGTAGGCATCTGGCTCTGCCAGCAGTCCGACCGGACAAGCAAACAAAGGCCGAATCGCAACGCAAAGCAGCAGCAGCTTAAGAAGGCGTCTGATGGTCTTGGGGATAAGGACGAAGAAGACGACCTGTCGGCCGACGAGAAGCTGTGGCTTGGCCTCGTCGACACGACGGTCAAGATTACGCGCAACCTGTCGTCCCTGATCCACAGCGAAGACAACAGCCAGGGGGGCGACGAAGATGCCGCTGGCGATGCTGAATCCGACAAGCTTTTAGTGCTGCTCCGGTCTCTTGTGCAGCATACGTTTACGGCTCTCTTGACGACGACGACCTCGACTGCCTCCACTGTGCCTTTGACGCCCAACCTTTCGAGCGGCAAAAGCGGCAGCAGACGCAGCAGTGTCGTGCCCGGTGCCGGTAACAACCTGTCGTTCCTGCGCATCCTCAAAGCATTCCTGGCTCGTGCGGCGGCGTCGTCGCCCAATCTGGCAGACCTTCGTTCTGTTTTAGCATCCATCTTTGCGGCCTATGCCTACGAGGAGTCGATTCTGCGGCTGTCGAACCGTCTTCTGGAGCGCAGCCTCTTTGTCAATGTGCAAAAGTCGGTCGAGCTGCGGCAGCGCGGGTGGCGTGCCAAGGGGTCGACGTGCGAAGCCTGCGGCCGGCGCGTGTGGGGACCAGGCGTGGTCCAGCAAGGTCCAGGGTCCGGCCAGCCCAACCAGGGCGGCAGCATCTACGAGGCGTGGGAGACGAAGCAGGCGGCCGATCTGGAGCGCCGCAGCGAAAAGAAGCGCGTCGCACTGGTCTCCAGCCGCGGCGTGCTGGACCGCGGCAAGGGCAAGGAGGGCGAGAGCAGCGGCAGTCTCAGTCCCGGACTGGGACACAGTCCAGGCCAGCTCACATCATCTGCTAGCAGCAGCAGTCTCCTGGCACCTGGCAAAGGCAAGGATACGCTGTCGCCTCCCGTAGACCGTGCTCTGAGTGCAGGCCGGCGCACACCGTCACCGCGGCCGATGCAAGCCGGCGCGGGACTCGGTATCGAGCTTGGTCTGGGTGCCAACGGCAACAATGGCAACCATGGAAACAATGCCCCGCCGGGATCACCTGGGGGGCCCGCTCTCGGCCCGCTCGTGCTGTTTGCGTGCCGGCACATCTACCACCAAGCGTGCCTGGATGCGCTGGAAGCGGCGCGGGCGACTACGGGCTCGAACGGCAACGCGGGCTCGAACGGACTCGGCCAGGGCCTGCTGCTGCACCACCACCACCGTCGGCAGCACGGCGTGCGGGACCGGGATTATGTCTGTCCGATCGATGGATAACACTAGCCATCAATACATACTATCCATGATGATAGCCATCATCTAACCTTTTCATTACCTCATTTCTTTCTATACATTTACTTAGCGATTCACCATAACAGCCTATCAGCCTATTATTCGTTAATCTATTTCTAATACAGTTCAGCGATTCAAGCTTTCTATCTCTATATACCCGCCGTGGCTTCTATGTTAAATCATTGTGTCGTTATCATTAATTCTTGCCTCCACATCACTGCCGATGGAACACCCACCACGAGCATGTAAAGTCGCTGCCCGCGCCGACGCTCTTGCCGGCCCAGTCGCTGTCCTGGCCGGCAATGCCGCCCTCGTCGACAGGCACGAGCTGCCGGTCCTTCATGGCGGTAACAAACATGGCCGCCATCTGCTCCGTCTTTCTGTCGCGCATAGGCACCATCACGACGGCCCGCGGCGAGAGCGTGCCCTCTGCTTCCAGTGCCAAGTTGGCATCGATAGCACTGGCCAGCAGCGCCGGATGCTCCTCGTCGTAGATGGGGTCTGCGACGATAATGAGCGGAAACATGTGGTCCTCGGGGAACAGGTCGGGATCGATGACGTTGTCGCCAGCCTCTGGATCGTGCTCGTCGCGTGTCGCGCCCCACTGCAGCACACCCGCGCGGGCATTCGCGTGGCCTCCATTCCCGTTTTGAGCGGCAATCGACTTGATGTTGCGCTGCACGTTGTGTGCCAGGTTGGGCGTGATTTCAGCGAGGTCGGTCAGCACGACATTGGCGCGCCACAGCAGGGCCGCCGCAAGGCCCAGCAGGCCGGTGCCGGCGCCCAGCTCGAGGACCGGCAGGCCGTCGCGGCGCACGGGCTGCTCGAGGTGGCAGAGGCCGGGCGTCTTGATCAGCGCCGGCAGCATCTGGGCCATGGCGTAGGAGGTGCCCCAGGTCTTGAAGCCGAGGCTGTCGCCGGTGAGCGCGGGCTCTTTGATGATGAGGTTGACCTTTTTGCGGGCGGTGATGTCTTCGTCGTTGTCAACAAGAAGAGGCCAGCGCCGGGTAATGTCGCCCATGGCCGTGCGTCCACAGCGCTCTGCAATGCGCCGGCTGGCAACAGTGTACAAACTCTCGCGGTCGTCTTCGGACGGCACCCAGCTGAGGTCGCTCATGATGATGCTGTTGAGGTAGCGCGAGATGGCGTTGGCGTAGCGCTGGACGTAGAGCTCGTTTGCGGCGAGGCTGGCCTCGATTTCGTCCTGTGGTGTTGCGCAGTCCCAGACGTCGTCGTCGTCGTTGTAGTCTCCGTTATCGTTGCCGTCGTTCTGCGAGGCCTTGGAGGCGCGCAGGCTGTTGAGGCAGGCCATGATCCTGGAAAAGGATGGCTGCTGGCGCATGGGCGGGAACTGGTCCGGCGGGATGACGCCGTGGATGTCCATTTTGGTGACGAATTTTAGAGACTCAAATAAAGGGATACTACAGAACTGGAAAAGAAAATCAAGGCATATTGTCGTTGCTGTGCTGCGCAAGGCTGAAGATATTGGGCAAATAGAGGCAAATCAACTTGAAAAAGTTGATAGCGCCTGTAGTGAGGCCTGGGCCGCGCCTTCCCAATCGCCAGGAACAATCCACGTGGGACCCACCGGCAGTGGCAATAGTATGAAGGTGCGTGCTCTTTCCTTTCCTGGATACAAGACTTGGTGATGTGATCTCATCGTCAACATTGAGATGCATGTCGTGATGTTTTTTTTTCTTGGGAAGAAATGAAGAAAAAAAATACTTGCATACGCTTTTAGGGTCAGATAATAGGTAGACTACACTTGTATTCGCAGCCTGAACATTGAGACGAAAAGACTACACCAAAGAACAAACTTCTTATTTTCAGTTTATTTATTTCATATTTTGGGCTATTTTTCTAACGACCCCTGAAATCTGAAAGTAAATAAACCCCAACGAATGAACAGACGTCACTTGTCACCTGTTGTAGGCCGTAGTTGGAGATCTGATGTTGCTGTCAGTCAAAAGTTCAGTCAAAGGAAGCCTGCTACGCTATTGGCTGGATATAAATTAATATGGGTCTTCACGTGTAGAGCGAATCACCCACCATCGCCCCACTTTCAGCTGCAATGACGTTGTTTGCGTCTGTCTCTCTTGTCTCTCGTTCTGGCATTTGCGGATTTGCGGGCTGAGGCTGGGACCGGCCGACCCACTTTGCGTGTCCCCCAGTCAGGCAGGCGCAGTTTCCTACAGACAGAGGCAGAAGAAGAGAGAAGATAAAATGCAAGCAGCAAGCTGCCTCCTTCCTTGAGTGGACACACTACGTAAGAGCTGTCCTTTGTCTCACTTAATAAGCAGCTATCTCCTCATCTTCTTCTCTGAATCTTTGAATCTCTTTTCTTCTCTCTCTCTTCTCTTTCAATCTCACTTCTCTCGTCAATTCGTGTCTACATTGAGCTCGAACACTGAAATCTACTTCCTCTTCGACACATTCAACAACCCTCCCAATCGCCAAGATGACGCTCCATTACACTCTGGTAAGTTGACCTCCTCCTCGCTCGCATGACCTCTGCTAACAGCCCAGGTGTTTATGCTCCTCGTGGCAGAGATTGCAGTCTTCCTGCTGCTTGCCATCCCTCTGCCCCTCCAGGCTAGACGCAAGATCTTCAAGTAAGTGCCCGCTTGACCCTATCGGCGAGAGTACACATGCTAACGCAAACAGCTTCCTCTCCGAGAACCCCATCGTCGCCAAAATCCAGTACGGCCTCAAGATCACCTTCATCTTCATCCTCATCCTCTTCGTCGATAGCGTTAACCGCGTCTACCGCGTGCTCCTCGAGCTCTCGGCCGCCGAAAAGGTCAGCAACAGCGCCGCCGCCCTGCTTGCCAGCGAGCGCCAGGAGGTCCAGGCACGCAAGTTCTACAACCAGCGCAACATGTACCTCTGCGGCTTCACGCTGCTGCTGCTGATCATCCTCAACCGCACCTACACGCTGATCCTCGACGTGCTGCACCTCGAGGAGAAGATTGAGAAGTACGAGGGCACCGGCGCCGGCAAGAAGACCACCACTGGCAGCGCCGACGAGGTGGCCGCGCTGAAGAAGGAGCTGGCCAAGAAGGAGCTGGACCTGTCGACGCTCAAGAAGCAGGCCGAGGGTCTGCAGCTGGAGTACAACCAGCTGGCCGACAAGTACGGCGAGACGCAGGCCTCTGCCGGTTCCAAGAAGACCAAATAAGCGAGCGGTCTATGATCCGAGCTGCCGGCTGTCCTTTTATTTAAGAGGCAGCTAGGCGGCACGAAAGTCCGTCTCGTATTCGGCCAATACATCCCGAATACTGCCAATAAACACACCAAGATCCGGGGCGATTGAGCGGCCGCCGGGGTCTGTGTGCAGGTGCATAATGCGTACGGTTGTCTATTCAAGTTGTTAGAGAATGGCATTCAATGCACCTGCGTGTTCGCATTCAGCTCTATCTCAAATTTTGATCTTTCAGTTAATGGTTTTTGCAGATTGGAGCTGCCCGCGTGCGCTGTATTTTACAGTGGGGTATGACGTATCCCCAATGATCTCATCTGTGGTGTGCCGCAGATCAAAAGAATAAGAATAAACAATTAAACAACAATGCACATCAAGTGATTAAGATATAGTGAAAACACATGAGTATGGTGGTTATCCACTCCGTAGCCGGCTGGAGCGTCGTGAACCGGCTGGAGGCTCTGTAGGCGGCTGCTTCCGCTTCTTGTCTGCTGCTGTGTCGTCCGTCTTTGGTGTCTTCTTTGCCTCCGTCTTCTCCTTGACTGGCTTTGTATCCTTTGCTTTCGGCTTCGGCGCAGGCTTGGCTTCCTTCTTTAAAGGCCCGTTGTCGTTGATCAGCACGTACGCCACCTGCTCGACATCCTGCGCCGTCTTGCCCAGCCGGACCATCAGCTCAGCGGCAGCCCCGGCCAGCTCCGCATACTCCTTGTCGTTGTACTTGCTTGGCCGCTGGTAGCCCGTGCTCGACGCGCCGCACAGCCACGCGTATGCCTCGTCGCTGAAGAAGATGGTCTGCTCCGGGTAGTGCACGGCCGCCAGCAGCGACGCCGTCGCCGGACCGATGCCGCGCAGACGCGACAGCACAGCGACTGCTTTTATAGATGCCTGTGCGTGCGCATTCACCACGTCTGCCTTGTCCTTGCCTTTGCTGGAGGCGACGGACTTGTCGTACACCGCCAGCGCCTCCTTGACCGTGTCTGCAGCCGTTGCCTTGTCGTTGGACTCGACTAGTTTCATCAGTGTCGGCCGGAACTTGCCGTGTTTTCTGACTGTTAGCTTCGTCAAAACTAAACTTGAAAGAAACTCACAGCTTCCATGCGACCAGAGTCTTGATGTCGTCGAGGGACATGGCCTTGCGCGTCGCACCCGGGCCGAATTGTGCCGGCGCCGTGGTGTAGCGGTACTCATCAAGCTCTACCAGTGTCTGCTGGCCCGGCTTGGCTATACTGTCAATAGATATTCAGATGATATGATCAATACGTGCTGTCGTAACTCACCTCCTTTGGTCTCTGAGACGGCCTTGATGACGTCTGGGTAACGGGCAAGTGCCGCGTCAAACTCCGACTCTGAGATATCGTGCGGTGATGATATGGATGCCATTTTGATAATTTGAAGAAAAATCTTCTTGCCAAAGAAAAATGTGCGAAAATTTGAATTGCCAGAAGATATTCACATCTCATCACCGACGCGGTCGCGTATATCAAATTGAGGTCACGTGATGGTGTTTGCGATGCCACGTGGGAATGAACGCCAAGTTGAGATGCGCCCAGATGTTTGTACTGATGGAACAAAATATTAATAAAATATGCTTGATTATCCTTGGCTATCATGCCGCCTTTTATTCTCTCCAATTCATTATTATTCTCTCCAATGAGACTGTGGCCGTTCAATATGCCTTTGACTTTGGCCAGATCCTTGGATCGACAGTCTAGACCTTGGTCTGTCAACAGCAGTCTGTGGCAATATCCGCATCTCGTTTTTTGAAGAATTAATTCTGTGAAAAGTCTAGATATGACAGAACTGTACAACTGCAAGACTGATTCCCGCCAGATAACTCTACTTCTGACCGCCAGATGCAGTCTTGAGTGCATTGTGCTCTCTTGCGGCGTATTACAATCGCTCCTTCCCTGCCGGGCACTTCCTCTTTCGTACGATACTCTGTAAAGACCCACTTTATCTATCGTATCACTACGCTGCTTATCTTGTTCCCTATTGGGCAATACATGTGGTATAATTAGGTACCCCACCAGAAAAAAAGGCAAAGGCAAACTCTCTTCGACTGCGGACTTCACTTCAGCCTCGACAATCCTCAACCCAACTCTCTCGACAACCAGGTTCATCTCGCTCTTCTACGACCGACTATCCGACATTCTACGTCCTCTTCTCCCCTCCAAACAACTCTCACATCAAAATGGGTGGCGGTAACGTACGTATATCTCCTGAAGATTGAAGAGCCTCCTCGACGACGGCCGTCAGACGCCGACGCCGACTTCACTCTCTCTATACATCTACAATACTAACAAAAACAGGGTGCCAAGGCTGCGCAGAAGCGCGAGCGCAACGCAAAGGCTGCTGGCGGTACTGCTAAGTCGCAGCTCAAGGTCAACGAGAAGGCGCTCAACATTCAGTGCGTCGTCTGCAAGGCCACTTTCCTCAGCACCACTCGCGAGGCTGCGTACGTATCTCTTAGTCCGTTGATGTATATATAATAAATGCTAACCGACAGTCTGAACGACCACTCCTCGAACAAGCACAGCAAGACCGTTGCTGACTGCTTCCCGAATTTCGGCAAATAAGCGTGTAGCGGAAGACCGGTGACGAGAGAAGACGAGACGAGACGAGAATATACACTATTACGAATGGCGGGTAGCTAGGAGTTTTGATCATTTATAGGTGTTGCTATTTTATTTTCATTCCAACCACGAAGATGCAGATATGCAGAAACGAGAGTAAAACTTTATATGGCTAGGATATCACGGGCACTCGTCTAATGAGCCGGCACTGCTGGTCTGCCCAACTCGTGGCTGACGGGCAATTCGACCGCCGCCGCTTTGGCTTTGGCTGCGTCTGCCTCCGCCTTGAGTCGCTGCTCCTCGCGAATGTCCGCCAGGATGTCGGGGTACCACCGCTCGCCCACGTCCGGGTGGCTCTTGACCCGGTTGCGCAGCGTCGCCTCGCCCAGCGTCTTGGATGCACCGCCCGTCCGGAACGTAAATTCTACATCGTCCAGCCGTCCTCCGGCGGCAGCGACAACTGCCCGCCGCTGCGCCTTGACTTCCTCCGGCACCCTGCCCACACCGACACGCTCGAGCTCCTCAAACTCCGTGTCCAGACGCACGCCCTGGAAGAACGGAATTGAGAACCGTGGGCCCGCCCCGGCTTCCGGTGACAGCACGCGGTGCGTCGTCGACACGCACACGCCCTGCGTCAGCGCCTCCAGCGCCTGCCCGATCACCACCACCAGCGTGCCGTCAATCGGCGGCGCATCGATCCACTCGCCGCGCGTGTTTTGCGCCTGCAGGCCGCGGTGCTGGCTGGCCTGGATCAGGAACGTCGTGTACATGCTGTCCTTGTGCGGGCCGACGCCCTGGTTGCTGCCCTTGGCGCCGGTGCCGAGCTGGCCGACATCCGGATACTTGACGACCTTGAGCTTGTGGTGCTGGCGATCGGGGTCAGGCTCAAAGTAGCGCTCAAACGCCGACGGCGACAGGCCAATAGCCTCGGCCATGAGCGCCGTAAAGCCGAGCGACATGGCGCCCATGCGCGTCATAAACTCTGTAAACGCCGGGCGAAAGTCGGGCAGCACATCGGCCGACGGCCACTGGTTGGGCGCGAGCAGGTTGTCGTAGCGCGGCGCGTCCGGGCCGGGCACGTCGAGCTCGGTCGAGAGATCGATCTGTTCGCGGTGGTCGATCTCGCCGGCGGTGATCTCGGCGGACAGGCGCGAGTAGCCGAGAAACGACGGCGCGTTCTTCATTTCAATTTTGAGTCTGCCTGTTAGCATTCATTTTTGTTTAAACAAAGTATCATAAAAACCTACTTCTCATCTTCCGGGATGTCAAAAAACGCTCTGCCCTGCTCAATCACTCTCTGGAACAGCTCGTCTGGGATGCCGACGTTCTTGATGTAGAAAAAGCCGACCTCGATGAGGGCATGCCGCAGCTCGGCTAGGAACGCCGGCCGGGTTTCGGGATCGGCAGCCCGACTCACATCGAGAACGGGGATGGATGTAAAGGACATTGCAAACAAGCTGAAGAATAAGAATAGGAATATAAATGTAAATGCAATGAATATGAATATGAAAATGTAATGAAAATGCGAAACGCCAGAATAGTATCCCAATGTAAGAACAAGATATAGACAGACACAGAAATACAATGACAAAGACCGTTCTCCTCCTTTTAGTTTACGTGACCCCTCAAGCCTCCAATTATGCGTTGGGCTGGTGTGCTTGGTGGTTCGACAGACGAATGGCGTAATCGCCAGCCTCCAATCCAAATCGCCACCATCAGAATACGCTCTGAGTGGTGACCCACTCTTAGCCAGACCGCACCAGGCTCGGCAGACCGGACAGCAGCCCAGACACCTCCCAGAACAGCTCCTCAATCGACGTCGCCGCCGTCGACGGCGCCGCATCAAAGATCTCGCGCAGCTTCTCGGGCGCAATCACGACATCGTGTGCGTCCTCGATGCCGTACTCGTCGTCGTTCTCGGCAGCAGCGTCAGCCGCGGCATCGTCCATCTCCTCATCGTCCTCGTCGGCCTCGTCAGCCTCGTCGGCCTTGACGAGCTCCTTCTTGTCGTCCTCATCATCCTCGTCGTCATCGTCATCACTGGCCTTGACCTCCTCGGGCGCAGCCTGCAGCTGCAGCTCGTCCAGAGACTGGCCCAGCGACGCAGTGTCGGCAGCATCGGCGATCGACCACACCTGCGCGGCAGAGTCGATGACCATGAAGCCCGACAGGCCGACGGCCGGCAGCACCGACACGGCAAGCGTAGGCAGGTTCTTGGCGTAGACGGACGTCGCGTGGTCCGGCGAGAAGACAATCAGGCGCGACGCAAAGCGGGTGGAGGCTGTGGCAGCAGTAGACGTAGCAGAAGCGGCAGCGGCAGCACCAGTAATCGAGGCGCCAGCGGCCAGCGGCGCGGCCGACGCCAGCTTGTAGGGCACGGCGACGACAAACTTGTTGGCGTCGCGGCCGACGGCCAGCTGCGTCATGGCCGTTGCGGCCTCGACGTTGGCGGCGGGGATGTTGTGCATCAGGTTGACGCCGTAGCGCAGCTCGTCGGCGACAATGTCGTAGACGCGCAGGTCCGCCGACAGCAGCACCAGCGACGAGCCCAGCACCGCAACGCCGCGCACCTCGCCGCGGAACATGCCCTGCAGCGAGTTGCGCACGACGCCCGACTCGGCGTCGATCGTGTACAGCACGGCCTCGTCGGCGGCGCCAAACGCGGCAAACACGGTCGAGCCGTCCTCGGAGTACGCGAGGGCGCCGCTGCGGCGGACGGTCGACTTGGTGGCGTTGTTGCGCGTCGATGTCTTGGCCGCGGTCTTGTCGCTGCTCTCGCCCAGGGGCAGCGAGACGGACTGTGTGCAGTGCCAGCTGACGAGCGGCGCGCCGGTGTGGTCCTTGAGGGCGAGGCCGTCGCGCACGCGCGTCTTGGTGCCCCAGAAGCGCACGACGGCGTCGTCGCCGAGCGTGGCAAAGCGGCTGCCGTGGTTTGTGTCGGCGGCAACGCCAAAGATGGACTCGGTCTTGGTGGTAAAGTGCGCCTCGTCGATGCGCGAGATCAGCTCAAACGGTCTCTGGTAGCCGGCCAGCTTCTTGGCGTTCTTCTTCTTGAGGTCCTTGGGGTCCTCCACCTGCTTGTCCACAACATCCTCCTCCTCCAGCTCGTAGTCGCGGTCCATGGCCCAGAACTTGAGGTGCACCTCGCGCCGGTCGCGCGCCCACACCTTCTTGAGCGACGGCTCGCCGGGGATGCCGCCGACGTCGCGCTCTGGCGGCTGCCACTCGTCGACGGACGCCAGCCACTTGCCGTCGCGCGACGCGCACAGCTGCGTGATCGTGGGCTCGGTGACGTGGTGGCCGTTGCGCGTCAGGTTGACGTCGGTGGCGTTGCTGCGGGCCAGCGGCTGCTTGTTGATGCTGCGGAAGTCGGTGACGTCAAACGCCTGCACCAGCGACGCCGAGGGCGACTCGCTGTTGGTCTTGGTCGAGCGCTGGCCGTTGCCGACGCGCACCAGAATGCGCGAGGCGTCGGCAGGGTTGACGACGGCCGGCACGGGCTTCGTGATGGCCTCGACGGGCTGCCAGACGCGCGCGGTCGTGACGCCGTTGGCCTCCTTGGTCGCGGCAATGGCGCCGGCGCCGGCGGTCGAGGGCGCGAGGGTGACGGACTGCAGGCCCGAGGCGTAGAAAGTGGGCACCATCTCAGCCGTAGACAGGATCATGGTGGAGTTGTCGTCGAGGTGGACGGCGTACGAGGAGCCGCGGGGCGACACGACGACGTTCTCGATGCAGGCAGTCAGGCGGGGCAGGAAGCTCAGCTTGCTGGTCTCGATCTGCCACAGCACGAGCACCTCTTCGGGGCCACCCGAGATCAGGTAGTTGCCGTCCTTGGACCACTTGACGGCGTTGACCGACATGGGGTGCCAGTGGTACTTGCGCGGGTTGATGTTGGTCTTCTTCTTGGGCGCGCTCTTGGCGTCGGCGCCGTTGCTCACGGCGGTGGCGTCGTGCAGGCGCGTAAAGACATCTTCGTAGGCGTAAATGGTACCGCGCGTGCAGCCCACCACCAGGTCCAGGGCCGGGCCCTTTTTGCGGCGCGTGACGCGCAGGTCGACACACGACACCTCGTCGGCGGCATCGAGCGAGTAGAACTGGTAAGCCGCAGCCAGGTCGGCGACGGACGACAGCGTCGACGCCGCCTTGAGGCCGCCGACAAAGACCATGCGGCCGCTGATGCCGACGACAAAGCGGCCCTTGTCTTCGGTGCGCAAGATCTGGATGGTCGAGGACGTAGAAGGGGGTGCCGTAAAGAGGACGTGGCCGGCCTCGGTCTCGAGCTGGGTGGCGTCGTAGGCGGTGACCTTCCAGCCCGCCGCGGCGCTCGAGCCCTCGGACAAGTACAGGACCTCCTTGGTCTCGGAGCCGATGCGCACGGCCTCCGAGGTCATGCCGACCAGCAGAGAAGTGTCGTCGTCAGCGGCCGGCTTTGACTTGCGCTGGGCCACGGCGGCGGCCGGGGCCTGGAAGCGCTGGACGCGCTCAATGGCGCCGGTGGTCCAGTCGGCACGGTACAGGGCGCCGTCGGCACAGCCAATCCAGACGAGCTCGGGGGTGGTGGCAGACAGCACGGCGGTGGCAATCTGCTTGGGGCGCTCGTCTTCTGGCAGTTTTATCCGGCGTTCCAGCAGCGAGTCTGCGGTGGTGTAGATCTGGAGGGAGTTGTGGTAGATGATGATGATGTGTCTGTTTGTTAGCCAAGTCCTTTAACAAGAATATATTCTGAGGACTCACTCTTCGTCGGCAGAGAAGATGGGGTCGATGTCGGTCATGGCGCCGCCCATCGGCTCCGACAGCTTCCATGTGGTTGTGCGGTCGGCCTTGGCCCGCGGTGCCGCCTTGACGACGGCATTGGCCTTCTTTGATGCAGGCGATGCGGCAGCGGCAGCGGCAGCAGCAGCCTCCTCCTCGCCCTCCTGCGGCTTCCGCTTTCTTGACCGGCCGGCGTCCTCGACCTTTTCCCGCTTGCGCTTCTTGAGGCTGTCGGCCGCGGCCGAGGCAGCCTTTCTTGAGGGCATGTTGAAGTCGTATGGGATGCAATTGGATAATCAATCGTCGTGCATAAATCGTCTCGTTTCTATTCGTGATTGTCGGTCGTGTGTATAATTGTCGATCGGGGTCGTAGACACAAAAACTCGATGTTGTTTACAGACGCCTATCAGGAACCGTTCTTGCCTCCAAAATCTCGACTACGCAGCCGTCCAGCAAAACCCAGCAGAGCCCAGCAAAACCGGCAAAACCAGCTCTGACAAACTTTTTTTTTGCGATAAGAGGCAGTAAAGATGGGTCCCTGGCCGATAAGAAATTAAAGTGGGGTGTCTGTCAAGGGATTTTTGTTTTTCCATTTGCCGCTAAACTTTTTGCGACTGGCGGGATGGAAGGCGCGACAACGACTTCTTCACGTTGTAGGCCTCGACTCGATCTGAAGATATCGAAGTGCTCCCGCTGCATCTACAGGCAATAGCATCAACACACCACCTCCAACACATTCACAATGATTATCCCCATCCGGTGCTTTTCTTGCGGCAAGGTTAGTACTGGAGGAAGCTAGGCAGGGAGGACGGGCATTGGCATCACGGCAACCTCGACGACGACGACGACGACGATGACGATGGCTACGATGAAGCCAGGACCGAGGGCGATGGAAACGACAGCTCGGCGAGCAATACGACTATAACACAACTGGATGCCATGCCGATGGATTGCCAGGATATACCAAAGCGAATGCATACTAATGCCAACAGGTTGTCGGCGACCTCTGGGAGCGCTACCTCAAGCTCCTCGACGACAACGTCCAGGACGGGTATGTCTATTCTGTGCTCTACTCTCTACTCTCTACACCATGCTAACAACACAGTGACGCCATGGACCAGCTCGGCTGCCGTCGCTACTGCTGCCGGCGCATGATCATGACACACGTCGACCTCATCGAGAAGCTGCTCAAGTGCGTATCCTTGACTATTTATAATCAGCAAGGTACTAACATCTCTAGGTACACTCCCGACGGCCGCAGCGAGAAGAAGATTCTCCTGTCCAACTCATAGACGTTCGACGACACTCACTTTTGCTTTCTGCTTCTGGTTAAAACGGCGTTTCGGTTCCTTCTGCGATCATAGCTACCTTTTGTTTATTCATATCGATATCGATTATACCGACCATATCCGGTTATCTCAATTTATTCGTTCTCCGATCATTTGGTTTTGCTCGTTGCTCGTTTTGTTCAGTTGGAGGCGTTTAGAAGGGAAGTGCTGGAAGGAAGTGCAAGTCGACCACACCAGAGACAATAGAAGGGGACAGCCAGAAGAAGCACCAAAGCAGACAGTGCCGCCTCATTTTGATGTCGCACTGTTGGCATGGCTGCCAGCATGTCTGACATCCACCATGTCCACTGCTGCATCGGCAAGGGCCCTCTCCCACAATTTCCCATAACCGCCGGGCGCTTAACAGACGACGTCTACAGGATCCAGCACGCCACAAGACGCACAAGACGCAACAAGCGCGAAAAGAGGAGAACAGGCGAGAAGGATTGCATGCATGCTGTCTTATTCTCGCTTGTATCTATCTCTCATATGTCTCTGTCTGTCCGTTCTGGTGTCTCTCCGAGGGTGGTGTGGAGGCGACTGCCATTTAACAGCTCACGTTGACCAACATCAATAGATTTGCCTTGCTTGTTATCGGTACAAAGTAGATGTCAACGTGGTCCACACCGATAGAGTGGTGATGTTGTATATTATATTGCATGTGGTAGAGGCATTGCTGCTGGCCGCGTACCCGCGACCGGGTGGCTCTTGCAATCGCCTTGTGTGCACGTCGTGCCCGTTGGATGGCCCGGCCACAAGACTGCCTCGGGCAGATAGCTCGCATGCAGCCTGGATGGCATGGTGGTTTCTCTTTCGATTTCCAATGCGGCCTGGACGGGTCTCAATATCAAGCCTTTCTCTTGCATTGATCGTCCCTTGCATTGCTCACCGTCGTTTGGTCATAGTATTTAGTCGATCAAGACATTGTGAATCAGCCTACTGGGCTATGATTATGATTATCGACAAGGCTGAGCACTAGATGTTGAGTCAATGCCCCAGACCCATTGACCGGCCGTCTCTTATTTTACGTGAGGCTTTCATGGTCGCCTTCTATTTACAAAATCAACAACATATGTATCGACACCTCGTTGACGACAATATTCCATTTCAGCCTGACCTCTAACCGCCGACAAGGAGACAGACTGCTCTGCATGCCTCTGCTTGCATCTGCTCGCTGCTTGCATGGTCTCGTTTACCCATCTCCTCTCTACGCCTGCAGATACACATCATCAAAGACCCATCTTCTTGCAGGTAATGTGACCGACAGTCGCCGCGGTGTACAGCTGTACTGCGGGAACTACTCTGTATCAGGAGAGCAAACTAGGAGTAGAATGGCAGACCGTGAGGAGAGAACAATAGAGTTGGGGTCCAATCCAGACTTGAAGCAGTTAAGGTGATCAGTGCTGGTCATCACAGTTGGCAGTATATACTAGGGCTAAGATCATGTATGCTTCTACTATGAAGACTACTATCACACAAGTAACAAAGATAATTGATAAAGAGTTAAGACGAGTCCATCCTGGAAGAAAACTGAAGTCATCGTATCCCTAAGATCACAGATTATATAATCATCGAATCCGAAAACAAGGCGGTCCAGCTTCTTTGCACTCAACACCGTGCGTCTCAAGCAGCTGATATCTACATGATATCGGGAGAAAAGGCAAACCAACTACGAAAGGAAAAAAGAATAAAGATAAAAGAAGAGAAAAGAAAGGAAAGAAAAAGAGGTCGGATCACTTACACACATACACCAGGCAGCAGCCAATCAAATTCAAAACAAGTGCAGTTAATGTGGGTCAGGCTCCGTCGTGCCGGGCGCGTAACCAGTGGCCAGGGGTGGTCAGTTTGGAAAAAGGATGGGGCATCATCATGTTGGAAAAGGAAACGGGTGCGAGTCAAGTCAAAAGTGCAAAAGTGCAAAGGGTGGGAGAAGTGCAGAAAAGATGGTGCATCTACTTTGTAAGGATCAGGCGGATAAAGTGGTGGATGTATTGCTCTTATAAATCAATTAAATATGAAAATAAATCATAAATAAGTGCGAACGAAAAACGAGTGAAAAAGAAGATCAGAAACCAAATAAATGCCATGATTTACCGACACTTCTAGATGATCTCCCTTTGTATTTTTTTTTTAAAAAAAGAAATCCGTGAGTGCTTCTCGGTATTATTCAAACTTAAACTCAAACTCAAATCCAAAACACACACCTAAAATAAACATAAATTAACCACAAAAGAAAACTCAAAAGAAAACTCATCCTCTCCCATTAAACGGCTGGATTTATTCCCCTGATATCTACCAGTTTCTCACCCATCACCAACAGACCGGAATTACACCCATGCTCGCTCCATATCATACCATCAAGCGGCTATTTACTCTGTACGGAGTAGTCAGATCAGGAGGGTATCGGCATCAAGCAACGGCAAAGAAGTATTGACTCTGTGTGAGCACAAAAGCCGGAGCAGGACAAAACAGGCAAGACTAACTACCCACTCTGCTGCGTCTAATGTGTAGTCCTGCTCGATTCCCTGCATGATATGGGATGTGTTGGTGTCGCTTATTCTGAAATTAATCGCGAAACTCGGCGGCTTTTTTTTCTTTTTATTCTTTTGTTTTTGATATCACTGTCCACTTTGAGTAATTTTGCCCGCAATGCATCTGATGTATCATTTACGGCATGCATTAAAAGTATCGACGTAGATTTTCATATGTGTTGGCATCTGGTTTGGCGTCTGTCTTGCCACCAGCTGATATCAGGTCTCGGCGTTATGTGTATTTGAGGAGATCAAGCCGATTCTACAAAATAAATCGTGCCGGATTGCCTCGAGGCTGCATGCTCTACACCCTCCAAAGGTCAACTCGTCTGGCGGTGAGCTCTCTCTCTGTATCTGATGATGGCTGCCATCTGTCTCACTTTTCCAAATCAGACAACTTGATTCAAGTGTCCCCAAAATAACTGCTACGCGGCTCTTTAAGAAAGGTTTCTTTTCCCTCAGTCCACGTTCCATTCCATGTCTCATTCATCCCGAGCCTTTTCTCACCGACTGGTGATGCGGCTGAAGCGCAAACACAAATACTCGCAAGCCATTGCGAATGCGCTTATTTGTATTTGCATCTAAAGTCCTCAGTAGAGTCAGCTGCTCGATATCCCTTATGCAAGGCATGGGCCACACCTCGTCTGCGTTTCCCTATTCTAGTAGAAGGCCGTCTCTAGTATTCTGGTAAAGCCCGCCACCAGAGTCCCGGGATGCTCAAGTTTTGTTTTGTTATTTTTGGTATTTGCGTTTCTATTATCGTGACCCGGATTATCGGCTGCATGGTAGCTTAGGCGTAAATAGCACCACGTTGAAGCGAGAACGAGGCAAAATGCAATTCAGGATTCGACAGGGTCTTTGGTTTTGCAAATTCAGTTATTGTTTCTTTTTCTTCCTCATTTCTATTTTCTTCTTCTTTGTAATTATCTCATTTCCTTCTAATCAAGGTGAGCATCTTCACCTTGGTCTTTCTACGATGTAGTAAGCCTTGCCCTTGTAATTTGGCTTGTTGGTCCTGAAAAGGCTTGTTACACAGGCTATTCCGTTACGGTCTCCATATTCTTTCTTTTCTTTTTGTCTTCTTCTTTTCTTCTTCTTGTCACACCTTCTCTGCACTCAAATACTCGGACGATTTTTGAGACTTTTCCGTCTCTCCACATTTCACCCGCGTAGGCGCTTGGAGCGAGGGTTTGCAAGGATGCGGAATGACTGAGGTACAGATGACCAGGGCTTTCCTTTTCTTTTTCTTCTTTTCTTCTTTCTTTTTTTTCTCTCACAATTCGTCTACCCCCAGCTTCCAGTCTGTCATCATGCCTTCCGCTCTGTCATACGTGTCTCGCACTTGCAGAGACGCCAGAGACGTGGAGGGAGAGTACAAGATGGCTTGTCTGAGATGATGTTAGTGGCTTCAGCTTTTGATACAACGTGTGTAATATAAAACTTATGAGTTTGAATTATAAAGATATGCAAACGTGTATGGTATGTAGTCGGCAACTTCCTCATACGGCCAATGTGATGAATAATTGTGACTCCCATCTAGAACAGAAGGAGCGAGTGTCAACCGGCGGGCCCTGCCGCTTGTGATACTTCATCTCCATCGCTCTTTCTGTGTTTCGAGTCTACTGCCGTGGCTCCTTCCCAAGAGGGTAATATCTTGAGATCTCGGAGTATCTATCGGATCACGGAAACCCATCCCTTTTCCGCCTTTTCATATTCCCAACTCTTCCCTCAACTACTCAGTGTTCATCACCAAAGTTCGTCACCAGTTTCATCACCTTTTTCATCACCTCCCATCCGCTTTTGTCGTTCCCACCCAGACACGCGCCATTGACCCCATGTCTCGCATGCCTAGTACTCTTCGGGCGGCCATTTTATTTCTCGGGTAAGCTACAATACGACGCAGCATCGGCGAGATGTCTTCGTTTTGAGAAGGCCAGCTCGTTTCTGTTCATTGCTTCTTTGATTGTGCAGAGTATGGCCATGAGGTATTCCGTACCGTATGTCCAGTGCCCGCAGCGACGAATCTAGGCATGTCCAGATTCTAGCTAGAAATCAAAATCAAACCAAAGCCAAAGAGAATCCAGCAACGACTTCACAACTTCAACGACTCAATAAGATCCTGAATAAACACATCAATTCACATTAATTCATATAGTCGACGCTGGTACCAGCAAACAAAAAGATCCAATTCTTCCTCTTCTTCCTCCCCTCTATCCCTCGAGCCATAGACAGCCCGCGCCGCCCCCCCGTTACAGCCTGTGTTAAGCGCCGACCCCTGTCACTCGTCATGCAGCTCCATCAGTAGCTCCCTCCATCTGCGATACGTTGTCTCTCTTTCTGGTGTTTTTCTGGTGTTTTCTCTGGTTCCTTACTCCATCTTGTCCATGGCCGTTTCTGACTGGCTCGCTGTTGTTAGAGGCTCTACATGTATCCCTTTCTCACTGGCGTGTTCTGTCTTCTTCCTGTTCGAGTCTTGCTTGCCGTTGTCTTTTCCGTCGCTCACTGTCTGATGGCCAACTTCTTACTGGCTACTTCTACTGGCTACTTCTACTGGCTACTTCTACTGTTCTGACGCTCTATTCTCTGGCGTCCCGTCTTTCAGCCCCCAACGAGCCCAACCACACACCCTTTTGAGCACACCAACAAGTCCTCGGTTGATATTGTTGTTTGCTGTTTAACATCTTAAGACCATTCGGCTTGTGAAGCTATTCTCTGATACTAAGTAGATGCCAGAGATAGACAGAAGACAGAAGATAGACTGACTATTGCTTCTCTATCTCTCATCTCTCTGTCTACATTTTCTTTTGTTGGCGAGGCTGTGTCCCATCGTGTTATTCAAAGGGACCCTCGACAACACCACCCACCTCCACCTCCACCTCGCCTCCACCGCTGTCAGTACCACCCATGCCGATCAGTCGCTGCTGTCCCGTTTCGTCTCTGCTCAGTCTAGAGCTCTCCCCGTTGTTCGAACTGCCTCCCGGGTTTTACTATCCTATTTTTTATCTTCTTTTATTTCTCTATTATTTCTTGCACATCTTTTGCGTCCTCCTCCGTTCTGCCTCTCTTCCAGATATTGTCCGAGTACCACGGCACAACTGCAGGGGTCTATTGCTGGCAACTAATTACTGATTTTTGACTTCTACTGCAGAGTACAGCTTTCCATCGCACATGCTGCAGCTTATTCCTTCAACCTTTCCTCCTTGGGCACCGCCTGCAGCCATCAGGAGTAGCCACGCCCTCGTCGACATTTGAAATACAGATTTAAAGATTTGAAAAAACATCTGAAATATATTCAAATCACAGCCGAAAGCTTTCCGAAAGCCCAAATAATTCAAATACAAGTCAAACACAATCCTCATCCACGTCTGCAGACCCATCCTGCCTGTGTTAAGCGGCAGCCACTTGATCAACTAGCATAAGCATACCTCTGCCTCTGCATGCATCTGTGCTGCTACCTTGTCGGCTCAACCAAACTTTGCCTATTTCTACATCTGATCTTGGCTCTCTTTCATCCGCTGTCCTCCTCGCCGTCTGTTTCTGTCTCGTTTCCTCGTCTTCTTTTATTAGTTACGAGTATCTCTCTCTTCTCTTCTCTCATACTCGGCATCATCCCTCATAGTTACCTTAAAACCCTCTCTACCTCTCTCTGCACACCTGCCTGCCTGCCTGCCACAGCAGCGTCGTATTCTTCAGACCTCTTCCTCTGCGACCTGTTTTCCTCATCCAGCTTATTTCCTCTATTGTCCTCCATTGGTCCACTCCCGCGCTCTTGATCCGACCTGCTCTCTTCTCTTCTGCAACACCCTTCCCCGCCCATTCTATCAAAGTCTCATATTGTCGCTGCTTAAACTACCCTAAACGACTGTCCTCTTCCTCTTTTGATTCTTATCCATGATATTTGAATACACTACATCATCAAACGCGGGCTTGTCTTCCTAAGCTGCAATCCTCTTCTGGACATCTGCCATCCTTCCAACCACCAGCTACGCCACGCCTAGCTCCGTCGAATACACCTGCGCCTTAAGAGGCTCTCTGCGGCCGCTTATCCCGACCCGTCCTCCCACTTCTTTTTTCTTCCTGCCTTCTTACTCCTCTACTACTCTCCTCTTCTGTCTTCTCTGCCTTTCCTTCTTCTCATCTTTTCGTCTCATCCTATCCTTCTCGCCGGCGACCTTGGACCCAACATACAACCGCCCCAGCATCCTGCGCATTACTCTGGCGAGGCAGACGCGAGCCTGATTGCTGTCCTGACTGATTTACGCGCTTCTACTCTCTACCACTCTACTGGTCTCGTCTCATTACACGCCGCTTTCCTTCTTGTCGACAAAAACAAGCGCACACCGTCTCTGAGCTCTAGCCATCTCAACTTGCCAATCCGCCTAGCCGGGTCTCTCTTTCGGTCATCGTCGACAGGTCGACCATCACTTGGCCCAAGACACAGTCAATCCGCAAGATCTCTGCAAGCTGACCTCTGCTGCTGCACCCACCACACTCAAATACGCAAACACGCAAAGTACACACATATATATGCACACTCCCACTTGTGCAATTACGCTTGTATTTGTTGCATACCAGTCTCACAGTCCCCAACTCTCCAAACTCAGTCTCACTCGTCCAGCCACGGCCACACCACCAGTTCTACCCCCTCCATAGACTAGATATATAGTCCACCCGCAGCCATGGCTCTCGAAGCTCCCCTCCGCAACTCCATTGGGAGCATCACTGCCTTTTCTCCCCAAGCAGAGATCTCCGTCACCTCACCACAGTCAGCCACCTCCAGCTCCAAGTTCCACACAATGCAAGTATTCTTCCTACATCTATACATAATTATATCTCAGCTGACACCAAAAGGTCTACCTCTGTCACCACTACCGACTCTGCCCCCCAGCGCCCCAACTCACATCTGCGCGCTTTCCAGTCGCAAGTCATGAGCCCAACAGGGAACAGCGATATTGTCGGCCCGTCGCCTGTCACATCCACCGGGACGGAGACAACCGAAATTGAAGATGACGTGGATGAGGACGACGACGATTCCGTCCAGCGCATCCCGACACAGGTACTTACGCTTTAGCATTGATACTGATCTTTCATTTGCTAACACCCGCAGCTCAAGATGCTACGAACAAACATTCCTTCTCATGTGCGCCAGACATCATCCGACGAGGCTGTCTCGGTCATCCACGCTCCCGAGAGCTTCCACCAATGGGTAGGCCTGGCCATTGTGATCTCCATCCTCATATAAGAAGTGCCATCTAACACCCGCACAGGTCAGCCACACGCCCGAGCCGGCAACTTTGGATAATGTGAGATCTTTTGGGGTCATCAGCCCCCCGCTGAGTGAAGACAACGCCGAACAGGTGAGCTACCGTATCTGGGTAGCAATTTTGTGCTATTTGCACAACTACATCGGCGTCTAAGCTCTATATACTAACCAGACTTCAAGACTTCGTTCCACAACCACGACAACGCACCCCCTCCCATATCCACCGACGTCCAGACTATCCGCTACTCCAACGAAATCTCGACTCCCCAGGCGCAGAACCTCGATGATATGCTCAACGACCAGTCCAGATTGCGGTCCTCCAGCGTTGGAGGCCTTGAGGGTGAGTCTACCTTACTGAGTATGGTAAAGGCCACCGGCTGACAACATAGACATCCCTGAAAGCCACGAGCATGAAAATCATTACGACAATGAAGACACCGACAACGATGTGAAGAGTCCCTACATGGACGGCAAGGACGAAATTGGTGCCCTTGAGACGGCGCTCGGGGAATGCTGGACTCTCTGCAACACACTCGCCAATCTCAGTTCGATTCACCGTGAACGCATCTTCAACAGCTCCGGCACCCCAGACGCACACGAGAAGGCCTGGAAGTGCTGCTGGAAGCTTTGCCAACGCCTCTACCAAAGCCGCGGCATGGCCTCCGACAGCTTCAATGTCCGTCTCAACCTCGACCTGTGTAGAGACTTTTGCCAGGCCCTCTTTGATGTCCGTACCCGCAAGGATGAGCTCGCCGACTCTGTCCTCCGCGTCAGCTTTGAGCTAAACAACCAGTAAGTAATTCTTTACAAAATAAGACCGAGTGCAATGCTAACAGTACTAGTCTATACAGCGCCCAAGACTCGAGCAACCTGCCAGAGCCTTTCAAAGAGCGCACCCTCGACTTCTACATCACGCTTTGCCACCGTCTCATGAAGCAACGAAATGAGCTTATGGTGGAAACCGACAACCTTTTGCGCGCATGCTGGAGTCTGGCCGAGATGCTCTTTAGCCTTCGCCAGAACTCGCGCGACAGCAAGGCTCCTGACGAGGAACTGCTGGGCTCAGCTGTCCAGGCCTGTTGGGAGCTGTGTGACATCTTCCGCGAAGGCTGGACACAGGTCCGCCCGGACCGCGGAACCCCTCGCCCCAGCCAAATCACTTTCCAGCTCAACCAGCTGCCGTCCGAGACTGCCAGCGTCCACTCCGGAACAACGCGCGTGTCGTCCATGTCAAAGCGTGACAGCTACCAGGGCATGCATGAGCGCCCAGGCTCCGTGGCCTCAATGTCCTCTCTCTCGCGGAAGTCGAGACAAATGCAGCCACCGCCCGTTCCTGAGACGCCTGTTACTGAGTTTGAGGATACGCCCATTTCACCCGAGAGCTCGAGCCCGCAGATGCCCAACCTGATGGTCCTCGGCACAAGCACCGAAAATAGCTCGGTCGGCGGCAGCAGCAGCCGCGGCGTGAGCTCCAACAACAACCAACGATGGCCCAGCAGCGCATCCAACCTGTCGGGCTACTCACAGGGCAGCAACAAGACCAGCAGCACCGCGACCACCGCGACCTCGACCGAAGATATCAATGTCGTGCGCATCAAGACGCTTATTCTCAAGGCTGCCATGAACTCGGGATTCGGCCGCGAGTCGGCGGCAACAGACGGCAGCGGCGGTGCCAAGTCCCTGCAGTCGTTTGTCAAGAGCCTCCCGATGGGATCGTTTGGCAGTCTGCCAGCCCACGGCACGCTGCTGAAGAGCTACAAGAGTCTAGTGGCGTCGGACAAGTCGTTCCGCATCTCCAACAGTCTCCCGCCCCGGGGACGCCGCGTCACCGCCTCAGAGGTGGCCAAGAGCGTGGGCTGGATGATCCTGCGCTCCAACCAGTACAACTTCCTCCGCGACCTCTTCAAGCTTGTCTTTGGCTTCCCCCTGGACGAGGCCGAAACCCGAAAGAGCGTGACCATTACCGTCTAGCTCTGAGCTCAGAATATGAGATACCAGACCGCAGCACACAATCGGAAAACCGTTTCCGACCATCACCCCCCTCTATATGGCAGCCCTTCACCCTCCTAGCCCTCACCAAAAGCCACTCGTTTCTGCTATATATATATATATATCCCGTCTATGCTGCCCAGTCTGCGTTCGCCCGTTCCTTTTGCAAAGATACCCCCTTTTATATCGCCAATTCCCTATATCCTCTATTTATCTGGTCATATCTACTGTCGCTTTCGCTTCCCATCCCCTTTTATCTATTATCTGTTTCTTGCTATTTCAAGCGTGGACGTTGTTGGCTATCTGATTTATATTTATCGTTTTGTTTCTGTCTTGTTCTTCATTTTGGTTCTTACTTTTATTTTTGGCAGCGATAACATTGCCTGCGCCTCACATCTTTTGTCTCGCGTCTCTGCCCATCCTGCTTTCATTGTTTATCTCATGACTCTCATTGTAGATCCGTCTTTTATATTCTTGTCCCAACGACTTGCCAACATCGGCACCATACTCTCTTAGCTCATCTATCTATTTTATCAATTCCATCTATATTGACATACATAATGCGAATTGAGGCGATACGTAATTCTACTGTAGATTCCAATTCTCCATGCCCATGCCGACAACAATAGCACCACTTGAGCCGTCTTGCCCAGCAACCCGCTCGACATCGCCCGGGTCGGCAATAGCACTGTAGGAGTTGTTGAGCAGCTGTATCCGCACTGATTTCGCGGCATTCTCATCGCTGGCCATCAGGACTCTCCATCCCTTGACGCGCTGGTCGTTGCTGCAGGTGACAGCCGTGAAGCTGGAGTATTCCACACCGTCAATCGTGGCCTGGCTGGACTCCAGAATCTTGGCGCCATTGACAGATGCAGCATGCGCACCAGACACACGGAAGGTCTTGCTAAAGGTGTACTTGGCTTCAGTGTCGTTTGTACAGCGTAATGTCGTCATGGCTATGCTGTTGTCGTCGCCTCCGGTAAAAACCACCAGGGGCGATTGTGCCGAAAGATCCGAAAGATCCAGAGCCTTGACAGCATTCTGGTGCGCCTTTGTTGCACACACCAGGGAGTAGTCCGAATAGCCGCCGTCGCTCTGGGCAGCTGCTTTCCAGACAGTCAAGTGTCCGTCGGCAAAGGCGGCCAGGACGACAAGGCTGCCGTCGGGACCCATGGAAAGATGCCGCACCTGTGTCGGGCAGGCACCGGTGTAGTGGCCCTGGGCCGCGAGGTTCCAGACACCACTGTCGCCGCTTTCCGCAGGCGCCGTGTAGCTATATGTCTTGATGACCGAGTTGGAGATGCCCACCGAGATAAACATAAACTTGGAATTTGTGCCGTCGAGAGTTGCGTCCAGGCCAATGATTCTCAGAACCTTATCGCTGGTGCTGTCGGGATAGGACGACTCGCACAGCACCGCCAGGCCGTTGTAGGCCGAGTCGCCAATGGTGGTGATGCGCCAGATAAACAGCTCCTCGGACCCCGCGGCACTGATCAGACAGTCGTCGCCGAGCCAGACGAGGTTGTGAAGACCCGTGTTGTGAAGCTTCAGCACGGAAAGACACCGCCTCTCGCCCGTCGACTGTCCCCCGCTGCTCCAGATGCGCACCACCGTATCTTCGCCGCCCGTGGCCACATACCGGCCGCTGGCACTGGCACTCACGGCCCGAATCTCGCGGCCGTGGCCGCCTCTCTTGAGCGGCGACGTGGCACATGCGTTCTGTGCAAACAAGTGCAGGTCCGAGTTGCGCGTAAATGCAAAGCGGACCCTTTCAGTCTTGTCGGCCGTGTGCGAGTACAAGTAAGTGTGTGTGCGGTGCGTGCCGCCGCAATCCACAGTGGCAAGCTCCTGCTGGCGGGACTCGTTCCACACGACAAAGTTGGTGCTGCGGAAGCCGCAGATGACCAGTTCTGGGGGCTCGCCGGGCGTTTCGCTGTCGACAAACCAGGCGTCGCGAACAATGGGGCCGAACGGCGTGGCGGTTTCGTGCTGGAGGGTAATCTGTGCATTCAAAGGAGACGATGGCGACGCAGCGGTGACTGAATAGATGCGATAAGTGCCGTCTCGGGCGGTGACGACAAATGACGAGGACGATAGTGGGGGGTTGCCATCCCGAGGTGGCAATGGGACAATAGATAGGATTGCATCTTTTGTGCGTGTCTGAAGTTGAGTCTCGAGAGCATAGGTCTCGGCTTCGGCCCCCTCGGGCTTATACAAGCATAGCTGGCCGTTGCGAGAGCCGAGGACAATGTAATCCAAGCATCTACTCGCTGCCGTGATGGTCATGGCGGTGGGCGAAGTGGGTGCCTTTTTCGGAAGCTTCAATGTACGGTCGCTTCGCGACGACAGCAAGAATCCGGTAGTTGTGTCGATAGTGATATCCAGGAGAAGCGCCTCATCGCGGAAGAGGGTTGTCGCAACAATATCCAGCCGAAGACTAGATGGTGATTGACCGGCCTCGTAGTTGCGAACGTGTGGAAGGAAGAAGATCTCGTCAATCTTCCCTGGAAGCTTTGTGGCCAGCTCGTGGATCTTTCCGGAAGCCGATGAGTAGAAGAAGAGCTGGCCCGTTGCCGTTCCCAGAAACGCCAGTCCCTCTACTCCCGGAGCTGTTGCTATGCCACCACCGCCTCCACCTCGCGGGCTGCGCACGACGTTGTAGTCTTTGAGAGACTGAGAGACGGCCTCCGGGACATCTAGCAGCTCAGTCCACTCTATTGATGAAGAGGTAGATAGACCGAGTGCGCTTTCCTGGAACTTTCCCAGCAACAGTCTTCCATGGCTCGTCGCCGAAAGCAGCTCGTCATCGGATAGGAAAGCGTAGCTGTTGAAAATCTCCTCGCGGACTTTCTTGACTGCAACCTTTTTCTTCTTTTTCGGCTTGGGTTCGTCTGCACTGCCGTCGTCGGCTGTCGGAACAGAAACAACTTCGGGTTCAGGCACTGCGGGTGGGTGGGGGTTATGCGGAACGACAGATGTGACAACCACCTCGGACAGCTTTTCGGGGAGCGATTGGTTGCCGGTTCTTCCTTGGAAGATACTGATCTTTCCATCACTGCCACCAGTAGCTATGAGTGCTCCTGGGTGGTTTTCAGTATGATAAACTGCGGCAGCCCAAATGTTCTTACCCGAGTGCAGAGACAACGTGCGCAGGTGGACAAGCTCGGCCGACAGCCCTTGCCCGCTGGTATCAAGTCTACCAAGATCAAGCTCAAGCCGCCACTCTTGCGCAGACGCATCCTCGCCAAACGAGTACACATGGATGGGGCTGTTCGGAACGACCGGGCCAAAGCGGACATGCCAGATGCGCGAAGCGTGTGCCATGACAGTGGCAATGGGGGGCGTAGACGAGACCGAAGACTGTGGTGCCGGATCGTTGTTTTGGAGATATGTGTTCTTGATACGTGTGACTTGGCGCGGTGCTGATTCGGCTAAAGGGTCATCGTTGCGATGCGCGAGGCCCTCGAATGTGTTTTGGAAGCCAGTCTCGCGGGCTGCGTTTGTTGCGGCCTGCAGCGACTGAGCATCTTCGGGGCTGTCTGGCCTCTCGGCAGCGAGGAACAGCGGCCAAACACGAATTGTGCGGTCGTCGCTGCAGCTGGCGAGCAGCCGAGCCTTCTTTCCTTCAGACCCCAGGATGATCTCCGGCGACACGACAACATCAAAGATGGAGCCCTCGTGGCCGGTAAACACCTGCAGAATCTTGATACTCGGGTCTTGCGATGCAAGCTGGCATGTCCAGACGACAATTTCGCCAAAGACGGTGCCGGCGGCGACCAGCAGGCTCTGCTCAGCCTCCGTGGAGTTGTCGGCCCAAGCCAGTTGCGCAGAGTACAGCATGGGCCGTGATGGCGAGATGGACGGCCCGACAAGAGACACAGACAGCTCTCCGTCATTGGCCTCAATTTTAAAAGAGAGAACCTCATTGTGTGCCGTGATCAGGGCACCACATCCACCGGCGGCACGCGGCAGCAGTGCATCGTAGATCCAGTCTGGGGCAATGACCTCCCGCACGGAGACTGCTGCCGCCGCGTCTTGCAGTGAGCGGGCGATGTGCTCCCGCGTCACCAGTGCCAGCGACTGGCCGCCCCAGACAAGCACGTTGCCGTCTGCACCGTCGTCGACACGCAGGCCCTGCATGGCCTGTTCGGCAAAGATGCGGATGCGACCCAGACAGCGGTCTTGTGCGGCGCTGTCATAAATGGACAGCCAGCCGCCCTCGCCGGCCAGGACGAGCAGCTGTGAGGCATGCTGGTAGAAAGCCAATGCTGTGACGGGGCACAGAGACGGCGTCGTTTGGCACAGCCTTGAAGGCATTGTGAGCGTCTGTGACGTTGTATACTTGTGGGCTCTGCCCCTCCTTCCTTTTTGAAGTCGTCGATGAGGTCAGTATGCCATGCCAGGAATGGAAGGCACGATGGTCGTCTGATGTTTAATTGTAAAGCAAGTGCAACCTAAGTCGTTTGTAAAAATAGTTCTTTCCCTTTTGAGAAGTACTTGATAGACTTGTTCTAGAAGCTTTGATCTTTGTCTGTGGCCCGTTTCGCGGCCGTTTGTTAGGCGCAAGGCTGGCTAATAAAATTTTCACCACGACCGATTACACTCTCACCACCACATTTTCATATTATGCCACCACCAACGCTCATTGATGCAAAAGATGTGAGAGTATTTATAGTCTGCAATATGTTCTTTAATAATTTTGAAAAGATTATCATTTTGCGATGCCAATCGGCCAAATACTTTTCATTGACGTCTGGATCACGTGCGGTATACTTGTTAAAATTAATCGAAAAATAAATTCATAAATAGTCGAGCAAGCCGATAATTGAAGCATTCACAACTCGGAAACTAATGAACATGTTTACATCGTATTTAATTCGAAAACTGGGTTGCTTCGATGTCTAGTTTGCCTAGACGTCTAGTTTGCTGCTAGACAGGGATATCATGGCAGGTTACAGGGTTCTATGATCACGGAAGATAAAACAAGGAAGAAGAGTAGATCCTAATATAAGCCGTGGCTTTCATGATATTTGTAGATGGCTATGGAGTAAAGAGAACCAGATATCTCTTTTGGTATTCGTAACGGGATAAATGACAGAAATGAAAAACAAGACAGGGAATATTCCAAGATATCATCAGAAGCCATCCAAAAGCAACGCCAATAATGCAGACTCGTAAGATGTGAACAAAACAATAAACAGAAACAAAAACAGTAGATCAAAAGTCGTTAGATACGCTTAATTGCGCTGGTGCGAGTAGGGCTCGTAGGCCAGGTCGTTGCGGCCGTTCTGGGCGTAGTGCTGCTGCTGCGAGTACTGCGGCGCATACGCGTTGGGCGCGAAGCCGGCGTTCTGGTGCGGGTCGTGCAGCGGCTGGTACGAGCCGGTGGGCTTGTCGCCCATGTGCATGGCGCCGCCGCGGGGTGCGTCGCCGTACGAGTTGCCGTACGAGCGCGAGCGGCTGCGGTTGTCGGGGCTGCAGCAGCACACGGTGAACATCCAGAAGAAGGAGGCAGAGACGGCGGCGGCGGCGGCAATCCAGAGCGCGGCGAGGTACGTTGTGTCGAGCGACGCGGACACGCCGTAGTCGCCGGCAGCGGCCTTGATGGCGCCGACGACAACGGTGGCCATGACGGTGGCCATCGCGGCGGCGGCAACGACAGCCACCACCGTGATAATGGCAATGACAAAGGTCAGGCACGCGATGCCGCGGCTGCAGCTGGTAAACAGGCCAAAGGCGATCTCGACGGCGAGCGCGACAAAGGCGATAATAAAAACGACCTCGGTCCACTTGGCGAGCTTGCTAAAGACCTTGATGGCGTCCTGGATGTCGGAGGGGATGGTGAGGTTGAGGCCGGTGGAGCTGATGATGTTGGTCAGGGTGTTCTCGGAGTTGTTGAGCGCCTTGGTGGCCCAGTCGAACTTGGGCGACGTGCAGGTGCGGGTGCCGTTGATGGCGGTCTCGCAGTAGTTCCAGAGGTTGACGTCGTAGAGGTTGCCGAGGCCGAGGTCGGAGGCGGTGATGTTGGAGGACGTGGAGATGGCCTTGACGGTGAGCAGCGACTTGTCGTGGAAGGCGACGGACGCGGGCGCGCGGGTAGCAAGGCTGTCAACAGCGCGCGATGTCAGGATATCAACGGCGTCTGTTGCGCTGATGGAGAGGCCGGTGGTGTTGACCTCGAACATGTACATGTGCTTGTCGGCGACGCCAGAGAGGGCGGCGACAAGCAGGGCGACGATGCTGATGACGGCCAGCACGAATGGCAAGGCCACGCAGACGAGACGACCACAAGAGACCATTTTGGCTGTGGTATGGTGGTTGTGGTGGATGTGTAGAAGTTGGTGTTGTATCAGGCGGTCGGGTTGAGATCAAGGTATGGCCGAATGGTACACAGGATAAGGTAGAGATGTAGAAAAGAGAGGATGAGAGAGAGAAGAAAAAGAATACGAAATGAGGTGAAGAAGTGAATGGACAAGAGAAGGCTGGAGACAACGGGGAGGGGCTTGTGATAAATATAAGCAGACAAGCGAGACGTGAGCATAAGTGAGCAGAGAGCAGCAAGCAAGCAGTGAGCAGCAACCAGCAACCAAAACCAGCAACCGCAGGGGTGTGTTGCGCAGTGCTGCGCAGACGTGGACGTATTGAAGACAAGGTGGAGGAAGTCAAAGTGGTGGAAGTGGAGTGGGACAAAATGTGGCAGCCTTGGACCAGCAAGCCAGAAACCCAGAAATCGGCCTTGAGCTGCACTGAGCTGCACTGCAAATTGGTAAATTGGTGGTGCTCTTTCCCGTGGCGCAGGGTGAGGTCGCCTGGATGTGGGCCCGGCATGGAGTCAGGGCCCAACGCGGACTAGTGCAGGTTTTGCTGTGGTGCTCAGCCCCGGCGGAAGAAGGAGCAGTTACGTAGTTATGGGTACACTGTCTTGGTAGGGCTTTGGGTGGGGAGCAAAGTCACTTTTGAGGATGTTTCAGGACAGGCAGGAAAGGCAAGAGCAAGAGCAGCAAGAAAGAACAGGAAAGAACAGACGTGATTGACGTGTGGGGCCGTGAGAACCTTCAGTGTAGTTAAATTGAAATTGCTGAAATTGGCAGGAGCAGCTACTCTAGCTCGTCTAGCTACTGTACTGCTAGCAAGCGGAAGCGAGAGCGATATTGGTTTGTACGATAAACAGCGTTGACAATGTATCTCATTAGAATGTCTACACGATGAATGTTGCTGAGATAAACACTGGAAGGTGAAAACAAAAACAACGACCAAGACTGAGACCGGCAATCGCCTAGGCATTGATGGTCAGCTTCATCTACAGCATCATGCGGGCAGCACGTTTCTCCTGTTGATCAGCTTGATAGTGAGATATTAGCAGCCGTAGACTAGCTCTCAGTAGCATGATACAGGTGAGATGCCATAGGCTGTTAGGGCAATCTATTTTAAACGAGGCAGTTTGAGCCAACTACAAGCTAGCAAAATAGTTCCAGGTACAGGGCAAAAAGTACGCAACCCGTGAAGGTAGAGATAAAGAAGAAAGGAAGAAGAAAAACAAGCTAGAACAAGCAATACGTATTGCAAGCGAGAAATACAGATAAAGGGCCTAGTCTGGCACTAGAGAAGCAAGTCGTCGAATGGCCGGCATCGCTTTAAAGATGTCTGAATATTTCATCAAAAAAGAGGCATCGTATCAGTTCAGCCGCATGCAAAGAAGTGCACTTATGCTGTATGCCCGGACTGCGTATTGGTCGCATTTACGCCCTGTGCTCCGATATACTTCTCAAAGCTGCCGTTTTAAAGCCGTGCTGATGGTGACTGGGGAAACCCGTGGAGGCAGACCAAGCAAGTATTGGCAGATGCTCTGTAGGATCATGGCGAGCTAAATGCTGACTGATACGGTGAAGATGAGATATTTCCAGATATACTCTGTATTCCAGATATATTCTAGATAGAGTATGCGTTGCTAGGTTGCCATGCTGTAGGGCAGATAATCCCGTGTTATGTTATGTTTGATGTTTGATTTTCATATTCCCTGCGCCCAGCCACTTGTTAACGCATACTATTGTAGAGTAAGATGTTCGGGGCTCGGTACTAGTATCTTACACCGTAGTTATGATAGTGTTGCACTGACCTTCTGGGCTGAGCCTATGACGACTCTACCTAGTAGCATCTTGGTTTAAACTGTTTAAACTGTTGCTGATCACTCTACTTTAATCAGAATACGACGTCTGTTATTATTCTATCAATTAACCTCGTTGCCATCGCTGTTACTCGGCCATAACTTGCGTCACTGGCCTCTGCGTTGCCACCACACATGGTTTGCAGCAGTAGCGCAACAGCGGGAGCCAATAGAGCAGCAAATACCAATATGCCGTAGCAGCTATATCACCGCTAATAATACATGTTGCCCAGCCAAGCGGCGAAGCACAACAAGAATAGATCTCTGTTCTATCAACTCGCAGCATTTGAGTATCTCCGACAAGGCGAATGAAAATGGAAAAACACATACGCGTCCACAGAGGGGCACAGTCAGTGAGAAAGAAGAGAGAAAGAGAAGAGAAGAAAAGGAAAAACACCGTCGCATTCCTAGGGCGTCTTACGTGTGCAGAGGCTTCCTCCGCGCCCCATTACAAAACGCCTGCATATTTTAAGGTTTCTGGTTCTGACCGTCGAGTGATCTGATTCCTACAGTCCTCGTAGAAAGTAGTTTCAAGTACTCCCTCAAAGTGGTCTGCCTTTTCTGTGCTCATTCGCGAAAAAGTACATCAAAATACATCCTACACACCGCCCGATACGAGACCGTGCCGTAGTGCTGCAGTACTCAGTATTCTCAGTAAATACCAAGCATCAAATCTAAAATGCTTCGTATCTCACTCGCTGTCGCCGATGCTGATGAAAGAAGGATCTCAAGATACAAAGGAGAGCATAAATTACAGAATGACGACGCAGTGGCGCATCCATGCTCAGAGGTGGCTGGTACTCCTCTCTCTCTTTATTCCCGCCTCGTGTGATCGTCGACTTTGACTTTGTCGACTTTGAGTGTGGCTTTGGCTGGCTTCGACGCTTCGACGGTTCTTCAGAGAAGTAGAATACAGAGGATCTTCGGTGTTAGCAGCAGCTAAATAAGTGGGCCCTCTGGCCGCTCCTAATTTTAGAAACTACACGCGGACAGGGGCGACTTTGTACTGAGACTACTGAGACTAGAGTGCTAACGTGCTCGGCTTCGCCCTATGATCGAACATCTACGCCCGACGGCACCGTTACATTGGTTGCATATCATAGTATTGCAGTCTCCGGCGAGGCGTTCTCCGTCTGTTCTCAATCACACCTATTGATGTTGACATTTTCTGCAGCACAGTTTCACGACCTCCGTGCCCCGTCTCTCCGTCTTCCGTTCCGGCGTAGTATCGAGCACGGATGAAACTGTAGAGTTTTTATATACTCTGTACTCTTCTTCTACTCTCTGTAGAGTTTTATATACTCTTCTTCTCCTCGTCTCGTCTTCGCCGGTGCCAGTCCGATCAGTGTCTGAATCTGAATCTGACGCAGGGATGGGAATAAGCATAGGGCAGAGAAGTATATTTAATATTTATTTAGCCATTTCACTGTAAGGCTCACCCCGTCGTGGATCCAGCTGACACCATATAAATAGAGTTTTCGACAGTAGGAGCTCAGACATCACTGGATGCAACAGTTTGGTCAAAGCCCATGCTCAGTAGTGCTGAGTATATGAATATGGCGGTCATTGATCCTAACATGGACAATGCCCCGATTATGTCGAGGGCTGCTGCTTCCTTCTGGCTGCTGACAGTGATGGACGAGCTGAATGGGCAAGTGACGGCTTGGGATTAAATGCTTCATCCTTCCTGCTTACTCCTAGTGGGAGAGCTGAGGGCTGGGATGCTTGATGCCCTGATGAGTGACTTCAGCCTTAGCTGATGGCCATCCTCGTCTTTCGATGCAAGGGGCGCGTCCTGAGAATGCTGGCTGCTGGCTGATGCTCGATGGTTGTTTGGACACAGTCAATCTACCTCAGCTTACAGTCTGGGTCTGTCGTCGTTATTAAGTAGACAAGAAGGACTCGATGATGGCAGACACGCATGGCATCATCATCGGCGGCAACGCCAACGCAGACACTGCCCACTGCCTCCGACTGCGCTATCCCAGCCGTCTTTATCCTTAATCTTTATCGACGTGCATGCAGATGCTGTCCGACATGTACTCGCTGCGCAGGCGTCTTTTCCGTTGCACGGCAGCCTTGGCAGAAGAAGCGGGTGACCTCGTGTCTGTCGAGTCTGAAGTCTTTATTGTGGTGTGATGCAGAGTCTAGACTCAGCAAAGGCTAGAGTGTCGTCGGAAAGTAGGGAGTTATCGTCCAGAGCGGCTCGCTCTTGGCTGCAGCTTGTGTGCCTCCGTCGATGCCGCCATTCGTCGCCATTTGTTCGGATGCCATTGACGGCAGTTGGCAGTATTCCCCGGAGTATTGGCTATGGCAGCAGGTAGCTTGTCCATGCGTTGGGCTCCGATGAGCATCGACATAGCTAGAGCCCTATCTGCACCAACTGACTGTAAACGATGTGTTCTCGTTACGTCCAAGCCATCATCTTTTCTGCTACTATGCTACTCATCACGTCGACTGTCTGTCGACTTTCTTTGCCAAGTTGATATTCTGTGTGGCTGCCAATAGCATCCAACCTTGACGGCATGGCATGTCTCTGAATAGCACCGGCCGTCCTATCGTAACCATGTAATATGTGTATTGTATACGTGTATGGCGTCGAATCTCGTAGTCGTGTCTACGTTACACCTGTGTAGTTGTATGTGCTCCTAGAAAAGCTTGGTGATATGGCTGTGATCGTGTGTGATCGTGTGTGTTTGTCGTGGCAGGCACTGATTATGTCACGTAACGACTCAAGAACCATCCTGTATCCTTCCTCCTTTGTATGTTCTTTTCTAATAGCCATATCTAGATGATGACCGGTAGCCTATCGACATGTGTATCGCACCTTCCGTTGACGTGCGAATTCATATTGTACCAGTCGGTCTTTCCTCGTACTCAGTATGTTTTGTGTTCCTGCTATCGTATCGCATACTCGTCGGCCACTTGCACCTGCCTTTTGAGGATATGACTATTATCCCCTCTAGGCAACTGTAGGCAACCCCTCTTCTTGCATCCTATCTCACATCCTGCATCTGCATCCTGCATCGCCGCCCGTCGACCTACATCTCCAGCCTCACTTGTCCGCCTGCCTCGCCTTTGCTGTTTCCTGCACGACCCCCATCCATCCCCCATTTACTCGGCCGTCCCCCATACCCAGCATTGCAACGGCAAATACTCAGCACTCGCCTCTTCACTAAAAACGCGTGTGCTTGTGCTTTGCATCGGTTTGCAGCGGGTCACAGCGTTGCATCTCGACTGGGCCGCAGCCATTCCGCTCCTCTGTCAGTCTCCCGCTTTCACTTCTCTCTTCTGTATTCTGTGTCCTATCACTCTCGTCGGTTCAGTCTGTCTGCCATCTCTATTCCTGCTCTTACTCGCCCACGTTGTCCTGCTCAGTATCTTTGTTTCCAGCTTTTGACTTTTGACTTTATCGTCTTGCAGTCGACTTTGAATAATTCTCATTATTCTTACTTGCCATCCTTTGCTGCAGCTTTATCCTTTCGTCACACTTCATTGTCGCCACTGGCCCCGTTGTCGTCGTCTTCGGTGTCGGATCCGGAATCCTACTCAGATTTGTTCCAGGGTGCTGGCCAACGACCCGCTGCATCTGACCACTCATTTCTGTAAGTTTTCTATGTTTTGGTCTACTTGTGCCTCTTGTATTTGATTCTTTTTGTGATTTCTTGCTCTTTTCACTTCTTGCTCTTTTGTATTTCTTCCATTCTCTATCTCAACCCCTTCATACCCCTCTATCATTCCACCTCATTATCTTCCTTCTTCTCTTCGTGCCCTACCTCAAGCTTATCTACTCGCCGACTTACATGATAACCGACCCATAGTCCCTGCTACACAGTACTATCAAATAGTCCCGTTCCGCCCCTCACACCAGTCCCAACCAGGCTCTTCACCGACCCATCCATCAGCTAGCCGTCGACCATCAATCCAACCCAGCAAGTGGCAAGCAACCCAGTCCCATAGCTGCAGTGCACACCCACGAGCCATACAGTCCAGTCTAATCAGTCCTGATCGTCGGTCTGCAGTCCGGCCAGACTTTCAACAGGCTTCTCCAGCTTTGTGATTCTGTCCACTCACGGCGTTCTTCAGCCAGACGATCTCATTTTTCTATTATTCCACTCTCATTCTCTATTATTGATTGAGATTGATAAAGTTGAAAAGAGCTGCACTACGACTGCACGTTCACAGGTCAACTCAATTCACACTCTAGCTTCAATAGCTATCTACAAAGTACTCTCTTGGCCGTTGTCGGATTAGACGCACAAGTTCTATCAACCCTGAGCGTGGCTTGGAACCTCGTGGTCGTTGATCCATCACGTCAACTGTCTGTGTATGTCTGTTCTACACCAAAGCCACCAGTGCTCTTGTCACCCCTGTCAGCTGTCTGTTATCTGCTGGACCTGTTGATATTCACTCACTCCAGACTCTGTCTCATATTCTGACATCTACTCTTCTGAGTACTCTGTACGTCTCGACCTCTACCTCCTTCCCTCCCCATGGTACCAGACCGCCGATCGCCACCTCTGCCGCTCCTCCACCTTTGATCTTGCCATTGCCATTGCCATTGCATGCACCTTGCCCATCGCACCAGCACTCTCCGTCGTGCCCGCCTTCCCGCATGCCAAGCCTGTCCTCACCGACACCCACGCTTCGCCTGACCATTCCGTCCCGGCCTGCCCTCTTTACTCTTCCGACTTCTTATTCGCTTCTTATTCGGCCAGCACATCTGCGCGTCTGTCAGCTGCTACGCCCGACACCTACTTTTGGGTCTCCTCATCTGCAGTTATCTTGTCTGCTCCGCAAACCGCACACGCTCTCGCACACTCATACACACTCTCGCACACTCACGCACACTCACGCGCAACCCCCTCGCCGTCGTCCCAAGATCACTCAACTACGGAAAACGCCAAGGTCACGCCCAGCCTTTCTCCTCTTCCGACGGTGTGGCTCCCAACCACTGCCCGACATCTCCCTGGCTTTGTCCCTGTCTGTGCTCGCCTTCTAGCTGTTCTGCTTGTTCTGGCTGTTCTGCCCTATTCTGGTATGTCTGTATTTGGTCTGTCTGCTGTCTGTTTACCATCTCTATCTCTTCGGCGCACGCCTTTATCTCCCCCTTGCTTCTCCGCCTTTTCTCTTCCAAACAATCTCTCTTGAGTCTTGGACGCCATCGGACCATCCTCCTATTCATACTACTTGTATCTTTCCTCTCTACCCTGCCTTCCATCTACTTCTTCCACCTTCCATAGCCTTCCTCTATCTCCGGCATCCATCACCACAACCACAACAACTAATCAACACCACCTACCCTGGTCCCAAGAAATTAAACATCACAGACGTTGGGCAGAAATCTCCGCTCAATCTCTAACTCTCTCCAACTCTCACCCTGTTTTCCCTAACCTTTATCTTACTCTTTGCTCCCATCGCGTGTCTCCTGTTTCACCTCTATTCTTCTCACGATTTGTCTCAGCCGCGAGCTCCTTGCTAAAATCAACCCCAGCTTCCTCAATCGCATTCCAGTCGCATCCCAATCGCATAACACCCCGACAGCCTCGCAATAGCTGCTACAACTCGACGACCACATCGTACGTTTATTTGTTTTCTCCTGTTCCCCGTCTCTCCTTTCTCTCTTTCAGCCTCGACCTCGACCGCGGTTTCTATCTGCATCATTATCCACAGCAGCCCCCATCTACTCATCTGCTTCATCTACACCCGTCTCATACTCCGTATGCGATGTACTCTCTGCTCCCAACGCCCATTGCACAGGCCGCCTAGTCCCGCTTTTCCTTTTATGCACGTCGCAACTCAGCACTTCTCGTGCGCCTGTCACATCTATCCTGTCACCACATGTGCCCAGATGCGCAGAGGTCTGCGCCCAGTCGCAAATGAGAAAGCACAGAGTACATCGTACACAACGTATGCCAGCCGTCCATCACGAGTGAAGCCACTACCCACCAAACCACCAAACTCCTGTAGTCACAGGTCCAGCCAGCTGCACTCCCCTCCCCCAGTTTTCCATCCTACCCTCTCCGCATCCAGCGTCACCTCGCCTGCCTTGTCTTGTCGTCGTTTCTTGTGCCCGTGCATATCTTCACTCATCGTGTCTATTTTTGCATCCTGCTCTTGCTACTCTCTTCCTACTCTTCCTACTCCTTGCTGTTGCTGTAGTTCTTCCCTTTGTTCTCCATCTAGTCCTTTGATCTTCAGACCATTGGTCTTTAACGTCTTTCACCTAAACATATTGAACCTTTGCTTTGATCTAGTCTAGCCCCCCATCCCTTGTTTCTTTGCTTGCCGCCCCTCGCCTTCGGCGCCGCTCCTCTAAAATCCGACCCAGTGGCAAATCCTGAACCAAACGCTTGCTGACATACATCCTCACAGTACACATAGCGTCTCCGCCTCGACATCCCTCAATCCAACTCTCGACTCTACATACATTGATTTCGAGTCTGTTGCATATCCTTCAGCTCCGTCTATTCTGCATCGAGCTGTTCTCGTGATATCGTCTGCTGCGTTTCCATCACAGCCTGACCAGTCCCCACACTCGACGCATACAAGGGTGTAAATTGGAGAATTATCGCACCATTTGGCCATTTGCGTTTCCATTCCAGGCCTCCCTCGCCCAAACGGCCACAAGACCAAAGCAAAGACCCAAAGACCGAAAGCAAACCCAGAGATCCAGTAAAGATCAAGAGCCCAATCCAAAGACCAAACGGCAAATAGACAAACGACAAGACAAACCCACAAAACTTTTGCGCAGCCTCAGCCGCCTGTCCACTGCCCACTTCGAATCACAAGCCAGCCCAGTCTCGCCCTTGTCGATTCAGTCACCAGTCAATTTTCCTGTTTTCTCCCATAGGCCGCCCACAGAGCTTGCCGACCCCCGACTCGCGCTCTCGTCTAGTTTCTAGTCTACGTACAGTACAGACTACAGACTAATTGCTTCTCGTCATCATTCGTATCGCCGTTTCGCCGTTTCGCCGTTCTCCGCGCAACATTTTACCTCCTCATTCCGACACTGCCCGTTAGGTGGCTTTTCTCATTCAATCCACCAAAACGGAATCTCTATCGCTTCGCCGTTCTTCCGTCGCAACCCGCCTTCTTGCGCTGGTTCTCTGCCACATCTTCTACCCTCCATAATACGCGATCTGCACACATCGACCACAGGAAAGAGGGCCACAAGAACGTGAGGTCTCGCTCGCCCCTTGCCTCCCGCTTCCCGAACATCCTCCTTCCATCACACCCCTCCATCACCGTTGCTCATCCTCGATCCTCGATCCTCGACCAAGCACGAGACAGCGCCAATTAGACCAGCATCCTATCAGCGTCCAGTCGCAAATCGCATCGCAAAACACAACGGTCGATCCTAACCGATAGACCCTTCCACCTCCCCAGCTACCTTTGGCAAAATGGGCAACCAAGGCTCCAAGGAAAGCAGCGGCGGTGGCTCGTCCTCCAAGTCGTCGGGCCCCGAGATGCAATCATACCCCTCCTTCAGTCGCTCCGACACAAAAGACTCGACGCGCTCGTTCCGGTCGCTGCGCTCCAAGATCCCAGGATCCGGCAAGAGTGACAGTCCACGCTCCTCGGCCATTCTTAATGGTGACTCGCCCGTCGAACGATCGGATGCGGCATCTATCAAATCCAGCCGCGCCTCGCGGTCCTCCCTCCCACCACCACGCCTCACCCGCAACGACTCCTCTACGTCACCAGCATCCCCAGTCTCTGTCGCATCCTCGATCGAGCCTTCTTCATCCTACAACGACCTCGACCCTCCTCCCTCACCAATCCAGTCCGCCTCCATGAAGGCAGGAAAGCACAATGTCAGCGAAGCCCAGGCCACGGGCGAAGTCGACTATGTGTCTGAGTCACCACCGTCGGCGGGCGCTCCAGATCCGAACGCACAGGCCGTGCAGCCCGGACAGTCGATTCTGGTTCGCCGCGACAGCTCCGGAAGCGCTAGGGTGCCAGGGCTGGCGTCGACAGTCGGCAGTCCTGGGGCGGAGGAGTCGGGCGTTGCCATGAGTGAGATCAAGGATATGGACCTCGATGACTTTATCAAGCGCCTGCTGGATGCAGCATATGCGGGGAAGGTCACCAAGAGCGTGTGCCTTAAGAATGCTGAAATCGTTGCCATTTGCCACCGGGCGCGCGAGACGTTCCTGTCCCAGCCGACGCTGCTGGAGCTCGACGCGCCCGTCAAGGTTGTCGGCGACGTGCACGGTCAATACACCGATCTCATCCGCATGTTTGAGATGTGCGGTTTCCCGCCTTCGTCCAACTTTCTCTTCCTGGGCGACTACGTCGACCGCGGCAAGCAGTCACTCGAGACGATCCTGCTTCTCCTCTGCTACAAGCTCAAGTACCCCGAAAACTTTTTCCTGCTCCGCGGCAACCACGAGTGTGCCAATGTGACGCGGGTGTACGGTTTCTACGACGAGTGCAAGCGCCGCTGCAACGTCAAGATCTGGAAGACGTTTGTCGACACATTTAACACTCTGCCAGTCGCCGCTATTGTCGCGGGCAAGATTTTCTGTGTCCACGGCGGCCTGTCGCCCGCTCTCGACCACATGGACGACATCCGCAACATTGCCCGGCCCACTGACGTCCCCGACTACGGCTTGTTGAATGATCTGCTATGGTCTGATCCAGCAGACATGGAGATCGAATGGGACTCGAACGAACGGGGCGTCAGCTACTGCTTCAATAAAAAGGTCATTATGGACTTTTTGGCCAAGCACGACTTTGACCTCGTGTGCAGAGCGCACATGGTGGTCGAGGACGGATACGAGTTCTTTAGCGACCGTGTTCTAGTCACTGTCTTCAGTGCACCCAACGTGAGTTTCCTCTTTTATTTTTTGTTCATATGATCATGCACTAACTCAACAGTACTGCGGCGAGTTTGACAATTGGGGCGCAGTCATGTCCGTTTCCTCGGAACTGCTATGCAGTTTCGAGCTTCTCAAGCCTCTCGACTCCAACGGCCTCAAAAACCACATCAAAAAGCAACGCAACAGCCGCAAGAACTTTATCAACTCTCCTGTAAGTTTAATGTTTGACGTCGTGTGGATTAACTTATACTGACTCGTACTACTATAGCCCGCCAATGTGTTCCCCCAGAGTGTATAATTCGAGGTACACGAGAGCACGAGAGATTCGCGTACATATTGCGCCCGATAATCTGTCACCCACTGTCTACGCCAACCCCCAGCAATTCGACACTCGATATGCGAAAGGACCAGAAATGGCGGGACCCTTAAAGGCCATGCCACACCCCTCACCCACTCTCAATCTATTCGGTCCGCAGTTTCCCTGCTCTCTATTCTACAAGTTCGGCTGCATAGATAGCATACGTCACGCGACCTCTTTTGTGTTACACGAGTCGACCTACTATTCGCCATTCTCCTCCCTTGCCCCTTTTTGTGCCTCGAATCCGAACTACACAAACACAAGTCTGCCGTTATCATTATCTGTGATGCACGGTCCAGCTCATCCGTCCCATCTTGTCACCAAGCTTAAATGAAATTAGGCCGATCGACCGAATCTGCCGAAAGCGGGACCCGTGTTACACGACGTACGATACTGATACGTCACTACAGCACCAGGTGCGGCAATGCAGCACGCAGCGAGTCGGCGGCCACGATGTGCGGTCTCTGTAAAACGAGTCTACACATCGGCGCCAGGTACAACGGGTGCGTTGTCTGCACGATCTGCTAATACTGCCGAAAGAAATGGTGCATCCTGGAATTGGAGATGCAAGTCGGCCCTCTCATTTGAGTGGCATGGCTTGCTAGCATCATTTCTGTAGGTATGGTTCGCCCAGATCGATTACAGTATACTGGACATGCTGGCAGTTGTCTGTGCCTTTTTTCTCTATCATCTTTCTTACTTTCCATCATCTCCTCTCCTCTTTTGCGTCTCTTTCCTTATTTCCTAATTCTGTTCCGGCGCGGGATACTCAACTTGGCTGCTCTGTTTTCTTTTCTGTTTTTCCTACTGCTTACTCTCATGTCTGACTTCTGCCTTTTGCTTCTGCCTTTTGCCTTCTGCCTTGCCTTTTCTTCGCCTACTATCACGTTATGTCTTATCTCGTCTGGTGTTTTCTATCATTTTGCGATTGTCATGTTTACGTTACGTTTACCATACTACACAGGCGAAGGAACGGGCCCCAAGGCCATCATGGATGCGACGGGGAGATCCCGAGAAAATAATGATTATTAGCTTTCCTACAATGACTTGTGAAGTGATGCCGTATAATGAGTTTATCCAAAGCTCTACAAGATGCTGATACCAGTGTATGCATGATGCCCGACCACATTCAATTTGAGTTGGTCGACTGTCATGAAGTCGTAATGAAAGAGGTCTCATCTTTCTTCGTAATGTAAAGATCAGTTAAATCTGTGTTTGTTTTCTTTTTGCTTAACGATATAATCAGCTGGGAAAGATACTTTTGGATCAACTTGCAAGGAAAATAGAAATAAATTATCAATTGATAGATCGTGCAAAACAAAATTTAATAAAAAAAAAACAAGAAAGCTCGGAAATGTCACATTATTGCTACAAAAAAATTAAGATTTGCAAGAAGAAAACAAAAAAAGAGCAAAAAAGAAAGATATGATCGTGGCAGGGGTCGAACCTGCGATCCCATCCGATCAGAATTTAGACGTCACGTCTAGCGTGACTTGACTGTAAAGGACATGCCCTAACCACTAGGCCACACGATCAATATACAAGAATTTTCGCTACCTGGGTATATATAGGCTAGCGTGACAGCCAGCAAAAAACCACCAAAGACCCTTTTAAACACACCAAACGTGTCATATTATTGGCTGCCCCGCGACGTGATACGCAGATGCGATAAGATTCCAATCGACAAGTCTTTAAGCGACCAGCTCACGCGATATTGGCTGGCAGACGACAGCAGCCGCAGAAGAAAACGAAGCAACAGCACAAGCAGCAATGAGAAGCATAGCTACAGCAAAAGCCATTGCCCAGCGCAGCTCCGTCTGCCTGGCGCGGCAGTCCACCAGGTAGGCCTCCTCGTTTCCCCCCTCTCTTACATCACCATCTAACTCGACAGCATTCCCGGTTCCCGGTTCACTATTGCTGCTTCGTCTCTCGTGCAGTCTTCCTCGACATCATTATACCCCTCCGCCGTCTCCCAGTCCTCGCCATGCCCGCACCGCTGCTTCTCGCAAACTGCCATCCGCCCCAAGAAGGCCAAGAAGGATAAGAACGCTGCCTCATCTCCAGCAGCATCCTCTAAAAAGTCGAGCAAGGCCGACTCCAGCGTAGCAGACGCCGATGACGACGACAGCGCCGGCGGCAACCACCCGGCGGCAGACCCCGCAGACCCCTTCAACTTTGCCGACGTCGAGTCCCGCTGGCAGCGCATCGAGCTGCACCACATTGAAAAGTTCAAGGAGCTGCGGCGCAGCATCAACGGCGGCGCCAGCGACGGCGGCAGCGGCGGCGTCGACGTGGACGCGATCGGCCAGACAAAGGTCAGCATCCGCGCCGACGAACTGGGTGAGGATGCCGGTGCGGACGCCGCGGGCGACTCTACGCTGAGCCAGCTCGCCCTCGTCATCCCGCGCGCCGGCGGCCGCGTCGTCGAGCTGCGCATGCACAGCCCCGCCTACAAAAAGGCCATCACGAGTGCTGTCCAGAAGAGCGCCGTCTTCCGCGGCCAGCAGCCGCAGCAGGACCCCAACGACGAGCTCGTGCTGCTCATCAAGATCGGCAATGCTGCAGGTGCGGGCGGCGCGGGCGGCGCTGCCTCGCTCGCGGCCGAGCACGCGCGCCGCATCAACGACCTGGCCAACAACTGGCGCACACAGATCCGCAAGGCGACGTCGCGGCGCCAAAAGACACACCAGGCGTGGAAGAAGGACAAGACGGTGAACCCCGACGACCTGCGGCGGCTGGACCGGGACCTGCTCAAGGGCCAGGAGAAGCGGATGGGCAAGGTCGACTCCGAGGAGAAGGAGACGCTGCGGAGTGTCGACAAGGCCGGCAAGAAGTAGATTAGAATATAGTATATACGATAGACAAAAGTTAGACTGCATTCTACTGTTTGTATGATAAATTGGATATATCCCATTGAGATTCTAAAGTACATTCGTTTGTTTCGTTTTCTATTTTGGTTGTTTGTTGCCTGGTCCCAAATCCCACCAAGCCATTTCATGCTACATATACACATCCATATATACACTGTCCTGCGGCCTCTATGCCTGTGCCGCCTTGCCGGATTGTGCTGCGCCCGCCTGTGCCGCCGCCGCCTTGGGCATCAGCTCACGGATCTTGGCCTCGAACTGTGCCGCCTTGGCAGGCGAGTATGTGTAGTCCTGCGACTGGTACCGCTGTGTCACGCCCAGCACGGGGCTCTTGATGCCCGTCGACGCCGACGACGGGCCGTCGTACAGGCCCAGCACCGCCGCCTCTGTGATTGCCGCCTTGGTCACCGCGCTGACCGGCTGGATCAGCGGCGTGTCCGCCGGCAGCTTGGCCGCCTTGAGCTTGGCCAGCGCCCGCTTCGACCGCAGCGCCCGCTCGGTCCGCACACGCTCCACCATCGTGTCGAAGAACACCGCCTTGTTCGCGTGCAGCTCGTCGCGCTTGCCCTCGGGGTTCGGCGACGCGTCCGTGTGCGACTCGCCCGCCTCAAAGCTGCCCGCAAACGGCTTGCCGCCGCCCACCAGCCGCATCGACCGCAGCGCCGTCGACAGCACGCCGTCCGTGCCCTTGGTCGACGCCACCGCGGGGCTGTAGCCCAGCAGGCCCTCGCGCGTCAGTGCCGGCTCAAACGCCGTCGGCTGGCCAAACTCGTGGAAGTGCAGCCACTCGCGCGCCTCAATGTTGAGCTCCTGCTCCTGCTCCTCGGTCAGGTTCTCGGCGCGCTTCGTCTGCTCGCCCTCGCGCTTGGGCCGTCTCTTGACCTGCGCCCGCGCCACTCTGCGGGGGCCGCTGGTGGCGCCAGACAGGCGTCCGCGAGCAGCAGCACCGCCACGGTTGTTGTAGCGGCCGACAGGGCGGGTAGAGGTAATGGCGTTGGAGCTGAGGCCTAATGATGGCCGGCCACCGCCAAGGTTGGGACGGGCGCCACCGCGTGGGCGGTTGCCGCCCTCGACGCTGCTCCGGAAACGGCCGGTGTTGGCGGTGGTGGAGGAGTCCGAGACGCCGGTGCCGGGGAAGCGGGGACCCGATCCAGACCGCGGCAGGCTGCGCACGCTGATGATGCGGTTTCCAGCGGGCTCGGATGGCGCTTCCTTGCTGAATTGTGAGGGGGGCTTGGCGGCGGCCGAGTCGTTGTCGAGCGAGCTGAGCTCAGAGGCGGCCTGGGCCTGGCGCTCCTTGCTGCTGGGGACCCATTTGAGGACTGACTGGGAGGAGGATGTAGAGAAGAGGGCGGGTGATGACGATGCCGGCGCCGACGAGACGGATGGTCTGATGCCGCGGGAGGCGAGCTCCAGGGCGGAACGGAGAGCTGGACGATGCATTGTGTGTGTGACCCCCAAAATATTCGATATGGGTGTCGTCGTGGCCAATATTATCGGTGGAGGGTAGGCGTCGACGAGGGCTCCGACCGTATCTGCCGTGACTTCGAGATGAGAAAAATCCGATGATGGAAAATTGGCGGGTCAATGGAGACGAGTGATTGGTCAATGTGTGAGCTTTAAAGTGGAGACGATCACCGTACCATAAATTTGGCTTATATAAGCAACCATTTGTTAGAGAATCGGCTGGCCGACGACGTGACGATAATTATGCTGCTACACAAGTCATACGGTGTCAATTGAACAGAGAAAAGATCATAATTCAAATAATAGTATTTATAGTCCAAATACACTAGATACAGAAAGCAAAAAACGCCTTATAGCCCGTCATGGGATGTCCCTCGCATGATTTTTCTTGGATCATGCTTTTCTTCATCAATTTGTTTTGGTAGTCGAAACTTGACCAATTTACGACTGCAGGGGCTTGCCCATGCCGCCGGTCGTGACCATCTTGGTGACCTGGTACTCGTCAATGCCGTAGGCAGAACCCTCACGGCCAAAGCCAGACTCCTTGACACCGCCAAAGGGCGACGCAGGCTCCGAGATCAGACCAGTGTTGACACCGACCATGCCGACCTCGAGGTGCTCGGCGACGCGGTAGATGCGCTCAATGTCGCGCGAGAAGAAGTAGCCGGCCAGGCCGACCTCGACGCTGTTGGCGTACTTGACAACCTCGTCCTCGGTGTCAAAGGGGAACAGACCGGCAACGGGGCCGAAAGTCTCCTCGCGGGCCATCATCATGTCCTGGTTGAGGCCGGTGATGACAGTGGGCTGGAAGAAGTTGCTGCCCAGGGTGGGGATGAAGTCGCCGCCCTGGATGACCTTGGCGCCGAGCTTCTCGGCGTCGCGGACGTGCTCGTTGACCTTCTTGACGGCGCGGTCGTGGATCAGGGGACCGTGGGTGGTGCCCTGCTCGAAACCGTTGCCGACCTGGAACTCGCGGACCTTGGCAGCGAACTTCTCGGCGAAGGCGTCGTAGATGCCGCGCTGGACAAAGATGCGGTTGGCGCACACGCAGGTCTGGCCCGACGAGCGGAACTTGGAGGTGATGGCACCGGCGACGGCGGCATCGAGATCAGCATCGTCAAAGACAATGAAGGGGGCGTTGCCGCCCAGCTCAAACGACAGCTTCTTCAGGGTGCTCGAGGCCTGCTTCATCAGAAGCTTGCCGACGTTGGTGGAGCCGGTGAAGGAGATCTTGCGGATGGTGGGGTTGCTGGTCAGCACGGCGCCGACAGCAGGGGTGTTGTCGAGAGCAGTGATGATGTTGATGACACCGGGGGGCACGCCGGCGCGGATACCGAGCTCGGCCAGAGCCAGAGCAGAGAAGGGGGTCTCGCCGGGGGCCTTGATGACGACGGTGCAGCCGGCAGCCAGGGCGGGGCCGACCTTGCGGGTGATCATAGCGGCAGGGAAGTTCCAGGGGGTGATCAGACCGCAGACACCGACGGGCTCCTTGACGGTGTAGACACGGTTGCCGGGGATGACGGAGGGGATGGTGTCACCGTAGATGCGGGGGGCCTCCTCGCTGAACCACTCGAAGAAGTTGGCAGCGTAGACGGCCTCACCGCGGGCGTCGGCCAGAGGCTTGCCGTTCTCCCAGGTGATGAGAGTACCGAGATCCTCGGCGTTCTCCATCATGAGGTCGTACCAGCGACGCAGCAGCTTGGAGCGCTCACGGCCGGTCTTGTGGCGGAAGGTCTTGAAGGCCTCGGCGGCGGCGGCAATGGCGACCTCGGTGTCCTTGGCATCGCACTCGGGGGCGACGCCGATGAGCTTGCCGGTGGCGGGATCGGTGACCTCAAAGGTCTTGCCAGAGCCGGCCTTGACCCATTCGCCGTTGACGAAGCAGACGCCCGTCTTGAGCAGGGAGGGATCGCGCAGCTGTGTGGTTAGTAGGTGTACACAATTGAAGGCAGCACTGCATCACTGCAAAGGTAGACGACATACAGGAGGAACCATGGTGGACTGTGATCGGATAATGGTAAACGGTGATGACTGAAAGTATGAACGGCGCACGGCGAGGCGAGATGATTGCAGAGTTGAAAGACGGAGAGGAGAGCGGAGAGCTGCCATTGCTTTATTGACGTTTCTCTTACTCAGTATTTTTTCCAATTCTTTTTCCTTCTCTTTGACTCGCAGTTGGCGTCGGGTCTGGGTCTACTTTTTATCTGTGAGGCGAACTCGGTTGAGCTTGGTTCTGTGGTCACTTGGTCGCCTCTGGGGCATGCGGGCCAGGGTGGGCTGGGAGTGATGGTGTGCCGGAACCAGGCTGCTTACAGGCGGTTACTAGGAGGAGACCAAGCCGAAAGCCGGCGTCAGATTGGAGCGCGTGGGAAAGAGGGGGCGCTAGATAAGGGACAAGGCCGACAAAGAGGATTAAAGTTTATTGCTTATTTATTTTTGGTATTTAATTTAATTGTTTTGAAGAAGAAAGAGAGGTAAAAGGGACGAGCAGGAAGGAGCAGGGACGACGAGGGACGAATAACGGTCTAGACAATGGAATTGGGTGTGGGACAGCGAGAGTTACAAACGGCAAGAGCAACTGGTGAAAAGAGGGGAAACGAAGATCACAAGATCGATCACAGATGAATGCAAAAGGGAAGGGACGATGGACGACCGAGTTAACCGGAAGGAAGGAGCATAGGAACGCGAGAACAGCCCCGAGTCAAAGTCAAAGGTAGAGAGCAACAGAAAATACAAGAGACAGAGACAGAACAAGCAACAAGAAGCTCGCGCTCGCTGTACAGTGCTTTCAACCCCAACGAGGGGCTATTAATGACGTCCATCCACACGCGGACTTCTGCGCCCCAGGCCAGAGCGACGCACCGCTTGTACTTTCCCAATTGGGACATGAGCTGAGATTTGTCGCAACGTCGTCGCTCTTTCCTATTTTTCTCGTCGTTTCCCTCTCCTTTTGAGCTGACAACCTCCTTCTCAAATTGTGTCATGCAGGCTCCGTTCCTTCCCTTTCTCGTACTTCCAAATTTCAAAGCTCTCAGAGTTTTCATGCATTTTGACAGGATTCACGAAAAAGGAAGGCATAGCCTCGAGGTGCGACCGCGGACCGTCCCAGGCAGTTGGGAGCTAGCCTGCTGTTCTTAGTATTTTCGTCTTAGATTTCTCTTCTCCGTCTTTATTTCTACATCATTTTCGTTATACCCCGTTTTCCTATTTTACCTCCATTTTATTCTCTATCTCGTTTCGAGGTTTCTATTATCTATCCCCATCTCGTTATCATTATCACAGAGAAAAGAGAACCTCCCAGCCATGTGCTCCGGAGTTGGCAATGCCTGGCTGGTTATTCGTAGGGCTGTGGATTATGTCATCACGGCGAGTCTTGCTCTTACTCAGTATGCTCTCGGCGCTATCTAGCTATCGCTTGCTATCACTATGTCAAGCTATCACACACATCTGTCATGGCTGCAATGCTATCGCCACCTTAAGTCGGGTATGACATACTGGCTATTTTAAGTTGATAGCCGCAGTCGCTCTCGATGAACCTTTCCTGCTGCTAAGACGGGTTTATAACTAATGGAAGACGGCCGATTCAGCGGTTGCTCTGCACAGAGCACGGCGTGGCATACGAGTGTACGCATCACGCTGTCGACTTGGGGAGCATGAAGCCAGCTGGTCGAGTGTCTAGCAGCTCCATTTTGCCGTGGTGCAACCCTGGACCAGGAAAGAGGACTTGGAGAAGAGCAGCAAGATTTGTCATCGATGCCAGCATTTCGAGCCGAGGACATCTACGATATCATGGGCAGGCCGGGCTCGGATAAAGCATCGATATACACGCTGTCAATGACGAAAGGGTATGGATTGGCTGTGGGCTACTGGGTCGATGCGCAGAAAACATTCAGTACCCAAACATCACTCAACGGTATATCTGGCCGGACATCACTCAGCGGTAGCATTACAAGACTCTATACACCGGGAGTATGGCAACGAGCTTAATCTATGCTCAACATCCTTGCATGGCCCGGGTCGGCCTCTTCGGCGGACAATAGGGGTCCGAGTGTGGTTTCGGAACATTGCTCAGTGGCCGTGTCGCCTTTCTGACTTTCTAACACCGTTGTTAATGCTAATTGGAACCTCATCGCATCCTAGCGGTGCTTTTCTCTTTTCGCAGCCAGATGAAAAGTACTGTGTTGCACGTCACTCTGGCTCTTTTGGCAGCTGTCAAACAAAAGGACACAACAAGAACCACATGGTCAGCCAGTGCTGGCTATGCCATCTCGAAAATCCTATCTGATGACTGAAGCTGTAATGCTGAACTCTATTGCGGTCTACTCAGCCAGTCAGACTACGTTGCTGTTTGCCAGTGCGCCTCTCTCGAAACAGCGTTATCAACGTCAGTCAGAGTGCTGGCTTCCATCGCATCGCATCTTCACTTAAGGTCTCATGCCTTATCATATCTTATGGTATAGTATAAGTAGTATTAAATCCTGACTGACGAGGTCCATCCCAAACTCCGGAAACAAGAAAGATAACAAGCGTTATCAAAAATCAAAGTGGACTGATATATAATTTCTCAGATCCGAAGACACTTCATTAACAAACAGATGAACAAGATAAATTGCAAAATAAAAGGATCCCTGGGGTATATGCATGTAAATGCTAGGGCACTACAGTTTATGACCGCAGCGGCAGCTTGCGGTCGAGCGTGTGGAAGGCCTGCGTGCGCGGCGTAAAGGGCGAGTCCGAGATGCCGCCGCCGCCGCCGCCGCCACCACTGTAAAAACCGGGCGACATCATGGCCGACTTGGGCGTGCGCGGCGACAGCATGGCGCGCGGCTGCATCTCCCACTGCTTGGAGGGCGGCGGCGGGAAGCTGTCGTCGGACTCGTTGCCGTCGTCGTGCTGGTCGATGGCGTGGTTGGGCATGAGCGAGTAGACGGCGACGGCGAGCTGGGCGAGGTAGAGGGCGAGCATGAGGACGGTGACGGCAAAGCAGCCCTTGGCCATGAGGCAGTCGGTGACGGCGCCGTGGGACTTTGCGTAGTCGCAGCTCTTGGCGATGTACCAGGCGACGTTGCTGGGGTAGCGGGCATCGGCGTGGTCGGGGCCGGCCTGGCCGTAGACGCTGGTGGCGTAGAGGGCGACCATAGCGGTGGTGGTGAATGCGCCGAAGATGGGGTAGAAGACGTGCATGATGAGGGAGATCATCTTGGCGAGCAGTATGAAGAGCGAGAGCACGGAGATGGCGACGTTGAAGTTTGTGATTCTGGGCTGTTAGCTGCGTTCAAATACTTTATACAGAGAGACTCACGTTTGCGACCACACAAAGGGAATGTGTGGGAGAGGGACATGGTTGGCATAGGCGTAGAGAATCATGTTTGGATTGGAGTTGAAGCCGTTCTCGTAGCCGATTTCCCACATGGTGGTGCGGTAGGTGTCGGGCTGCGAGAGGCCGAAGAGGACGAGGAGGGCGACGATCAAGCCGAGCTCAGGAACCATGAGGTAGAGGTACGGCTTGCGGAGGCGCCATGGCCGGCGAAGGATAGTGTAGGCCATGTTGGTGTGTGCTTTGTTGATATGGATGCGATTTCACGAGATGTCTGTCGTATGTCGTGATGTCGATGCTGCGATAAAGTCGGTCAAGTCGAATAAATATAAATGCGATGCTCGATGATCAACACGCAAGCATGCAGTAGATGCAAAGATCAAAATCAAATCGAAAACAACCAGAATCAAACAGAATCAAAATCAAAGCAGGAAGAAATCAAAGGCTGGCGATGATGGGCGCTTCGGATGCTTTATTGCTTCCCAGCTGGTCCTCTCTCTTTCCCTCTACAGAGTACCCATGCACCCATGCGCCCATGCAACCCAGATCCCTCCTCTGTGCACACTGGACACCGTTCACACACACCCATCCCCCCTTCCGTTTTTGGCGCCCACCTCTTTCCGCTTTCCGCATTCTGCTTTCTGCACTTGTGGTTCGCCAACAATCGCATGTCGCGCCACCAAGAATAGATCGTAGAAGTCGTCGCTCTTTCCTTTGTTTACGCATTTACTACTGCTATCTCTGTTTTCTCTACTGCCTTTTGATTCTTCAAATTTGAAGCCTTTCAAACAAACTGAGAATGAAATCAACTGAACGCTGAATACAGATAACCACAACGAATATGCAGGCGTCACCAATCACGGGCCGCAGCACCCTGAGCAGCAACATGCAAGTGCCAGCCAATCACAGGCCGTAGATGCCGGCTCATCACAGTACACTTTGGATATAAGCGCCGGGGTCAAGAACCAAGAGCTCGAAAGAGAGCGAGGGAGGCCAAAACCAGCCAAACAGAGCATAGAGCGAATCGCTAGAGTGGGGTGTGGTGGGAGTGATGTGCCGGGGGAGGGGCTGGGTGGTCGGTGCGGGATCAGCGGCGAGCGAATAGCATCAGAGCAAGATATGCTGGATAATTGCATAACTGGTATTCACTTTATTGAGGCGTCAATTGAATAGATAAATATGAATGTGATAAATCTGCTATATAAATAAAAATCAAACGAGACCACACGATACAACTACCGGGATCAAGCTCAGCCTCGCCGGCTATCACGGTGCCGAAAGGTGTTGTCAACGGCTGTGCTATTTGTGATCTGATTAAGTTTATTAAGTCAATCCAATAAGCTGTCTATGGCAAACCATTTTATTTGAATAATAATACAATGTGCATCCATAGCTGCTGTGGGTGTGGTTTCTGACACCTACCATGGTCGCCACATGCGTGGTTGTCGATGCAGATGTATTCTCGACAGATATCAAGACACAAAATAAATCATTATGTGATCAAGAAACCACTTTACAATATAATACACACCTGATACATCAAATTTACCGACAAACTCGGTGATGTCGGCAATCAACGTCCATATGGTGTTGTGTTTTGTGTAACGGCGAGGGCCAGGCGTGAAACGTCCGAGACGGCCATACTGCGTCTTTGGGATTGCAGAGTCTTGAGAAGTAGTGAGCATGTGTCACCGTGCTATATATAGTTAGTTGTGCGTAAGCAGAATATATGAATTCAAGAGTAGGAGTATCAGTGTAAAGCGGTCAGGAAGGAAGCGGTGAGGATGTACTTTGGTCAGCCTTGTTGATTTATATTGATAATTTAGTGAGATGACTGATCAGTTTGGCAAACAACTTGATGACAACGGAGATACAAAGCGCGTAGGACCGGTCTCGCGCCAGCTGAAGCCGTCCGTACGTTTGACGTTTGCTCTGGTCGGATGCAACTCAAGAGGCTATGCGGCTACTTGTGCAGACTGTGCAGCATACACAGACGATAATACAGATACAAAACACACCAGAGGCGAGGCCATGGACGAGAGCAGCCTTGCACAAGAGTCTAGATCTGTCTCGTAGAGTTGGTTGTGCTGGTTTACACAGTGCAGTAAGAGGCAACTACTCTGCAGTCCAGACCAGTCTGTTGGACAGTCAGCCATTGAGTAGTACCTACTGTGCTGTCAGATTGCTGTTGGACAATGACAGTGTTGTGCCCGTGGCAGTGTTTGCTTTTGCTGTTCACCAGCGCTGGCGGAAGGACGCGGACGAGGCTCCGCGGGAGTGCCACAAAGGGGCGAAGAGTACATGTGCTCGGGGTAATTATATCTCGGATATTATTGACAATAGCTTGAAGGTTTGGGTATAGAGATCTGTATGCGCCATCGGAGCATCGTAGGATGCGTGCAGAGATGTAGACGTCGGGATGACTCGCATGATGGAGGTAGAGGTTGCAACAGTTAAGGTATCATCTACGACATGACAAAAATCGGAGCCATCAAATTACAACAACAAATACGGCATGCATCGAACGCGACAGAATGGCCTGGAAAGGCCGGCCATCGGGCACAGAAAGATGGAGAGTGAGAGTCGGCTGCAGAGTCGGCAGAGGCCGTCCATGGTTACACTGGTATTGAAAGTACTTAAAAGTGAGGTTCTTCAATTTCATGGTTCTGTAGTAATTCTACATGCTCGGAATCCCCACGAGGCGGGCGTGTCCATCGAGAGTTGGCGGGTACATCGACCGCATTGGAGATGGAGGTGGAATGTTTGTTTTTCTTTGATTGTATCTTGTTTTGTATCTAGATGGCACGTGCTTTGTAGATGGAATTGTAGATGGATTGCTCGCGATGTCTGATATTTTAAAATATTTGACATCTACTCGGTATCAGAGTATTCGGCCTAAAGACAAGTCAAACACAAAGAGTGAGATGAGCAGACACGAGGAGAGCGAGACCTCGAGAGGATGTGCAAGGGGGTGTGCAGCGATCGGCGATCCCTGTTAGACCAGGCGACCAGCGACGGGGCCGTGACAGCAGTTTACTCTACAGTTTCTCTTCAACCTCCGAGGAGCTCCGCTGTTTCTTTTCTGTTCTCTATTCAAATATGAAAAGGCAGCTCGGCCAATCGACAGCGTGGGAGACACCTCCGCCGTCTTCGTGCATCGCATCGTAAGGCATCCGGTGTCAATTGTCAATGCAATAATGGATAATGTAAAACGAATAAAAAGTGTTGCCCGTAAAAAGTACCATCAATGCAATATTGGATTAGACAAATGAGACCAAATGATACCAAATAGGTGAAATGAACAAAATAACAATAGGGACAAATGCTAGGGCCCGAGAGACAAAGATTAGTGTCCAGGCGAGGCATCCTCGGCTCTTTATCTTGCCTCGTTTGATAGCTAGTCCTGCTAGTATGTCCTTTTGAAGGAGCTTGCTGCAAATAAGGCGCAAAGGCTCCTCGAGCTCGATGCTGTGGCAGCCTGCTGTGGTGGTGATGATCGCGAGGGTCGCTGTCAATACACTAATGCCGATGCTACCTGAGTCCGGAGCAGGTTGGATTATGCGGCTTCTTCGGCCGGTAGAGCTCAGGTGAGATGAGAAAAAGCTATCCTACAAACTGGTGGTTTGAGTAATCCAAGCAAGGGAGACATACAAGTATTGCTTTTAGACGAGGGGAGCTATATTTGATGAGCAGTCATGAACATCATGACTGTATTCTGCAAGACGTCTTGTGATGATAATCTACAATTTGTTTTCTCTTCCTCCTCTTATTTTCTTCTTTCCTCTTGGCAGTCTTTTGTGTTCTGTAAACGGTGATGAGTGCAGTACAACTAATCATTGATTATCTGCAATGTTCCTCGTGCTCCCATGAAAACATCGAATGAGAAATGCAGAAATAAAAAAGAAAAGAAAAGAAAAAAGTACCCGACGGCCCTGGCGGTCTAGACCGGATCGACAGCACGGACGTCCAACGAGAGTTGCCGCCAGCGCAGAATATACGATTACTCTGTAGTACGCAGTAGGAAAATAGAGAACACTGTACTCTGTACACCGTCGAGGTGAGTCCTTTGAATTTAATAGAGAAGATATGTGTAAAGTACTCGTATTGATACTCGGTGGCTCTGCAATGGGCGTTCTTGCCCTATTGAGCAAGGCCGTTTCGCGGTGAGCAGCAAAGATGACAGCTCAGAAACAGTAGACGAAGAGGATTGAAGAATGGACAACAACATGAAGAAGGATGTGCACTGTTTTTTGCAGGATTTGCAGCGAGAGAAAAAGAAACAAGGAAATAGGGGTTCTCACTGCATGAGCATATTGAGGTCTGCATATGTAAGCAGAAGCGGTAAAGATGAGCGGTTGAGGGGAGAAGAGAGAAAGACAGGAAGGAGGGACCCTGAGATGGCCTGAATAGTGAAGTGTAGTGAACACAGTCTGAGAACAAAACAGAATGAGTCAGCCATCTGCTATTGCACTCAGGCACACTGTTTCTCGTCAAACCGCATTCACCTTTTCTTAAACATATTCCTAAACCAACATCTAGACATTTGACTCTCAGACTCGCCGAGCAGTCAATCATAATTCTCCGACTTACCCGAGCCATACATAGTGCATACTGCCAGAGGGCCTGTACTTGTCCTCTGCAATCAAACATTTATTCAAAAATTAAAAGGATACGCGATCCCACGTCGAGTTGCATCCTCCCGCAATACCGCCATACCGCAATCCGCCCTGCAAAGTCGTATCATTCTGCTAACAGCTCTGTGCAGCAATAGTTTTGAAATGTAAATATTCTACTCACCAGGCGTGGATTGTTCCCAAACTCGGCTGGATCGTGCTGCGGCTGTCAGGCGTGAGACGATATTCGGCGTAGCTTTCGGACTGTCTTGTTATCATTTTCGTATTGATTATTTTTTTTGGTTTGCTTTGATGGCAAGATATATAGACTGTCATCGCCGCTGATCTGTTGGATGCGACGGGCTGAAGCACCGCGGCTCTGTCGGTTATTGGGGTTGATATGGCTTGTGTGCTTGCTGTGTGCTTGCTGTACGGTGTTGTTAATATCGGCCTATCTAACTGGCTGATTGGCTTGTGTGCACTGTTTCTGCCACAACAGCCACTCACCGGCTCTGACTCTACTCTCTACTGAGTACTCTGTACTTTTCGTACTCTTCATACTGTCTGATTACTTTCTCTCTACGAAGACTCAAAGACCCCCACCGCGGGGGTCAAGGCCCAGACTGGTCTACCAGCGTTGCAGCCGTTGTGTTTGTCCACTTATTTTAGGTATTTTATCGTGAGTCGCCTTTTTGCATTGGTTTGATTTCTCTTGATTATCTTGTCAAGTCAGATTGCTTCTGATTTTCCGATCTTGATCTCTAGTGTGAGTTTTCTCATTTCAACAGCGAGTGGCTGTAGTGGCCTGGCCTGGCTGTCCACGAGACATTGGCAATATCTCTCTGAAGCAGGTCAACAATCAATAAAGACGGCAATACTCCGACGGCTCCCGTGGTGTTCTTTCTTCAAATAAACTTGAACCAATTTCTACACTTTACACCAACTGCCTCGGAACTTGCCTTTGCCGCCGCCATGATGGAGTCTACTCACGGTCAGTTTTCATTCCAATATTGCAGACAGAGTATCTCACTACTTTCAGTCTTTCAGTGAGAGAAAAGAAAATGAGAGAAGAAAAAAAGAAAAGAAACTCCACCGCCTATCGCGTCTAGCTTCGGTTAATGGTGATCGGTTGGCAGGCGAGTCGAGGTCCAGATCACAGGCCGTTGAACAGAGTATTTCGTGTTCCTCTGTGGCAGTAGAGGTATCTTGCAGTCTTGTGTTACTGAATTATCTAACCGTCGACTTGCCTGCTTACCTCTATTCTCACCCGCGCACAAGCACAAACACACGCACACAAACACACAACACGCACAGAAGAGGAGGCCAGTAGCTAAGACACTTTAGTCGGGGAATCGAACGGCCCAGACCCAGGCCCGTCCAAGTAGAAAAATGAGATAAATTCAGTAAATTATATTATTTAATCGACAGCTACTTGAGTTCAATGATCATAAATGACCATAGCTAGTGAAATTGGTGAATATTGTAGAGTAGAGAGAGAGAGAGAAAAAGAAAACGACAGCTCCCGCCGGCCAGCTTCGATTCGATTCGACTCCATCCGACTCGACTCGCCGTTCTTCTGGCCGTCTCTTCTCGCCTCATCTCCCGGCTTCCATCGCGGATTCTTTACTGTCTGTCTCTACTATCTAATCTATCTATGAGGCTTTTCGGGGTCTTGACTGTCGATCATCAACGTGGCCGTCATCTCCTGTCATTCCTGTCTTTTTGTCTTTCTGCCTGTCTCTCTACAGAGTACCTCTACTCTCCTTGGACATCAAGTGCTCACAGCCAAGCTACCTCTTCGTCTTTGATTATCATAAGGTGTTTTGCCCACCTCGCCTCGTCTAATCACTTCAGCCCTAGACTCTACTCTAGACTCTAGACTTCTACTCTGCACCTTCCATCCACAGCAACCTCTCGTTCTTTCCTTTTCAGACCTCACCAAATGGCCGCCACATTGTTCGCTGCCACTCACCACTGCAACAGCACCAGCACCAGCACCAGCAACGACTACAACTACTAGTTGTCTCCTTTGGTCCTTCTTTTCCCCGGGCCCTAGCGGCCAAAGTACTCCGTCTGTATGTACCTCTCTTACTGATACGACTCTACTGTCTACACCCTCGATTGATTCTTGCCTACTTCCTCTTTCCTATTTTGCCCTCTTGTCATCTTCATCGCGCCTGCCTTCATCGCCCGCCCGCCTCTTCACCATCGCTCCTTCCCCCACAGTCTGTACTGAGTAGTCTATCCATCCACCCAGTCCATTCTCCATGTGGCATGGGGCAGACACTCGGTCGGACGAGACTCTAGACTCTAGACTCTGTATCATGTATCATATCTACAGAGTACTGTACTTGTGCCTTTAAGAAGCAAGTATCTTTTATATGCCCCTGTATGCATCTCATACTTGCACCTACCGTGCATCCACTCGGGGCATACCCTCCTTCCTCGACGGCCCTCTCCTCGCCTCTTGCCTCTTCTGGTGTTTTTGCTGTCTCTTCTGCTGCCTCTTTCCTCGCTGCTGAGTCCCTGGGTACCTCCTGCTGTTTGGGTACCTGTGCCTTCCTTTTGTTTTCTTTTTCTTTTCTTCTGCTCTTTTTTTCTTTTCCCTGCCGTTTCCTTTGATGCCAGTCGTGGACCCCTCTCTTCCGGCATTCACACCCCTACTCTCTACCTTTACCTCCTCTACCTTACTCTAAGCATCTAGCCTCTACCTAGCCCTAGCTCTACGCAGTACAAGCTTACTCGTTGGCATAGGTTTCTTTTGTTCTTTATTCCTTCTTTTTGCCCTGCACTGTTTGTTTTCTTTACGGTGTGTTCTTTTGTTCGCCTCCTCGCACGCCTGTCCTTCCTCGTGCAGCAGGTCTAGATGCCTCTGCTCGACATCACCATCTTCTCTTCTTTGATCCTTTGATTTCTGATTTTCTTTTCTCTCATCTGATTTCTCATCTTTGATTTCATCATCTTTACCTTTGCTCTGATACCATTTCCTAATACATCTCGATTCTTGACTCTCTTTGATTTCTTTGATCCTTGGTCACCGCAGCACTGACACTCTTTACATCAGTCAGATATCCCGACGGCATCTTTCGTCCTTGCATCTTCCATCTGCATCTTCTTTATGTCGGCCTATAATTAGACAACTGCAACTGCATCTTCACCTCCGAAATAATCAAAATCAAAACCTGCTGCCGGGCTATACGACAGCCTGCCGCCGTTTTGGAAGCCACTCCCAGACGCGCCCATCCACCATCGGCTTCCTTTTTTACATCTTCTTCTTCCTAATGCATTTGGAGAGCAAGGCCTACGACAGTCCCCGCGACCACTCACGCCCATCCACGCCCGCCAGCCAAGGCCAAGGCCACTCTCACTCTCAGCCCCAGCACGGCCCTCCCACTCCCGCTCCGCCTCCCGCCAGGAATATCTCGTCCGCCTCGTCCAGCTCCGGCTTTGTTCGCCGTCCACGCTCGGCCATTGTCCCCCCGGTCACCGCCTCCTTTGCCCCGGCCCAGGCCCAGGCTCAGGCTCAGGCTCAGGATCTACCGGTGTCGCCCACATCCTCCTCCACCTCGTCTCTCTTTTCGTCTGTCTTTTCTTCTGCACCCTACCATACGGCCCCCTCGTGGATCCCAGCAGGCCACGACCACAACCCCAGCCGGAATGTGCTTGCTCCTCTTAGCTTCCAAGGCCATCCGGTAGCTGTGGGCGAGGCCGCGTTTTCAGCCGAGTCCAGCGGCGGCTATTTCGAAGTCGGTGTCGGCAGCGGCAGTCTGAGCGGCATCAGTAGCGGAAACGACAACAGTAAAGCCAGTAGCGGTGTTGGTGGTAGTGTCGACGGTAGTGGAAGAGAAAGAGAAAGTGGAAGAGAAGCTGCAGGTGGCCTGGCACAGTCCGAAAAGACACACAGTACGCCAGCCGGCAGCTGCACCTATTCAGAATTCACCGGCCCCAAACCTCCCAGCAGCAGTACTTCGTCTGCAAATTCTGCACACTCTGCAAACACCACAAACACTGCTTACTCCAGCAGACGCCCCAGCAGAGACGGCCGTCCTCTCGAACTCTCCAACCTCGCGCCCTTCTCGACCGTCTTCTCGCTCACAAACCCTCCCTCGCCAGCTTCGCTCTCACGTCGGAGCTCATCCCCTCCACCCTCCAGTCACTCCAGTCACTCCAGTCACCTCTCGCAAGGCCTAATCAATCTTCGCCGTCCACCCTACAACCCTCTCGGCGGCAGCGAGTACCGGGCCACACCCCGGTCGTACATTATCAAGCCCTCTGATTTCGATCCCGGCAGCGACACCCACAACAGCTCTCACGCCGACAACAGCCTCAGCCTGGGTTTGGCTTGGACTCCCAGCGCCATGATTAGTGATACGCCTGGCGAGCCTGACAATGAGTATGTCAGGAGACAGTTTCTTCCGCGCGGCAGTGTCATCAAGGCATCTGCCGATGGTGCCTCATCGTCTGCCGCTCCAGAAGAGTCAGGATCACCACCGGCATCAAGAGCAGGGTCAGGATCAGCACCAGGAACTGCAACTATGTCGCTTCCCTCGTCCCCCAAGTCGCCTCTCCCCGACAGCGATCTCATCGAGCTCTTGAACCAGGACGACCGCCCAACATTTATCGTCGACACGGCACACGTCGCCAGCAATGTCTCGACATCATTGTGTGTCCTTTTTGCCAACACGGCCCTCAAAGAACGCCCGTCAGTCCTGCAACAAATCTCACATACCGCCAATACCACCGGCTCCGAATCGATGGAGCAAGACTATATGCTTTTCAAGACCTGGGTGCACGGCTACACCAAGCAGGACGATAAAGAATCTCAAAAGGACGATCAAAAGGACGAGGACGACCAGATCACACCGACTGGCGTCGACAGCACTGCATTCGATCCCCTCGTAGTCTCTTCGCCTCCAACTTTTGCTGGTTGGCGCTGGGCCGTTTCGACAATTCGTCGTCGCTACCGTGTTGTTCGCGGTGTCAGAGAAGACGGAAGCCCGAAGCCGCCTTCCGAAAATTCGGACGTGCGCCTCTCGGCTCTCCCAGAGCCGGCAATGGCAGCCGACTCTGCACCAGCAGATTCACCAGCAGGCTATACTCCAGCAATCAATACTCCAGCAGAACCCGACTCTGTAGAAAGCATCCCTCAACCAGACGACATCGCTGAACCGGCTCCCGAATCAACTGTCCTTCCTCAAGACGCCGCAGACCCCGTCACTCCCGAAGAAGAAGCGTCCTTCGATTGGACTCGCATTGCCATCACAAAAGACATGCCTCCCCATATAGCGTTTGCCAGATCGGTCGACTGGTCGTTGACACCTCTTGGCCCGATCGAAAACTGGTCAAGCGATCTCCGTCTCATGTCGAACCTCGTCATGGCCAGCCCGCACCCAGCAGCCATGTACTGGGGCCCCAGCTACACAGCCATCTACAACGAGGCCTATACCGAAATGGCCGGCCAGAAGCACCCACGCCTCATGGGGTCCAACTACCCCGACAGCTGGGCCGAGATCTGGAGCACCATTGAGCCCTTTTTCCAGAGTGCGTGGAACGCCGGCCAGGCTGTCCTTAAGCAAGACAACCGGCTTTTCATCAAGCGAAACGGGTTTCTTGAAGAGACTTTTTTCAACTGGTCTCTCGTGCCCCTCGTCGGCACTGATGGCTCGGTCGTCGGCCTATACAATCCTGCCTTTGAGAACACGCGCCGCAAGGTCAATGAACGCCGCATGCTTCTTCTCAACGAGGTTGGCGAAAGAACCTCAAAGGCGCGCACAATCCCCGAGTTCTGGGACGCCGCCGGCAGCGGCCTCGATACCAATGAGCACGACATTCCATTTGCTCTCCTCTACTCGGTTGTCGGAAACAACGGAAGCGAAGACGAGGACAGCGATACAACATCCACCCTCTCTAGCAACGGCCCCAGCTCGCCGCAGGTCGTCCTCGAAGGCTCCGTCGGCGTGCCCGAGGGACACAAGGCGGCACCTGCTCACCTGGACCTCAGCGTCAGCGAAGAAGGATTCGCGCCCTACATGTGGCGGTCCATCACAGAGTACAAAGAGGCGCCCGTCTTTTCGGGCTCGCCGCCTCCGATCGTTCTGTCCAGAGAAGACGAGACCCTGCCTGCTGATCTCATGGCAGGTCTCGAGAGCGAGCGCGGATTTGGCGACCCTTGCCGGACTGTCGTCATCATCCCCGTCCTGAACCCCAGCACTGCATCGACCGGTGCTGGCACCACGGTCGACCTCAACACCAACAGCAATGCCACTCACAACACCGCATCGCACAAATCGCTCTATGGCTTCATTGTCATGGGCACGAACCCTCGTCGCCCATACAATGGCGACTACCGCCTGTTTGTGCACCTTCTTGCCCGCCAGCTCACAACCTCTCTGGCGTCCGTCGTACTCTACAGCGAAGAGGTCCGCCGCAACCAGCGCGAGGCCTTTAGGGCAGCCCAGGACCGCCACGAGCTCTCGCAGCAGCTCATTTTGCGCACCAGAGAGGCAATGGAGAGCGAAAACAAGTTTATGCGCATGGCCGAGTTCACCCCCGTCGGCATGTTCGTCACCGACAACACGGGCAAGATAACGTATTGCAACGACATGTGGTGGGAGATCTCGCGGCATCCCAAGGTGGAGTTTGACAGTCCTTCGACCCCGGCAACGCAAGAGACGCATGCGCCCGTTCCGATGATTGCGCCCAGCAGCAATTCGCCATGGGCGACCTGGATGGACAGCGTGCAGGACGAGGACCAGCCGGCACTTATGGTGGTGTGGGACCGCCTTGTTAGAGACAAGATGGCCATCACCCACGAGTTCCGGTTCAAGCAGCGCACGACTATCCACACCGACGGCAATGACCCCATTGAGACAACGACGTGGGTGCTGCTGCGGGCATACCCCGAAAAGGACGACAATGGCGATCTCAAGGGCATCTTTGGCTGCATCACGGACATCTCGCAGCAGAAGCTGGCCGAAGAGTTTCAGATCCAGCTGCGCAAGGAGGCCGTCGAGCACAAACGCCAGCAGGAGAACTTTATCGACATTACCAGCCACGAGATGCGCAATCCGCTGAGCGCCATCCTCCAGACCGTCGACGAAATCACAAGTTCCATTGGTGAGCTGCGGGCTACCCTCGAGAGCGGCCAGGAGCCCGACTACGCCAGCGTGTTCGACAACATTCTCGAAGCCAGCAACACCATCTCGCTCTGCTCCAACCACCAGAAGCGCATCGTCGACGATGTGCTGACGCTGTCGAAACTCGACTCCCGGCTTCTCCCAGTCACGCCGGTCGCCGTGCAGCCCGTCATGGTCATCCGCAGCACACTCAAGATGTTCGAGTCGGAGATGATCGCCCACGACATCCACTGCACGTTCCGCGTGCAGCCATCCTACGAGACTTTTGTCGGCTTTAGCAACTGGGTCAAGCTGGACCCGTCGCGGCTGAACCAGATCCTGATCAATCTGTTGACCAATGCGATCAAGTTCACACAGTCGTCCAAGGAGCGGCACATTACCATTTCCCTGGCCGCTTCGGAGGGTGGCAGCGATCCCGCATTGAGCGACGTTGCCGAGTCCATCACCGAGCTCTCCTACGTCCCCAGCCGCCAGGAAAAGCCCGAGCTTGCCGACGGTCCCGACTGGGGCGACGGACAGCTGGTTAACCTGCACGTCGCCGTCTCCGACACGGGCCAGGGTCTGCACAAGGCTGAAAAAGACGAATTGTTCCAGCATTTCACGCAGTCGTTCCCCCGCACGCATGTGCAGTACGGCGGCTCGGGCCTTGGCCTATACATTTGCCGCAGTCTGGCCGAGCTGCAGGGTGGACAGATCAGCGTCACGTCCGAAAAGGACCATGGAAGCACCTTTGCCTTCTACGTCAAATGCCGCAAGGTCTCCTCGACGCCCACGGGAATCGAGCCGGGCAAATCGAACCTGTCCTCCATTGTCACTGATCCCCTGCCCACCACCGATGCTTCTCCCGTCATTGCGTACGCATCGGGTGGATCGCGCGACGGCACCGGCCTGTGTCACTGCAAGTCCAAGTCCAAGAACTTTGAGACGCCGACACTCCTCCCGCAACTGCCTTCCCCGCCCGTTCTGATCGATACGCCAACCGGCACGCCCAGCGAGCAGGCCGCGGCGCCGTTCCCGCACCTGGAGCACCTGTGTGTGCCGACATCGACTCCCACTGTGGAAATCACGAGCGCCCCAGCTGCAACGGCCGAGAACGAAGAGCCCAGCCAGGCGGTCGACAGCACTGCCCCAGCGGTCGTCGAGGCTATGCCGCCGTACGACGTGCTCATCGTCGAAGACAACCTCGTCAACCAGCGCGTCCTGCAGCGCCAACTGGACAAGGGTGGCAATCGCACGATTGTTGCCAACCACGGCGGCGAGGCGCTCGACATTCTGCGGCAGTCGACATTTTGGCGCGCGTCGGACGAGCCTGGCGACGGAAATGGCGACGGTGCCAGACGAAGCAGCAGCATCGCCGAGATCGGGTCCAGCCCGCGCCCTTACAAGACGACCCTCGGCGCCGGCTCGTTGGCGGCGCCCGACCAAACCGACACGCTGGCCCGCACCAACATCTCGATTGTCCTGATGGACCTCGAGATGCCCGTCATGGATGGCATGACCTGTGCGCGGGCGATTCGCGCTCTTGAGCGGTCGGGCACGCTGCTGAGGCACGTGCCCATCATTGCCGTCACGGCGTATGCGCGCCAGGAGCAGATTGACAGTGCCAAAGCAGCGGGAATTGTAAGTTCTTTCCTCATCCTCAGTATGGATAGTTATTAACAGCTTAGGACGACGTCATCTCAAAGCCATTCCGCCTGACGCAGCTCATGCCCAAGATCCAGGAGCTGGTCACCAAATACAACACCAACCCGGCGACGCTGGCCCCCTAGGGCTAAAAGCACGCCCCCTATTCTCTACAACCTTTTTTTACTCATATACACGGCGTCACGATGATATGTTTGATACTTGAGATACACCCTCGCATTATTACGGCGGGACTGTCTGCGTTTAATTTAATTATCTTTTTACTATGTTTATCTGTCTCTTTTCTCTATTCGGGTCTGGTGACCTTGGTCATGGGCGGAACGGTTGTTTTCTTTTTCTTATTTTTCTACGGTTTCCTTTGTCAAAAAGAGTAATGAGGAATGGCTGGGCATATGCATGATGCCACAGAATGCAAGGAAACAGGCACGACAGATACCATGTTATTTACGTTCTTCACGATATTTGTGATTTCAGTACAAGATAATTTTACGTTAATCATATTATATTCAAAATAAATCCAAGTCGTAAAGTAAAATTATACTAGCGATAACCCGTTGAAGAATAAATCAAAGAAGTGTTTGCGGAATTACAACGATTTCAAAATTAATAAATTAATAAACAGCATCTCCTACTACAACATTGTGCATTTTTGGTATATTCATAGTGCCATCTCACACATAGAACATCTCAGATAGATCATATCACATACAATTTGGTTACTGAATAAGGACATCACATGGCAGATCATAAGACAATCAGATAGGAAAGCAGACAGTAGATTATTAGATATAGAGTAGTGTATGCGTATTTTGTGAGTGAAACTCGACTAGTTTTTTTTGTATGGTTTTATGGGATTTTCTTTTTGCGAAACAGAAAGGAAAAATTATTAAAAAGCAGCAATGTGTAAAACAGGCACGTTGCACAAGAGGCAGATCCCGCCGTGTTACACCAAGTAAAGTGCAACCCGACAAAGATCCGCGATCCTCAGCACGAGCGCCAATGTCTTGTAACAGGGTATCTTAAATGCAGAAACCGAAACAACCCAAAACAAAAGGCAAACAATGGTATTAAAACGATGCTTCCGGCCCGTCCACTTCTGATCTCAAATCAGAGTTCACATCCTGGTGCCGGTCCGGGGTGTCGACGACGAACGAGGTCGCAATCGAAAAGGCGAGTCGACAGTCGGGAAGGAAAACGAATCGAGTCGAATTCTATTATTAATTTTTCGAAAAGACATTAGAACCGTAAAATCATCATATTAAGATCACTGCCGCCGATTGAATAGCGGACCAGCGCGCGCATTCTATGCGGTGGCAGCGACCTGGGGAGTAGCGGCGGGGGCAGCAGTCTCGACGGCGGGTTCCTCAACGGCGGCAACAACCTCCTTGGGGGCCTCGACGGCGGGGGCGGCAGCCTCCTCAACGGCGGCAGCAGGGGCAGCGGCCTCCTCGACAGCGGGGGCAGCCTCCTCGGCGGTCTCCTCAATGGGAGCAGCAGCGGCGGCAGCCTCCTCAGTCTTGGCGGGGCCAGGGGACTTCTCCTTGCGGCCAATGCGGACGGTGTTGCGGAGACGGGAGAAACCGGAGGGCTTCTTCTCGGCCTCGTCGTCAGAGGTGGTCTTCTCCTTCTTGCCGAAGCTGAAGGGGAGGGTAGACTTGCGCTTCTCAGCCTTGGCCTCCTTCTTGGCCTCGCCGTTGGCAGGGGCAGCCTCCTCGACGGGGGCAGCCTCAGTGGCAGCAGCCTCAACAGCGGGGGTCTCGACGGCAGCCTCGGTGGTCAGGGGCTCGGTGGCCTCGACAGCGGGGATGACGGGGGCGGTCTCAGAGACGGGGGCGACCTCGGCGGGGACGTCCTTGGCAGGGGGGGCAGGGGCAGCCTCGGTGGCCTCAGCCTTCTTCTTGGTGAAGCTCAGGTTGCCGAAGATGCTGGTGCGCTTGGACTTGACCTCAGCGACGACGGGGGCAACAGCCTCCTTGGCAGCCTCCTCAACGGGGGTAGCCTCAGCCTCAGCGGCAGGGGCGGCAGCCTCCTCAGCAGCGGGGGCCTCGACGGCGGGGACAGCAGCCTCCTCAGCGGCGGGAGCCTCAACAGCGGGAGCAGCCTCCTCAGCAGCGGGAGTCTCGACGGCAGCCTCAGCAGCAGGGGCCTCAACGACGGGGGCCTTCTCCTTCTTGCCGCTGATCAGGCCGAAGATGGAGACGCGCTTGGACTTCTTCTCCTCCTTGGGGGCAGGGGCAGCAGCCTCCTTGGGGGCCTCCTCGACGGGAGCGGCGGCCTCAGCCTCAGCAGGGGCAGCAGCCTCCTCAACGGGGGCAGCGGCCTCCTCGGCAGCGGGGGTAGCCTCCTCAGCGGCGGGGGTCTCGGCGGCAGCAGCGACGGGCTCCTCGACCTTCTTCTCCTTGGGAGCGGGCTTCAGCGAAGCCAGGGTGGACTTGTAGGTCTCGGACTCGGTGACGGTGGCAGCGATCTCCTTGGCCTCGGCAATCTTGGCCTTGATCTGGGCAACCCAGTTGTCACGGTCGGCAGCAGTGGGAGCCTTGAAGACGTGCTTGTGGCCCTTGGAGACGATCTGGAACTTGTTGGCACCCTCGGTGGTGGGCTCCGAGGCGTCAGCCAGGTGGATGACACCAGCGGGGGTCTTCTCAGTGGTCTTCTCGCCGTAGAACAGGAGACCCTTGCCGGTCTCAGCAGCCCAGGAAACGGCGTGGTGAGCGTCAGCGGTGGCCTTCTCGGACTTGAGGTAGGCAGCGAGCTCCTTGACGCTGGAAGCCTCCTTGGGGAACCAGAAGAACTTCTTGGTGTACAGGAAGTTCTTGGGGAAGCTGGTGCCCTTGGCCTCCAGGATACCCTCCTCGATGGGCTCAGGGGCAGCGACGGGCTCCTCAACGGCAGCCTCAGCAGCGGCGGGGGCCTCCTCAGTGGCAGCGGGAGCCTCAGCGGCGGCCTCGGCAGCAGGGGCCTCGACGGCGGCGGCAGCCTCCTCAACGGGGGCGGCAACAACCTCCTCGACAGCGGCAGCGGGAGCAGCCTCAACAACAGGGGCCTCGACAGCGGCGGGGACCTCGGCGGCGGGAGCCTCAACGGCGGGGGTCTCAACAGGCTTGACGTCAGACATTGTAGCGGTAGTTTGAGAGTGGTGGTGCGTGATGGCGTGAATTGTTTTTGGTGAGTTTTTGTTTTGGTGAGCTGACGTCGAAAGGAGTCAAGCTGGGTATCTTCAGATTAGGGTATCGAAGGGTATCTTTAAAAAGGAAAATTAAAACGAACAAAGACTAATATAAAATTGGGTATCACAAGAGAAAAAGAAAGGGTATTAAGAGGGAAAGGAAAAGTGAAGCTGTGAACGGAGTCAAGCTGGGTATTTTTCGAGATGACGATGAAAATGGGTGAGGAGAGAGAAGAGAGGAGAGAGAGAGGAGGAAAGAAAAAGAAGAGAGAAGAGCAGGAGAGCACAGGTTTAAAAACGGCAGGAAGGGGGGGGTGTTATATGAACTGGAAAGCAAGGGAACGTCTTGGGAAAAAGGGAAGGAGCCATGGACAAGGGGGTGTGTGGTGTGTGGTGCGTGTGTGTTTGTGTGGTGGGAAGGGGCACAGAGTGAAAGTGGACGGTGGTCGTCTGCTGGGTGGAGGAAGGTCCGCCTGTTGTAAAGTTGCAGAGTACTTTGTACACTTACACCTGATTGGCCAGGCAGCGTGAAGTTGAATAAGGAAGGGGCTGTTTTTATTTTAAATTATTTATCTCTAAATTTATTTCTATTATTTGGCTGTGCTTTTTGACAGGAAGGAGCAAAGGGGGAGGGGTGGGCGCGTTGGGAAGGAAGGGACTGAAGAGACAAGCAAAAGGAAAGAGCGAATGGCAAAGCCAGACGAGGCAGGAACGATGCGAGGGACTCGAGGGAGCTGTTGAACGAGACTGTCGCGTGGAACTGTTTCTTTGCTTTTCTTTGCTTTTTTGATCTATTTGTGGTATTTGTGATGCTGTTCTCGTTGAAACTGCATTGGATTGGGTGTTGGGTGGAATCGATATTGGTACGAGTAGAACCACTGCTCCCTGCGAGGCCCGCAGGCTCTTTCCCATTTGATTACTGAGTATGAGCCTCTTCTCCCTGCACAGACAGCAGGAGCTATGGGCAGCCCTGGATCTGGCATCTCACGATAACGCTGCCGCTCCTTCCCTTTTGTTGCTCCCCGTCGCTCCTGCCTTGTTTTGCAGCCAGTCATCTCACAAAACGCACTCCATGTCTGACTCAGCAATTTTGACAACCTCAATTTTGCAAAGCATAATGCGGTGTGATACTCATGATGCTCATGCAGTGGTGATAGCTCACCGACCCTGACTTTTACTACGGAGCAGACAGCCCCTCCATCATTAAAGCTCCTCTTCCCCCTATTCCATCTGGCCAGCCTCCACACCATGTCTGGGCTCGTGCTGTGACTACACTGTTGCTATGGGCACGACATGATCAGTGGCTATCAGAAGAATTAGCAGAATTATTAGCAGTATTTGTTGCACATTCTGTGTCTGTACAGAGTAAGTAGTCTCTGAAAAGTTGCAATCTTTTATTTCGATGGCTGAGATAAAATTGCACGTCTAGGGCCAGGGGTGTCCTCTAACCAGAGGAGGACATTTTATATTGACGCCGACAGGGGTATCATGTCTTGGTTGGTATTGTTGAATAGATATCTCCATATTTTACATTACACTGCTTTTGTCTGTTCCTTTTGTGTTTTGTCAGTCATTCTCCGTAGCGCTTGGGATGTGCAGACAGGGTGAGCACAGGCTGATCTTCACTGATCTCATTTGCCTGAAGCCTGTGCTGTAATCATGCCAATACGAAAGAGCGAATAAGAGCAGGTGCTGGAAGATGCTGTGTGAGAACCCAATGAAAATGAAATCTGAAATTTGAAATCTGAAATCAGTGGTTTGATTTGCAGCTGGTGAGATTGGTATGGGCGAATAAGAACGGCCAGTGGCGTACTTGTAGCTTGGTAGCATCGTGAAATCATGGTTTCCGAGTAAACCAAGAATCTTACAGAATGCCATCTGTCACCGTTTCGCCTCCTTATTGCAGAGTACGATATTCACTATCGTCAATGTTTGACGTTTGATGCGCTGCGGGCCTCGACGCGCAGAGTTTTCACAATGCAAGTAAAGATGAGCTATTTCGTATTTATTTTTGCTTTATATTTATTAAAGATGAGTCAACCGAGTCAAAGTTCAAGGAGGCATCGAAGGGATATACAAAAATAGAAAGAGCGGCCAGTCGAGACCATGCCACTTGCCTTTTGTTGCGACTTGTTGCCTCTGGCTTCGTATCGTCTTAGCCTGGCGCGTCTTTGCGCGCGGCTCGCTATTTCCTAAAACAGAAGATCCAGAATCGAAAAACGTGTCATAATCGTGTGCTCAGCACAATACCAATGCGGAAGGAGTGCACTATGTGTATCTTCACCGTATCGACATCAACGTCGAACATACTCAGTACAAAGCACAAAGAATGAAGCCAACAGTTTTCTGTATCAAACACGGCTTGCACAAGATAGCACTGCAATGCGCCGGTCGAGTGCCAACAGCGCTAGATTTGCTGGATGCAAAGTACCGGCATTTGTGGGCCGCAGAGGTCGCAGCGCAGATGGCAGTTTTCGCGTTTTGTGAATTTATTTCTTTTTCTTTTTTATTTCTAGATTTTTCGTGTACAGAGTACTTTGTACAAGTGATTCAGTGCGATAGTGGGTCGAACTGCAGCAGATTGCATGTGCCATGTGACATTTCTACGGGGTCTGTGGCTCGCCTACTTGACTGTCGCAGTTTTTGAATTTATTCATACTGAGAGAAGTCAGTCACAGCCAGAGAGTATTCCACTGTGGCAACATCCTCTACAATACGAGCTCCGACGAAAATCTGGAAATGCTTGATGATAACAGAGTTTGCGGACGTGCTCCGTCTCGATCCACGCCGATCTATCAAAGCAGGGCCGAAAGGGAAAAAAGAATTGCAGAATCAGAAGGAAATAGGATTCAAAGTGAGAAATAAAGAGAAATAAGAGATCAACAGAATAAAAAGGAAAACAAGAGAAAACGGAAGAAAGAAGGAGAATTCAAAAGCAGTAAATAGAGAAAAATACTGACTAAATAGAGAAACAACGCCCAAGCGTCGTCAATGCGGCAACTACTCAGTATCGGTCCCTACGAGTAGCTCCGTGAATGACTGTATTTTACAGCACAGTAACGGGGCGTGTCAGCGCTAAGAGCATCTTAGGGATCCAAGGCCGACAGCTACGGGGCGGTTACGGAGCTGTAGGGCGAGCGTGCAGAGCGAGCACAAGCACTAAGCAGAAAGGGTAATAACAGAAATCAAAAATAAGAATTAGGGGACCTGCTAGCCTGGCGCGATCAACTGCAGAAAATCAGAAAATTAGCGGTGGTGGGTCGGGCGGAAAATAAGAAAGTGAAAGAAAACAAATAAAAGAAAATGAAGAGAGAATGCGATTTAGTATTTAATGTTGCTGCAATAATAAATGCATAAATAGAAAAGATAAATACAAAAAGAATGACCCACTTGCAGTTAAATTATCGTCCCGCGACGCTAATACGCGATCCACTGCAATTAAAGCTAAACAGTGCATCCAAATATTAACAGAGGGGCTGTAGAGAAAAGAATAACAGGAAAGAGTTAATTCTGCAAGAGGCAAGGGAAAAAGGAAAGAGCACACCGACATGTGCATCGGCAGTGTTGCTGTGACGGAAGGTGCAATGCGGCATCGTTCGAGTGATCGGTCGTTCCTTCCGTGTGATGTACAGGCTGCAAGGTCGTCGTAGTCTTCGAGCATCCTGTCTTTCTCCCCTTTTCGTGCCATCTCCATCTTCACTTCTCTCTACTCAGTACTCAGTACTCAGTACTTCGTACACTCACCGTCTTACCCCTTGTTTTCATCTCAATCTCTCCATCTCCTTACTACTCTGCAATACCAGTTGCGCCGCCATCCACTCGACACCCACCGAACCCTCTTTTCCCAATGAAGATCGCAACGGCCAGAACGCCAAGCATTCCTCAGTCTTTTCAGAGAGTTCTCGTCACTCGCTATTGTCTTTATCCTCTCTTTATCCTCTGCATTCTTCAGCTCCATCTTCACTACAGAGTATTGCCTTCTTTGGCATTCTGTCCATTTCTTCCAGCTCGACGCCCACCGCTATCATTTGCTCCGGCTCGCTTCACTATCTTATTCTCCTTAATATTGCAGGCGCCCTAGCCTATCCCGAATCCTGTCAGCCTTCTCGATACCACCAAGTCGTATTAGCTGGTATTAGTGCTGTCATAGCTAGTGCTATCTAGCTTCACATGACTATTTTCAACAGCCTGGCGTTTTCTAGCCGCTTCTCTCGTCATCCTCTTCGTCATCTCTGGCGGGCATAACACAACGGAGCTGCAAGTGCAGTATCTGTCGATGTGCTTCTGTCTGTACAGAGTAGGCATTGTTCATGATTTTTTGCTGCCATGTTTCCCGGGCTTGATTCCACCATACCCTGCTGTCCTACCCGTTGATCTATCTGCGACTCTCATGTTCATGCCGTGTTTGGTCATATGCAAAGCACAGAGTGCCTCAGCACACAGCAACATGCAGCTTCTGCCTACAGTTACTGCTTGAGTGCAATTTGCTTGTATCTTCCTTGTACTTGTGTTTCTCGTCTTACTCCTACGACAGACGACGCACCTCGGGCATACCCTTGTCCAGCCGTCAAGCCACCTCTCGACAAGTTCGTCAGCCAGACAGCCAGAGGCCGTTCAGCCCAGATTGCTTGCCATACATGCCCAAGACATCCATACTCTCAGTCACAAGAGAACAAGAAAAGTACCTGACGGCCTTCTGAGATACTGAGATACTCGTACAGCAAATGCAACAACCGCCGCCACAGGGTCACTTGCCAATGGCCCACCAGTCGTCGACGAGACAGAAAGTGGATCCATGCTTCATGCTAATTTTGGCCGGCCTTGCTTGACTGTCACCAGCCAGACACAAGCTAGAAGACACCAGACAAGCCAGCCTGCAACAACAGCTCATTTCGTCTTGTCTCGACCCTGGGCTGATGCTGGAGTCCTGTCGTTTCATGTCTTTCTCGGGACTGGGATGTTTGGCAAACTGTTGGGTTCTCTGCAGAGTACGATTTGCATTGTGTTTGCATTGTCGCCAGTCCTTTATTTCTGGCCTGCAGCTTGCTGAGTACTGTACAGATATCAACCCCTCTAAAAGTACAAATTCCATTTCACCACCGCTATCTCGCAACCCCTCGAGCGATCGCCACACACAATCAACATGGTTGCTAGCGCATCTGACCACTCACAGACAGCGACGATCTGCCTGCTTTGAGACGGCGGAAAGATAGAGAGCGGGTTGCGTTATCGAGAGACGATCCCGTAATAAGACACTCAGACGACCCTGCTGACGATAAGTGGCTATTGCCGCTATTACAGAACACTAGTATTACAGACAGTCTGAGCACCTCGACTCGACTTGCTTGTCGCCCTCGCCTCCTATCGCCCTGGCGCCACTACTGAGTATGACCGTCGAGACACGAGCACAAGACAGTCTCCAGCCGGAATAGGTGCTTGCCCACACCAACATCTGCAGTGTCTCCCTGCACTCGTCGATAGCACGTCGGTAGCACATCCATAGCACGCGCATGCCACACCTGCATGCACTCGGCACACCACCTCATCACACTTGTCTACTCAGTAGAGACTGGCAACTTTGGTATCTCGCATCGTATTTCCATCTCCATCTTCTACTTGCCATCTTACTTGCCACCTCCTCAACATGTTTCAACTGCCCTCCACACTTGCCTTGCATTTGCTCTTGCATTGCAAGTGAATGCAAGTGCAATGCAATACGACGCCTGCGCACCCCAAGGGATTATCATCCAAGGATTCGATGATCCAAGGGAGGTACTAAACTAAGCAGGTGGTTTGAGACCAAAGCCGTGCAGGGCCGCATGTCGAGAACAATCACTTGTGAGAGGCTGTCACTCGAGTCGAGGGGTGTCGACCCCACACATCCAACATCAGAGACTCGGATTCAACACCGCCTTTTTCTTTTCGAAAAGTTTGCAGGTGAAGATGCAGTTGGGAATAAGAGAAAAGAAAGAAACTGAACGGGAAACCCAAACCGAGAAAGCCAAGCTGTTTGCGCCATCTTAGCTTGCGTCTGATGCACCCACGCGGCCAGGCCACGGGACGCATGATCCCATCTTTGTTGGGTTTTGGCGTTCGCTTTCTCTTTCGGTTTCTCGTTTTGGTCCTTTGATTCCGCCTTTTGTGATTTATATTCATGTCCGCTGGTTCTTGCACAACCGCCCTATCCTGCCTTGCCAATCTCTTACTTGTGTGCTGAACCGGCGAAGCATCCCGTATTCCATACTCTGTATTTGCCTCTCGCTTGCTTAGGCGTATTGCTCTGCATCTTACATCCTGCTACGTCTTGCTTTGCGCCTCGCCTCCATGATATTCTCCGTCCTTCGCCCATAATCAGGTGTGTCTCATGACGCCTCCCTGCCAATAGGCTCTCGGCGTCTTTGCCGACGGAGGGCTGAGATCCCACGCTACATCTGTTGATCTCGATGATTGCCGTCTACATTACTGTATTGTGCAATGTACAGTGCTGCAGCATTTGCTTTTGCTTGCTTGATTTGTGCTTTCTACTCAGTACTTTGTGCTTTCTACCTTTCCCATTCACTCGCTCGGGCCAGCCTCTGCTGCGTGCACAATAATGCACTCGCCTTTATCTTCACCAACTCACCTTACAACACAATATATGTCTGTGCTCGTGCTTTGATCTGCCGCCCAGATAGTGTCTGCCCGGCTCATCTTGGCTCACGTCTTATGATACCGTCTGAATTATTACTGGCCTCTATTCAGTACTCTACAAAGCATACTCTCTTTATGCTAGACATATCGACACACCATCATTCGCGATACCCCTCCCCCTCGTCGACATGTTTCTTTACTCTTTGCCTTTATCTCTTTATCCCTAAATTCCAACTTGGTGATGTGCATTCCGCAACATTCGTCAAGCCAATGCTGCTTATATTGCCCTTTTCATTACTAATATCCTTGCGTCGTACGTCGCATCGACTGCCTTTTTCCTCATGCCTCTTGACCGCAAATTGCTCGCTTTTGTACTCGTAGTCTTTGATCGTACTCTGTATTATTATGTGCTTTGTCTGTTGGACTGCTGCCATTTGTCCCGTCTTGCCTGTCGCCTTTCCCACTAGCAAGGTGCCATGGCGATCGCTTGAATAGCAATCGTTCGGTTTTGCCTCTTGTTTTTCATAAATTTGTCAATTGCTTGAAGAATATCCCTAATCCTTGTATGCCCTTTTGCCTTTTGCCTTTTTGCCCGCTACTTTCCGCACGACTCATCCATGCAACAGACCACTCCGAAAAATATACAGAGTCTGTCTCCGGCTTCGGACTCGTTCACGGTAAGTGCTCATTCCACTACTAGCATATGCACACACTATATCCTTCACCAATATACTCAGTAGAGTATGCAGCACATTTATTATTCAACCCAGCTCGGGCTGCGGGAATACCTCCTGCAGCAATATGCATGATATGCAGCAACCTTGACAATAGATGCAGGGTGAAAAGAGTACAGTAGAAAAGAAAAAGAAAAAAGGGCAATATCGAGCGCGGAGTACAGCACGGAGTACATTAGCATTGTAGTATTGCTCCGTGCTCCGTGCTCCGTGCTCTGTGCTACTACTTTGTACACACTCGACTGATGCGCGGATGAGCACCGCATGGCACAATGGCATGGCATGCTTGTGTTTTTTGCATCTGATCATTCTTGCAGAGTACTTTTTACTCTGTAGAGTCGGAGCAAAATATGCTCATCCGCCTGTTTCTACACTCGTTGAAGATCGATCTTGTTGTTAGCCGGGGTGGTGGCGGGGAGGCGGTCAGCTTTTTTTGCTCTTTTTTTTTCTTCTGATCTGATCTTTTCCTTGCTTGAAATCTTTTTTATTTTTTTGTTACATTTCTGCAACTCCATTTGGTCATGGCTTGGACGAGCTCGTCGTCGGAGATGCCACTCTTGTTCGGGACTGCAAGTCTCTCGGTTGCGACCTGGTTCGTATTCTTGTTCTCTTTCTATTGGGACCAATTTCGCACAATGCATTGTAGAAGCATCAGCAGATGCAATTGAATGCATCGTCGCAGTAGACGTCATTATCTCGTAGGAAATAGAAAATAGCACACGTGCTATATACTACAGTATCTCGGCAATTGCATCCGCCACTCCAGGCCGACTTCCAGTCAGAGATCGGCTGCACCATCCACGCTTGTCTGGATGCCTTTGTAGTGGTGGTCTGTCGATGCACACGTGAGGTGTACTCAGTAGTGCATCTGCGGAGAGCCGGGGTAACTGCTGCTGGGGAGAACGACCAATATCATGACCAGAACCTTTTAGAAACTTTAGCTTCCATATCTTCCGTGTCCTCGTCATACCGGAATATGCCGTGCCAATAGGAGGAGAGTAGACGCGGTCGGGGTCAGAGTGAGCACACCTTGATACTGGCACTGAGTGGACGGTGTGCACTATATGAATGATTGAGCGTAGACAGTCACGAGTAGGCAGAGCTGCAATACATTTCCAGATCACAGCAGCGAGTGTCAATCGCCTTGAACCTACAGCCTCGCCATGCGTCAGCGTTTTGGCCCCCAACAACGGGACGAGCGTTGCACTGGCATTTACAGTCTACACAAGCTACAATGTTAAGTCACCATGGCAAAGCAAAGAATCAATAGCAAAGAGTGTTAAAAGAGAAAGCCGGTCAAATAAGGGCAGTATAGACAATAGGCAGTAGACAAGACAAAAGGCAGAACCAAAACAAGGCAATAGGCCACACAACCGGAATACAAGAAGAAGAGTGAAAAGATAAGAAAAACATAACACATAACAATTCCTGCCATCCAAGTCTAAAAAACGTACTCCTCCCTCTGTAATAAATAGTAAACAAGACAAAGCAAACGACAGCCTCGGGCACGCAGGTCGTATAGACGAGCGTGGCGAGGTAAGGAAAAATAAAGCACTTTTTTGTAGGGGAAAGAAAGGAGAGTGAGAAGAAGCGTATAAGATAACAAAAAGCAAACGCCTTGCATTAATCTAATCAAGGGGCAGGGTGGTAGAGGCGGACAGATGACAGACACGGGGACTTCACAAGAGTGAGCGTCTGCAACGGGAGATGGCTGTCGAGTACCAAGATACTATTCGAGAGACAGGTAAGGAACAAAGCCAAGCTGTAATATATAAACCATAGACTCGAAACAATGCACGCCAATAGATCTGTCCTGCCGGTGTAGATCGCAACGGCCGACTGTTCAATGCGTCCCATAGTAGTAGGCAAACAATGCACAAGAGACAAAATGTGTGGCGCGAGAGAGCAGAGAAGGCGGTGGTGGGGGATGTGTAGGAGAAACCAGAAACGGGGTATAATATGCTATGATGCAGTAGGGCAAGTCTGTTGTATATACCAAACGGCAAAACACGATGCAGGCCTGGTCGACGTATACCAAGATGGCCTGAAGAAGCGGAACCAAACGCAGTGCGCAATATAATCAGCGCTAGTTCATAGCATCCTCGCTGATATTTGGCAGAGGCATGTTGAGCCCCAGCGCCATCGGGTTCTGGCCAAGCGTCGCCGCCATAGTCGAGAGGAGGTTCTGTTGTTGGGCAAGAACCTCGGGGTCGCAGGCGGGCGAGTGCTGCTTGTGCTACATGTTGTTAGCTGAGTTCTCAGGGAAAAAAAATCAAGACAAGGAAACATACGTATTTGAGACCGTTCAGGTTCTTGTACCGCTTGCCACAGTAGTCGCACTTGAACGGCTTCTCCTTCTCCATGCCCAGTGTGCCCGGGTAGGGAGCCGATGTCTCGGGGTTAACGATCGAGAATGTGCCGTCGCCGTTCTCGTGCAATTGTTGGGTGGCGTGGCCGTGTGCCTTGTGGTACTTGAGGCCGTTTTGGTTCTTGTAAGCCTTCTCGCAACCAATGACCGGGCATCTAAACGGCTTGGGCTCCTCCGGCAGCAAGAACGCCGCACTCATCTGCTGAAGGAGGGCGGCAGTATCTGATCCAGGAGGGAACTGGGACTGGTCGAGGCTGAACTGCGCCAGCTGTGCTGCCAGAGCCTGCTGCTGCTGGCTCAGCTGTGGTGCGTTGGATGCAGCGCCGTTGGGACTGTACAGGCTCTTTGCCGGGTCGTTGATAGTGCTAAAGTCAAGGCCGCCCAGGTTGTTGGCAAAGCCCATGCCAAAGTTGTTGGACAGATCCATGTTGCTGAGATCCATCTTCATGCCCATACCATCGACGTCGTCGTCGTCCAGGTCGGGGGTCGACTCGTGCGAGAACTGCTGTGTCCGCGACGGGAAGCCCTGCTGCGTAGAAAGGGTGGGCGTGTTGACGGAAGACACTGTCGGGTTGTTGGCAAAGCCAAAGTTTGCTGCGGCAGGTGTAGTAGGTGTAGATGTCCGCAGACCCTGGTGTCCCAGACCGCTGCTGTTCAAGTTGAGCTGTGGCCGCTGCTGGCCAAACAACTGCCGTGTCTGCTGGATTGTGCGTTGGTTATCGTCCATATCCATCGTTCCAATAGCATCGTCCATCTCCATGTCGCCCACGGCATCCATGTCGTCAAGCTGCGACAGTGTCTGCTTGGGGGCTATTGGTGTGGACTGGGCCTGCTGCGCCTGCTGCTGCTGCGGTGTGGTGGTGGGCTGGCGCACCAGCTGTTGGAAACCGCCAACACCAAGGCCCAACGTCAGGCCGTTGCCGTTGACAGATGTCGGGGCACCGACTGGGCGGGTCTGGCCCAGCTGGCTACCCTGCTGGATGGCCTGCAGGTTGGTCTGGCCGGGGACGCCCAGGGTGCTACCGGCATTGGCGTTGCGCTGGCTCGAGGAGCCGCCTGCGTGGCGTGACGCCGACGGCGTCTGGCGGGTGTGGCATTCTTCGTAGTGCTGGAGAAGCTCGTGCATTGTGGGCCAGACGGTATCACAGCACATAAAGTCTCTCATGAAGTTCGCCTCCATCTTGGGGATATACGACGACGAGAGGTTTGAAGGGGATTGGTGCATGATGTTAGGCGACGTTCCCACATATATTCTGTGTAACACATGTTAGCAAATGATGAATGTGGTGATGTATGCGATGCGCTGCGCGGCAAAGATAAGGCAGCCCTGTATCGATTTCGGAAACTTCGATAAGGACGGAGAAAGGGAAGAGAGGCGCATGGTAGTGATGACAAGGGAAACACGGAAACTTACTCGTCCTTGATGAAACTGCTAGCAGAGAGACCACCCCAGCTCATGCCTCCCATCAAGCTGCCGACGTAGCTCTCGCGCCGGCCTCTGTTGGCATCGCCGCGGTTTGGGTTGATCATGGAGATGGGCTTGGGGCCAGCGCTCACAAAGGAGCCCTGGCGGTCGCGGTTCATGGCCGCTTCAAAAGGGTGACCCGACATACTGAGGTCGTTGTTGGGGTTGGGTGTGGATGGGGATGAGCGGAAGAACTCGCTTGCCCGGATGTCTCTGTCGATGTCGGGGTCGAAACCGCAGCCGACAATAGAATGTCTACCAGTGGTGGTGTCTGTGGTTTCTCTAAAGTTGAGAGAGAGAGAGAAACTCTTGGTGGGGCCTTGGTCTTGCTTGCTGGTGCAGGCGTCGACGGGGGAGGGGCGACGGTGAGAGGCGTTCGCCGAATGACTGTCCTTCTTTGGGGCGGGTGTGGGATCCTGTGCGCTGGCGGTGGACGAGGCACGAGGAAGAGAGGGAGTGTCGGCTTTGACGACAATGGGAGTTGCGGTTGCAGTTGCGGTTGTGGTTGCAGCTGCAGCGGTATTTAGACGAGCACGCTGATGGTGCCTGGGCACAGACGATGGGTCCGTGAAGGAGTCGGGGAGGGCACGACGGAGGTTCTTGGGGGCGACGTCGACAATTTCTTGGGCAGTGCGGACACTGTAATTCAGGTGAGACGACTGGCCGAAAGTGCTGTAGACGTAGACAGTGGTTGACGGGTTGTCAGATGTGTCGACGTTCTGATCGGATTGGTCTTTCTGGCCGGAGAGATTGGGAACGTCAAAAGAGTCGTCGAAGTGGGGAGTTGTAGGTTCTGGTTGAGGGGTAGGCGAAGATGAGTGAGAGTCGATCAGGGGGGAGGGAGGCTGCGATGAACTATCTCTGGGAGCGGAAAGTGCAGCAGTAGCAGCAGTTATGGCGCGCGATAGTTGGGAGACGAAGCGGTCGCTGGCAGGCTGGCTGTGATTGGGGGGAGGAGAGAGGGAGGGGGTGGGCGCGGATAAGGATGATAGGGAGGAGGATGAAGAGGAAGCGGATCGAGAATGCGTGATGGGATTCTGATCGGGCTTGGAGAGAATAGAGAGAAGCTGGCCTTGGGTAAAGTTGGCTTCAGAGGGTGTTGACAGGGAAAGAGTCGACGACGTGAGATGTGACTTGGTCTTGGAGTTTGCCTTTGCCTCTGGCTCTTGTTCTATTGGAGTCGTGGAAGCACTCGACGCACTCGTGGCAGCGGGCGAAGTAGCGGACCAAGTGGGCGAGGACAAGGGCGCTGACGACTTGACCCTGGGGGAGCCGGCACTGGCGCTGGCTTTGGTGGGACTGGGACTGGGACTGGCGCTGGCACTGGCGCTGGCTATGGTGGCGGCAACGAGGGCACTGGCAGGCGGTGCTCGGCGCACAGTCGAGGCGATCAAGCCAGAAACAGCAGCGACAGAGGACTCTTTGGTGGTGGGCTGCACAGGAGCAGGGCGAGGCACCCGTCGAGAGGGGTCTATGGTACCTGGACCGAGCCACTGGAGCGGCGAGGCCATAGCGACAAAAGCAGTGGCGCCTGGTACAGGGTACAAGAGACGAGATGGGAAAGCAGAGACCAGCAGAAACCAGAGGGGCTTTGTTCTCTGGTGGGGCGAGCGTCAAAGAAAATGGACGAAGGCAAATGGGGGGCCGACAAAGGCAGAAAGGAGACTAGGCCGTCGGAGGCGGTGGAGATGTACCTTTCAAGCGTGTTAGAGGGCGTTTTGGTGCAGTTTGGGAGGTTGATGACAAGGAAGATGCGGCAGGGAGAAGCGCATTGTCTGTGTCTGTAGTAAGTCGACTTACCTGGTGGTCCTTGAGTCCTTGAGGGGTGAAATTAGAAGCAGAGAAAGCGTATGCCGAAATGATTGATTGCAAGAGAGCAAATCTGTCCAAAAGAAGCCCGAGCTGCGTCGAGCAAAGGCGGAAGCGTAAATAGCAAAATAGCAGTGCAAGTCGGTCGTAGATGCGAGGAGCTAGGAGGGCGCTCCGTGATGTAACGGGCAAAATGGCAGTGGGGCGTGGATGTAAGTGTGAGATGCTACTCGATGCTGTAATGTGATGCTGGCGCAGGTGGTGTAAGCGTGTCAACGATGACAAAATGATGCCGTAAAAGCGTCGCGATGCTGCAGAGCCCGCGATGTATGCGGGAAAGAGGAGTAAAAAGGTGGGAAGAGGGAGAGAGTCGAAATGTGGGAAATGAAATCGGTATGTTTTTATCTTCGGGAAGGAGCTTGGGAAAGAGCTGTCAAAAGGACGTCGACCAGGCAAGAACGACCGAAAGGTACTCTGAGGAGGAAGGAGCGATGGGCACAACGACGATAGATTGGCAGAATAGGAAGAATTGTCGACGAAGAGGGAAAGAGCGAGGGACAATTGTGAAATGCGTTGAACCTGGCCAGAAGTCGTGGCAAATGAGGAAGGAGCGACTGTACTTCTTGCTTGCTGCTTATTGATGGTAGTGGTAAAAAGACGATGTTGTGAATCTGAAGACAATGTAACTGAAGCAGCTGATTGATGTAGGCTGTGGTATTTATGAAGCAACGAGCAAGAGAGTTTGCTGAAGAAATTGGGATGCGGGCAGTTTAAATGAAGCTGATATGTGTTAAAGAGAGTGTGTCTGGGGCCAGGCATATGTTAGTCTTCAGCCACACGAATTAAAGTACGCGGGGAGAGCAGATGGCAACAAAAGACTTGGAGATCATAGATCAGGGAGTAATAGGAAAATAGTTGAATAGTTGAATAGTCAATGGTGCTAGAGGATATCAAAGCAAGAGACCTACAAGGCGGAGGATGTGGGCAAAGTATCCGGAGGTGTGTGGTGTGTAGATAGACGGAGCCGAACGAGACGAGATGCAGGCTGTCAAGAAGCAAGAAGATGCTCAAGAAGGGAAAGATTACACAGATTATCTACAACTTGGGTAGCTCTTGGTTGCACGAACTGGATGCAGAAGAGTGCCGGAGATGGAATGAAATGATAGTAAAGAAGGTGAAGACTTGAGACTGCGAGGACAGGGGAGGTCGAGATGACGTCGACGAGAACGAGCCAAATTGGCCATTTGCTGGGATGCAGAGAACTATCCCGATGCAGAAACGAAGAGGAATTAGTAAATACTTTGCAACCAGGATGGATAGTAACTGTGAGAGACAGTAAACTGATAGTCTGATAGACTGAGTCGATAGACTGGTAGACTGATAGACTGCGGCAGCTTGGACTAGAGGGACAAGAAAGAGCGTGAGCGGGAGGCTGATCACCAGTAGGATCGTCAAAGAAACGAGACATAAATCGGGCAAATATCAGCAAGGCAGAGCATTGGCTCTGCAGAGTAAAACATATCAAAGCTGATAGAGGAGACGAGACCGAGAGGAATGGTCTGGTCAAAGGGATATCAAGGTGGGAGACCTTGGGGGCTGAAGAGTAAAGTCTGTATGTGGTTCCTATCTCTTTGTCCAGCTGCAGCTACACGCGGTAGTACTGTCACGAATTGATATGGTTTAATTTGATTAATTTGATTCACTTCTTGTTTTATATCGAATGTGACAGTCGATATGATGTATTACATAATCCATCGCGGCCATAGCGCAGTCTTGCCCGACCGGGCGTCTCGGTGACGGGCAGGCAAGGCAAGGCAATGCTCTGGATGAAGATGTATAAAAAAGGAAGGCGCCCGTGAGAGCTTACTTAATGCAGACAACCACCACAGGTAAGGGGTCAAACATGCTAACTCAGACAAGTGAAGAAGATAATCAGGCAATATACACGCCATGATTATAAAACATACAATGGAACAATAGAACAAAAGCAAAAGAGCACAGGAGCAACGAAATAGACTAAAATATGCACAAAGAGCGGCAGCTGTCAAAGAATGAAGACGGGCAATATGGCGGAGATGGAGATTCACAGCAAAGACGCAAAGCGGAAATACGCAGCAACAAGAGCAGGAGAAGTCGACTAATAAGAACGACAAGGCAATACGGTATGCGCCGGGAGAGTGCTTTCCCAAAACAAAACAGCTTCGAGTTGTCGAATCATGGGCAAGACAAAGGTCAAGACGGGTAGGATATGAACGTAATTACAGCAAATGCAAAAGACAGCGAGAGGAAAGCAAAAGAGAAAAAGAGAAAACCCCAAAATAAAAGCATGCATCGTCAAGCCAGACCAAACTATTTCATAACAGAGGCGGCCGTGGTTGGACAGGGCTGGCCATCGTGGAGACCCTTTGCTGTCCGTCTGCTCTGTGTGCGTTGCTCTGAGTTTTAATGCTTGGATACCCACTGCACTACGGCAAACGGAGCCGCGGAACGGCAGGCACGCCCTACGAAGTGACTTGACTTCAGCTTCATTCATTTTCATATAGCAGAAACAAACCAGATGCAAGCATCTCTCATCTGACACATCAAATATAAGATATTAATAAACATAAGACTGTCAGACTGTCATGACCAGTCTCGCATATACAACGGAACCGCTCGTTTGCAACCATGTCTCAGCACTCTTACTCTACGAACTGCTCTGGAATGCGCAGAAGCTGAAGAAGAGAAAACGAAGAATTCAAAGGTCACAAAATGCCACTAGTGAAAGTGGGTCTGGCAAAAAGCCACGATCTGGCGAATGCGGCAAGGTGCAAAGGTGGACATGGAAGGAGCGATGGAGTGGATGCATGAAGCAACGGGCATGTGAAGCGGGACAGGAAATGGGAAATATGAACAATACTACTGAGTAAATAGAAGGAGCAATAGACAAAATACGAGTATCAATTGAGTATTTACACACCAATTTGAGCAAAGGAATAGGAAATACATGGTAGAAAGAGGAAGGAACGAGCAATGGGCAAAAGGCGCTGCAGAGTGCCAGAATAGGCAAGGGACTAATACGATGGACAAGGCGCCTCCAAGACGTCTTGACGTAAGAGGAAGAATGCAGGCCTTGGCTGTGTTGGCGGAACGGGCTCATCCTTTGCTGTTGGTTCTGGCTGTCTCGATGGTACTCTTTCAAAGTAATCTACTAAGTAATCAAGACTGCTTACGTGCATGCTCTTTGTGCTGCACCGTCTAAGCACATATCGATACCGCAGACAAAGCAGGACCAGGACTTTTGCTCGATCGATCATGAGGAGGTAAGGGAGGAGGATCTTGGATTTAGAGGATATCTGGGTTCTTTTGAACTTGTTATCTTTCATCTTGTTTTGTGGTATCATCTTGACGCTGCTGTAGACGCACGGTAGGTGAACCGAGGCTGGACCGGTTGTTGGATGGTCGACGACCGCTGAGCGAAAGCGGAAGTGGCTCGTCTACAGAGCACGAACATCCCCTGCGAGCTTCAGTATGATGGACAGGGAGTAAACGCTAGAGTTTAAACTCTTTTTGCTTTTTTCTACCATCCCTCTGGGCTGGTATTCCTGCGTCAAAATGCGGTGTAAGGCAAGTGTAGAAAGTAGGAGAAAGGCAGACCGGCAGAATATGTACTGTCTACAGACTGACAGAGTATCTTTTGTATACTTGTGGCATGGGATTCTTGCAGTAGCAGGGAATACCAATCCAGCTCGCTCCAACTCTATTCCAGCTCATCCAACTCTGGCCACCACTGACGTTATTCTTCTTGCAAACGTCGCATCCTCGCATCCAACCGTTGCTTTGCACCTGGACATCTTCCCCTGGATGTCGAATTCAGCTAGCTGCCAAGTGCAATCATTGTGATAGAGATCGATCGAGAGATCAATAACATCGAGATTATGCATATTGACGACATGACAGGGAATACAGCCTGCTTAAACCCCCGACGATACTTGATAACTGTACTGAGTAGATTACAGTATGGGAGAGTGATGGAGGCCGGGATGACAGGAAGCCGGGGAGCCGGTCATGGGGTAGGATCTGTATCAACAATCAACTCTATTCCCCAAGTGACCTCGTTGTCGCAGGGATTGATGAGTGGCTGCACATCCCGCATGGAAGCATAAGAAGAAAGAAACGAAAGAAAGCATGCTCACCAGAGCTGTAGTAATCATACCAAAGCGCATGAGACAGTGATGGACAGAGATGGACGACGATGGCCTGAGACGGATCTCCATGTCTGACCTTGCGAACCGCACGGCGATCGCTGCGTCTAGTCCAGCCCACTGGCATCTTCGTACAAAGAGGCAGATAAAGGAGACGCACATTGAGGCATCGACATTTGAATTCCCATCTGCCATCCGGCTGTAATCAGGGTTAAGTAGAAATTAGCCCAGCTCCGGGCTGAGTAAGGACCCTTGCGTACTTTTGAGTAAATACAGCAAAAAGACGTAGCTTGCGGAAGTTGCCAGCGGAAGTTGCCAGTGATTACTTGGTAGAATTGCGGATAGGGCTATGATTAGTATCAGGGTAAATGATCACCATGAACAAGGCTATGGGAGGCCGTATGACGACGACGACGACTTGTGTATTTCAGTCCATCGCGGCGGCGTCTCCGTCGACGTCTATCCCGAAGCTGTCAGCTGGTGTCAAACAGTACTTTGTATCTAAGTGGCATATCTGGATCCAATGGGGTCATCTCCAGATAAAGGTTGCATGCATGCGAGATGTCTACGGAGCAGATACGGGGTAGATATGCCGCGGGATGGAGCAGATATATCCCTATCTCTGTCTGCAAAGATTACATCGTTGATGATAGGGCTTGATAAGGGTGCTGGAGATGGGGATGATGGAGATGAAAACGGGGACTACATTTACACGGGGTATTGTCGATAAGACGGGACGAACGGGGACAGGGAGCATCTTGACCCACGGCAGCTGTTTGTAATATGCGACATTTGTTGGAGATGATGGCATATCTGTCTGCCATAGCATTGAGCATATCTCATCTTGTCTGCGAGATAGCACGACGACATCCGGTGCGGCAGTCGCCAATATGCTACTCTGATATCGGGATATTGATAGTATCTATCAGCCTTATCTACTATGTTTAGCATCCCATACTTTGTCAAGCTGGTTGGCTGGATTGATTCATATCCTCGTGTATATTAGTAGATATCATGATATCTAATAGCAGCATATGTCAGCCAAAGTGTTCTGGTAGCAGCCACCTTTGCCTGTGTCGAGCTGTGTGCACTTTGCTACGGTCTAGATTGAAGAAGAGAAACATAATGACACACGGCCAGAACCCATCATAGGTCGGTCCTTTTCTTCCTTGACGTGCATATTCCGTACCGCCTTCCAGCCCGACTCCACGAGAGGCGATTTTTCGTTTAAATTACTCCGTTTGGTCGTCCATTTGCCATGCTTGTTGTAAGGCTCGGGGGCAACTCAGCAGTCATGCAGCTGAAGACCGTTACAAGCGGGTTGTAAGCGGCCCACCGGCAAGACTGGCGGAGAGTATTGCGGCGAGTGTGTAAGAGAAACAGACATGTATAATTACGACAGGTCTTTTGATCGTATTTTCGCATTTTCTCCGTTTTGGGTACCATCGGTTTTTGTTCTTTTCTTATTCTTTTTGTTCTTACTCTTTTCCCTCTCTGCTACGTAATATTTACTCCTTCACCACGGTGCTAACTGCTTTCCAGCTACCTTCAAACTGCTTGGTCCGTTTGACTTTTACCTTCTTACATCTCTTGGGTCCGGTGCTTGGTCTAGTTGCAAGTTTGGTGAGGCGCTGGAGGCAAACTGCAAAACACACGCACGACCCATTGCCTGATTAGGAAAGCCATGCTGATGAAGAGCTTGTCATTTATTTTATTATTTTATTTTTCATGAATCATAGCCGCAACGGTGCCGGTAGTCTATTCTGTATTTATTAATGAGGATCTGTCACAGTGATGATAGACAGGCATGAAGTTCTTTTATGTTTTCTGAAATTATCGGTTTCATTACAGATATTAAACCAAGCAGCTGCATGAAAATCACTAAACAAAAAGAAACAACGCAGTCTAGAAAATAATACTATTAAAATTACAGTAGCAAACACAACGCATGAATAACCAACAGCCACACTCGATTTTTCACGACATTTTCATGCCTCGTGATTCTGATTTATTTCCGAATTTTCGAGTTTATTTTCTCACAAGAAAGAACAAATTCGAGCCTTGGCAGGGGTTCTCGAAGCTTACTAGCGGCAGACCATATCCACCAAGTCCCACCACTGTCGGCACTCGAGCGACCATATGCAAAGGCCATGATTGGCTAGATTTTGGGTAATTTGATTGGACAGCACTAGTACAAAACTTGAAGCCTGAGGCATACATAAGGCACTCAATGTTAGTCATCAGACTCCGAACGGCGAACTTGCAGCGTGAGCTCGAGTCAAACGGACCAATAGCATTAGAGGAAGCTCCGAGAAATGGCCGTCAGGGAACGAGCAACTTTGACCTTACTGCCACGCATCGTCAAAAGTGTCATCAGAGCGTCCTGAAATATGCGATATGTTCCGGTGGACAATCAAGGGTCAATTATGCTAATATGGAACGAGTCATACGGACATTCTTGATGGCGACGAAAAGGAATCGCAGCCGGAACGTACGCCGCGGGCTCTGCTGCGTTGATCACGAGTAGAGCAAAATCAATTTTAAAACTGTGAGATGCAAGGAACAAAAGAAACCACAAAAAGTGATTACAATTGCCAAGTAGTAGTGTAGTAAATAAGAACAAAAAGTGCTGCTCGTAATGCAAATACCAGACAAATATTAGAGCAAACACAGAAACAACAGCAAAAGCCAGCGGGATTTCAAGCAATGCCCGCAAATCCCTGGAGCCACAGCGCACAAATCAGATAACACGCCAGAATCATACCACTGCACTGGCCGTATGGAACAACCCGGGACGTTCCTTGGAGTGGGGGATCCCGCTGTCTTTATTCTCTGTCCTCTGCAAGATACTGTGCTACAGGCTACAGCTGTCGCTGGGCGGGCCTCGGGCAGGCGTATGAACCCACTAATAAACCTTACTCAAGCTCCTTCCTATTTTACATCGTAAGCTTCAGCTCTTTCACGGCGGGCGAAGATCGGGGTTTGCACGGCCTCTGCCTGCATCTGCTGTACTCTGTATGCCCGAATCGCGAACTGAGAATGGCATGATGCATATGGCGATGCCGTATGGTATGTAGATTTGAGGAAATAGCATCTAGTCTTGGGTGTTAGTATGTTTGAATTTTCATTCGCCATTCGCGACTCGTAGCTGTGGCTGTTCTTGGAGCTGGTTGACGTCAGCGTCGTAGAATCGCGATTGATATAAATGACGGTCGCTCCTTCTGCATCCATCATCACATCCCACGCCTGCTACATCCAGACATACAATCTAGCTTAATCATCACTACCATCTCATCACTTCAATCTTTCATCTTTCGTCCTTACCATCTACCTGTCATACCTGATAACACGCTTAGCCCGGCCCTTCCCGCAGCAACACCCCAACGGCTGCCATTCAATTTCATCGCAACTTACGACAATTCAATCTCAATCCATCTATTACATCAAGAAGCCGCAGCAAAAACCGACAGCCACCGGCATTGGCCAATTGCTCTTTCCCTGTCAGAAATTACAGAATAGAAACCGCTTATTCGGCTGTGGCCGCGTGCAGACACTCGTCAGCTTACTCATCCACTACTAGTGGGAAAGTGGTGCCAGCGGGATAATCATACGTCAGTCGATTCTGCAAAGCCCGAGCACACACGACACTGATAGCTTCCGACCTCACCCCACCACTTTATTTTACACGTCCAGCTTCAATTAATCTCGACTCTCTCCAACTCAACCCTCTACACAACAAACGCCAAAATGAAGATCATCACCAAGGAAGAAGAGGACGCCCACTACGCCCAGGTCATCCGCGGCGGTGCCATTGGCGGTGCTGCCGGCCTCGCGCTCGGCCTGGCCGGCGTCCTCGGTGCCTCGCGCCGCTATGCCGCCTTCCGCAACCTCACCATCCCCTTCCGCGCCTTCCTCGTGTCGTCCTCCACCACCTTTGGCGCCATCATCGTCGCCGAGCGCAAGAGCATCAACTTCTCGCGCGCCAACGACCCCATGTTTGGCTACCAGGACGAGTCGCAGCGCACCCTGAGCGCCATCCGCGACAGCGAGCAGAACTCGGCCAAGCTCATGGAGTGGGCCCGCGCGCACCGCTACACCATTGTCACGGCCAGCTGGGTCGCGTCCATTGGCGCCGCGCTCGCCATTGTCGGCCGCGACAAGTACCTGACGACGGCGCAAAAGGTCGTGCAGGCGCGTGTGTACGCGCAGGGCCTGACGCTGGCGGTGCTGCTGGCGACGGCGATGCTGGAGATGTCGGACGCCAAGACGGGCAAGGGCCGCTGGGAGACGGTCATGGTGGTCGACCCGACGGACCCGGAGCACAAGAAGCTGATTGAGAAGCGCATCCACAAGGAGGAGTACCAGGGCCAGGACCTGTGGATGGACATGGTCGCGTCCGAGGAGCGCCGGCTAGACAAGGCCAAGAAGGACAAGGCCGCCACGGCCGCCGCCGCCAGCAAGGCCGACAACGTTGGTGCCCCTGCCGCCTGATCTCTTTCTGTGACCCTGTATTAACGACGTGCAGTAAACGACACCCGACAGCCACCACTCAAAATACGCAAAATACAAAATAGACCGGCGACTCGCCTTACAGACTCGCCCTGTTTCTTGTTCACATCTACACTGTTTCTTTTAGCTCCTTCTCGCGGGTATGGCGTTCTATATCTCTTGCACTCTTGCATCTTGCATTCATTTCGGCTGGAAAAGGGAGAGGCGTTTCGAATGCATCCTGTTTCATCTTCTTGGCTTCTCTCCCGGTCAATAATTATAGAAAATAAATCAAATGTGTCAAATTGTCAAAGTAGTCAAAACTGTCAAAATCACGCTTGTAAGGAACGCTCGCATGTGACATCATAGAGCCGATCTAAAATAGTCTATCATTAGCTATACTTGATGCATGTCCTTTTCCAAAACGCTACAAGCTGATAAGAATAAACATACAAAACAAAGAAAACAATGAATAAAGATGACATGACCCAGCCGCTCATGCAAACACCAAACGACTGACAAGTAGACAACAACAGAAGAAGAGAACAATCAATAGAGAGATGAAAGAGACGAAACGAAACGCAATGATATAAATATATATAGTAAACATGATCAACGTAAACAACGTAAAGGAATACAAAGAAAACGTAACAGACGACATAAGACAACACATTAAACCGGTTCTGAAAGAAAACATCACACGAGAATGTCAAACTGGCTGATCTGCGAACAGTACGAGTGCACCGCAAGCTCGAGCATCCACACATCGTCGTACACATCGTCCCCGTCGAACCCGCCAATCACCAGCAGCCGGCTGTCAAACAGCACCGCCGTGTGGTAGCCCCGTCCGCTCGGCCGCGTGCCGTACACCTTGCGCTTGTCCCACGTCATCGTCACCAGGTTCAGCAGCAGCAGCTCGTTCTGGTACTCGTGCCCGTCGTGCCCGCCCACAATAAACAGGTGCGACCCGATCAGCGTCGCCGTGTGCGACAGCCGCCGGTACGTCTCGGTCATCGGCACCGACCGCCACAGGTTCGTCTCAATGTCGTACAGCCAAATGTCATTAAAGCACTCGCCGCCGTCCGAGCCGCCGTAGATCACCAGCTTGCTGCCCACCATGTTGGCCGTGTGGTAGCCGCGCGGCCGCGGCCGCGGCTGGTTCGGGTCCTGGTTCATCAGGTACGCATACAGCTGCGACGACGACAGCGACGACGCGGCTGCCGACGCCGTCGCCGACGATGCCACCGACGCCGACATGGACCGTGGCAGTGTGTTCATGTTGGAGATGGGCATCGACTTGGCATTCAGGCCGCCCGCCATGGCATGGCCGCCCGTGTCGCTGCTGTTGCCTGCATCTACTCCGGTCTCGCCGCGCGCGGCCCGGTCACCCTTGCCGGCTTTGCCAGGCATGACAATGCCCGTGCCCGAAGCCAGCGACAGGTCCGGGTCGCCGTTGATCAGCTTCCAGCTCATCTTGGTCGTGTCACTGACGTCAAGCCGCCACACGTCGTTTAGTGCCCGCTTGCCGTCGCCGCCACCAAAGATAAAGATGCCGCCCCGGTAGAGACACGCTGTGTGCGCACGTCGTGGCGAGGGCCGCGGGCGGTCGGTGGGGAACCGTGGTTTTGACCAGCGAAAGTTGGTCGTGTCGAGCACGTAGACGTCGTTATAATACTGCGGGCCGTCACCACCGCCAAACACAACCAGCTTCTTGCCCACTGCCGTGCACGTCATGGCGCGCAGAGGCAGCGGGATGTCGCCCACCACATGGGGCTTGGACCAGTGGAACGAGTCGCCATCCAATACGTACAAGTCATTGAAACACGTCGTCGCATCGCAGCCACCAAACACAAAAATGTTTGTTCCAATCGGCGTCGTCGTGTGTGCCCGCAGCGTCGACCGTGCCACGCCCGACAAGGGGGCTTGCGACCAGTACATGCCCGTCGAGGGTGCCGGTGCTACATCTGGCCCCGCCCGAGGCCCAAGCATGGTCGGGAAGGGGGAGTACTCCTTGTTGGGGGCCTTTTTACCCACCACCACAACCCCTCCCTTGCTCCTCTGTGTTTCACGCGCTGAAGAGCCATGCGCACCAGCGCTGCTGCCGCTGCGCGATGCTGCAGATATTGACCCTGCTATGCCGCCGTAGACGCTCGGCTTGCTCGCAATAGCCGATGTAGACCGCATAGCCGTCGGTCTTCGCTGGCTGCCGTCGGCTGAAGTGCTCGGCTGTGCAGAGAGGCCCTGCACAGTTGAGCTGTCGCTCACGCTTCCACTGCCATTGACGCTGGACGCAGAGTTGCTGCCGCCACGAGGCGGGGGCCGTACTAGCGGTGTCGAGGCCGACGTAGCAATCGACAATGGCGGCACGGCCACTGTCCGGCTCGATGTGGGCGGGGACGCAATAGACGCATGGGAGGACGACGGCGAGGTGGCGAGCTTGGAGCTGTTGGACGTGGTTGGGAGAGGTACAGACGAATTGCTGCTGCTGGCGGCAGCGGCGGCTGACAGTGAGCTGGAGGATTGCGATCGTTGGCGGATTGACAGCTCCGAGGGCTTGCGCTTGCGGTCGTGGCTTTTGGATGACAGATGGCCCGGTGTATGGCTGCGAACGGGCGGCATGGGGCTGCTGTTGCCGCCAACCGACGTGCTCGCACTCGACGTGCTAGTCGTGCTTGCCGACCGGTCCCGCTCTTCGCGTCGCCGGCGCTGCCCCTCGGTGCTGCTGGTGCTGGCGGCGATGCTGGCCTTGCTGCTCATGGCATTGGTGCTGCTGGACGAGGGTGGTGCTGTCGAAGGGGGTCGTGGGGGCGCACTGCTGTGCTCGTCAATAACCGTTTGTGTGCGTGAACTTTTGGAGCGCTGCGAAGAGCGCGGCGTCTGACGGCCTGAATCAGCCATTGCGGCTCACACGGCGCATTGAGGGACGGGACGAGGAGGCTGTGCCGTGTCGGGTCGAGGGTGTATCCAAGGATGATCGGTGTGGGGAGAAGTCGAGTACGTGTACTTTGTAGATGCCGATCTACTGAAGAATTGAGTCGTGAAGAAAAGACAAATGCAACTCCTCTATGCGTGCATATCAAGAGGAGTTGTTGAAAGTTGTTGAAAGGAGTGAAGTCGGCCGAACCGGTCAAGTCGGTGAAGGAGCTGGAATGCACAGGGTCCCTGAAGACTGTAGACTGTGGAATCCGGAGAGCCTGTGGTAGTCCAGATGGAGATTGAGCAATCGAGGAGATCAAAGGGACCGAGCTAGGCGTGCAAGGTCGCGCAAGTGCAAAATTGAAGTTGTGATCGACGAGGAGGAGGACACCGCCAGCGAGAGTGCAGAGTGCAATCGGGGAGAGGGTCAAAAGACAGGACGGAGGGGGAAATGGCACAACAGGCACAAAAGGGCAAGTATAAACAAGCAGAGGTTCTGAGAGCTGAGAGCCTTGATCACAAACACTGGGAATTAAAGGGGAGCCAAAACAAACATTCAAACACCGACCAGGGCTGGGAGAAGAAAGGGGGCTCAAGATGCTCGACAGCAGAGGAGACACCAAGTACTCTGTGCAGCAAATGGAACAAGGTGTGGTCGTTGGTGTGATGGCTGCTGCTCCTGCCGTTTATCGTTTTATTAGGTCAGGGACGGTCACACACACCATTGCGGCAGGCGGGCTTCCAGGGCAGTTGCGACCTGGCACTTGGTCCTTCTTGGTCCTTCTTTCCTTCTGTATCCTTCTGGCTCCCGCCTGGGGTGTGTCTTAGCTGCCCAGTAGCGGGGCCGTCTCGCCCACAAGCGGCTGGCCCTCCTTCGTCCCAATTCCTCCAATCCCCAAATCCAAATTCCCAGGGGATCGAACCCCGCCTTACAGAGTCGCTCTTTCCCTGATTTGAGCGCTGGAAGTGCTGTCACGGCAGTTAACTGCGATGTGAGTATGCTTAGCTTTGAGCTGGGTCGCGCCTTCCTCTGCTTTAGCACTGTGCATAGTCGGACTTTATTCTTCAGCATAAAGTGGAATTCTCTCTTCCAGTCTTCCAGAAGAAGTAACTACTCGTCAGTCGCACCTGCCTGACGAGTCTCTGACTAATAAGCGACTGCAATACATAAGATATAGTTGCACTGTGTGCACTGTGAATGCCACTGCCAATTGTGCATAACACCGCCAATATGATGCACGAACTCTTCTCGCCAATATCACAAAATATCACACAAATGTCAAATACAGAATGCACAGACTACCAGCGACTGAAACCCTCGCTATTATGGTTCTGCACGCTAGGACCTGCACTAACCACTGGCGGAAACAAGCTAAAAAGTGGCAATGGGCTCAGGTGCAATACCACGCCAAATGGCAGCGGCCGGCGAACGCGAGGTGGCAGCAGCAGCAGGGGGGTGATTTCAGATTCAGATAGATGGAGAGTCGATGGAATCAAGGTCCAGACGATACGATGTTGGCTGGATTGCTGATGCGCGTAGAATGGCACAGGGCGCAGTAGTCGGCCGGCAGTGTCCTCGTCTCAAGTGATACACCGTACCAGAGGCTGCTATGACGCTGGCTTCGCACAGTGCTGAGAGCTGTCTGTGAGGTGGGTCTTTAATTGCGTTTGATTGGTCGAAGATCATAGCAAGAGAGCGCTGAAGCACGAGGCATATTACAGGCATAGGTGAGCTTCTTGCACCTTCCAGCTTTGCCAGATCCAAATCACAATCGCTCCTTCCTGGCGAGAAGTTGCATGACGTACCGAGGTATTCAGTACTGGCTTACTCATCTTGACAACGGCTTCGGATGAACATCGACGTGCTGACAGCCAAGCACTTGAGGTTTCGAATGGCATGGCATGTTACGGGGAAGAAGATGACTTTATGTAGGATCGACTCGTCTTACGACCTGCAGCAGCGGCAAGTCGTCACTGGCTGTCGTTGGGCCTTGCTTCTGCTCACTTTCTTAATTCAGGCATGTATTCTGTATTTTAGGGCCGCTACTTCCAGTTTTGGATTCGTAGTGCAACTACACTCGGCCTCTGCATTCAGCTCTGCACTTGGCCAATACGAGCCCTTTTGGCGGCTGGCGTCTCGTGTGCTGGCCGTCTGACAGTGCGCTATAAAGAGCTTAAGTGGCTGCCTACAAAGTACTCGTACAGTCCCTACGGCCCCTCTTGTGTCGCCTGTTTCTGGTTCTCGCCTTCGCGCTGCTACCCTCTTTGTCCCTTTGTTGGCGACGGAGCTACCGGCCAGGATTCTGGTCTGACTGTCTGATGTCTGACGTGCTGACAGCCTCACTCTGAACAAAAGGAAGGCGCAGCCCACCTCGCATTTGTTTGATTCTCTCCTCCTTCCTCTTTCATCAATCGTCGTTGACGACTTACATCATCAATTCTACATCTATCAACGACATCATTTGGATCGAGCTTCGATAGCTTTGATACAGAATCCCGAAATTCCACTTCTTCAACGATTAGGCAACTCCACTAAGCGCCGGCAGTCATGTTGCATCACCAGCTATTCTCCGTGGGCATGTCCGCCCTTGTCCAGACCCCGTCGTCGCCCGAGGCTCCGGTGACGTCGCTGCCGCCGCTGGCCTGGGGTCTGCTCGTCCTCCTCTTTGTCCTCTTCATTCCCGCATTCGTCTGGGTGAGTATACTCCAAAGCACTTATAAGATCCGCACTAACATTTATAGTCGTCATACTCGGTGCGCCATGTCTACACAACTCTAGCCATTGTCGAGAACCCTACGCCGGCGGCCTACGAGGCGGTTTCTAGTGACGACCACGATGCCACCCCGGCATCTGCCCCTGGCACTGGCTACACCGACGATGCCGATGCTTCCACGGTTGTCGGCGACGAGGCGGGCGCTTCCGCGGCCTCCGGCCCGCCGACACCCATTACCTCCAGCATCCTGCGCATCCGCCGCACGCTGCGCTCGACGCACGGCTGGGTCGGCGACTTCCGCGGCCTGCGTCTGGCCTTGCTGATTGCCGTGCTGTCGGGCATCGGCAGCAGCGTGATTGAGGCCGTGCCGTTCATCTTCCCCTTTGTCGGCAGCCTGATCATGAGCCTCGTGCTGGTGCAGTTCAGCACTGCCTGGGTCCACGCCGTCATCCGCACGACATCTTCGCGCGACCAGCCCGAGGGCCGCTCCGTGTTCCACGGCGGCCTGCCGCAGTTCCGCCGCACGTTTGAGGCCACATCGATTCCCGTGCTGCTGTCGTGGCTGGCCCAGGCCGTTACGGGTTTCGTCACGCTGGTGGTTGCGAGCGCGCTGGGCCTGCAGACGTACGACATCCGCAACCCGGCCGACGTGCCGGTGTACTCGCACCACATGCTGTGGAAGCTGCTGGTTGTCGGCATTGTCGCGATCGTGCTGGGCTTTGTGCTGGTCATCCCCGCCAACGTGCTGCTGGTGCGCGTGCAGGCGAGCATGCTGCCGCCCAACGAGGACACTGTTGTGCCGTTTGACAAGTCTTTCAGCGGCACTGTCGAGCCGGCCGTTATGGGCGGCCGCGGCTACGTGACGCTCAAGGATGCGTTCCGGACGTTCTCCGCGGCGTCGTGGAGACGCGTCATGGTGCTGTACGTCAAGGCGAACCTGGTGTCGATTGGCGTCAACCTGCTGTTTGCCGCCATTGTGATTCCCATTGTCGCCCTCACTGCGCGGACCAACTAGGCGGTTGATGTCGCCGTCGATGCCGTCGATGCCGTCGACCCCGTCGCGCTCCTGCCAAGGTACCGTCCTGGCATGGAATGATATGATGTCAGGTGTACTCACGTTGGATTACGATTTGGATGGTTCGGAGATGATGCTGCGGGAGTGATCAAGTATCTACACACCCTTGACTCTTACATACATGTACAGAGTCTGTCTCTACATCTATTATGTTGCTATCTAGTTGGACAAATAATGAAACTCTCCGTTATGATACTGCAAACTTGGAATCAGGATGCTGATCAGCGCTTTCATCGAGATGTGTCTCTCAGTGCACATCATCCCGACAGCCCGTCTTGCCCGTTGATCGTAAGCTGGGACACTGGTGATCTCTCGGACAAGGCGGCACTTTGCGCACTTGCTATCTGTATTTTCAGTCGTGGCCGGCACTGGTAGGATGCTACCCAATATGCTAATGCCGTACATCATCGTCATAGCATTTTAGCATCCGGTGTGCCGCCTGTTTCTGAATCTGTCTTTGATCACTTATGTGCCTATTTATTTAAATTTTAAATTTTCTAAGAATCAAGCTTGATTTTGCGTTGATTTTTTATTTTATTGCAACACAAAAATCTCATTAAAATCCATTGTTTGTTGCTTATTATATTACAAATAATTCACGAGAAACCAATCCAGTTCAAATAAATATCATAAATCTACAAAACTCCAAACATCATCACCTGCATGGCAACACCCGGCCGCCCTACACGTGTGAAGCTTCCATCGAACCGAGATACCTACAAACAATTTGTAAACCTGGGCAATGTCAAGCCGCCGCACGCAGCTCGTTTCGAGGCCAATGCCGTGGCCGATATACATCAAACTACGCGGTGACGTGCCCAGCGCCATCTTAACCGGCGATCCAGAATAATCGCATTATCGCAAGGGCAAACGGAAACATACCAGGTACGAAGACACGGCATTCCCAGACTGCAGATTTCGAGGGTCATCGGACGTTTACCCGGCAGTGCAGATGGCATGAGATGAGATGATGATGGTAGATGGCGTCTGGGGTACAGGAGATGCCATGTACAGATTGCTGGCGGCAGGTGTGCAGATGCAATGCGATATAGAATTGCAATATCGAGAAGACGCGGGCTGACGCCGTAGCAGCGCCACACCCTCCTCATCTCACGCTCGATCTATGCATTCCTATGCAGTAAATAAGAAACAGATCTACACGTAGTGGCTGCTTAATGTACGCTCGTCATTTTACATCTTGCCATTTTGCCCAAGATCTCGCAGCCTATATAGTGACAGACAATGGTGACGACTGCGATGGCATTCCAGTCGAGCGGACATGTGGCCGTACGAGCTGTGGTGCTGGGTGTCCTGCTATTGGCTCGCTCACCGGCTGGCATTGATTCGCGACTGTTGTCAGCTCGCTTCTCTTTCTTTTTCGGGCTGCTCACCGTGCCTCTCTTTATGGCCCTGAAGATCTCCTGGCTGGAATGCTGGCCTGTTGTTTGGCTGTCTCTATGCTGAAGAACGCCTCCCTCTCACCTCTCCGCTGTGCGACCAATAATTTTGTAATACTTTCTGTAATACTGTAGATTTCTTTATGCTTCTTTCTTGTACGACCAAGTTGTTTGCCTTTCTTTCAAGATTGGCCAGCTGACAGCAATTTCCTCGATCGGGCATTATCGAAGCTTATTACTCAATGCTGTGGCGCCGACGCCGAAGTGATTGCGTCGCATGTGGCTTCATTCAAGCTTTCATGTGCTTTTTTGCTTTCTTTCCTTCTCAAAGTACAGAGTGCGCGTTTCTTCTACTCTCTACTCACCCCTGTATTAAACTCATCTCTACGGTGCCATGCACAGCGGGTCGATCTGTGGGGGAAATGAAAGAACCCATTCGAAAGGGGAGAGAACAACGTAAAAGGTAAAATGCAATAGCGTTGGTAGCATGATGCAGAGGACAGTACAGAGTACTTCGTAGTAAAGACCTCATAATCTGAGTGCTATTGCGATCGGAGAATGCAAAAGGAGAAACAAAGCAGAGCAGTGACCAGGCGCCGTAAAGTTTATCGCCTTGACGACAGTGATCACGTAGGTTGTATTCTCTTCTCTATTGTCTATTTCATGCGACATGCTAAGATGCTACCTGACTGATTGCTGCCTCCCTTGCTTGGATCGTCTGCGCATCGCATCTATTATCTCACGCCGTTCATTTTGTCATCTCGTTGTTTACGACGGCCTCCCTTTCGCCGCTCACCTCGTTGTTCATTATTGTCGAGTGCACCCTGCATTCGCCGACTCAAACAGCAGCCCCCAATGTCTTGTATTGACATTACTGTTATGGGCTATTACCCTATTTACATTTGACTTGTTGCCTGCATACATCGTGCAGCTCATCCTTTGACAACGCGGCAGTTGTGTGCTGGCTCTTCGCGGACCACTGCCAGCACATCGCCCTGCATACCTTTGCCCTCTCGGTAGAAATACTCGCTTTTCTCTGCAAGCATTGCATCCCCTTGCCCGCACTTTACTCTGTACTTGTATATTTCAACTTGGCGATCTCGTGATATGAGGCAAAACAATAAAGCAGCCAACAGCCAACAAAACGTATTGAATGACTACCAATATCAAATAAATAATCAAATAAAATTAAGACGCGGCACAGACACGCTCACGTCCGAGCACGTCGCCGCAAAGTGCACTCGCAACAACAAAAGCAAACATGCCAGTGATCTCGATTCTCGATTCGATTCGTCGGATGAATAAGCATTGGCTATCACTTGGCTTTCTTGCCAAAGTGCTTGCTTTCCATCCCCATACTTCCTTCCTTCTTGGGCTCTCTGTACTCGTGCGCTCTTTCCTCTCCTCTCTCAAGTCGAGTGACACAGGTACAAACGCTGTGGATCCTCACGTTTTCACTTTGCATTTTAAGGAAAGAACCTCATTTCGGCACGTTCTTAGCGCCATTCTATGCATCAATATGATTGGTGTACCTGACGTCCTTCAATTCCACTTGCACGGCGGCACGCATTATGATTGGGCAGATTAGCCTCACTAGCCAAATATGGGCTTAGACAGGGGCCCGCCCGTGTTAGTGGACCAATTTGTTATTTTCTTATTTCTTATTTTCCAATGTCTCCTCTTGAGGCGCTTTTCTCTTCATCCTCTCCCTATCCATGCAAATTGTAAACAGCCATCCGCTGTTTTGCGCTGATACAAGCCCACCGGCCTGCTACAAGCCTCCTACGTCGCACAAAACCTCCGCAGAAAGCCCGCTACGATGGCATCTCATGTTAGGGCAGTTTCTTCGCGATCCTCCTCGACAAAGACGTCTTCTTTGATGCTGTATTTTTTGCTGTATTTTCGTCATCTATGAGTACTTTGCCCGTACGTTTACTGAATGCACAACTGAAGTCCTGTAGTTGGTCTTTATAAATATGCACTCGTAATAAGCCTTCTTCCGATCAAACCCATCAGCGATCTTCCACGAACATCTTCATATTCTTCGCGATCTTTGATTATGCCGGCCCATCTCTCATCAACTTGAACTCAGTAATATCCATCATCGCCCCCATATGGTGGCTTTCTTCCGTAATAACCAATAGTCTATTCTCTCAATTAATATCACGAAATATCATAATTACAAGTAATGCGCTTCATCACTCGCCAGCGCTGTCTACCTCTCCTTTTTCCTCTTCTCTGATTTCTTCGTCTTTTTCCACATACAACAGGCTATCCAGCGCCACTCTTTTCCGCCTTAATCCCCCGACTCCTCCCCTGGACCAACGGCCAGACCCAAAGAGACCTCAATAGCCTGCAAAGACACCTCAATCAGACCTCAATCAGACTCAGAGACACCGCAAGGCCACCCCAAGAGGAGACACCCCCCCTGTCACCGGGGCTCGTAGTGTTGATTTCATTTAACCTTTTCCCAATTAACCTTGGCCTCTTTTCCCTTTTCATCGCCCGTCTCCCCTTTTTCTTCTTCATTCTTCCTCTTCCTCTCTTCTCTTCCCTTTTTCTCCTCTTCCTTTCCTCCCCCCTGGTCGTTGGTCCTTTTGGTCTCCTCTTTGTACAACGGACGCACTTTTGTGATTTTCACGCAGTTCGCCTTCTTCCTCTTTCTTCCACGCTCCTTTGACCAAGAAGTTGTGCCTTGGTTTTTGCACATCACGCTCTTTTAACCTTTTTTTACTTTTCATTCTTTTCACACTTTGTTTCCTTACCTTCTTCCAAACGGTCTATCATCTGCCCTACAGTGTTGATCGTTTCTTTTCTTCCATTTTTTAGACGCCTGCCGTCCACCACACTCACTTGACCGAATCTCAGATTCATATAACATAACGACTACGCGCGATCTTGCGAGCAAGAACCCCATCTCACGATAACACGAGAACGAGCAACTAAGCAGACAAGAAATCAAAATCAAAACCAAAACTAAAATCACATCAAATCCACACCAATGAAGTTTACCGCCGCCGCCATCGCGTCGGCTCTGGTCCTGGGCGCTGCCCCGGCCGTTGCCGAGCTTCATGTCGGCCACCGCGCCGCCCACCAGCACTACGGAAAGCGCCACAGCCATGCCGTCGACGCATCAGCATCATTACAAGAGCGCCAGCCCGAGCCCGCCCCGGAATCCAACGCCCACGCCCACCTGCACCTGCACGACAAGCGCCTCCCACGAAAGGTCGAGTCTCTGCCCGTGCTCTTCACCCGCAAGCCCGACGCGTCCGATGCGCCCGCTGCCCCCTACGCGCATCGCAAGACCCTGCGCAGCCTGCCCGACGAGGATCTTGTTGCTGCCGGTATTCCCCTGGATATCAAGAAGCGCGCCGTCTGCGAGCTGCCCAACCACCCCGACATCTATGCCGTCCCTGGCGCATCCAACGGCGGCTGGGCCATGGCCCCTGACGTCTCGTGCACTGCCGGCTCGTGGTGCCCCATTGCCTGTGTCCCCGGTAAGGTGATGGCCCAGTGGAAGCCCGACACCAGCTACGTGTACCCCGAGTCCATGGACGGCGGCCTGTACTGCGGCTCTGACGGCACGCCCTCCAAGGGCTTCAAGGACCAGCCGTACTGCGTCGACGGCACCGGTACCATCTCGGCCGTCAATAACTGCGGCTCTGTCGTGTCCTTCTGCCAGACCGTGCTGCCCGGCGACGAGGGCATGTACATCCCCACCGATGTGTCTGGCACCGTCACGCTGGCTGTCCCCGGCCCCTCATATTGGGCCAGCACCGCCGCGCACTACTACATCAACCCCCCGGGCACCAGCGGCGCCGACGGCTGCATCTGGGGCTCGTCCGACAAGCCCATTGGCAACTGGGCCCCCTACGTGGCGGGCGCCAACACCGACAGCAACGGCCTCACGTACATGAAGATTGGCTGGAACCCCATCTGGACCGGCTCCAGCCTGAAGAGCGATAAGCCCACGTTTGGCCTGCGCATCGAGTGCGACGGCTGCAACGGCCTGCCCTGCGAGATCGGCGCCGACAACATGGACGACTTTAGCGTCACCAGCGACGAGGCCTCCGCGGGCGCCGGCGGTGCCGACTTCTGTGTCGCCACCGTGCCCAAGGGCGGCAGCGCGCAGATTGTCGTCTTCAACCTCGACGGCAGCAGCAGCGGCGGCAGCGGCGGCAGCAGCTCGACCACCAAGGCCGCCAGCAGCAGCAGCGCCGCGCCCACGACGACGAGCTCCAGCTCGAGCTCGGTGGCGCCCTCGACCACGTCGTCGTCGTCGACCTCGACGTCGTCCAGCACGTCGTCGTCGGCCGCGCCCTCATCGTCGTCGTCGTCGTCCAGCTCGTCGTCCAGCTCTTCCTCCTCGAGCTCGTCATCGTCGAGCTCGTCCGACTCTTCGTCGTCGTCCGAGTCGTCGTCGTCGACCAAGAAGGGCTCGTCAACCAAGACGTCGACGTCGTCCAAGAGCAGCTCGACTGCGTTCCTGGGCGGTGTGTTCCACGAGAACAGCACGTCGACCGACAGCAGCCAGTCGGGCAGCGGCGGCGCTACCGGCACTGCCACGGGCATCACCGGTACGTCGACGTCGCAGTCTGGTGCGTCGGCCTCGACCTCGTCCAAGAGCGAGGCCGTGCACCACCGCAACCAGGGCGGTGCGGCCGTGGCCGGCCTCATCATTGCCGTTGTCGCCGGCATGTGGCTGTACTAAATCTAGACGGGTCTGCTCTGGCAGAGTCTAGACTCTAGAAAGAAAACAGAAAATCAAAAACCAAAACCAAAAGAACAAAAAAGAAACAAAATCAAGGTCGCCTCCTTGCTCTTATTTTAACCTACTTCTTCTTTGCAGCTACTCTGCCCCTTTTCTTTATTTACCTCCTTTTCGTGCCCCCGCGGTGGGCGCTGCTTCGGCACTGCTCCCTCGCCGGGGTTTGGTACATCATGCCCTTTTTTGTTTCTTCTATATACCCCCTATCAAGTTTTCTCGGCCCTCTTGCTCTCCTCTCTCGGCGTCTACTCTCAGTGGCACGAGCACCGAGCGGGATGCTTGATCTATTATGATCATTGACGGGACCGGTTTGCCACGTTTTTATTTTACTCTTTTATCTTCTCTTCTCGGCAAATGGTTCGAACGGGTGTTTTTTCTCTTCTCTCTACCTTTATATCACTTTTTTCTTTTATCTTTTGTCGTCTTACTTGACTTTACTCCTACAACTACCTACTCTTATACCTTAAACCTTATTCTGGTGGTGGCGATGCCGTCGGCCTTGGTCGGGCCGAGGACGTCTGCCACCGCCTCACCTTTTCTTCTTCGCTATTCACTACGAATTTCCTCTGACGGTCGGCGGCCAACATGGCGCCAGCAGTCAGAGGCTAGGGAGGACTATAGCCTTTTATTTTTGATGTGGTGTTCTTTCATGCTGGGTTATACCAATCTTATCTTTTTTTCTTTCTATTTAGCTGGTATACGATGATCTTTCAAAACTGTTGTCTATTGTCATTTGATGTGATGATGCTTGACGTGACTTGAGATGATGATCAGAAATGTGATGTAATTGTGGGAAAGCTAAATTAGATATGAATCATGATCTCCTAGATTTTCCAGACGCGGCATGCCGTCCAAAGACCCAACCCAAACGCCGAGAGGTATATACAATATGATAACAGAAAGCACACGGTAGACAGAAGCACAAAAAAAACCCAAAACTCAAACAACAGTTACGGCGCCTTGACCCAGGCTGGCACAGTCGTAATGTCAATGTCGTTGGCAAGCAGCCGCTCCCGCATCACTTCCGCCACCGCTGGCCAGCCGGCCAGCACCGCACTGCCCTTGGCCTTGGCTCCCACCACCGCAAATTTGCTTGCCGCGTGCGCAACGAAGCCGTGCATCAGGCCCTGCGCCACCAGCGACGACACCACGCTCTCCACGTCAGCCATCGTCACCGCCATGTTGCCCCAGATCAGGCCTTCGCTCGGACGCAGTTTCCGCACACCACCCGCCGGTGCCGCTAGTGTGCTCGCATCGGCATTGTTCTCGACCGCCTTGAGGAAGAGCGTGTTGATGTGTGCGGGCCGCTGCCGCGGGGCAGTGACGTAGCCTTCGATCTGGTGCTGAGCTAGCACAGCCACCGTCAACAGGTCGGCCAGGTCGAGGATTGGGGCTGCCCGTCCGCGCGCTGCGCCGCCCTCTTGCTGCACCACGATGTCGTTGCTGGGCGGCACATAGGTCAGTAGGAACGTGCGCCGTGCCAGCGACCGCCATATCAGCGGCCGCAGCCGGTACGAAAGGGTCAAGTGCAGGCGGTGGCGCACCAGCCATGCCTCATTTTCGCGTAGCGTCGCTTGAAACGCGGGAAAGTTGCCCTGCTTCACGGCCGCCGCCATGGGTGCAAACACACCCTGCAGCTCGTCGGCAGCTTCGGGACGCGACAGTAGGCTGGCCGTTGGGAAGACACCGATCAGCAGCTTTGACGGGATGAGATATGTGAGAATGAGCCGCCGGTGGCGCTGGCAGTGTGGCGGTGTTTGCAGGTAGGCGGCCTCCAGACACAGCGTGGCGCGTGAAAAGTGGTTGTTCTCGAGATAGAAGCGGCCGAGGTAGTAGAGGTATGTGACGCGCTGGGCGGCCGGGTAAAAGTCCAGCGGCGGGCCCATGCTGCTGATGTTGGTGAATGTCTGCGATGCCCAGCGCGCCTTGTCGCCGGCAAACAGCAGCCGCAGCACGAGGTTGACGAGCCGGTAGAAGCCCAGCCGGCGGCCTTCGGGGCGTGCAAACCGGTTGATCGACTTTTCCGACAGGCACGCCGTGCAGATCTTTTGTATAATGTCGGCCGTGCTCTCGACGGGCGACTTGCGCTCTTCGTCGTCGCCGCCCGACGAGCGCAGGTGGGCGATTAGGTCGGGCCGGTGGTGCACGACCATGACGAGCTGTGCGAGCGACTCGGAGAACGCGACACACGTTTCAAGCAGCAGCGAGCCCGACGGGTGTGAAAAAGCCGTCGAGCACGAGATGAGCAGCGTGCTCAGCAGCGGATACAACGCCTGGATGTCGTCAAAGTTGACCTGGCGCCAGTAGTGCATGTACTCCTTCAGGAACGCGACCAGCGACGGCCATGTCGCGCCTGCACCGCCGTCGCCATCCTCCAGTGGCATGCACTTCTCGACGAGCTTGGCGACGGCATCCTCGCTGGCAAAGCCCGTCCGCAGCTCCTGGGCAAGCTGGAAGTATTGCGGCGAAGAGTCCGACTCAACGCGCAGCCATGCTCGCAGCGACACGCCGTCTTGTTTCTTGACAAAGCCACGGATGCTGGAGAGGAACTGAGTGGTGAGTGACATTATTTGCTCCGGGCTCGTGTGGTTTGCTGCCGTCAGTGGGCGCAAGAATGAGTTTGTCGTTGAGATGTCGTCTAGTTTTGGTGTGATCTCAGTGTGTATTACCTAAGAAACTGCTCCAGCCTTGCCTCTTTTACAGACAGTTTCAGGGAGGCAGGAGCGCTGCCCTCAAGAGTGGGTCCCATTGAGCTTGGAGCTGGCAGCTCTGTCAATGTAGAATTTGTCACTGTAGCTTTGCGCTGATCTCACAATGAGATGAACAGTGATATCTTCTCATTGGACATATCTTACAAGATCAGACTGTACCGTAATATGTATGCCAGTTGTGCACGATCTCATACATGATGGCACATCAGCCTTAAGCTTAGATGACTAAGCCATGACGGCGTGTTGAGCTCAGCGTCAAGTGTCGCGTGAATACGCCGCAGATCCCTGGTACTACAGTACTTGATATAATAATGATGATATATAATAGAAGGCCATATGCACAAGCAAGCCCTCCCAACTAATAGTTCTTAATGCTGATATCGTTGGCTGTCGCCGTTGGGTGTCTTTGTTAAGGCTGCCGCCAACCGTTTGCAGCCGTTAAGATACATACAAAATTTGATGAATAGCTGAAAGGTTAAAAGTCGAAAGGTTAAGACACAGCGTGATGTAATTGTAGCATACAATTAATTTCGAATCTTTGGCATTGCTTGATGTCACTGTTCAGTCGTCGCGAACACAGTACAACACAGTGCACATTTTCTACATGTAATGCGCGTTGCACAGTGCGTATTTTCCAATACCAGCGACAGTAAATATGGGTACCTTCAAATAAAAGTGACCAATCAGAAGCATGGACGCCTGTGCTGTGAGGCTGCGACTCTGCCCTTTCGCGTCTCTCGCCCGTCTGGAAATTTTACGCCAAAAGGCCACAAACTGGCTTCCTTTCCCCTACGACAGCGACGACGAAGCTCCATATCCAACCCGTGCAACCCCGAGCATTGCGCCAACCACCCTCTATTTACTCCTCACTTCAACAGAAGTGCTCTCATACACCTGGCTTATTCGATCCGGCAGGTACTGGCTTGCAGTTTACGTCGCCACTTTGCCTGTCGAGGCTCTCCTTTTCCCAACAAGCACCCCTAGAACCATCGCATCGCATCGAACAAGACACCCTAGCGACGGCGGGAGCTTCCATCGAATCACACCGACAGAAAGAGACAGAATCGCGTCAAAATGAGCAGATTGGCTGAATTCATCTCGGGTGAGGCCGAGCTCGGCTCAGACGAGGATGATGAGTCCTTCGATGGCTCTGGCGACGAGCAGCAGCCCCAGAAGAAGAAGCGCACGCCGCAGATGGATGACTCCAGTGAGGAGGAAGACGATGACGATGATGAGGAGGAGGCGGCAAAGGTGAGTCAATGCCGAAACATGGTAGATGCCGGAGTGATACTAATTGTCATTTTGCCTAGATCCGCGAAGGCTTCATTGACGACGACAGCGAGGACGAGGACGGCGACGACGAAGACACGAGACGCGAGCGCAGACGGCGCAAGAAGCGGAGGCGGGCTGAGCGCGAGGAGGAGGCCGAGCTCGACGAGGAGGATCTGGACCTGATTGGCGAGTCGCGTCCCGACTGGGATCGCAAGAAGGAAACACAGCCGAAGTTCAAGCGCCTCAAGCGCGGCCACCGCGACGAAAATGCCCATCGCAGCGAGCGCCCCGAGCTCGCCCAGATCTTCTCTGACGAGGACGATGACGAGGTCGTCGAGGAGCGGTACCAGCGCCAACCGCACCGTGTCCAGGACGAGATGGACGACTTCATCGAGGAGGACTTCCCCGAGGACGAGGACGAGCGCCTACAGCGCCAGGAGGACATGGAGGTGGCCCGGCCCCGTGATCGGTTCGTCGGCGGCGTTATTGACACGGCCGGCCTCGACAAGGACACTCTCGAAGACATGGACAAGATCTTTGGTGACGGTGCCGACTACGCCTGGGTGCTGGACATGGAGGACGACGAAGAGGAGCGCGACCAGGGCGACCAGGGCCTCGAGCTCAAGGACGTCTTTGAGCCTACCCAGCTGGCGGAGAAGCTCATGACCGACGAGGACAACCTCATCCGTTACATCGACGAGCCCGAGCGCTTCCAGATCGACCGCAAGCCCTTCCGCGACCTCCAGCTCACCGACGAGCAGACCAGAGAACGGGCGCGCTGGACCATCAACCTGCTGTGGCCCACAAAGAACCTGCGCGCCGACCTGCATGTGCCGTTCAGCAAGGCCGTCAGTCAGGTTCTCGAGTTCTTTGTCCACGAGGGCGTCGAGGTCCCCTATGTTTTCCAGCATCGGAAGGACTACCTCATTCACCGTGACGAGAACAAGAAGAACAAGCGCAGCCAGCCTGGCGATAGCAATGTGGACAAGCTCCTCAACCAAGACGATCTGTGGCGCATTCTGGAGCTCGACATCAAGTTCCGCTCTCTCATCGAGAAGCGCAACTCGCTCGAGCGGTCGTTTGAGAGCCTGCGCTCCAGATACGACATTGACGACAAGGTGTTCAAGGAGATGGTGGTCCAGGCCGCGACCATGGAGGAGCTGCAGGATCTGCAGGACTACATGAACTTTGAGTACGCTGTCCAGCTGCGCGATCTTCTGGCCGAGGGCTCCGCCGACAAGGGCTCCTCCGTCACCAAGCGCCCCGGTGCCAAGTCGACGACTGCGTACGAGCGCACGCGCAAGGCCAAGGCCTACGGCTTTGTCAAGGCCTACGGCATCACCCCCGACCGCCTGAGCCAGAACGCTCTCAAGGTCGGCAAGAAGGTGTCGCCCGACGATGATAAGAAGCTGCCCATCGAGCTCGCCGACGAGCTTACGGACAACTCCTACTCGACCGGTGACGGCGTCATCCTGGCTGCGCGCCAGCTGTACTCTGAGGAGCTGTTTGTCAGCCCGCGCATGCGCAAGCACTTCCGCGTCGCCTACTACACCAACGGCCTTGTCAGCTGCCACCGCACCGACAAGGGCCTGCGCCGCATCGACGAGACGCACCCCTTCTACGAGATCAAGTACTTGATCAACCAGACCATCAATGATCTGGCGCGTCGGCCCGAGGTGTTCCTCAAGATGATGAAGGCCGAGGAGGAGGGCCTCGTTGAGGTCAAGCTGACCCTGCAGAACGAGCGCGAGTTCCGGCACCAGCTGCTCAAGGAGTTTGCCTCGGACAACTACAGTGAACTGGCGGACGCCTGGAACGACGAGCGTAAGAAGGTCCTCGATCTGGTGTTCCCGCGCATGGAGAAGATCATTGCCAAGGGTGTCAAGGACTCGCTGCGCACTGCCTGCCAAGAGGAGGTTCTCAAGGCGTGCCGTGACGAGTACATTAAGCGCCTGGACCAGGCACCGTACAAGCCCAAGGGTCTTGTCATTGGCACATCGCCACGTGTCCTGACGCTGTCCAACGGCTTGGGCGACCCGTCGCGTGATGCCGTGTTCTGGTCGTGGGTCGAGGAGGGCGGTCGTGTGCTCGAGCACGGCAAGTTCACCAGCCTGGGCCGCGACGAGAAGCAGCGCGAGGCGTTTGTCGAGCTTGTGCAGCGCCGGCGCCCCGACGTCGTCGGTGTGAGCGGTTTCTCCGCCGACACGCACAAGCTAGTTAAGGACCTGGAGGCGCTGATCAGCGACAAGGGCCTGATGGGCACCGAGTACGACGACCCGGAAACCAACGAGTACCGCTCGGACCTGCTCGAGGTTGTCGTCGTCAACGACGAGGTCGCGCGTCTCTACAAGGACAGCACGCGTGCTGTGGCCGACCACCCGTCGCTCAACCCCATGATCCGCTACTGTATCGCACTGGCCCGGTACCTGCAGAACCCGATGAAGGAGTACGCTGCGCTGGGCAAGGACGTTTCGTCGCTCATCTTCCACTCGTGCCAGCACCTACTGCCGGCTGAGAAGCTGAACAGGTGGCTCGAGACCGCCATGGTCGACATGGTCAACCTGTGCGGTGTGGACATCAACGAGGCGGTCAACGACCCCTACACTGCCAACCTGCTCCCCTATGTTGCTGGTCTTGGTCCCCGCAAGGCCACGGCTGTCATCAAGGGCATCAACGCCAATGGCGGCAACATCACATCGCGCGACGAGCTCGTCGGCGACCCGGACAGTAACAAGGTGGCGGTCGTCGGCCCTCGCGTGTGGAGCAACTGCGCCAGTTTCCTGTTTGTTGAGTACGACGGTTCTAACCCGGCCTCGGACCCGCTGGACAACACGCGTGTGCACCCCGAGGACTACGAGCTGGGCCGCAAGATGGCTGCCGATGCGCTGGAGCTGGACGAGGAGGACGTGCTTGCCGAGACGAGCCAGAACGGACCTGGCGCTGTTGTGCGCAAACTGTTCAAGGACGACGAGCAAGAAAAGGTCAACGAGCTGATCCTCGAGGAGTATGCTGACCAGCTGCTGGACAACTTTAAGCAGCGCAAGCGGGCGACGCTGGAGACGATCCGCGCGGAGCTGCAGGCGCCGTACGAGGAGCTGCGGTGCCTCTACACGGTGCCGACCGCGGACGCGGTGTTTGCCATGTTCACGGGCGAGACCAAGGACTCGCTGTGCGAGGGCATGATCATCCCGGTCAATGTGCGTGTGGTCAAGGAGGACTTTGCGATTGTGAAGCTGGACTGCGGTATCGAGGGCCGGATCGAGTCGCACGAGGTGTCGAGCCGGCAGTCGATGCGCGACGCGCTGCGCGTGGGCCAGACGACGCAGGCGAAGCTGCTGGAGCTGAACCGCAAGGACTTTATCAGCAAGCTGTCTGTGCGCGAGGACACGCTGCGGCGGCCGTACCGCAAATTTGTGGACCACGAGCGCGGCACGTGGGACTTCCGGCAGGAGGACCAGGACCGCGAGGACATGACGGAGAAGGACAAGTCGACGGGCCGCACGCAGCGCGTGATCAAGCACCCGCTGTTCCGGCCGTTCAACTCGACGCAGGCGGAGGAGTACCTGGGCTCACAGGGCGTCGGCGACATGGTGATCCGGCCGTCGTCGCGCGGCAACGACCACCTGGTGGTGACGTGGAAGGTGGCGGACGGCGTGTACGAGCACATTGACGTGCTGGAGCTGCAAAAGGAAAACGAGTTCTCGGTGGGCAAGCTGCTGCGGATCGGCGGCAAGTACACGTACACGGACCTGGACGAGCTGATTGTCGAGCACGTCAAGGCGATGGCCAAGAAGGTGGCCGAGATGACGCGGAACGAGAAGTTCCAGGCGGGCTCGCGCGCGGACACGGAGAAGTGGCTGACGACGTACATGGACGCGAACCCCAACCGGTCGACGTATGCGTTCTGCACGGACACCAAGCACCCCGGCTACTTCTTCCTGCTGTTCAAGGTCAACCGCAGCACGCGCGTCAACGCCTGGCCGGTGCGCGTGATCCCTAAGGGCTTTGAGATGCTCAAGGTGCCGTACCCCGACATGCGCGCGCTGACCAACGGCTTCAAGATGCGCTACCAGAGCGAGGTGCTCAAAATGCAGAACGGCGGGCGGTAGGATGACACAGACTGACGGACATGGTTGTTTTTGATTTGAATTGATTTCGCATTCTGTTTAAGCTGTTCTATAATGTTCTAAATGTTCTCAAAAAAGGAGGGTTCAGCCCTATTGGCTTTGTATTATCTTTTACTTTACTTCATCTACATTCTGTTTAATGCTGCTTGTTTTCCTTGCATGGCTATTTGCTCTTCTTGAAATTAGTACAGGGGTCGAGTGAAATATAAAGATCGGAGAAGAATTCATATGAGAATTATTATCATGGCATTTGTGCATATAGTGAGATTACTGCTGGTATTGCTAATCGTACTGTACAGGTGGATCGTCAAGTAATTGATGACTAAGAATTCAACATCACGTCCCTCTTCAGCATCTACAACAGCAACAACGCAACACCATGAAGTGCGCAAGGCTGCCTATCTATAGTCAGACACGGTGTTTAGGTACACCTGGGCGACCATGGAAACAGTTTTATAGCACATCACCAGGCAAGGCAGCACAGCTAGTGCCGGTCATCAGCTCATCCGACCTGAGCATCGAGCTCTTTCGCGAGCGCGCCTTTGTCCCAGAGAAGCCAGCCCTCATCAAGAGAAGCGAGGATGGTACCACAGGTAGTGTTCTAGCAAAGGAGACGCGCTGGTTTGACTTTGGAGCTGGGACGCGCGGCGGCGCGGGCGCGGGCAAAGCCTCCCCGGCGCGTCTCTCCGACTACCTGCAAGACAACTTTGCTATGGCCAGTCTGCCATATGAGCTGATGCTGCCGCCGAAGTCAAGCAGTCAGGCGCTGGAAAACTTTATCACATGGCTTGGGGAGTCTGCTGCCCCTGATGTTGAAGCATTGGGTACTGTCGATACGGCTGATGTCTCTACATTACGCCCGATCCTGGCAGAGCTTCTATCACACCACATCGCAATGGAAGGCGGCCCGGGCGAGGCCGTGGCAAAGCTCGTGCGCTTCGAGGCGCCGTTTGCCCTGCTTATGGCTGCTCTTGAGTTCAATCAGACCCGCAGCGGACTCGACCGTCCACTGACCCAACTGTACATTGCACAGGCGTCGCTGTCCGATCTCCCAGAGAGCATGCAGGACGACGTGCCGCCACCCGAGCTGGTACGCAAGGCCGGCCGCGGCGACATCTATGCATCCAGCCTGTGGCTCGGACTCGAGTCGACATACACGCCGTGGCACCGTGACCCGAACCCGAACCTGTTTGTGCAGCTGTGCAGCCGCAAAACAGTGCGCGTGATGACGCCCAAGGCGGGCGAGCGGGTGTTCCGGACCGTGCAGACGGAGTTGATGAAGACAGCAGAGGCACTTTTATTATCGCCGTCACCGTCGTCGTCTTCGTCGCGGATTAGAGGCGAGGAGATGATGCAAGGACCGGAACGCGAGCTGCTGCACAAGGCCGTCTGGAGCGCCGAGGCGACGGCAACAGAAAGTACACTGCGCGAGGCACATCTGGACGCAGGGGACATGCTGTTTATACCCAAGGGCTGGTGGCACAGCGTCAAGAGCGTGCATGCGGACGGGCGGCTCAACGGGTCGGCCAACTGGTGGTTTAGATAGATATTTAGATAGCTGAGATGGATAATGATTTATGTTTATGATCTATAGCCTGCGCAGAGATACATGATTGATACATCAACCAGCCGAACAAACAAACAACAGATGACAGATAAACAGACAAACAAGATGAAAGATGAAAGATGTATATAATAACCATAAGATAATGATAACAGATAACCAAGACAAACAAAAAGAAGCAAACCCTCGCTCTCCGGTATTTTTGCTAGTGTTTCTCTAATGCTGTGCCTGGCTGATCTATGCCTTCTCCTCTCTCATTCTGCGGAAGAAGTCCATGGTGCTCTGGTACACGACCAGCAGGATACCACCGCCGGGGCCGAGACGCAGGACCTTGGGCAGGAAGCCCTTGTACAGGGCGCTGAAGCCCTCCTCCTTGAGGACGGTGCCGACGGCAGGGAAGGCCCAGTTGTACTTGGGAACAACGCCGGCGACGCGGGTCTCGTTCTGAATACGGCTCTTGACGACGTCCCTGGATTGTTAGTATTTCAGAGCATAAGGAAGTTGGAGACTGGAAGAGAGATACGTACAGAGGGGTGTTCAGGATAGTACCGACGGTACCACCGATGGCTGGAAGACGTTAGCATGTGTCTGCGTATGGAAATAGGTTTGAAGATTGAATACTTACAACCGGCCAGAATGTCGTTGACCATCTGTCTGCGGCTGTCGTCGACCTTGGGCAGCAGCTGGCGGACCTGGAAGATACAGCCAAAGTAACCGGCGTTCCACAGGATGTGGCGCCACATGGTGCTCTCGAGGCCCTGGTACATGGCCAGGATGCCCTCGTTGCGGACGGTCTTGGAGATGACGTCCATCATGCCGTTGTACTTGCCGGCCGAGGCCTTGTCCTGGAGACGGATCTTGACAAGCTCAAAGGGAACGACGCTGAAGGTCAGTATTGCTTATACCTCCAGAGTACCCGGGATCACTTACACAAAGCTCTCAGTGGCACCGGCAGTAGCACCAGTCAGGACACTCAGACCCTGGGTCATCTGGTTCTGGCCAAAGGCGTTGCGGTAGAACTTTCCCCACTCGTCGTTGGCGGCGAACTTGGTGGCACGCTTGGGAGCCTCCATCATGATGGGGGCAGAGATACCACGGTACAGTCTCGAGAAGCTGGGCTGTTAGCGGCTGTTCATAGCTAAGGTTGAGACTGGGGTTGTTCCTACCCTTCGTTCTTGATGATCTTGCGGAAGCAGTCGACCATGCCGTTGTAGGCATCCTCACCGGTGGCGGTGGCAGTCTGAAGCTGGCTGTGTCCGGTTAGTAGCCGTCGATGCGGGAGAAGCCAAGCTACAAGCCATAAGCTATGCACGGGCACAAGCATGTTGACAACTCACACTCTGGTCTCTATGGCTGGTCAGTAACAGAACACTCGGCATGGATCGGAGGTGTCTCGGGAAGCATGGGCAACTTACTGACGACATCCAGCGGGTACATCACCAGAATCTACAAGTCGAGGGAGTATAGATTAGTATCGGCGGCGAATGGCATAGAGAACAGCATCGAATGCCATGTTGTGACACAGATGGATGGACGGGGTCGTTGTCCGGGCGGGTTGGTGTCGCGTGCTACACACCTCAGAGACACCGGCGACAGCGCTGAGCAGTTAGCGACATGTATCAAAGACAAAGACAGCTGTAAGCGATTGGCGCTCCGCACGACTGCGCAAACTAGTCCCGGGCATCAATGCAGCTACCCGCAGCCAGGAAAGCAGCAATGCGCCGGCAGCAGCCGCGAGGAGGAGGCCGAGAGCCGGGGCCGGGGAGAGTACATACCCGGCGGCGAACTGGTAGATGAAGGGAAGGGGCTTCTGGTCAGACATTGTGACGGTATCGGAGGAGACACTGGAGTATCGGGTATCGGTATCGGGCAAAGGTCGTCGGGTCGTCGTCGAGTGAGGTCGTCGTCGAGGTTGAGGTCGAGGATGACGAAGCAAAGATCACGAGGCTGAGAAACACCACAAGCAAATAGCGAGCACAGGACACGGGCGGCAAAAGAAAGGGTAAATGATAAAAAAGAGGATTCCAAGTGTAATAGTTTCCACGCAAAGAGGAGAAACGAAAACGAAAAGCGAAAAGAGTCTCGTCGACCGGACGAAAATCAAAAGAGAAAAAGAGAAAATATGGGCTGGTGAGAGTCGAGCAGATTAAAATAAATACGTAATTAAAATGTGTAAATCACCAGCTTGGTGAACAACCCCGAACACCGCACATGCCCGCAATGTACCTTTTTCTTCTGCAGTGGTCGCACCATTTCTGTAGGCCCGCGCCTTCCCCTCACAGGCCCGACAGGCTAATGCCACAGCACGTATTGGCCGAGCACGGCGCATGCTTTGCGCCTTCCTGCGCGGTTTCTTTGCGCCGGCCCACTGCGTCGGTCGCGCTTTCCTCTCCAGATGTCAAGGAAACCGGTATCGGTACCAAAGTATCTTTGTCGCCAACTAGATTATACTGACTGTAGAGCCTGTGATTATATTCCCTATTTTCCTATTTGAACGACATACTGTAGCACAGCTATCAATAATTTCGTGGGGTCGGCGTAGAGGAGCTCTGCAGCGTGTCAAGAGCCCTGGATTACTCAGTGGGGTAGCGGGCCAGAGGAGCTCTTCTTGGCCACGAGGGGCTGCGACGGCGCACATTTCCGTCCGCACCTTCCGTTCCTGCGCACTAACTCGACGCTGTCGGATTTGGGAAGCCGCGACCCAGCTGTTAGACAATTGCGGAAGGAGCCCTGGAAACAAGATGATGTAAGCTTGCCGGAACTTGTGTTAACAAGCATGTGATAAAAGAAGCTTAAAGATATCTGAAGATCTAAACGGCATGTCAACGATACGCCATTCGATCCAGTTACGCAAAGCTGGATAATGCATTATACAGCCCTGTTCTTCCCCGCATATCGTGCAGCTCTGACCTTGACCCGGGAAGGCGATCCCATGTAGGAAGGCGCAGATAATCTTATCTTCCACGTGAGACAGATAAGTCTGGAAACTGGATGTCATTGCTTAGCATTTTCCTCCAAGAATGCGAGTTTGAATATGGAAGGAGCGACCAGTCGTTTCTCTTATCTCGAGCACTGGTTGCGCCTTCCCCGCATCGACGCGCTCTGCCACTGTTGGCAAGAGCGATGCAGCTAATATCGCGAATTGATACTCGCCTGTGGCGGCCCTATTCTAGCGCACCTGCCGTTTTGATTGGCTGCCAGCCAGCGTTACAGCGCTGAGTCAACCGGCGCGTCACACACAATTCAATTAATTTTAGTGCGCGCACCCTGGCACGCCGACCTTATCGCCGGTAATAGGCAGTAACGACTGCCTCGCCTCTCGATATGCCACATCTCGACTTCATCGACGACTTTGTTCCTCGTAAACACACCAGCTCAAGTCAAAACAGACGACGACTGACCAGACACACTCCCGCAACCTCTCGGCACCACCTCGCAACTAAAATCCTGCGACGGCCGACTCCCCACTATCTCCGCGACGAAGACCCAGCTCTAGATCTCGACTCGCCGCGATCCACGACTTTGCCACGCAAATACCGACTTTGCCGCTCTATGAACTGCTCAAATACCGACTACAAAACCGTCTGCGACTTTACAAGTGCTACTTCCATCGTCTGCTAGCATCTGCCCTCGGCGCATCGACATAGCTTCCCCGACAAAACTACCCCCTCGACGACCCGAATATCTCGCGAGATTCAAGCACAGCATCGACTTGCACCCGCATTCACGGCATCTCGCTCTCTACCATTTCTCAGCAGGTCCTTCCCGCCTCGCTTTCTTGCTGTGCCTTTAAACACGCCGTGATCTCCGAGACTCACAGCGAGGTGCGCTTTGAAGTGTAAAGAGGAGGGGCTTGTGGCAATTCCAGCCTCTCATTCTCGCAACAGCCAGCCCTAGATGAGTCACTTACTTTGGGCAAGCTACGTAACAGACAATGTCGAGCGTTTCCGCCGGCAGCTTGGCCTGACGGTCCACAGTGCCCCGGTAGCAGCCGGATGGAACGGCGGCACAGGAGGAGGCATTGGTAGCACCAGCATCATTCCCGTCTCGGGCTCAGGCTATGACACGGGCATGAACGGATGGACCGGCTTTAACGACCTTTTTGGAGACCCAAACGCCGCAACACCCAAAGTTTCGGCCGGTAGTGGAAAGACGCGCAAAGCGTCAGGTATCGGCGGCGGCGGTGCCGGTAATAACGGGGCTTTCGGCAAGAATGAGATCAACAGCCGCGACCATGCCGGCCTGACTATTCTCCTGAGAGCCGCCTCGTTAAACACAAGAAATGCCTTGGGCTTTGTGCAGGCCCTGCTCGAGCACCCCGCCACCGACATCTACGTGCAGGACCAGGAGAATGGCTGGAACGCTTTACACCGTGCGCTCTACGCCGGCAATATTTCTATTGCGCGTCTCCTGCTTGAGAGAGAACGTAGAGACATTGCTGGTCAGACCCTCGGCTCATCGGTTGGCCGTGTTGGCCGCCTGATCAAGACCAAGGACAACGAGGGCAACAGTCCCTTCGACCTGTACAATACAACCATCAACAGGCATGTTGGCGGCGAGGTTGCTCCAGAAATAGATGACATGATGCTCGACTCAGACGGCGAAGAAATTTTGGTGCCAAACAGGTCATCGTATGTATCTTACATAACTGCATATCGGCGAGCAATTGCTAACTTTTTAGAATATCTACAGGTCCCCAGCCTGTCTCCGGAGATGGTAGGTCGCGCGTGATATCGATATCAAGATCAATACATCAAAATCAAGACAGCATGACAGAACTAACACGATTGTGCAGATCTCTTCTTCTTCGGCAGCAACAAAAATCTCACCCTCGGCATGGGCGACAGCGATGACCGTCAGTATCCTGAACGCGTGCATCTCAAATTCCCCGACGATCTCCTATATCGCCATTACGATGAATATCTCGAGGACAACCCGGACTACGCTGAAACAGCTACACGCCCTACAAGTGTATCGGAACTTCCCCAATGCATCAAACTAGCGACCGCGGGTTTCCGTGACGTCGTGATATCGAAACTGCACAGTGCCATCTTAACTGATGACGCTGTCTCGAACCTCTACACGTGCGGTGTTGGCCGGGGTGGACGCCTGGGACTTGGGGATGAAAACACTCGCTTTTCTTTCGAGTGTGTGCAGGGCCCCTTTGCGGACAAGCGCGTGATCAAAGTTGCACTCGGTCAGAACCACAGTATGGCCATCACTGACAATGGTCAGTTGTGGACATGGGGCTCAAACACCCATTCGCAACTTGGCTACGCTCTCCCACCATCAACCAAAAAGGACGAGGACCCCATGACATCGACACCGCGCCAAGTCTTTGGGCCGCTGAAAAAAGAAACCATCATCGGTATCGCGGCTTCGTCCCATCATTCAGTTGCGCATACGGCTACGTCACTCTACTGCTGGGGCAAAAACGTGGGCCAGCTCGCTCTCATGGATGCCGACTCGCGGTCGCTTGATGTCCAGGCGGTGCCGCGCAAGGTTGCTGCGTCTCTGTTCGCTGCAAATATTGTCGCTGTCAGTGCCATCGATCGGGCCACAATCGTCTTGCTTGCCAACCACGGTGTATGCGTCTTTACGAGCTACGGCTACCGCATTGTCAAGTTTGATTTTACGGAAACGATTGGGCACCAAGGCCGCTGGGGCAAGTACAACATGGCGTCTCGATATGACCCCGGACGCGGCCAGATCAACCAGATTGCTTCTGGCGGAGAAACCATTGCTGCCGTCACAAGCCGAGGCGACCTGTTCACCACAAGCTTGACCAACCTGCCCGATGCCAGCCAGTCCTCGTCGACGACGAACCCGTCCAAGATCCGCGACTCTCTGACGACGCCCCAGTGTATCTGGACTGCACGCAAAGACGGTGTCCGGTCTGTGGGCGTCGGCGAGCAGGGCTCAGTGATCATCAGCACCCACTCCGGCGCTGTGTGGCGCCGTATTAAGCGTGCCAAGGCCAAGGACGTGCAAGTCAGCGGCCAATCGAGCGGCCGGTCGCGCACGGACATGAAGAAGAAAGACTACAAGTTTGAGCGTGTGCCGTTCATCTCCAACATCAAATTGGTGCGCAGCTCAGCATTTGGTGCGTTTGCAGCCATTCGCTGTGACTCGGACGTTTTCCGGAAAAGAACATTTGTGGACGGCGAATCGCTGGCTGAGGATCTGTGCAGGATGGCGCCTCTCGCCAACTTTATGGACGAGGAAGTCAAGGAGCAAGGCGAGGCGGATCTTGAAGAAGATCATTTAAGAATGTATAATGGCGGCCTGATGTGGGAGTCGCAACGAGTCCTGCGGTCTACGGATCTTATCAACGACCTGGCGAGGCATCTCTCTCGATGGAAAGAGGCCCACCGGAACAAAGTCTCACCACCGGGCGTCATTCTCTGCACATCAATTCATCCTGAGATCCGGCTCCCTATGTACTCGTGGATTGTGAACGCTCGCAGTCCCGTGCTTCGCCGTGCGCTATTAAAGTGCCGCGAAGGAGACGGAAGTTTTGAGCTACCCGAGGTTTTTTCTGCCAAGACAGAGAAACACGAGGACGGCTATCACGAAGTTGTCGTCACATTCCCAGACTTGGACATGATGAGCTTGCTTAACATTGTCTTTTTCATGTGCGACGATGAAGTGCTGCCAGTGTGGAACCGCGCCAGCCAAGGCTCATCGCTGGCTAACCGCTACCGCACAGTACGCGCTGAGGTCATGAAGATTGCGACGCGGCTGGAGATGCCGGGGCTGGAGCGCGCGGCGCGTGTGCAGACACAAGTGCAGCCGAGTATGGCGGCGGACTATGCGCAGGCCATTCGCGACCCCCGGTTCTTTGACGATGCCGATATTATTTTGGAACTGGATGGTGCTGAAGTGCCGGTGCATCGTGAGCTTATGTGCCAAAGAAGCCCGTGGTTTTATGTCCTATTCTATGGCCGGTCTAAGGGCCAATGGCTAGCGACGCGCCGGCAGGGCATGGGCCCGACCGACAAGCTGCGCCTTGACTTCAAGCACATGAGCCCGAAAGCATTCGAGTGTGTTCTAGATTTTTTGTACACGGACTCTGACACATTCATCGAACAGGTTGTTGTCCCCAACAGCGAGGCATTCTTCGACTATACCATTGACGTGCTGAGCATAGCCAACGAGCTTATGCTCCACCGCCTGGCGCAAACTTGCCAAAGATGCCTGGCTGCTAGCACGACGACGCGCAACGTGTCGCACCTGCTCAATGCTGTGAGCCCCTGTTCGGTCCGCAATTTCAAGGATGCCGGCCTTGAGTACATTTGCGAGCAGATGGAAACAATGCTTGAAAACCACGTGCTGGACGATCTGGACGAGGATCTACTCGAAGACCTGGACAAGTATGTCAACCGGCAGCAGCTGCTCAAGATGCCGTACGTTAAGGCGGGCCTTGCCGAGCACCAGCTCGCACAAAAGTACCCTGGCATGACACAGGATATTGTAGAAGAGCGGCTTGTTCGTGTACGCGAGATGGCGTACAAGGCGACAGTGCAGCGCGGCGGCGGAGACGACGAGCGGCGGCCGAGCGCGACGGGACTGGCAGGCAAGGGGCGCGTGGGAAGTTTGGATGATCAGTCGGGAGCAGCATCGCCTTCAGCGAGTACGCGGTCGAGAAGGAAGTCGCGGATCAGCAAAGTCGAGCAGTCGCCTCTGTTGCGGCCCAAAAACTCGACGGCGGACCTCATGTTTAGCATGGAAGACGACGAATCGCCCATTGTTTTGGTAGATCGGCCGAAAAGTCGAGACAATGCGCAGGACGGCACAGCAGTTGACGATGGCGGCCCGTCATCTTTACGGGATGCAACGATGTCGATGTCGAATTCACCCGCAGCACCCTCGACACCCCTTCGCCGCCCAGGCACAACGGCAAGTTCACGCGGGTTTGTGAAATTTGGCCTCGAGAGTACAACGCCTGAACCGTCTTCCACGCCCAAAACGGACCCCTGGGGTGCCTCTGCATCGACACCGAATTCGACCTCGCGTCTCGACTTGCGAAGCATTATGACGGAGACGTCGACATCGCCACCTTTTATAACCAAGACGTCAGCACTTTCGGCTGGCCTCGATGCGCAGAGGGCGGCCGCAGCTGAGCCTGTGGTGATGACGCCGGCGCCCAAAATTGCAAGCACACCCAAGCTGTCACAGCGGGAGCGCAAGAAGCAGCAGCTGATGCAGCAGCAGATCCAGGACCAGGTCAAGAACACGCCCAAGGGCCCTGCATGGGACACGAGCTCGCCCGGCGACGGCAAGCGACCGTCGTTGTCGTGGCAGTCGCCCTCTGGGCCGTCGTCTGTCCCGGGGTCCTCATCACAGCCATCGTTGACTCAGCCGACGTCGTCTACAGCATCGCCCGGACCAAGCAGTGGTGTAGCTACCCCCGCACTCGCACCAACCCCAAAGCCGAAGAAGCCACAGCATATTCCCGGTGCAGCGTCCCCCGACACACGCTTTGCCGGGCAGTCGCGGCCGTCGCCCAGCAGTGCAGCCACAAGCTCGGCACCGCTGATACCGCACTCCAAGGTGTACATCAAGCCGGCGCCCAAGGCGGAGCCGGTGCTGGGCCTCACAATGGCGGACATTTTCCTGCAGCAGCAGCTGGAGCTGGAGAGTGCAAAGGAGGCTGTAGCCAAGCGCAGTCTGCAGGAGATTCAGGAAGAGCAGCGGTTCCAGGAGTGGTGGGACCAGGAGAGCCGGCGGGCGCAAGAGGAAGAGGCGCAGCGGCAGAACAAAGGCAAAGGACGCGAGGGTGGAGGTGGCGGTGGAGGGAGTGGAAGTGGTAGTGGTGGACGGAAGAAGAAGGGCAAGGCACCGGCGACGGGGGCTTCGGCGTCTGCGTCTACGGCAGCAGCCTCTACTTCCACGCCAATGCCTGCTACTGGAAACCCAGAAGGCCCAGGCCCGAAAAAGAGAAAGGCTTCCAGCAATGGAGGACGTACTCGCGGTGGAGGCAATGGCGGCGGTGGTGGTGGCCGCAATGGCAGTGCACCAGAAGCAGCTGCCGGGGGCGACGGCCAATCCTCGCGGAGAAGAGGCGGCGGCGGCGGCAACCGGGGCGGCAAAGCATAATGGGGTGTACATCTCTTCTCTTCGTTTCTATATATTGCTCATACTTTTTAATCGCTCGCGGTTTGGTCTCTTTCCTTGCTTTGTCTGTTTCTACTGTATGATATCTCCTGAGCCGCAGCAATAGCGCTCTTTGTTTTGATTTCTTTCTATTTAGATGTTTTAGATTTGTGTATTCACCGTTTCTATCGTTTCTACTACTCTAACCTGATCTCTAAATCTCGCTGTCAGACCTCAGCCCAAGCTGAACTAGACATTGAGGCCTGCCATTTCTGCCCTGCCTACCTCGCTTCTGCTCAGTCCTAGATAATCGACGTCAATGCAAGTTGAAATAATACCCTACAAGCCCCGATAACAGGCGCCGACTGAAGCCTACGATTTATTGTTTCTATTATTTTCCCCTCTCAACTCCTATCTGCCTCGTCATGACTCAACTGGCGATCTTGCTGACGGCCGGGGTGACAGTATGCCTCTTTGAGTCTGGTAGAGCCGCCCCAGCCTTGGAGTCACCGACTCTCCACTCCCACTGACACGCATTGATAGCTGTGTTTGCTTTTGCTGCTTTTGCTGCTTTCTTATTTTCTCTGTTTCTTCTCGATCCTTCTCACTGGGGGTGTATTCACTGACCACTTGAGCCTCGTTCTGGCATTGCATGCATTGAAGAGTTTTCACAAGTGCACATCTGATAGATAGAAAAGTGCAAGAACGGCCAGAACTATCAGGCGATTCGTACCAGTAACCCTACATCTTTCAAAAGAATCGTGGCTGCCGCTGCCTTGCGCCTCCACGTCTGCCTGGACATTGGCCAACCACACGCCGCCTGCACGACAAAACAGTCAACGAATGCGAGCACCGCCAGCAAAACAGGGCGTAGAGTGATTTCTAGTTTTAGTTTTGCACATTGAAAGTGTATTTTATTCATTTCTGTAGACGCATTGGACTATCTTTGGGATGGCTGCACGACTGGCGCCTGATTGATCAATGGATGATGCAGTGAGATGCTGCTTGTTCTTACTTGGGCAGCTCACTAGAATCAGCCAGACGTGTGATGGCTGTTTGTTGTTGTTTTGATACCTCCAAATGCTGATCTCTGAGACGCCCACGTAGTGCAGATGCGATGCAGAGAGATGAGAGATGCATATGCAGACAGCAGCATGCAGTTGGCCAGACGTTTTCTTGTAGAGTACTCTGTATACTAAATATCTGGCCATCCTTCAGCCAGCAATCACATGTGTAGGCCTGGTAATATCTGCTACCCATAGGCTACTCATAGGTCAAGGGTCAATGAAAAAGCAGCGAAAACAAGGCAGCCATAAGGAAGACTGCCGGTGCCAGCCCGCCAAATGGCGTGCATATGGGATGTCGGGCTGTAGGCAGAGCACAAATATTCCTCCAAATACTGCAAATGTGACCATACGATGCTTGGTGGTGATATCAGATGTACAGAGACTCTCCAAGGAGGCAATGATGACGATGGTGATGATGTTGGCGAGAAGCTTACAGAAACTAGAAACAAATTCTTTTTAGAGTAAATCAAATCCAGAGACCGTCTCTACTCTCTGCTATTTTCCTTCACTTTTCTTGCAATTTCTACACATAAACATCAACATCATCGTCGATGAGATGCCCGTGATAGGCATATTATGTCATGCTCGACGATGCGATGCCCGGGCCAATCAGCGCCCGCGACTGTGGCGTGAGCAGTTGTGTCTTGGCCAGTGCCTTGCGCGAGAACCACAAGAATCGGCACTGTGCATTTGCACTGATAAGGGGACAGCCACTGAGAGCATGCGCGTAGAGCTGCTCTCCTGCTCTAGCCCTGCCCATTAACCCAACACGGAACAGTGGGTTCTTTCCGTCTTTTGTCGCCTATCATCCCTGTCTGTAGTACCGTGCGGAGTATTAGTGAGTGGACTGCTGAATACTGTGACACCTGCAGCCCGTCGTAGCTTCCCCGGCTGCCTGGGCCATTGATCTTGAGCAGGCAAGGCAAGAGCGATCGCAAGAATCAAGAAGCAAGAAGGCAGAAAGCAAGAAAGGAAAGAGCAATCGTCTTCTTTCCTCGTAGACATTTATTACTAAGAATGGCACCATCGTAGCTCTCACGACATCTCTTCTCATCATTTTGCCCATTCTTTGCCCTTTGCGGCTTCACTTTCATGAACCCCTCTCCAGACCTCCAGATCCGTCGCCGTCATCTCCCAGCGCGCCCTTCCTACACTCCTGTCCATCCTTTTTACACTCGCGGTATTCTTAGTCTATCAGCTATCATTATCAACTGGCAGCACTAGCATATGGGGTATGTCAGTGTATCAGCGGGCCATTGATCAAGGTGCCCACTCCCGACAGCGCATCCACGCCCGATTGTGGCCGCTAGCTCCAGCACTGCAGCGCCCTCTGTATCTACTATCTAGTATCTATTATCTACAAACTTGCCTCTTCCATCCCCTCGTCACACGACGCCTTCGAGTCCCGACGATAGCCCGTTTGACAGTAGATAGGGGTGAAGAAAGACCAGCTTGCGCGGCTCGTGACCGTCAGATATTCCCAGTTTTCTCAGATCAGACACAAAACAACCGCCGAGAACCAACGAACCAAACCAAAACGACATATCAATGTCCAATCCGACCTGCGGCTACCACGAGATCCAAGCCGCAAGACAGCCGCCGAGACAGGTCACTAGGCAAAGAGCATAGAGCATAGCACAGAGCACAGAGCACAGAGAACACCACAACACAAGGCACACCGAGCACGCTCAGAACCAGACTCCCTGTAGAACAGAACGGCTTTCATCTTGCATCGGTATCGGCCGGCAAACGCCATTGACGATTCAGCAGCCAGCCAGCCGCAAGCCAAACGGCACATCGACAAGTATACAGCGGCACTTTGCAGCAGCGCAAGCCCGCGACGCCAAGCTGCCTGTCTCTAGTACCGTTGTTACTGTTCTACTTACCTCTACTGTATGTATTCCTCTCTATCTACCCTATCTCTGCCCATTCTGCCTCATCCTACCTGAGCCGTCATAATTCATGCCATCCACACCAGCGTCAGCCAGCAGCTGCAGTGGCCTGCATAAGGTCGTAGCCGCTTGCATACGGCAGCCAGGCGAGTGCTGGCCAGGATACATAAAATAAAAGAAGGCATTCATGAAATGATATTCAAAAAATGATATTCAAAGATCAAATCGAATCGCATTCGGCTTGATTACATCAGCTAATCATCACTAGTCTCGCTCCTTCCTCCCCGAGATACTTCCCTCCCTCGACAAAGGCGACCACCACAGCTACGACTACGACTATTACCACTCTATCAGCATTACAAGGCGGACCCACGAGCTTGCATTAACGCTCACCAACAAAGCAAACACCAGTCGAGTCGAATCGCCTCCGCAACTCAAGTCAGACATTGAGATATCCACCATCCACACCATAACTGCAACACTCGCACAGAATCGCTGCCATCGCCCAAGCCGCATCTCAGTCACACTCTCCTCCTCGCACACCTCCGCACATACCACACTGCCCACTGCCCACACACCGCAGCCCCAACCGCCAGCCCTCTTACTGCACCTACTGAACCTACGAGTCTACAGCGCACTCAAGCCTCGACCTCGACCTAGATGTAGCCTCGCTGTACTCCCTCACGCCTCACCCCCTCCGTCGGCCTCTTTCAACTCCCACCCCCCCCTAGTACACCAAGTACACGGGGCGGGCAGCCCAGCCGACGCCGAAACAATCAACAGCAACAGCAACGGCGACAGCAGCAGCAAACGGGTTGCATACTCAGTACGTTGGACTACGAACTAGACCAAGCACCGAGAGTACACAAATACATGCACACAATAGCTCCTGCAGCTCTTACATAACAAAGATCGGCACGCACAACCAACGCCAGCAGCTGCATCCAACAACGCTCCGGCCTGGAGTCCTCAGGGTCCCTGTCTTTCCTTGACGTCTTCGCTAGACGTCTTTAATACGGCATCGGCTTCTCTTTCCATCTCCATCGATCATCTCCCATCGATACTTCACATCCACCATGCATCAACAGTCCCGGCATCCCCCTCGGGGTGCCTACTCTCCTGCTTCCGCTCCGCAGACAAATCCCACACGCACAAACAACCCCAGAGATACAGGGGATGCGAGAGACACACGAGACGCACGAGACACACGAGACTCGCGAGACTCTCGAGACCCCCAAGAAAAACCCGACGGCAGCGCTGATGCTGGATCGACCGCCTCCAGTGGCCTTGGCGGCTCGGCGGCCATTGTCGGCGGCCCAACAAAAGAGTCCATCAAGAAACTCGACCAAATAATACAAAACTTCTACCTCAAAGCTGCCGTCCTCGTCGTCCAGTCTCGAATTCCCGTCACGCCATCAGGCGGCAGCCGTGGCCGGAAAACAAACAAATGGGTAAGTCGGCACTATTAAGCATATAAGCTTATCGGCACATCCTACGTCATACTAACAACCCCCAGTTCCAAATCGAGACCGACGACATCGACGACTTCAAAGACGAACTCAAGATATGGAAGACCTGCGGCGGCTTCGACCACCGCCCGCCGCCAATGATCATAGAAACCTACCTCGACGCCTCGCGCCTCGCCACCGGCCAGGCCCTGGTCGTCATCGACGAGAACGGCAAGCGCTGGGATGCCCTCGAGGCCCTCAACTCTAACGACATGTCGGCCAGCGGCAGCGGTAGCAGCAGCAGCGGTCGCTCCGACAACAACAAGATCCGCACACGGTCCACCGAGATCATTCTCGAGCGCTGGAAGGTCGAGCTGCGCTGCATCCCCAGCCTGTTAAAAGCGGCCGCCGGTGGCGCCGGCAGCGGAGCCGACACATCGGGCGGCGAGCCTTCTGAAAAGGAAAAGGGCGGCAGCAATGCCAGCAGTGTCGAGTACGAGATCGACGACTTTGGCCCCGTCCTGCCCACCATTTACAAGCGCAGCATCGTCTTCTTCCGCTCGCTCTTTGTCACCACAAACGTCCTGCCGGCGTACCGCTTCTCGCGCCAGGTCACGACGAAGAACGTCCACCCCGCGCTCAAAGTCCGCTGCCGTATCATTACCGGTGCCGACGCCGAAGCCCGCATCAACGCGCGCGGATTTGATAACCTCAGACAGCCACTGCTTTTTGACGGCGCCCGCGAGCCCGTCACTGACTACATGTTTGGCGACCTCGAGGTGCCCATTGGCCGCTTCTCGGCCTCGGTAACGTACCGCAACGACTGCAGCTTCCGTGTTGACGATTCAGAGTCGCTGCTCAGCTCGCGCTTCATGGGCATTGACGAGAACTACTTCCGCCCCTCCATTCCGCAGGCCCAGCGGCCCGACAACAACTATCTGGCCAACCAGCGCCATGGGCAGCACCAGGGCCTCCAGCAGCACCGTCGGCAAGTCTCTGCCACTGAAGCCCCAGTCGGCTCACTTCCATCACACCACCGTCACGCGCGCAACATTGCCGAGCCATCGTACCGGCCGCAGCCTCAGCAGACCTATGGCAGTCTGTCCACATTCCACGGCCCCGACGCCCTGGCTACGAGTCCGATATCTGCTCTCAAAGCCGTGCGTCCCATCGGTTCTGACACCAGCTCGCCTACCGACTCAATCCAGCCTTCAAGCATGGAGCAGCGGCCTCAGATCGACCCACCCAACTCCCTGCCCATCACCGCCGGTCGGCATACCGGCATGTCGCCGTCGTCGTCTTCAGTTGCAGCCCGGCCGACCCTGCGCAACCTGGATGGCATTGGCCGTCGGCCATCCGTATCCTTCCAGCCGTTCAAGGCCGGATCGCTGTCGAGCTCGCCGCGCGTGCACGAGGACATGCAAATCCCATCATCGCCGCTGTCGGGATCGCGGCCCACATCCGGCTTGAGTGCGCTGGCCCAGGCTAGAAACCGCAACTCACTCACTGCCGGCATGGCAGCATCGCTGCGTGGTGCCCCGATGCCCTCGACGTCTGTAGGCAGTACCGCCACGGGTGCGATCAACATGGACCTTGGCCCGAACTCGTCGCCCCGGCTCGGTGGCGGCGGTGGCAGCCGGTACAGCAGCAGCTTCACACACCGTCGTGGCCGGTCTTCGTTTGGCGGTACCAGTCGCAACGAAGACGAGCAGGGCAGCAGCGGCAAGCAGAGCTTGTCGTCGTCCATGGCACAGCCCGGGTCTGGTCTGCTGGCCGAGGCTGGCGGGGTTGCCAGCTCCGGGTCGTTCCAGACTGACGACGATAATATTTCCGACTTCCTCAAGGCTCTCGAGAGCAAGAAGACGCTCCAGAGTTTTGAGGTCAACAGCAAGCGCGGCGACTCGGCACGCCGCACGGCCGCGCAGCTTTCGCGCTTCCAGATGATGCGCGACTCGAATGCGGCGCTGACGGACTCTATGAATGCATCGACATCGCCGCTGCCACGGTCGAGCGGACAGCTGCCTGCACTGCCCGCCTCGTCGGCATCGTTCTCGCCGTCATCGCACTCGCCCATCAAATCGCCCCATACGCCGACACCGCACACGCCTGCGGTGCCGTCACGCCTGAGCGAGAACGCCATCATCGACTATCAGGGATCGGCGCACACGCGCACGCGGTCGGGCGGTTCGCGCGCCGTTGTCGACGACACTGAGGCCAGCGACGACCGGACTCGCGGCACTACGGCCATTGATATCCCGCTGTCGCCTCGTCTCCTGCAGCCCGGTGGCGGCGGGCGGCGGTCCAGCTCAGCTGTGCAGAAGACGCGCGCGCACCTCGACGACGACTCGGCCGAGCTGGCTGCCTTCGGAACTACCGGAGCTACCCAGCGCAGCCTCAGTGCCGGTGCCGACGACCGCGAGCCGCCATCGCCCGGTGCCCTGTTCCGCCTCGAGGCGCCCGAGACCAGTAGCGGCAGTGTCTCTGCTGGTGGTTCTGCCGCTGCCAGCAGTGCGCTAGGCACTGCCGGTGGTCTCAAGGCTGCGGCCAACATCCTGCGGCCATCGAGCGGCGGTGCTCTGCCGCGGTCTTCTTTGGGTGGTGACGGGGATGCAAAGCTGGCCGGCCCTGCGCGCGTCGGCTCGCTGCCGCCCAACGCCCTTGCGGCTACCTCGGCCGCTCTCCGCGCCAGCGCCAACATGGGCAACATCAGCTCCAGCGCCCTCGTCGGTTCGACGCAGCGCAAGCGCTACACGGGCCGCCAGCACTCGATTACGTCGCCGCTTGGGCAGCAGCTGCCGCTGCCTCAGCCCCAGTCTCAGTCGCAGTCGCAGTCTCAGCAGCCTGCTAGCGCGGCTACTCCGCCGCAAATGTCCCGTGGCAGCTTCTCGGGCGGCGGCTCGTTCCTCGACCGCTACAGCGGCTCCAACCGCGGTGGCAGCGGCGCCGGCAGTCTCACGGGCGGTGGTAGTGCCGGTCCCGGTGCCAGCGGCGACGACGACGATCTGCTGTTTGACCTGTCCGAGATTGGGCGGCGCAGCATCGACGAGCCGCGCGGCGGCGGTAACCACTGGCGCGCGCAGTGATCAGTATCGATCCTAAGAATCTCCCCTCACATCTCATGTCATCCTACGCACTGTTGTTTTTTTGTTATTTCTTTTGTTGTTGTTTATATGTTTTTTTGTTTAATGTTGCTACGTTTCCATGGGACTATATCTTCTTATATTCACGACGTTGCATGCTGTTTGAACATTTCGACGGCGTTCTGCTTTGAATCTACTTCTACTCTATATTTGACTTCTTTTTCTCTTCTTTCTTTTCAGTCTCTCCTTTCTCATAACTGCCGGCGTTTGGGCATCACTGGCAATATGCATCTGGCTTGGTCAACATGACCTCGCTGTCTTATCCTTACTATTATTCTTTGGTCAAATCAGACAATTTACATCAATTTAAAGAAAAAAATAAATGCGATCATTGTGCTTGAGGGACTTCTTGTAGTTCTGGCTTTTAATGTTTTCTTTTTGTTTTCTATCAAAAATAGAACAACAAAATCTCATAAAATAAGCCAATGATCACGATCCAACAATCACTACATAGTCTAGAAAATAAAAACAACACACAACTCAATACAGCTTTCTAAAGACTTTTCATTAAAATCTTTTAATAGTCACTTGCCAGTTGAGTTATTTCAGGCCGACACAAGCATTTCGCTACAGGCCGAGCTACGTAATCAGCCGCGCTAAACCCAAAGGCAGCACTCAAATAGAGCAGGGCTCGGCGCACAACGTCATATGCTCTAGGTTTGCTGATAATACAGAGTGGTGTCACCTGCCATTCATATCTTGCAGTAGTTGCATTACCGAGACCGAAGAAGGTGTCTTGTCGCCTTTTCGTTTTTTTAAATCATCATGAAGTTCTGAGCAGAGAATAACTATATATTCAAGATAGTTATATAATCAAAGATAGAAAGACCGATCGCGGCTTCCTGTTCTGATACTCGATACGTGAGCTCTTTCCTGACCTGAACAAAGCCCTAGAAGCTCACTACAGCATCTCAAACAGCACTTTAGACAGGCCCCACTGAGCTGTCCCGCCGCACTGCCCCAGTATTTATCGGCACAGGCAGTTTCTAGCTCTCAGCTCTGCCACTAGGCCAGCCATAGCGCACCATATTACAGCGACAATTAGGTGCTGCCTGCCATGCGTCGTAACAACGGGGCTCGCCTCTTGCCTCCTCCGGCCCTGCCCCCCTTCTCCTTCTATTCTTGTTCGCTCCTTCCCAGTCTCTCCACCAGGCCCACGCCCGCACCCGCACAGCCCTGCCACTATCGAGGCTAGTTATTATTCATCCTCCCGACGACGCCTTCCTTCTTCTCTTGTCTCTTGTTTTTGACTCTGTCTTGCTCTTCTGATTTTTGCCTGTCTCATCTTTTGCCTTTCTATCGTTCATCTGCCACACCTGCATAACAGGCGACAAGGACTGTCTTTATCTGCAACACATCACCACCTCGTCTGACGTGACCCATCCGCAACTGCTGCCTGATTGGTAGCCCCCGACCTCACTCCGACCTCATTCCGACCTCCTTCGACCTTTCATCTTCAGTCACCTCCACAACCGCACACAATGTTTCGTGCTGCTGCTCCCGGCCCCTTTGACGAGGCCGTGAACAAGGCCACGGACGAAAACGCCACCTCCGAGGACTGGGCTGCCATCCTCGAGGTGTGCGACCGTGTGTCCAGCGATGCCACCAACGGCCCCAAGGACGCTGTCCAGAGCCTCATCAAGCGCCTCGCGCACCGCAACGCAAACGTCCAGCTCTACACGCTCGAGCTTGCCAATGCCCTCAGCCAGAACTGCGGCGTCCCGCTGCACCGCGAACTGTCCTCGCGCGCCTTTACCGACGCCCTGCTCAAGCTCGCCAACGACCGCAACACCCACAACCTCGTGCGCCTCAAGATCCTCGAGCGCATGAAGGAGTGGGCAGAGATGTTCAAGAGTAACACAGACCTCGGCATCATGCAGGACGCCTACACCCGCCTGCAGCAGTCCCAGCCCCAGCTGCAGCTCGCTCCCCCCTCAGCACCCCAGAAGAACAGTCTGACCGAGCAGGATCGCCAGCGCGAGGAAGAGGACCTGCAGCGCGCGCTCAAGCTGTCGCTCGAGGACGAGAGCGACAAGCGCATGGCCGCACCGGGCGGCTCGTCTGCCGGCGCATCTGCTGGCCCGTCTGGCGGTGCGCCTGCCGCCCAGGCCGGCCCCTCATCGGCCTACGGCGCCCCCGGTGGCCCGCCCTCGGAGACACCTACACCTGCGCCGCAAGGCACCACGGCAGCGACTGTGTCGCGCGTGCGTGCGCTGTTCGATTTTGCGGCATCGGAGCCCGACGAGCTCGACTTCAAAAAGGGCGACGTCATTGCGGTGCTCGAGTCGGTGTACCGCGACTGGTGGCGCGGCTCGCTCAAGGGCCGCACGGGTATTTTCCCGCTCAACTACGTCGAGATCCTGGCCGACCCGACACCGGACGAGCTGCAGCGCGAGGCCATGATGGAGTCTGAGGTGTTTGCCGAGATCAAGAACGTCGAGAAGCTTCTGACGCTGCTGAGTGCATCTAACACGGCACCGCGGGAAGAGGACACTGACGAGATTTCTGTGAGTAGCCCTGTTATCACAAGTGGTCGATATGAATCATGCTAACAGAATAGAAACTGTACCACCAGACACTGGCTATCCGCCCCAAGCTCATCAAGCTGATTGAGAAGTACTCCCAGAAGAAGGGTGAGTCAACCTGCATACATAATTTCTTTCTCTTTTTGTACTCGCTAACCTATATAGACGACTTCACACAGCTCAACGAAAAGTTCATCAAGGCCCGCCGCGACTACGAGGCCCTGCTCGAGGCGTCCATGTCGCACCCGCCACAGCCCAACTACCAGCAGTACGCGATGCACCCCCAACAGCAGCAGCAACAGCCGCCTCTGCAGCAGCAGCAGCAGATGCCTCCCCAAGGATACCCCGGTCCTGGTGGTCCCGGCGGTCCTCCTGCCCAAGCCCAAGCCCACGCCGGCTACCAGGCACCCGGACTCGCCCAGCAGCAGCCCGACAGATACTACACTCCCGGGCCACAACAACGTCAGGGTCAGTCTTTATACCAATTATAACTGTATTGCGAGCCAAGACGCAAGCGAGACCATGAGAACCACGACGGAAATAGGGTCTCCTCGAAAATGTATCTTATCAAGCGATATCAGGCATACCAGGCATGCCAGGAATACCAGTCCTTATACCCTTGCCTGCCTCTGCCTCTTTACTTTGTCGTTGTCTTATATCCCAATATACACTTCTTATTTCATTTTCTCGCTTGTTGACTTGGCCGTATTTTTTTTCTTATGCCCGGATAACTAACGGACAACAGACCCCTACCCGCACTCGCCTTCGCCTAACCAGAACCGCCGCAACACCATGAACCCGTCTCCGTTTTACCTTGCCAATGCCGAGATTCCGTCTCCACAGCAGCAGCAGCCGCCGCAACACTTTCAGCAAGCCCAACAGCATCAACAACCCCAGCAACCTCAACAACAACCCACCGCCTTTTCTCTCGCCAACAACCAGCCTCCCCAGCAGCACCAGCAGCACCAGCAGCACCAGCAACAACACCAACAGCACCAGCAACAGCAGCAGCACCCCGCGGCCCTGCAGCACCCCGGCCAGCGTATCCCATCCGGCAGCGGTCCTAGCGCCGTGATTAGAAAGCCGTCGCCTCTGCAGACAAACCTTCCTCCTCAGGGTGCAGCTGTCCACGGCCGACTCAGTCCCAACCCCAATGTGCTCAACAACCAGACCTACCTCCCTTACAACCCTCACCAAACCCACGCCCACGCCCACAGCCACAGTCACTCCGTGTCTAGCCCGAGCGCACCAGGATACAGCAATCACCCGCAAGAGCTGTCGACGTCGGCCTATGATAGTCCTATTGCTCAACAGCACCAGCCGCCATACCAGCAGGTGCCGCCTCAGCAGCAGCAGCCTCAACCTCAGCAGATTCAACAGCAGCCCCAGCAACAACCCCAGCAGGCACCGCAACAGGCACCGCAGCCGCCTGTAGGCTCTTACGCTGGCGGCGGCTACTCACCCGAGAACGAATATGCATCGCCCGTGACAACCACCGCCGTTCCTGTATCGGGTGCCCCTGCGCCCTACGCCGGCTACCCGAACGTGGCGCCGCTCAGTCTTGCATCGCACGCACCCTCTGCTCCCCAGGCACAAGCGCCCCCAGCACCGCAACAAGCACCCCCGCCACTGCCTGCTGCAGCGGCACCTCCCATTCCTCAGTCTCTGCCTCAGTCTCTGCCTCAGACCGTCTCGTCGCCGCCGCCGGCCTCGTTTGCCGGCTCGCCACCGCCCTCGTCGCTCACTGTCGGCAGCCCCCCGCTCGGATCCCAGCAGGGCGGCTTCTATGATGCGCGCCACACTCTCCCGAGCCGGGCCAGCGGAAGCGGCCCGTCTGCACCAATGACACCGTCGGAGCCGTCTGCGCCGTTGGCCCCGTCAGCCCCGACGCCAGTGAGCGCTGCTGGCTCGCCGTCGCCGCCGGCGCAGTTCCAGCAGCAGCAGCAGTACCGGCCGTACGTGCCGCCGTCGGACAATAACCAGCAGGGTACCGCCGACGACTACTACCGGCAGACCGGGCAGACTGGGCGTGTCGGATACTAGGTTGATATGATTTAATTATTTTCTATTTCATTTTTGTCGTTGCATGATTATATGGGCGGTCTTCTGTTATTTATTTGTATTTATCTAGCAACTACCAGTTTTTATTATTTATTTTGATTCTCCCGATGAAATTGAATGCCGAGCTCTGCATATTGGCTGTGACTCGACGAGTCACGTAAATGCAATACAGACTCGAGAATGCTCCTTCCGTTTGCGATGTAATACGTCTTACAGTGGCTCAGGCCTGTTGTGTCACTATGACGTCGAGTAAGGCGCCGAGGGAAGCTGAAAGAACACGGCAAAGGTCGGAATCTACAACTCGTGACTGAACACTCGATAAACTGGAACTCAAATACACTAATGGAGTTTTCTTCAACATTTAAAATAAATTCATGAACACTTACAGATTGATAAGAAATGAGATGAGTGTCGGCCTCAAGCAAGCTCGAGATGAAGTCCATCGCGCCTGCCATGTCATTGGCTAGTCCCCACCTTCCCTCACACTGCTGGCAGCTCCGCCTCCACCTTCCAACCCTGGCACTTTCATAGCAATTAACAGCAGGACCGACCGTTGCTGTGGTTATGAACTAAGCCAAGCTATTCCCAATGTGAGCAAACACCTTACAAGCTCCGTGTGCCCAACGTCCATGTCAATACGGCGATGCGACAGTTGTTGGACCCTGATACTACGTTTTATTCTTTATTCTTTATTTGATCAATGAAATCAATTTGAAATAAGCTCTTCTATTAAACTTTTACATTCCAACAGATCTTCAAATCTACACCGCTTCACCCACCGAACAGCTGGTCAGCCTCACCCCGACATTCCAGACCGCATTCCTCGACGGCGAAACTTCGACACCACTCGACATCGAATCGACAAAAAGACAAAAAAATGCACATATCAAGGGCACTGCTCGGCTTGCCGACATCACTGCTGGTGCTCTCGCTAGCCCAGCAGGTGCACGCCGACGAAAATGAAGAACGCGCCCAGCAGCCACAGATCATCCCGCTGGCCATCCGCAAAATGAGCCTCGACGACGGCGAAAAGTTCTACCCGGAAGACTACTACGGCTTTGACATCTACGATGCCGAGGATGCGGCCGAGCAGAGAAGACGCAGTGCACGGCGAGCCGACACGACCGACAGCTTAGGGCGGTCACTGGGGTCACTGTTCTCGTTTGGCCGGCGAGCACCATCCATTTCAGTGGCACCTTCAATACGGAGGGAAACAGCGGAGGAGAAAGAGGCAAAAGAAACAAAAGAAACAAATGCGACCATGTCCGACATCCTGCCGCAGGCGTATCTGCCGCCGTACTCTATCCACCAAAGCAACGACGACCAGCAAGACCAGATAAAAAAGAGACAGGAGGGCATTGCCCACGAGCTGTACCGGCGTGCGTCCGAGGCCCTTGCCAGCCTGCAGCGCCGCCAGTGGTCCTGTCCGTCGGGCACGGCCAGCTGCAGCGACATTGGATACCCGTACAGCTGCTGCTCGACTGGCGAAACGTGCTATGCGATTACGGACACCGGCCTGGGCCCGGTCGGCTGCTGTCCCAGCGGATCGACGTGCGGCGGCGCAGTGACGAGCTGCTCATCGAGCACGACCGCGTGTCCGTCGAGCCTCGGCGGCGGCTGTTGTATTGAGGGCTACGAGTGCGCGGGTATCGGCTGCGTCAAGACGGGCGGCTCCTCGACCACAACCATTGCACGCACGTCGACATCGTCGACATCGTCTACGTCGACGTCTACATCGACGACTTCGACCTCGACGTCCTCGACAACCACAACAGAGTCAACTACAAGCTCTACAATCACTGGCAGCAGCGGCGTGGCACCCATCAAGCCGACCGCAACGGCAGCCGACTCGGGTCTGCCGGCAGGCTACTGCCCCACAGGCTACTATGCCTGCCTGGCCGTCGCGGGCGGTGGATGCTGCCAGACGGGCCGCGACTGCCAAACGACGAGCTGTGCGCCCGTGACATCGTCGACAATCATTAACACCAACGGCATCACTGTCGTGGTGCCCGAGTCGGCGGCGGCGGCGGCGACCGCAGCGTCGTCGACATGCGCGTCGGGCTGGTTCATGTGCGGCGCAAGTGCCGGGCCGGTGGCGGGCTGCTGTCCGAGCGGCTACATCTGCGGCACGGCGAGCTGCACGATCAGCAGTGCGTCGTCGACGGCCGAGGTGCAAAAGGAGCTGCCGACGACGAGCAGCAGTGGGCAGCGGGTGGCTGTGTCCATGGGTGTCATATTGAGTGTGGCCATGGCCGTGGTTGTTTGGTGATTATTTCTGATTATTTTGGCTTGACATTTTGATATACTGCGATAGAAGGCGTTGGATTTACTTACGATTTATCATGATGCTAATATTACCTATTTCTCTTGTACTGGTCCGTTCCTGTGTATCTATATCTGACATCGTGACGACGGGATGGCCGGCTAAAGTCGCGATCAAGGCGGCACAGGCCACGATCCACGATCCACGATATCTCGCATTTGCATCCTCTTCTAGTGACATTTTGCTTTCTCACCCACTCAAAATTGGTTTCAAAACTTCAAATAAAACCGTCACCATGACTGACGTATCGACAGCCTACTCCGACCGGGTGTGCAAGCCCCCTGCGGCGCACCCCGGCGACCAACTGCCGCCCTGCATTGACATTGAAAATATCGAGTTTCTCTGCTACCCCAACGGCACCGCGCCCATCTACCTCGCCGCCCATGCCCAGTGCATGTGCCACGGCAGCTTCTTTGACGAGTGGAACGCGTGTCGCCGCTGTCTTGCAGTGCACGGCCAGCTCGCCGGCGACGAGCTCGGTTACTACGAAGCCGTCGCAACCGCCGCCTCGACCTCTTTGTGCGCATTTCTGACCTTTACGCCTTCGGGCAGTGCCGCCACAACACCCACGGCCATCTTTCGGGATCTGTTTACCAGCGCCCAGGCTCGGCTGCCATCGCCGACAGCCGACGATTCCAGTGGCACAGACGCGGCTCCTGGCGTCACTGATGTCGATGTATACTTTACGGCCACACGACCACTGGGCCCTGGGCCGATCACAGGCAGTGCCACCGCTGCAACAGCCACTGGGCTTGTGCTCGCCACCGGCATACCGCCGGCACTCACGCGGCCAAGCTCGTCGACAAGCCCGTCTCCCAGTCCCGTGCCGTCGACGACCCATACCCAGCACAGCAGTGCTTCTCTGCTGCGACCCAGAGCGATGTGGGCATTGTGTTTGTGGTATTTGTTAGTTTGGTAGCGCAGAGTAGATGTTATAATTTCGTTCTTATATTTGTATACACGCAGACTGTATTCTCGTCTACTCTGGCTAGATCTAGATCGTATTGTATCGTATCCGCCATGTCGTCTCGTAATCTCATCTCGTCGTCGGCGTTCTCGCTCGTATGTCGTATCGTCATGCCCAATGCATCCATCTATCCATCTATCCGTTCATCCGTTCATCCGTCAAACCAACAACACCCAACACCGTACAACAATCCCAATCACAACAATTCACAACGCCGCAAACAATCCCATTCGTGTTATACAATCGCGTATAGCCGAGTCTTTTGTTTTAACAGACATTTACTCGGGCATGTGCGAGAAGGGCTTCTCCAGGTGCTCCTGGCAGAAGGGCAGCTTGCCGACGGTCCAGATCTCGGTGTCCTATATTGTCAGTGCTGTTTCTGTAAGCAAAGGAATTGAATGACGTACAGGCTTCAGTGCCAGCTTGTGCTCGGTGGCCAGGGTGCCGGCCTTCATGGCAATGATGGGGGGAGCAGCCTCGGGGTCGTGGGCAATGGGCGAGCCGCAGTCGGAGCAGAAGATGCGGTGGACGGCCTTGCCGGAGCTGCCGACGCCGGCCCAGCTCTTGGTGGGGCCGTTGATGGTGACCTTGTCCTTGAGGGCGACGAAGACGAGGGCTGTTTGTTAGCAGGAGTTGAGAGTACGAGAAGAAGAGAACCTACAGTAGGTAGAGCCGGACTGGCGCTGGCAGTCGTCGCAGTGGTCGTAGCCAGTCAGGAGGGGCGCATCCATGTCGATGGTGTACGTGACGGCTTTGCACAGACAGTGACCGGTGAAGACCATGATTGCGGTTGTGTTGGTGGTATTGAGTTAAAAAGGTAGAGATAGTGAGGTTGAGGTTGAGTTGAGTAAAGAGATCGACGGGACGGAAAGCATGGGCAGGGCGATGTACTTATACCCAGTAGAGGAAAGAGCCAGACGAGAGCTCCGTATAGCTTCGATCTAGCTTTTATTGTTTTATTTTATTTCCTTTTATTTTAAACAATATTCTACTTTTATGGAGTAGTTCTTCTATGCTTCATAGAGACGTTCCACTTGAGCGAGGGAAAGAGCGCTCTTTCTCTACAGAAGTCGCAGAGTGACGCAGCTTCCCCGTAGTTGGCAGGAGGCAGGAGGCAGGGAGGGGTGTGTCTTGCGATCCTGCGATATACGGAAGGTGCTGATAAGATACGGGAATTCAGAGCACAAGTCCTACGTAGTGTGAATTGGCAACCCTAGCTACTCCGTAACAGCTATCTGTCAGAATAGACGTCATACCAGCACCCCCCCTCCATCGCTCTTGCCCTTTGTGGTAATCAACTGACAAATTGCCGCTGTGGGAAGGTGCGGTGCATTTAGTATTTAGTGTTAGTCGTCTATCACTGCTGCATGCCGGCAAGCTACCCCTCCTGTGCGAGTCTCAACCTGTCTTTTGGATTCGATGTTTTCTCTTTGTTTGTTTTGTTTCTGCTCTGTTTTTGCTCCAGTTTCTCTTCTTTCCGGTTATCCTCTGACTAGCGTCGCCAATGCCCTGAGAAGAGGGGAAACAGAAACGAAGAATCAGAAACGAAACTTGACGCCCCACTACGGAAGCAAAATGGGGAAGCTCTAGCAGGTATTTGCTTCTTTCAATGCGATGCTGCGGAAGGTACGACCGTCACCGGACATCAGACTCGCAGATAAGACGTACTACTATTACTAAGTAAGTAAGCAAGCGTCGGCTCTATGGAAACCCTGCCGTGAGATCGCCCAGCAGCGTGCAACGGATGTAAGATGTAACGGCAGCAAGATGGCAACTATTCTATCTCTATCACTGCGTCGGGGTCTGCATTGGTCGACGACTATTTGTCATTGCTGTAGCTAGCTGCAGCTCTGTTTCACATCGACGACACGAGAGAGATCGACTCGACAGCACGCACAGATGTGGGATACTGCAACCCGAGAACAAAGTCAGAACACAATCATAAGCACGCGGTAGACGGGAGCCGTACCGCTTATCGCCGTGTAGAGTGTCTAGGGTGAGCATCTGCTGTGATCAGGTGAAGCAGTGAACACAGTCCGGGCGTGAGAAGAGCTGCGAGAGGCGGTGATATATTGAACACAATGCATGTCATAGTTTGACGAGGCGTGCATGTTTCAGCCAGAATGTTTGACGCTTGGGCATTAATTGTAAACACTACGACTTAATCAACTAAAGATCATCTAAATCCCGGATCAACATGATCATGGAGAATATCCCGGAAAAGCGAATTCCGAGCTGTAGAGTGCTCCGGCCCAACGGGCTCCCGTGGAATACGGCAAAAAAGATAGGACTCATAGCAATTACAAATGGAAAAATATTTAAGAAATAAGGAAACCCCCCAACGATATGAATATCAAACTGTTGCAGCCTTGTGGCGTGCTGACCTGAGCTTCTCGGTGTTTGCTCGTGTAGAAGGCTGACGGTGCAGATGCGGAAGGAAAAGAAGAAAGAGTGCCTCGGCTGCGTACTTGCCGTATCGGTCATCCAACACAAGGCTGGTGATTGACGCTGTATCACAGAATGTGCAGTGAGATTACGGACTACAATCGATAACCTTGTAGTTGTGACAGCCAAAAACCGCCGTCTGTGGATAGAAGTATTTGGAATCCTTGAATTTGGAATTCAGATTGCGGGGCGGCAGCAGTGCGGCGGGTGAGTTGCATGCATGTATATTTAGAGTTGCATGAGACTGTGGCATCTGATAGCTGATAGTAGCTGATAGCTGGTAGTCGATGATGACTAATCTTGCATGACTTGCAAGGCTGTTCCTTTCTTCCGATGCTCTTTCAAAGTGATCCAAGTATCTTCGGATCCGACTCACTCGGCCCTGTACTACTACCCTGAATGTGCTACTACAACTTGGTCCGTCACCTGCGTGCGGCTGCCTTGCTGCGATGTACAACCACCTGACAAGTCCGGCCAGAATGATTCCATCCAACCCCACCCAACAGACATCCCAAAGGCCCGACTGGCTGATTTGATGAATGTTGTGTTGGAAACCGAAAGAAACAGAATTATGCTATGGCGTTCTTTGTAACAGTTTGTGATGAATGCTTGTTTTTGTAGTGGCTTGGCCGGGGTCCTCCCGCGGCCGGTGATCCTTCATCCCGCGGCTCCTCCAATTTTTAGACATTTACTAGATAATAAAGAAAATAAATCATAAATTATTCGTTACTACTTCTGGCTATGCTCGCTAATATAAAATAAAACAACCTCCGTAGCTGCCAAGCGTGGGATGCCATGCAGTGGCGTGCTTCCGTGAATCATGCACGCGCAAAAACCAAAGCTTACAGCCAACGAAGAAGCACCCGGGCCACCACCCACGCTGCAGCTGCACGCACCACGAAAACCTGTGCCTGCAGGATAGCCACCATTCCGAGTGCCGTGCGGTCGGCAATGAACAGCTTCAGCACAGTCGACCTATACGTCTTGTGCAGTGCGGCCTCATCTTCCCGAAGAGACAGTGCAAAGCCGTCCATGGCAGACAGGCGGAAGCCGCGAACGTCGGATGAGGTGAACGACGATGTAGAACTATCACTAGCATCCACAGCAGGGTTATCGAGTCGCCCGGGACGCTGCCGCAGCTTGCGGATGGCCGAGAACATGACATAGTCGATCGGACTGGCCACTTCCAAAGGGGCTGGTGGTGCCGCCCGCGCAAGCACCTGCTTGGTGAACACAGCTGCAGCCGACGGCGGTGAGATCGATACCGTGCAGCTCTCGCGCAGCTCGCAGAATAGGGCCTCAACGTCGTGCGCATAGTGGACAAAGCGCGTATAGAAGACGGGCGTCAGAACGCGAAACTCAATCTCTGTCGTGTCTTGTTTGACGACATTCTGTTCAATGTCGTTCTTCTCCTCGTCCTTTTTATTGGAGAAAGTCTCAGCGACAGCACCGACAACGCCGCACGGAACATACTTGACGGCCAGCGGACTGCCATTGTTCGAAGTCTCGACGAGATGCCGCAGGTACTGCCGAAAGACCACCTCGAGCTTCTGCTCTGTGTCGTCGGCAACTCGGCTCATGCTCCGCGCGAGCGGCTCGGGCCGGAACCATACCTGCAGCCGCTTGCTGAAGAATAGTGTACCAGCCTGGCGCACGATGCGCGGAAACGTCACAAAGCCCACCCAGAACCAGCTTGCAATGAAAACAGTCCGCTGCCACACACTCATGGCCGCAGGGTCAAACGCATACGGCCGTGCATCGCCCGCGCCGCGCCGCTCCGACGTCAGCGACGCCACAATCTTGCTGTGGTCCTGCGACGACCGCAGCACCAGCGTCGCCGATAGCGGGCCCGTGCCCTCCATGCTCGGAGCCAGCGGGTCGTTGGCTAGCAGCTCGTACGACCCTTGCCGCGAGTTGAACGGCGACACGTGAAAGTCCTTGGGCCACTTTTGCTTGAACAGCTTGGCCGTACCGTCGCGCACCTTGTCGTCGGCCGACATCTCGCGTGTCAGAAAGTACATGTGCCGCTCGCCAAACGTGTTGTTGACCTCGAGGATCATGGCCGCGAGCGTCTTGTTGGCGTCGTACAGGTACCAGAAGGAGACGGGGTTGAAGTGGTAGCCGAGGAAGCGCGCGGCCGTCACGAGGTAGGCGTGCGGGTACGCGGCCGGGTCGATGCCGTGCGCGTCGCGAAGGTGGGCGTCCATCTTGCCGCGCAGGCCGAGGTGGCTGCTGCCGCGTTCGAGGTAGTCGCCGGCGTCGACATGGAACCAGCCTTTACGTTGCTTTTCCACAGCAAGTTCACCCGGGGCCGTCATGGAGATCATGCCGCCGCCACTGACGCCACTCCAGCCGACCGGGATGCCGACCACAAGGTACGAGTACACAAACGAGTGTTTCTCGGGAAACTTGCGGGTGTGCGTAGTGGTACACGGGAAAAGCATCGGTTTGCCCGATCCCGTCCAAGGATCAGCGGGTGCAGCACGGGCAAACACGACTCGGGCCAGCAAGCCCAGAGAAACAGCAGAGAGAAGACCTGCAATGACTGCACTCGTTGAAACGGGTATATCAGCTGTCTTCATGGCAACCATAATATAATCGGCTGCAGCTGCGAGGTGAGACGTCACCTGGGGCCGGGCCTGCAGGCCGAGGGCGCCAAGCAGCAGCAGGCCGTCGACATTGTTACCGAGCACGGTGGAGTACGCATGCAGCGCACACGCAAGCGAGCCGGCCAGCGGCCACGGAAAAGAAGCGGCAAGATCAGTGCCGGGAAACGACATTGCAGATGTGACCAAGATCAATAATCAAGATAAAAAAGATAAAAAAACAAGTGATAAGAAACAAGCCAGACTGGAGAGGGTTATCTCGAACCAGGCGCAAAAAGAAAAGAAAAGAAGGTCTCGGCTGGCCCTATTTGTGTCTTGGGACGTCCCGCTGCGTAGCCGTAAAAGATGCCGAAATCTGAAGTCTGCTCCAGATTTAGAATATCCTCCAATATTTCAAAAGACCCTGCGTGTCGTCTTCACTGGGGGCGGGCCGCATCCGGCTTCATGATGGTGTATTTGGGGGTCCTGTAAGGGGTCCGTCGTGTTGGCAACAGAGATAGCAGAACATCAGCTCACTTCATGTCTTCATCCGAGTCATCCAGCAGGGCCGTGTGCACAGATCGCTATTTTTGTCCATCATCGAGCGGTCGCTGGCGTGCTGGCCCCAAGCTTGAAACCGTTGCAATGATGCAGACCACTTACACTGTGGAGAGCTCCCAATCGATTACTATTTGGGAAGGCGTCCACGGAATCGGCAATTTGTGTACCGATCTCTTATCGCTTATCGCTATCGTTGGGTCTTATCGGCTTCTCCTCTTAAATCCGGGTCTCAGAAGACGGGTCGAGCTTCAGCCAATAAAACCCCACCTTAAGCTTTGCCACACACAGCCACATAAAGCACTGATTGACTCAGCCGGAGGGGTCCAGTCCTCATCCGTCAGCAGTGGGCTCAGCCTGTAGTTCCTGACTCACTAGGCGCCCACAGGCATTCAGGCGCTGTCGCCGAGCACACTCAGCACCGAAACACGCTGTACGCTATGCTGTAGCTATGCGCCTGTGACATTCCACCAGTTTCCACAAGCCCAGTTTTCTGGTTGCTCTGCACTGCTTTGCCCAGTTGCCCCACACCGACTCACTCTGTCTCGTGTGCTTCTTTTCATCAGCCCTCGTTTCGTCGTCTCGTTTTCGTCATCTTGGTCATCTTCTCTTCTGACATCATCAACCGCAACACCTATATATCACGACATCTCGTCTCTCTTCTCTCACCTTTACCTCAACCTCAACACCTCTACACAACCCCACATCACCGCCGAAATGTCTATGGACTGGGACCAGGTCACCAAGATCGGCAGCAAGAACCGCGGCGGCTCTGTCCAGCGCGAGACTGTCGTCCGCAGCCGTGCCCAGCTCAACGCCGCCCAGCGCTCCGGCGCCATCGTCGCCACCGAGAAGAAGTACGCTGCCGGCAATGCTGCCACCAGACCCGCCGTCGAGGGCCAGCACCTGACCAAGGTCGACCGCTCCGACGACATTGTCAAGGTCAAGCAGGTCGGCAAGGAGGTCGGCGCCGTCATCTCCGATCGTCGCTCCAAGATGGAGCCCAAGATGTCACAAAAGGACCTGGCCGCGCGCTGCAACACAACACCCACCATCATCGGCGCCATGGAGCGCGGCGAGGGCCAGCCCGACCAGAAGGTGCTGGGCGCCATTGAGCGTGTCCTCAACGTCAAGCTGCGGGGCAGCGACATTGGCAAGCCCAAGTTTGAGAAGAAGAAGTAAGCGGGACGCAACGTCTGCTGTTTCGACGACTCTGCTTGCCCCCAATAAACCAAATATCAAATAGCGAAAAACATTTTATTATCATTTTTATTACATCCTTGTCGCCGGCTGATCATCGCCATGCTGCGTCGCGGCGAGTCTATGGGCTGCGGCCTATACCCGAGCAGGTTACATGCCAGGCCTCAGGCTCAGGTTGCACGGGCGCTTCGAGGACACGAATCTGGTAAATTGGCAGCATGCCTTGGCCTTTTTTATTTTTTATTTTCTTGTCTTTTACGATTACACAATGAGCTGTTAGAAAAGCAGCCATGCAATACACACATTTCCAAGAATTCACGGTGCAAATTGTAGTTTGTTTGATGCTTTGATATTTGATTGTGAGTGCAATAAGTGCAGTAGGTATCTCGATGCTGTGATGTCCATTCCCAACGTAGAGACATGTATTAAGGACAGAAAGAAAACATGGCTGGGACATGGAGTGATGCAAGTAAACAAAAAAGAACAAGAGACAGAAAGAAACAAAAAGGCTCGCTATATGTGTATGAGTGCAAATGCAAAACAAAAAGACGCAAGATAAATCAAATAGAAAAAGACAAAACTCATGACAACCGCTGGACGCGCTGTTGGATGTCCGTCTTGCTCGGCACACGGTCCGCCATCATGATGACAATCTCACGGCCGCCCATGCTGACAATCTGGATCCACTCGGCACTGACCTCCTTGGCCAGCAGACGCACGCACGACGCCGCCTCCTCGCGCGCAATCGGCAGCCGCACCAGGGAGTCCTTGATCTTGGTCACAATGGCCGCCATGCCAAACGACACGCGGTTGCTCTGCCGCAGAGACGCCGCCGTGCACAGCATCGACAGAACTTCGGCAATGTCGCCCGCGCGCGACAGCGCAGCACGACGCTCGAGCTCGGCGGGTGTCGCAGCAGTCATCTGGCCGGCCGCGGCCAGCTGGGTGCGCTGCATCTGGCGGTAGCGGATGCGGTCGAGCAGGTTCATGGGCGCGGCGGGTGCAGCAGCAGAAGCAGCCTCGGGCTCGGCCGTGTCGACATCCATTGACTCCTGGGTGGGCTCAGGGATGGGCGCCTTGAGAAGCGCTTCCTGGGCCTCCTTCTCCTGCTTCTTCAGAGCAATGCCGTGCATCAGCTCCTCTAGCGTGCGCTGGCCCTTGGCGCGCAGGGCCGACGTCTGCAGCAGCGAGTTGGACTTGGTGGCCTTGGCCTTGGGCAGCGTCTCGATGAACTGCTTGATCTCGGCCTGTGTGGCAGTGGCATTGGCATGCGGCGCGTTGGCCCACAGCGTGCGCAGGTTGGCCTCAAAGGCCGAGTTGAGCTGGTCGGAAAGGGTGCCCATGGCAGCTGCGTTGGAGAAGGCATCGGGCTTCAGCTCAATGCAGATCTTGCCGCGCGTGTAGTCGGAAAGGAAGAGCGAGCTGGCGATGCTGTTGGAATCGCCAAGAGCGGCAACACCCAGGCACCGCTGAATGTCCTCGAGTGTGACCTTGCGCTTGCCCCAGGACTGGGCCACAGTTGGACAGAACGCCCGGGTATCAATCGGCGCACTCGGGCCGTGGTGGGCGTGGTGCACTGCCAGAGCCTTGGAGAAAGCAGAGTGCAGACGGACGAGCTCCGCAAGGTCAAAGGGAAGGCGGGCCGATGCGGAGTAGACAAAGTTCTTTGCCGGCTCAGACTCGGTCTCGGACTCGCAGGGTGTCGTGGGCGCGGTGCTAGCAGGCCGGGGCGATGTCGAGGTGGAGCGAAGCCGGGCAAAAGACGATGCAAATGAGCAAGGCGAGGAGGCGGAAAAGGATGTGTTGATGTTCAGCTTGGCGACGAGGTCGCCTGTAGTCTGGGATGGGGTATCACTGTCGCTGTCGGCCTGGCGAACTGTTTGTAATGAGGAAGTGGCAGAAGTCTTCTCAGCCTTCTCGGCGGCGCGGGCAAGCAGCTCGGCCACAGATGTCGACGCCTGTTTGATCTTGCGGGCACGCTTTGCTGGTGTGGGCTGTGCTGCGGCGGGAGAGGAGGCATCGGCGTCGAGATCGGCTGCGCGGCGTTTCCGTTGTGTAGATGGGGTGGTGGTAGATGTGGCGGGTGTGGTTGATGTGGTGGCAGCCTTCTTTGTCTTTTTCGTCTTCTTCGTGGGAGTAGCAACTTCTGTTGATGGCAGCTCCGGGACAGCGTCCTCCTGCTGCTTCTCGACAAAGAAGCGTGCAATGGCATCTAACCGGGCAGCCGAGGCGGGCGATGCTGTGCTGTCTGTGGTTGTCACTGCGGCCTTCTTGCCGGAGGAGGAAACGACTCTCTTTGACACGCGGCCGAAGCTGTCAATGCGGGAGGCGGCAGTAGCCGAGGCCGCCGTTGCGGCAGGAGCACCCCGCGACGCGCGAGTAGGGCGAGTCATGTTGGCGGTATATGAGAGAATGAGAGACGATGAGGAAGGAGCGAGTCGATGATGTTGAAGACGGAGTAGAGTAGGAAAGAGCGATGAGCGTAGATGCCGTATTGAGTGCGTGACAGATCCGTAAAGAGCGAGTGTGAAGTTGGCAAAGAAAGAGCGATGGAGAAATGAAGGAAAGAAAAGTAAGGAGCGACTGTGCTGTAATAGCAAGAATGGAGAATGGAAACACAAGCACGAAGAAAGAAAACTATCAAAAAAGCAGTGATGTCGAATAGTGGGAAGAAGTATCGTTCCCTCAAGAACGTATGGAACCGAGACTTTCCCCTTGACTCCTGTCTTCACAGGGAGAGACACATAACTGGGGCGGGCAAGCACCCGGGGCAACTATTGGGACAGGGAGGTTTTTTCGATTTTCAGTGGAATTGAGGCCCGTGTGCTGAAGTGGGTCTGATGCGAGACGCGCCCACGACGCGGTCGCAAGACGCGTTAATTGAGTGGAGACACGCGTGTTTTGGCGTAAAGCGCGTGCTGCAGCATCGCCTCCCGCCACACTCCCACATTCTACATCATGGACAACCCCTCCTCGTCTTGAAAAATGGTGTCTTTAGTATTCGATTGGCTCGTAGTGGGCGGCACTCATGTGGACTTTCTACTACTACGGATATCGGCTGATCATGGGTTGGCTTAACCAAGTCGATCCGGCTCGCAATCAACCTTGAATCTTGTGATGCCTCGTCGGTAGCTAGACTGTCTCCGCTGCTAACGACGCCAATAGAGAAGAGCTAGCAGAATGCCTATCAAATAGGAGCATGGACTACGGCGAAACGCAGGCCTCGATAAAAACTACTTCGTACAAGATAATGGGGAATCTATTGGTGTCGAGAGCCTCGGCTCGGACTGTTGGGGGCATGAATTCAGTCTGGGGCTATAATTTAAGAAACTGATGTATTTTAGCATACGCGGCTGCTACAAGTAGAATTCTGTGCAAGCGAGAAGATTACAAATTAAGAAGCGCGCATAATTAGTTGATGCTCTCTGCAGACATTTGATGATAATTTCAAACTCGCTTGTCACGTGCCAAACAACCTGCATAACGTACGATGGGGTAATTGCTGTCCATCTCAGCTCGTCACCCTTTCACACTCCTGCATTAGCAACGCTCTTTACCTTTCATCATATTTTTCGTTTCCAGACTTCTAAACAAGAACTCTCTTTCTTTCATTCGATTACTTCTTCGTCAACACAAAGTGATGTTTTGTGGAAACACCCGGTGACTGCCGCCGCACACCCTCCGCAATGGACGACCAGATTGACTATCGCGCGTTGTACGAGGCTGAAGTGCTTCGCCGAAAAGAAGAGGAGCGTCGCCGAAAGGAAGAAGAGCGTCGTCGAAAAGAAGCCGAGAAGCAGCTAGAAAACACGTCATTGTTCGACTTCCTGCGCATTTGTCATAAAAACATCTTCCTGAAACTGGATGTACAGAAGAACAGCTTGCTTGTGACTTCTGGTGGCGTGACACGTGTGGACGGCAAGCTGTACCCTCGCATTCTCAAACCATGGCGAGAGTTTGATGCCCGACTCGAGGCAAGCTTTGCCACCCTGGAGCAAGCTTTCCAGGACCAGCCATCGTTGCTTCCGCCAGCCGCTGGTCTAGACTACCTGGCTAGCAAACTGAGCGACAAGAAACTAGCCGGCGAGGAGGACTTGAAGAACTTTGAGTGCCTGGCTGTGGAGGGTTGTGCACTGGACGTCTTACCACAGTTCCTTGAGCTTGCTCGGAGCGGCGTGGTGGCGATGCAGGATGTCGATATACCCGATAGTATCTCTTTCAACAACTATCCCTATGGTGTTGTTGCAGCCGATTCTGACGAGATGGTGAGCGAAGCAGAGCAAGACCAACACGAGTCCCATTCTTCACAACAAAGCTCTCGCCGGGGGCGCAGCCGAACCCGCCGTGCCCCGAGCTCCAGGAAACCGCTTAGAACCAAGTCAAGCCGGCCTGCATACATCGGCGCGCTTGGTGTTGCCAAGCGCGACATGGATGCAGAGGCGGAACGGGTTGCATTGGAAGTAGAAGAACGTGACCGCTCTGGGCCGCGACCCAAACGCTTATCGCCCGAGCGGACAAAGGTCGTTCCCGACCAGTGGTGTTTTCGGCATGGCGGTGATGGCGCAACGCGACCTCTCTTTGTCATCGAATACAAAGCAGCACACAAGATTGATAGCGATATTCTCCGGGAGTGTCTCAAGCCCGAAGTGGCTGCGTCTTTGATGGAAGACACGATCCGGGCGCTGCCTCAAAATCTTGCCAAAGGCGCAATCGTTGCGGATAAAACCGACGACGCAGCAAGCAACTATGACAACGTGGCGAAGCGCGACATTGTCAAAATGCTTACACAGACATATCACTACATGGTTGAGTATGGGCTACAGTACAGCTATGCCACCACGGGAAACGCCCTCATTTTTCTGTACATGGACCCGGAACAGCCGTCGGCGCTCCAATACCACCTGGAAGAGCCCCGACAGTATGTGCGCACAGACGGCCGTGACGATCTGAAGCACACGGCCGTTGGTCTCGTCGTTTCGTTTGTCCTGATGGCGATGTCAGGCCGGTACATGACACATCGATGGAAGAAGGCTATGCAGAAAACACAGCCGAAGTGGCCCACACCATATGATGACATGGGCGTAACACCGCCAGAGAAGCCGTTGCGCATAAGCTCCATCGTCACTTTGGCCCCCTCAGGACACAACCAAGCACAAACAACAAACACACATACGCCGGCGGAAGGCTCTGGGGACCCCTCTAGGAAGCATACCAATAACAAACCTAACCAAGGCGACGAAGACGACGACGGTGGCAGCAATACAGGCCTTATTTCTGAGCCAGGTGGAAGCGGGTCCACCCAAGCACAGGCACAGGCGTCATCGGCTGGCGCGAGCATGACACGCACGACGCAGTCAGCGGGCTCGACGGCATCGGACCCAATACAAAACACGCTACCTTGGTCGCTGCCAGTCAATGCACCGCTTTCCCCCTCTCTCCCATATTGCACGCAAGCTTGCTTACTGGGATTGAAGGCGGGCGGTGCCAAAGACCCAAACTGCCCCAATGTTGCTCTTCACAAAATGACTGCGACAACGGCCGGCGACGCCAATGGTGAGCGGCACCCCATCTCGGTGGAAGAGTTCAGAACGCTTCTGGTCCAGCAGTTGGCCGGCGACATGGATCACGACTGCTGCAGCCTCGAGCGTTTTGGCATGTACGGGGCTATTGGGGCTTTATTCAAGCTGGCGCTGAGCGCATACGGCTACTGCTTTGTTGGCAAAGGCGTACAACGGGTGCACTGCAATCGGCTCGCCAAAGAGGCTGCTGTGTACGAGTCGCATTTGGCGGCCGGTCAAGGTCGGCTGGTGCCCGTCAACCTTGGAATCATTGAGCTTGAGGAAGAGTACTGGACCGAATGTGGCGCACACATCTCGTACATGATGCTCATGTCCTTTGCGGGCAAGACGTTGAGGGAGGATGCCCCCGATGTCAGCAAGGTACATCAAAACGAGATGCAGCGCACGCTGCGCGATCTGAGATCGTACGGTGTGGACCACGGCGATGTCAACAACAACAACATGGTATGGAATGATGAGCTGCAGCGTGTCATGGCCATCGACTTTGACCACGCCAGCGTCGGCTCGGCAGCGCCATTGCAGCCAACAGCAGTGCCATCAGAAACGGCGTCAACAACGGCGTCAGCAGCGGCTTCAGCAACGGCTTCGCCAGCACTGCCCCCATCGCAATTATCAGCACAGTCACCATTGTCACCGGCGTCACCACCGCCGGATCCTGCTAGCGGACCGCTCAAACGCAGGCAATCAGCTTCTCTCCAGGGCACTTCTCCTCAAAGAAAGCGTGCTAGGACGGATTTGTCAGACACCCAAGGGGATGATGAAGTCTTTTTAAATTAGCCCAAAGTTCCTATGACTTGAGGATATTATGTTGTATTTGACAACATCAACTTAAAGTGTGTCGATGTCAAGGCGCAACTAGCCAGACGGTCATCTCACCATAGATAGACTTAGAATGGTAGACATACCAACGGTGCCGAACCTCGTACTACCTTGCACCAAAGGAGATCGAGTAGAGATGGAAGCCGTCAGTATAATCGTATGGCTATGTCGGCCTCAATCTCATCCAAAAGACCCATATGTACTGAACAGCTTCACGTTTTCAGCCCTGGCATCTCAACTTTCAAAGATGGGTGTATGTTTCATGCTAATGTACAGATCTAAATGGGTGATATAGTGAACCAGATGCTTGTCTAAACGCCAATGTTACTTTTATACAGGTTCTGAGCCTGCTTCCTCCTGTGCCTTCTCCTTCCTCCTTTTATGTACGCTTACGACCAAATGTCGAGCTCGTCGTTGGCCTTGCGCTCCGACACAAACTCTTCGCGGCCAAACTCGGATGCAATGTCGTCGGCATTCGCGCGCTCAGCCTCGTTGCTCGCCCGCGTCGCGCCTCGCAGGAACGACGCGCACACCAGGCCCGTCGCCACGCTGACGTTCAAGCTGTCCACCACGTTCGAGCCGGACTGGTTGGGGATCGTCACCTCGGCGTCGGCCTTGCGGCGGATCGCACGCGACAGACCCTCGCCTTCGCTGCCAATAACCAGAATGCAGGGCTGCTTGCGCAGCGGATCGGCCTGCTCGAGACCGTCGAGGTCGTACGACTTGCGCGTCTTGTCCGACGCAAAGGTCGGCTTGGGCACAGTCGAGTAGACCTTCCAGCCCGACTTGCGCGACAGGGTCAAAAAGTCGGCCGGCTTGTCGACCGAGAAGAGAGGAAGAGCCTCCGAGGCACCAGCCGACGCCTTGAGGGCAACGGACGACAGCGTCGCCGAGCCGTGCTTGGACACGACAACAGCGCTCACGCCGAGGAAGCTCGCCGAGCGCAGAATGGCGCCCAGGTTGCCCGGGTCAAGGACCTGCTCCAGGAGGACAACCAGCGGGCGGTAGAAGCGTGGCTTAGCCTGGGCCTGGGCCGTAGGGCGGGTGATGGCATTTGCGTCGGATATCGTAGGAATCTCTGCCGACTCGGATGTAGTAGCAGCCTCGTCAGTCTCTGTAGCAGTCTCGGTTGTAGTCTCGGGTGTAGTCTCGCCGGCAGTTTCGGTGAGTGTAGCTTCTGTCGCAGCTTCTTTACTTGTTTCGACAGCCTCGACAGCCTCGACAGCCTCGACAGCCTCGACAGCCTCGACAGCCTCGACAGCCTCGACAGCCTCAGGAGACCCTGAAAGCTCAGAGCTTGCAACCTCGTCAGCATCGGCTTCCTCCTCCACAGCCTCTTCTTCTGGCTTCGCCACCTCGGGCAGGGCGGGTGTCCGCACAGTCACAAACGTGGCGCCACCGTTGACCTCGGCATCCTCGCGCGACTGGTGGTCCAGCACAATGCTGAAGCCACGAGCGGCGCCAGGCACTTCAGTGTACTTTTGCAGTGACACCAGCGGCGGCTGCGGCAGCGGCGATGCCTCGAGCACAATGCCGTTGTGTGGGCGGCCCTTGCTCATCTTGTCGAGCAGGCGCTGCCATCTCTCGTCGACCATCTTGACCTCGACGCCCTTGCGCTTGGCCAGCCGCTCCAGAATCTCGTTGGGCCGCTCTCTGCCCGCGTCGGAGAACCGCGACGCAGAAGGGGTGTCGCTGTTCTTGGAGGAGCCGCCATACAGATAAAGCTTGTACAGCTTGCGGCTGCTGCTGCGGAGGGCAGCCTCAACCACGGACCGGCCGTATAAAAAGTTGGATGCAGCCGTCGTGTAGGGCATTGAGAGGGGGGCATCTCCGGCGCCGGTGTTTTGGAACGAGCCAGCCGACCCAAAGTCTCTGCCACCCCGGTCATCGCGGCTGAAGCGATCGTCCCGGCTAAAACGGTCATCCCGACTTGAGCGGCTATCCCGGCCAAACCGATCATCTCTACCACCGCGGTCGTCACGGCTGAAACGGCGGTCGCCGCCCTCGCGGTCATTGCGGCCGTACCGATCGCCACGATCCTGGCGCTCCTCCCGACCAGAGAAGAAATCCCGTCTCTCGCGGCCACCGTCTGGCCGTTCTGACCGCTCCGACCGTTCTGGCCGGTCGTATTGTCTCCGCTCCCGAGGACGGTCATCTCTGTTGTTGCGATCAAATCCCCGGCCGTTATCAAAGCGCCGTGGCCGGGAATCAGAGAACCGGTCGGATCTTTCAAATCTATCAGGTCTGTCGAATCTGTCAGATCTGCTACCCCGGGAAGAGAAATCCGAGCTTCGTCTCTCTGATCTATCCGATCTATCCGATCTGTCTGGATATTCTCTTTGGTTATCTCTGTTGCCCCAGTCTCCACTACTGCGACGCTCGAAACCGTTGTCGTGCCGTTCCGAGTTCTCTTTGTCGGCGGTCTGGTCAAAACAATTCTGCTCGCGCTTCAGCGCCTGGATCTCGGCAGCCAGGCCGCCTGTTTTCGCCTGGTACACGAGGCTCTTCTTGCCAAAGTCGTCTTCGGGGTCGAAGAAACGCGCCCGGCGGGTCTTGGCTTTGGGAATGGCTGGCTCTGTGACATCCTTCTTGCCACGAAGAATCTTGTACGTCACTGGCCCGGCAGCTTCCCGTGCGCGGCGGCGTTCGCCCACGTGCGCTGCGACAAGAGGGTTGCGTCCTGGTGGCCGCTTGCCATCGGGGTCGCGAAACGAGCGCCGCACACCACGGACGATTGCCGACATGGACGAGTTGCGGACATTGTGGAGAGATAATGAGATGGCCGGTCCGGCGACTCGTGAATTCTGAAAGGCCCGGGCGTACTGCGCCTGGAGAATGAGAGGGGACGACAGCCTGGCCAGGACGGCCGGCGAGGTAAACACGGGCATTCCTTTGTAAGCAGCTTTACGTCTTGTGCTTATGAATGTCTGAAGCTTAGATTCGGCTGAAAATATGAAAAATAATGAAGATGCAGCGAATATCGTGTTTACTTTGCCCAATCGACCGTTGGTGAATGCTCTGACGTTGGAAAATATGACATTTAGACAGGAGTGGATACAAATAACCCACGATGATTGGCTTATAGCGATGGTGCGCCAGGATCATTCTCGAAAAAAAGAGCGGGTCAACATCTTATCGCTCTTATCGGTCCCGCTAACATGATTCTTAGATTGAAGTGGCAGTCGCGTCGCAAAGGGCAGGCACGGCTCTAAACTGCCCCACAATTAACCACTTCGACGACATCGCGTTTGACGGTTGATCACCTCGACGGCAAGACCCTCGTTAACGGCTTGTTTGACTGCATGTTCGAAACCGAAGCCGACCTTCAGGCACGCCCTTCTACGATTACGACTAGCCACACTGGGGAACACCGGCACATCTGGGCTACTATATACAACGCGACGAACCAGTACAGTCCCCTTCCGCGACGCATCCTTGAACCCCCCTCGACCTCGTTTGCGCCAGACGTGATCTTGTTCTTGGGAAGCTTGAGACCTCGCCACTTCTTTGCCAACTGGAATTGCATAAACAGCGAGACCCTTGGCTCGCATCTCTTTGAATGTGTGCTGCTCGGATATAGCTGCCGCCTGGCACCAACCTAATCATGGCCGACATGACCGACATGACCGACAACGACGATCTATTCGACATATTTGGTTCTAGCCACGAGAACAATGGCGACCACGATGGCGACCACGATGACGACAACGGAACAGACAACCATGCCGGCGACACTATGCATGAGGAACACGCTGAAGGTGCTGTCGACGCGGATTCATACTTTGGCAACGGCCCCATCATAGACCCCGACAACGTCTGGGGCAGCATCCTCGGTTACGATAGCAACGGCAACCTGGCTGGCGGTGACGGGACGGAGATCGATGCGGGCGCTTTTAGATCCCAGAACACAGCCAGCCAACAGCATGCAGACCCACAGCCGGCCCCTACTGCGCTGATAATACCAGACGACGCGGGCGAGGAGGAGGAAGCTGCACAAGGACGGGAGGATGACTCCAGTGACGAGGATGCGCCATCATCACACAGCAGCCCAGACGGCGCGGAAGTTCAAACCGAGCTTGGTCAGGGCGATGATGCTGACAAGGTTGACCCGACCGTCGAGGTCGAGGTCGGTGCCGAAGAGACAACTACAACACAAGAAGAAGAGCAGGCACCAGAAACCCAGACAAAAGAAAACCAGGCACAAGGAGAACAGGGCGACTCAATAGAGTCTGACATCCCGCTCGGCATCACAAGCGACATTGCCGCAGACGAAGTTGTCCCCGACACTCCTCCCGCAGACAACAGCACATACAAGTCACAACGAAAGCCATCGGAAGCATCTAGTTTTCTCGCAGCCTTCCAGAGCGACGCAAAAGCGCTACAATCACAAGACATTGCCATACGAGATGCAAACACCCAAAAAATGAAGCAGGCAGAATACGACGAGGGCGAGTACGAAGACGACGTCGATGCTGGTGAAGAAGAGGAGGAGGAGGAGGACGACGATGAGGATGAATACGCCGCCCACGAACGAGCGCCCATCGAGCACGACTCCGACGATGGCATGGATACTTTCGAGGCCGATACTACACCCTTCGTCTCGAGTAAGGACATGGTCATGCCGGGCGATGGTAGCCGGCTGGAGGTGGTTCTAGAAAACTTCCCTGAGGAGCGGCAGGACGAGTACGATGTCCTAGCGCCGAGCCAGTATGTCTACCGCATCATCACACGTGTCAGAGGCCGGAGCAGGTACATCATCGAGTTTGACGACACCCGTCGCTATGATGTAAGTTTTTGTTATCTGTATTTTCGATGGCTGCAGCGTGAACTTTTCGGCAGATGCTGTCCTGGCTCAAGTGTTCCTGTGCAGTTGAGCACCCCTTTTCTTAACTCTCCCTCACCTCTCCCTCACTCTCCGTTCACTTCATTCACTTCCGTTCAACAACTCATGTGCACCCCGTCTCGGCGAGACTCTTCCCCCTTCTTCTTGCATCTTCTCCCTCGACCCATCAACGTCTTGCACTTTTCAACCTACACCCGACAACACTTTTATGATACCTCCCCAGGCCTTGTTTATATACAGCTTGCACTCTGTTAGTATAGATGCAGAGCCAGCCCTCCTTCGCTTAGCAACGTCACCTGTCTAGTCAAGTTAACCAATACTAACAATCACAGCTCTACGAAAAAGATATCGCCGATTTGCCCAACGGCAGCAGGGCTCTCTCCCATTTCAAACGCAAAGAGAGGGAAGAAGCAGACGAGCTCTCTGCGGCTATGGGCTACTACACCGGCTCGAACAGCCCTGCCAGCGCTTGGCCAGACAACATGGAGATCGACTCCGACGACGAGCTGGGGCTTTCGAGGCGCCAGCGTCGCCGGCCCGGCCTGAGACAGAGCTCGCGGCTGGCATCGAACCCTAATGAGGCAGAGACCCAAGACACGACCACATACACCCAAGACGACGACGCGGATGAGCTCGGTGGCAGTGATGATGCCGACTTCATCCCTACCATCACCTCGGATCTCCAGCATGCACCTAAGCCGCGTAGGGGACGCAAGAAGAAGGCCTTCAAGGTCTCTACGGGCGATGGCGCCCGTGAAAGCTCCATTGAGTTTGAGCATCGTCGTTCGTCGAGAGCCAACAAGAACACCCGCAGCATGGTTGACCCTACCAACTTTGACGACGACGATGACTTCATGGTCCAGGATGACCGTGCTCCAGCGCCTGTGCGCGTCATTAATGTCAAGGAGATCTTTCAGCCCGTGGACGATCCATCGGCCTTCAAGGACATGCACTCCCAAGTCTGCGACTCGTGCGGTCTGCCAGCCCGGACGCCAAACAAAGGCATTATGATCCACTGCCAGGGATGTTCACTGTCCTACCATCGGCAGTGCATCGGCCACCGCTCTGGTCGCGACCATATCTGCACAAAGGTTGGAGAAGACAGCTTTGTGCTCCAATGCCGCTTCTGTGTGAACCAGCCCCAGGCCAAGGACCCCAATGCACCCGACTTAGACAAGTGCCGGGCCTGTCGCAAACCCGGTCCCTCGTGTGCTGCATTTGCCAAGAAGCAGACAGCAAAGCAAGAAGAGAAGCTACGTCTCGGCAATGACGGCGTCGACCCAATCACCAAGGTCGCACCAGAGCTCATCAACAATGCCGACAATGTCATGTTTCGCTGCGTGTCGTGCCGTGCCGCCTATCACTTTGAACATCTCCCTCCACCCAGCGAGGACTCGATGGATTCGGAGAGCGACAAGGTCCGCCAGGAGCGTTTCGAAGACTACTCAACCGATTGGAAGTGCCGCATGTGCTTGGACACTCCTGCCAAGGTCTCGGGTCTTATTGCGTGGCGACCCACCGACAAGAAGTCATACAACCCCGAGCAGGTCTTTGCCGAAACCAAGGAGGACGACAAAGAGTATCTTATCAAGTGGGACGAGAAGTCGTACGCCCACTGTGAATGGAGGCCCGGTGCCTGGGTCTGGGGTGCAACCCACGGCCGAATGCGCATGACCTTTGCCAAAAAGAACGGCGAGCTCGGTGCACCGCCCATCTTTGAGACAAACGATGCTATCCCCGAGGAGTACCTCTTCACGGACATTATCTTCATGGTGCGCTACAAGCGCCAGTCCGGCAACGGAATCTCCAAGGAGAAGGATCTCGAGCGGATCGAGGACATTGACCAGGTCCTTGTCAAGTTTCAGGGCCTCAACTACGACGACACTGTCTGGGATGCGCCCCCGCCGCGCGACTCGGGCAAGCGCTGGACGACGTTCTACATGGCGTACGACGAGTACCTCAACGGAAAGCACTTCAAGAGCGAGTCACACAACCGCATGCGCCAGCGGATCAAGGACTACCAGGCCGAAAAGTTTGAGGTTGTCAACGAGCAGCCGGCTGTCCTACGCCGCGGCAAGCTCATGCCATACCAGATGGAGGGTCTCAACTGGCTTCTGCTCAACTTTTACAAGACCAAGAGCGTCGTTCTCGCTGACGAGATGGGTCTGGGCAAGACTGTCCAGGTCGTTGCCCTCCTGGCATCACTGGTCCTCGAGAATCCTCGCTGCTGGCCCTTTCTCATTGTCGTCCCCAACTCCACGTGCCCGAACTGGCGCCGTGAGATCAAGAACTGGGTGCCGGACCTGCGTGTTGTAAGCTACCACGGCGGCAAGGGGCCGCAGTCGCTTGCCTACAAGTACGAGCTCTTCCCCGACGGGTCGCAGACAATGAAGGCCCACGTAGTCATCATGTCGTATGACTCTGCTCAGGATGAGAACACCCGCCGCCTCTTCCACAATGTGCACTGGGCCGGCCTCGTTGTCGACGAGGGCCAGCGGCTCAAGAACGACCAGAACATTCTGTACCTGGCACTTCGGGCAATGCGCATCAGTTTCCGTCTGCTCCTGACCGGCACGCCGCTGCAGAACAACAAGCGCGAGCTGTTCAACCTCATCCAATTCGTCGACAGCTCCAACAATGCGGCAGATCTGGACCGCGAGTACGCCACCATCACGTCAGAGAACTTGCCCGAGCTGCACAAGCTGATCCGCCCCTACTTCTTGCGGCGCACCAAAGCCGAGGTGCTCAAGTTCCTGCCCCCCATGGCTCAGATCATCGTCCCTGTATCGATGACTGTTGTTCAAGAGAAGCTGTGCAAGTCTATCATGGCCAAGAATCCACAGCTCATTCGCTCAATCTTCTCCAAGGAGCAGGTCAAATCGACGGAGCGCGGCAGTCTCAACAACATCCTGATGCAGCTGCGCAAGTGTCTGTGCCACCCTTTTGTGTACAGCGATGCCATCGAGGACAAGGCTCTGCCCATCGAGACCATGCACCGCAACCTCATCGAGGCGTCCTCGAAGCTCATGCTGCTCAAGGTCATGCTGCCAAAGCTGCGCGAGCGCGGCCACCGTGTGCTCATCTTCAGTCAGTTTCTGAACCAACTCGACATTATCGAGGACTTTTTGCACATCCTGGACCTGTCCTACCAGCGCCTGGACGGCACTGTGTCGACACTCGTCAAGCAGAAGCGCATTGACGCGTTCAACGAGCCCGGCTCAGAGATCTTTGCATTCCTGCTATCTACTCGTGCGGGTGGTGTCGGCATCAACTTGGCCACCGCCGATACCGTCATCGTCATGGACCCCGACTTCAACCCCCACCAGGATATCCAGGCCTTCTCCCGTGCCCACCGTATCGGACAGAAGAAGAAGGTTCTGTGCTTCCAGTTCATGACCAAGGACAGTGTCGAGGAGAAGATCATGCAGATAGGGCGCAACAAGATGGCCCTCGACCACGCCCTGATTGAGAGCATGGATGCCGAGGACGACGCCGGCAACGACCTCGAGTCGATTCTCAAGCATGGTGCAGCCGCCCTGTTCGGCGAGGGCGAGAGCAACCGTATTGTGTATGATTCGGCGTCTGTCGACAAGCTCCTCGACCGATCGCAGGTCGAAAACACGCGCACTGACGACAAGCAGTCGGCCGAGTCGCAGTTCTCATTTGCCCGCGTCTGGGCCAACGAAACGGGCACGCTCGCCGACGACATCCAAGTGTCCACTGCGCCCGAGGACATTGACGACTCCAACTCGGCTGTGCTCAGTGTCTGGGAGAAGATCATCAAAGACCGCGAGGAAGAGGCTGCTCGCCAAGCTGCCGCCATGCAGGAAGTTCTCGGCCGAGGCGGCCGGCGGCGTACGCAGGTCACATACACCGATACGCAGAACGACAATGACTACTTTGAGGACGGACTCGATGGCAAGGAAGGCGCCCACGACAACGGTAATGAAGACGGCGCCGACGACCCTGACGGCGAGTTCTCTGCCCACGATGATGCATCCTCAAGCGACGAGGACGGCGGTCCTGCCGTAGCTGCAGATGCTGCGACTCTCGAAACCCACAACCCTCGCACCCGGAAATCACAAGGTAAACCCAACACCCCCCGAAAGGGTACCCCTTCCAAACGGCCTGTGACTCCCAAACGGCCTGCTACCCCCAAACGGCCTGCCACTCCCAAGCGGCCTTCCACGCCTTCTCATAGCAAAGCCGCTAGGAAAAGCAAGCAGAGCAACCAAAAGAAGCCCACAAAGGTTGCAAATGCAAAGTCTGCCAAAGCAAAGGGAAAGCCGGCGAATGCCAAAGGCAAGACCCCCGTGGCTTCTCCCGCTAAGGATACCGATGCCGAGCCTATCAGTCCCCAGCAGGCGCTCATCGAGAAGGCCAAAAACAATGCAAAGAGAAAACAAAATGTGTCAGTGCCGCCGCCCAAGGAGTCCGCGGTATCTGAAGAGTCTAAGTCAGACTCGAAGAAGGACAGCTCAAGCAAAGTCAAGGCTTCTCGTACCTCGTCGGCGGAGCCATCTTCCAAGCGTCTTCGCACGGCGCATAATGACCCAGATGATGAACCTGCCACTGGCCCACCACCACCAGAATCCCTACCGCTTTTTATGTCAAATGCACAAGCTAATGTGATGCACCAGTTTCAGCACACGCCCCAGCTCCCGTCCCAGCTCCCGCCCCGGCCCCAGTCCCAGCCTACGTCCCGGCTACCATCCCCGGTCCCGGCCTCGCCACTCCCCCAGCTGCATTGCAACTTGCCTCCCAACCCAACCAGTTCTTTGCTGGCGGCCAGCAGCAGCCCCAGCAGCGTACAGTGGATAACCGTGCCTGGAAGCAATATCAAGATGGCAATCCCGCCCAGGAACGACCCCACGAGCAAGCAGCCAGACAGATCCGAATGCAACAAGAAGGGGAACAAAGACAGCAACGTGAACGAGCACAGGCAGAGCAGCAGCGTCAACTCCATCAGCAACAGCTCTACAATCAACATCTGCAGCAGCAGCAAGCCCAAGAGCAGCTCCACCAGCGCCAGCAGCAGTTGCAACAACAGCAATACCAGCAGCACCAGCTCAGCCTGCAGCAGCAACAGTACCAGCAAGAGCACGAGCTCAGCGATCGACAGCTCAGCGAAAAGCAACTCGGCGAGCAGCAGCTCTACCAGCAGCAAGTCCAAGAGCAGCTGCAGCACCAGCACCAGCTCTTGCAAGAGCGACTGCAAATCCAGCTCCAGCAGCAGCAGCAGCTCCACCTCGCCGCACAGCAGTTCCCCCCTGACGCCAACCTCGCCGACAACACCAAAGCGCAGCTTGCCATCCAGCACACCATCCAACAGACAATAGAGCAGCTGCAGGTCGTCCTCCAGCAGCGGCGGACAGCGCAGAAGGAGCAGGAGAAGATGATTAAACGGCGCGCACAGCTCCTAAGGCAGCGGAAACTGAGTTCCAGGGAGCAAACCCAGTCGCCAGCCGCTGCCGCAACCACAACCGCAACCAAATCCCAGGCCAAAGCAGGCACACCAATACAGCCCCCGGCCACCACACTACCATTCAACAATATTGCATCTCCTATCCAAGGTTTGGGCTTTCCTCCACCACAACAGCCGCAGCAACAACCACAACCGCAACCACAACAGCAACAGCAACAACAACAGCAGTGGCGGCAAGAAACTTCAATTCATCCTCCACCCCATCCACCTCCACCTCAATTTCAACCTCAACAACAACAACAACCGCAACAACCGCAACAACCGAACCAGCCGAACCAGCCGAACCAGCCGACCCAAACGTACAGAGTCAAGCAACTTATCGGCCAGAATCTATCAACTGGCAGGCCATTTTACTCATATGTCACTGTTGAAGGCCCAAGGCCAGACTACTCCAACGTATCCCAGGAAGAGCTCGCTCTCGCCGCCGCCAAAGCAAGGGAGCGGCCCTTTTACAGGTCATGGGAAAGCCAACCCAACCCCCAGCTTGTCAATCCTATCGGGGTGGCCCCTACCAATGGCACTGCGAACACACTCTCCAATGATCGCCAGTTTTCAGTCGTTAATAACGCTCTGTTGACCAACGAAAAGTCTGGCTGGGGACCAGGAAAATACGCGGCGCCTCGGGATCGTGACAGACGCCTCATGTACCTTTACAAGCGGAGAAACGAAAACCTCGAGCGCTGTAACTACCTTGGGGAGGTGCGGCGGATGCAAGTTGACATTATACGGCAATACTCGTGCGAAAAGCGGAAGCAGGTTGAAGAGACTGGCATATTCGAGGCCTTTGACGAGGCAGCGTTCAAGAAGGAACGGGACAATACAAAACACAAGGTCCAACAGAGTCGCCGTAGTGTCCTGCAGTACGAGTCGCAGATTCGGAATTTCCTCAAGGGTCTGCATGAAGAGTTGACGCCATCGAACAGCCAGATTCCTCCCGATATCTTGCAGGAGTTGTATGCCATCAAAGACTCGCCGGAACGGCAATCCAAGCGTCTAGAGTGGAAACTTTGGGACGATGGCCCAAATAGTTCTGGTGAAACACCGCATGGCATCGTCAGCGGACCTTCTTCATCCCGGCCTCACTTCCGGTCGGCCCAGTATCCGATGCTCAAGTATGAGCGGTTTTCTTCTAGGATCGTTGACTTTGAGACTGGGGGCGTGGCTGGAGACGGTGCTGGAGCGGAGACTGGAGATGAGGGCGATGACGACGAGGAGGCTGACGTGGAGATGCGACTAGACGAGGACGATGTCGACGATGAGTTTGAGGCTGCCTTTGAGGCTGAGGAAGAAGCCGAAGAGGAAGCCGAGGTTGTCAGTTTGCACGATTCCGACAGTGACACCGATGTCAACGAACTTGCGCCGAAGCCGAAGCCACAGCCACAATCGCAGACGAGAACACGACAAAAGCAGCCGGTGCCTTCTCCAGCGCCTGTGTCTGTGCCTGTGCCTAGACCCCAACCATATGTTTCGATTTCGGTACCTATAGAGACAGTCGAGACACCGCTCAAACGGCGGGGACGGGGACGGCCACCGGGCAGCAAGACCAAGAACAAGAGGGTCAAGACAGACTCGCCAGCACCTCATACAGTTTCCGGTCCAGTGCCTGCTGCAGCGCGTACATTGTCGCCTCCTCCTCGACCATCACCATCAGTCCCGGCCCCTCCAGAGACAACACCCAAGCGACGGGGACCAGGAAGACCGCCATTGAGCCACAAGAAGACGTCGTCTCCCGCATTTAGACCAGCTCCGGCATCTGCATCTGCGTCTGCAACGAAACCTTCGTCTTCGTCTTCAACCCCCTTCTCGCAGCCTCGCATGGTCGTTCAGCTCGAGATCCAGCCTGCCGCACGCTGCCGGCGCTGCAACCAGCCATACCCGTCGGGCACGGGCTGCCAGAACCAAGACTGCGAGGTGGGCATCCGGCTGGTGCTCGACTCTCTGCGCAGCAGTCCCCTCGATGAGGCAACGCGGCAGGCCACACGCAAGCGGCTTGTGGCCAAGCTCAAGGCCATCACGAAGCTCAAGGGCGGTTAAGCTTTGTTTTTTTTTTTCTACGTTCACATGTTCCTTTTTCTTCTTCTTTTTATATTCTCTTCACTTCACACTGCTATATATTTACCCTCTATTGCCTTTTATTATCTGGTGGTTTTCTTTTCTTTTCATCTGGTTTGTTCGGAGTTACTTCAAGGCTGGCATACCGGCGTTAGGCGGCCATCTGCGTTTATTCGGTTTGTTTTATCTGTATCTCTCGATATATTCACATGAAACTTAGTCACTCGAATGGCTTATAATGCAGGCAATTCAACACAATCCTTGAGAAGTGAATACTACTGCTACGTCGCACCTTATTATTGAGCAGATTCACCATTATTCGTAAATCGTAGAAAACTGTAAATGCCAGTAAATCCAAGCAATATGATGACGATCCGGGGATATCAACTCTAAAGTCCCCGGAATTACAGCGAGGTGTGTCTCGGAAGTCCGCTGTAGTTCAGTCTATTGATGTGATGACGGTTGTGATGGTGGGCGATCTGGCGATCTAAGCTCTAGATCGGGAACATCAACATCGGATGGCAACCCCGCTCGCGTTTACTTTGATCATTCGCGGCGACTAAACCTGAGCTCATGGGCTGAAGGATCTATATTAAGATCTTTCCCGTCGCACCTTTTTCTTTCTCGTGGCTCTTTCCTGTAGAATTTAGTTGCCACGTTCCGAGTGTCTAATTTTGCCACGTTGTCTTCCATCGCACCTGCCTTCAATCACCACCGGCTCAGCTCCTTCCCGGATGAAACGCTGCGTGTCTGGTCGCATTATATAATCACGCCGGCATTGCTCATCTTGTCTCGCATCCCAAAAAGCTGTGATATCAGTTCGACTTCATTCCAGCAACCGCAACCATGGCCGCCGCTGCTTTGCTCGGCATCACACACTTCCAAAACAGCCCGCTGCTCAGCAACGCCGTACCCTGCGCCCTCGCCGCGCTCTCGGTCCAGGCTGCCGTCGGCATCCCCTCAACCTACCTCGTCGACCCCCCGACCGAAAAGTACTACGACCTCACAGGCGCGCTCACCAATGTCGCCGTCACCGTGCTGAGCCTCTACCTGCCCCGGTGGCGGCAGCAGGCGGCCGGCGCGAGCATCAGCCCACTGCACTGGCGCCAAGTCGCGCTCTCTGGCGCCGTCGCCCTCTGGGCCACTCGACGTGAGTCCTCTCTATATTTGTTCTAGAATTTAATCTAATTGAAGTCGGCACATATCTGTTCCGCCGGATTATGCGCGACGGATCGGACTCGCGCTTCGAGCCGATGCGGTCGGCCAAGTCGAAGCTGCTGTTTGCGTGGTTCGCGCAGGCCATGTGGATCACGCTGTGCCAGTCGCCGGTCATGGCGGTGAATGCGGCGCGGCTGCTGCCGGCCCGGGTGCTGTGGACAGACATTCTGGGCTTCGGCATGTTCTGCACGGGCCTCGCGATCGAGTCTGTGGCCGACTACCAAAAGTCGAGCTGGCTGCAGGCAAAGCGTGCCAAGCAGCACGACGAGGCATTCATGACGAAGGGTCTCTTTTCGAGATGGTAAGTCCTTCTTCTCTCTTCTTTAATCATTTTTGAATACTGGAACTGGAACTGACTGTCAGTCGCTACCCGCACTACTTTGGAGAGACGATGCTGTGGACGGGCCTGGCCGTTGTGGGTGCCGGTGTGCTGACGCGCGGCAGCGTCCGCACAGCACTGGGCGGCATCTCGATCGCGACTGGTCTGGCCGTGGCAGCAGTCAGCCCGGCCTTTACGTCGTTTATTCTTCTCAAGCTGAGCGGTGTGCCGATGAGCGAGCCCAAGTACGACAAGAAGTACGGCGACCGCGCAGACTACCAGGAGTGGAAGCGCAACACGCCTCTCTTCTTCCCCAAGCTGTTCTAATCACTAATAGTCATACTTGATGTTGGTGAATCAAAATACTATTGATAAATATCAAATAACTAAAAACAAGCAAAACTGTTGCCACCAGGCGCTCCGCCCTCTCGGCGTCAACTAGCCAAATATCTGACAGTGGCCAGGCCCCTTTTTGATGTGAATTGCTCTTCCGCCTACTGAAACCCTTTCAAAGACGGATGCATTTAAGCAGCAGGAGCAGCAGCCTCGGCCTCCTCGTCGGTGAGGAGTCTGATGACCTTGCCAATAGCAATGGTTTGACCCTAGATTATTAGTCGACATGCTCGTTTAAAAATATTATTGAAAGAAAAACATACCTGATCACGGAGAGTGAAGCGACCCATCTGGGGGTAGTCCTCGAAACGCTCAACACAGACAGAGCCGGCACCGCCAATGACCCGGAGGCGGGCAATGATGCTGTCGCCCTTGCGTGCGTGCGTGGGGGGCAGCTTGCTCTTGCGGCCGGTGCCCTTCTGCAGCTTGTGCAGCAGGTCGGTAAAGGTGACCTCCTCAATGGCCGAGTGGACGTGCAGCACGCAGTTATAGCCTGCAGTCAGAATGGACTTGAGCTCCAGGATGCGCACCTGCGCCTCAAACACGGTGACGTTGTGCACCAGACGCTTGGGCGAGCACAGCACGAAGCCGGGCATGATCTCCTCCTCCTCGATGCCGCGCAGCCGCAGCCGCACCTGGTCACCGCACTGTGCAATCGGGACCTCGTCCTCGGTCTCGCCGTAGAGCGCCGTGACATCGACGCTCTGCTTGTTGGGCATCATCACCAGGCTGCCCATGCTCTTCTTGAGCACACCGGCCTCGATCTTGCCCTCGACCATGGTGCCCATGTCGCGGTACTTGGCGTTGACCGCCATCATAAAGGGCGCGTTGAGCTTGCGCTCCATCGTCTTCATGTTGTCGAGGTACTCGAGCAGCGACGGGCCGTCGTACCACGGGGCGACGCCCGCAGGGATCCGGTCCTTGATGTTGGTGGTCATCTGCGCGGCAATGGGCATGAAGAACACGTCCGTCTTCAGGTTGTAGCCCGTGCCCTTGAGGAACTGCTGCAACTTGGTCGTGCACTCCTTGTAGCGCTCGTGCGACCAGTTGACCGTCGGGTCGTCCATCTTGTTGATGACAACAATCAGCTTGTTGACACCCTGCGTCTTGGCCAGCATGGCGTGCTCACGGGTCTGGCCACCCTTCTCGAAACCAGTCTCGTACTCGCCCTTGCGCGCAGAGATGACCAGGATACCGACATCAGCCTGCGACGCACCGCCAATCATGCTGGGCACGTACGTCTTGTGACCGGGCGCATCCAGAATACTGTAGCGGCGCTTGTCCGTCTCAAAGTAGCCACGGCCGACCTCGACCGTCTTACCCTTGGTACGCTCCTCGCTCGTCAGATCCAGAGCCCAGGACAGGTACCAGGTCTCACGGCCCATCTCCTTGGCTTCGCGCTTGTACTTGTCCAGAGTACGCTGGTCGACCATGCCGGTGGCGTACAGAATGGAACCACCCAGAGTCGACTTGCCGGCATCGACGTGGCCGATAAAGATAATGTTAACGTGCTCCTTGCCGTAGATCTCCTTGAGCGTGTCGTCATCAACGTCAGCGGCCTGCTCCTTCTCGACGGCATCGACGTCGCGGGCTGCCTTGGGGGCCGCAGCAGCGCCAGATGGGCTAGAACGGCCTGAGGCGTTAGGAGTGGTCGACTTCGAAGCCGACTTCTCAATGGCCTTGGCCGCGCTGGCCTTGGCGCCAGCAGTGGCCGCAGCAGCACCAGTGGCTGCCGCTGCCGCCTCCTTCTTGGGTGCAGCCTCCTCCTTCTTAGACTCCTCCTTCTTTGCTGGTGCGGCCGCGGGGGTTGCGGCGCCGATGCTGAGGACCTTGGCCACCTTGGGCTTGGCCTCGTCAGCGCCGATGCTCAGAACCTTGGGCTTGGCCTCATCGGCACCGATGCTCAGAACCTTGGGCTTGGCGTCGCCGCCAATGCTGAGAACCTTGGACTTGGTATCGCCGCCGATGCTCAGCACCTTGTTGCCGATGTTTGCACTGGTGGCTGCGGGGGTGGCAGTCGAGGAGGAAGCGGCAACGGGTGCTGCTGCTGCGGTGCCAGCAACGGCAGCGCCGCCACGGGTGTTGTTGTTGAAGCCGCCGCGCTGGTTGCCGTACTGCTGCTGCTGCTGGTAGTTGCTGCGGTAGTTGTTGTTGTAGCCGCCCTGGTTGCCGCCGTAGACGTTGCCGTAGCCCTGGTTGCCACCGTACTGCTGCTGCTGGTCGTACTGCTGGGGCTGCTGCTGGTAGCCGTTGTAGTTCTGGTTGTAGTACTGCTGCTGCTGCTGCTGCTGGTACTGGGGAACAAAGCTGGCGCCGTAGGGCTGGCCGGGGTTGAAGGTGGCGGCGCCGGGGGTGAAGGTCGAAGCAGCAGCGTGGAAGCCGCCACGGCCACCGCGGGGAGCAGCACCGCCACGACCGCCGTTGAGGTTCATCTGCTGGGCCTGGCGAGCAAGGTCATCCTGGGCCGACGGGTCGTCCTCCCACGAGTTGTACTGCGACATTTTTGATGATGTAATGGGGTGTTCTCGTCGATCGAAGATGTCGAGGTGGTGATGGAGGATGAGGGGGAGGGCGCGGGGTTCGATGATATCGAAATCCGCGAAAAAGTGTTGATAGAGGTGGATAGAGGCCGGATGGTGATGGCAGGCTGATCCAGTAAAGGCGATTGCAATGAAATCCTTTAAATGAACTCGAGGTTGCCAAAAGTCAAACGGTCGCCAGGTCTACTATGTATCGCCTGAAAGCCCAAAAACAAGAAATACTTAAATTTAATCAAAATTAATTGGTTTAAAAAGTGCGTCGCCCCCCCGGCTGACTCAATAGGCCAATAACAGCTGTCGGCGCACTGAAGCAGCTCTTCGTCCCGCTATCATCATAGTCTACTATTCAACTTTTCTTGGGCATTGGGCATTGTGCCCCGCCATTGTCGCTCCTTCCGCGTTCGTCTAGTAACAAGTATAAGTGTGGAGAGTCACGTGTACGCGGTTATACACAGTGTCTTTCATAAAGACACTATATTAGTACTGTGCTATATCGAATAAGGCAAGTGCGACCACTTACACCACGACAGCGAGTTCCTTCCTTTTTTGGTTTTGATGACAAGAAGGCGTGAATATAAATAAACACAAAAATAATACTTAAATTAGACAGGCTTAACTTCACTCTTCAGACACGATTTAGGACAATAATATCGCCAACTTTGACAATATATGATCAACATGACCAGCCCGATACACCCCCGGTGACGAGACATTATGGACGAATTCCTGGCCCGGCTCGGCATGCAGGCGATGAACTATGCCATGCGATGCGGAATTGCCTTGACGTCGACGTTTGCCCTCCAGCAGTGCTCGCGGCTGTTGAAGACGGTCGACGACAAGGCGCAGTATTCCGAGCTGCACGCTCTGCAAACGGTGCTCGACAACAAGATCAAGGTGTGCGATGCTTTCATTTTATTTGGAAACTAAAGTACTGACCGATAGATCATCTCGCCGGCTCTTGACTTGATCGAGTTCAAGTAGGTACTTCACACCACCGTCTTCCCAAGACGAAGATAAAGACTGACAGACAGATCCGGTCGCGGAAATGTGTTTCTGGGGCACGCGGCAGTGCTAGCCAAAGCCCTGCACCGCGACATCACAGCCCTCGGCAAGCGTCTCGAGGAAGCTGCTGGAAACGAAGACGCGACTCGAGACCAGCGAAAAGCCCAAATTATCAGCGTGATCAGCGACATCAAGCACCTCTTGACACGCATCGACGGCGACATTCCTCTCCTGCAGCTGGCCATCACGGCGTCCGGCGAGAGCCTGTCGACATCCCTGCCACCGAGCATATCCCCGTCGCGGCTACTCCAGGCCAGCATGCTTCTGATTATCGGAGACACACACTTTTGCAGCTCCAGCAGTTCCGGGAAGCCCGTTCAAATCGGGCCGTCGTTTACTCTGTCGCTATATATGCTGTTCCGGGGGCACTCTACGACTACTCCCGGCTCGGCAGACAAGCAGCCACGACAGCCGTACGGTATCGGTGACGGCGAGCGGAAGCCCATCTGGCAGGAAGTCTTGCACAAGGCGCGTGTGAGAGTATGCCGGACGCTACCGGGGCTGCAATTCGAGCGCGGGCGGGGCTATGTCCCGAAAGAAAGTGCCGTCGATTCTACTAAGGGAAAGGACACCGAAAAGAAAATCGAGTACGCCTACCACCTTGAGATTATCGAAGATCTCGACGACGGGCGCGTGCATGAGAGCAGTGGTGATGGCGACAACGATGGAAACACAGCCTACGATGGGGTGCTGCGGCCGGGTGTGCAGGAGTCGATTCCCATGCACCAGATAGCCAAGCTGTTCTACACAGACTCGGGGCGAATGCTCAATATCGGCAATGCCAACGACTACGAGAGCTCGTCTGTTCTGCTGTTGAAGCGGGATGTGCTTGCGGGTGCTTCCGGTGCTCCCAGCCATCTTGTGGATGACCTTGAAAGTGATCTTGCCAACGAGATCAGCAATGAGATAAGCGACTCTACGAGCAATGGATCTGGCAGCGTGTCCGAGACACAAGAGGCTGTCACGAGGCAGCTGGTCGAAGAGAGCAAGACCACACAACTTTGTGGCGGGCCGACAGCCGAAAATGATGCTAGAAGCTAGAAGCTTCCTTTGCATCTGGATCCCGAGTGGCTCGCGTTTGAAGTGTTTGCCGATGGTGGCAAGTCTGAGGAAGAGTCTGATCAGGACGACTCCGATGGAGAGTCCGAATCTAATGAGGGCAATATCGACACTATTGAACATCAGGAGGACGAGGATGGTTCTCAGCATCCACAAGACGCATATGTTGATTTGCATCTGGCAGAGCAGATGCACAACATGTCTGTGGCCGGGACACAAAGCAGTACTTTGGAAGGCAGCACAGCCAGTCCTGGAGCTGAAGCCGGGACCGGGACCGGGACTATATCGCCGTTTGGCGCTGTGACGACGTCGCTGTCGCTGCTGGAGATGCTCGTACGGCTGGCAAGCCTGCAAGAGTTCCAGCAGCTGTCGCACCTCGCGATCCCCGACCACATTCTCACATTCTTCCTCGAGGAGACGTCGACGACGGGCCTGCGCGGCGAGGCACGGTGGAAGGTCAAGCAGGCCGCCAAGCAGCGCATGGGCTTTGATCCGTTTACCGACACTCCTACGAAGCGGGTTTAATTTTAATAGTGAAGCAATTCTCTTAATATTCATTTAATAAAACGTCTGCTCGTATGGTGTTCATCTAGCCTAATGGCTGCATCCCATAATCTCGTCATCTCGAAGCCTTACTGCTCACCAAAGGTCAGGTCGCAGCGCGTCCACTTGTGCATCTTGTCGCGGCGGAACTCGTCAAAGTCCCACTCGCGGCGGTCCAGGTAGTCGGGGTACTTGAAGACGTAGACCTGGGCCTTGACCAGCTTCTTGGTCTTGACACCGTCTACCTCGACCTCCACTTCCACATCGACAGTTCGGCGCTCATACTCGGAGCCCTCAAAGGTGTCGAGGTGGTGCATGTTGGCCTCGGTGATGCCCTCGGCGAGCATGCCGCGCACACAGGCGCCATCGGCGGTGTCCTCGATGATGCCGGGGTAGTCCTGGTTTGTGACGCGGTGGCGGGTGTAGCCGTGGAGCAGGGCGTCCTTGAAGGGGTGCTGCTCGACGAGGGCGGCTGGGGGACGGGCGAGGCGGTAGACGACGGTGTAGAAGACCTCTGAGGCCATCTGGATGGGTTAGTTTGAAGAGGAAGACGAAAGATAAAGAGAGATTATTCATACCAGAGTGCCTATAATGTTAGCTATTTGAAGTGATACTGATAATGGAAATAAACATACCATAGAAGAAGCAGGCCGTCGTCGTCGGCTCGGAAGCCGGGGCGGAAGCCGGGGCGTCTGAAGACATGTTGATGTAGATGTCGATGTTGATGTTGTTGGTGATATTAATGAAGATGACAAGTCTAGTAGAGCTTTTTGTGTTTGATGAGATTCAAATGAGAAACAGTGAAAATAAATGTTTATCTGAAGCGAGAGTGAGATGGTGGTGAGGTGGTGATGAGGTTGGCAGGTGAGGCTCAGGTCCACTAGCTTGTGATACAGTATAGCGGGCAGGAGGGGCGATAAGCGCTGTGTTGGCTTGCCGCATCCAAGCAAAAGCCCCGTGCCGGGAAAACCTACCATTTCCAGCAGTCCCGTTTTTAGCCGTCTTTAGCGGTTTAGTCGAGTCTCATTGATTCTCATTGACTCTCTTCAATTCACTCAACACAGCATGTCATAACACCCGGCATGCCCCCTTCAGAAGACCTCGTCGACGAGATCGAGGCCATCAACTCCATCTACGGCAGCGGCACTCTCAGTCTCGTCGAGTCGAAAGCATCAAACCAGGGCAAAGATGCCGGAAATTTAGCCAACCTCGCCGTGCCGGCATCGGCCGAGGACATTGTCGACGAGGACGGCTCGCTCGACCACCGCCTGTGCCTGCGGCTGTGGTTCCCGCCGGCCTACCCCGCATGCCCCGAGTCGCCGGCCGTGCTCGGCGTCCAGAGCGTCGGCGATGCTAACAACAACAGTCGGCCGGGCGCCGCGGCGCACGATGCCGAGCAGTTTGGCGCGGCCCTGGCCGAGTCGTTCCAGGAAGGCCAGGTCTGCCTGTTTGATGCCGTCGAGGCATACCTGCGGCAGAAGGAGGACCAAAAAGAGGCCGAGGCCGTGGCCGAGGCCGAGCAGCCTCAAGAAGACGAGGACGAAGTCGAAGAGCCTTCTATACAGGTGGACGCCCCGCTGTGGGTGACGGCCGACCCGGTGATTGAGCTCAAGTCTGTGTTCCTCGCACGGTGTGCACCCGTGTCGTCGCCCGCGCAGGCCGCGGCGTACATCCAGCATTTAAAGGACACGGACCGGCGCGTGCGGTCGGCGTCGCATAACATGACGGCGTACCGGATCCGGCAGGCGGACACGGGCGTGAGTTTCCAGGACTGCGACGACGACGGCGAGACGGCGGCGGGCGGGCGGCTGCTGCACCTGATGCAGCTGATGGACCTGTGGAACGTGGTGGTGGTGGTGACGCGGTGGTACGGCGGGCACAAGCTGGGCCCGCGGCGATTTGCGCTGATCAACCAGGCGGCGCGAGATGCGTTTGTGCAAGCAGGATTGGTGGTTGAGAAGAAGAAGAAGTAGTTGTCAATTGTTTGTGTGTATATACTGTTGTTTTAGTGTCATTGATATATATCGTCTAATATTTATACACCATCTTTTCAACTCGATGCGCCACAGCGTGCAACAGCTTTGCGGTTTCTCCATCAACAACTTCTATATTTCATTTTCTTTCCTAACTGTGCGTCTTCTTTTCTTCCTCTTCTTCTTCTTCTTTCTTCTTCTTCTTCTTCTTCTTCTTCTTCTTCCCTCCCCGTTTCAGATGTCGTGCATCAGTATCAAACACGACGCAGGCCCGTCCCGGCACTTGACTGCGTCGTGCCACGCGAGATCCGTCTGAGACAGCACAACTAGCAGAAAGAAGATGATGATGAAGAAACATAAAAGAAATAAGAAAACAAATATGAATACTGAATACAACATCTGGCCTCTGTCTACTCGATACAGCAATCAAAGGCTTTATGCGCTCGTCACGCGGCCATGGCATATTAGCCGGGCATCACTTATATTTTCATATTCTGAGACTCTTGATATCATCTTCATTCAGTCGCACATGCACAGCGCATTCCTTGTTTTATCAGTCTGTATTCAGTGCGCACTCGGCATGCATCTGTCGTGCCATCGCATGATGTGCAGCTGCTTAGTATATCTTCCCAGGCTCACCTCGACGTCAGCTCGGTGTTGTGCCTCTACTTGATCAATATGATATAAGTATGATATAAGTATGAGATAGTTTCTCCTCAACCATAACACTTGCACTATCTATATGTCGGTCTTCCCTCTATAGAAACCGTTCCAGCTACTCTGTCATCTAGACTCTAGCTTCTTGTCTGTCCTCTCTCTTTTACTCATCTCTCTCTCTAGTCTCATTCACTCTGTATCTACACAATGGGCTCGATGCACTGGACCCCCGAAGAGTCCCGCTACCTCAAGGCCATCTTCTCCTGGCAGGACCGCTTCGACGGCCAGCTCCCGCTCCCGCACGACGGCGGCCCGCGCGCCCGCGATGCACTAGCCAATGCCAAAACCAAAACCGGCGTCGGCGACCTGCGCGTGCTCGTCGTCGGCGCCCCGGGCGTTGGCAAGACGGCCCTGCTGACGCGGTTCTGTGCAGATTCTTTTGATGAAGACGACGACCGGTTCGCACGCAGCGGCCGGCGGCCGGTCTGGATTGGTGACAGCCTTTACAACATGGACATACTCGAAATGCCGTCGCAGCACATTGTTGATTTGGAGGCAGACGCAGAGTGGCCAGTCTTTGCGTCTACAAAACAGATAAACTGCCCGTCTCCGGCGGCGATGATGCTGGAGCAGGCGCTGGCGATTACGGAGGCGGCGATTGTGGTGTACGATGTGTGCGATGCGTCATCGTTTGCGCAGGCGCGGCGGCTGTATGAGCGGCTGGCGCGGGAGCACAAGGAGGGAGAAGACCAGCCAAACACACGCGCGGTCCATACGAGCGCATCGGCCAAGCCCAAGCAGAGGATGATGCGGTTCCGGAGCTACAAGCGGCAGAGGCAGGAGCAGGGCCAGATGCAGCCGCATCCTGCTAGAAGCCGCCCGTTTGCGCTCCTTCTTGTGGGCAACAAGAGCGACGCTGAGGGCGCGCGGTGTGTTGCCTCGGCGGAAGGCGCGAGTTTGGCGGGCGGCCGTTTCCTCGAGACGAGCGCGAAGACGGGCGAGCAGGTGGACGAGGTGTTTGAGCAGATTGGGCGGGACATTCTGGGGCAGCGGCAGGTCCAGGAGGCAGTCAGCGCAAACAGCGAGACCAATGATATTGTCATGCAGAGGGACAGCTCGTCGGCATCGTCGAGCAAGTCGCGGCTGAAGAGGGCGGCCTCGCGGCGGTCGTTTATGCAGCGACTCGGGCTGTCCTTGCGACGTGTTATTTAATTTTTATTTCATATCTTATTCACACTTTATATCAACTCAATCAATAAAACTTGTTATGGCTGGCTTATATATTCTAGATACATCTATCAAGGCCATCATTGACGTCCAGGCTGGTCCTTGTTGTCGCGTAGCAGACAAAAGACAAAGGCGCCCGGCAGTTGACAGAAACAAACGCAAGGTGTAGTGACTAGCGTAGCATACATGTTTTTGTGGTTTTGTAGTATAAAAAAGGAAGGGTGATATGACCGGGGACAGGCAAATCATGTTTTTGTGTTTTGTGTTGTGTTTTCTGGTCGCAGGGGGTTGACGGAGACGGCGTCTCGGGGTGCGAATATACCATGCGCCCGGGTGTGAGTTTTGAATATGGCCTGGCCAGCACGGCGATACGGACACTCGGGGCGCATCTTCCATGTACGGACACGTAACAAACAGCCCTTTCCCGGGGGTTCTTCTTCTTTGTTGTTGATCTTGATCTTGATCTGATTTTGATCTTGCTTCTTCATGCCGTTCTTAATAGGCGACTCTCATCAGCTCGTAGGTCCGCGGCTCGATAAAGGAGTGAAATCGAGCCGGCAGTGTACTGCGGCGACATGCGGCGCGGCGTCATGTCTCGTTTCGTCCTCGTTATCGTTGTCGTTATTATTGTCGTTATTATTGTTGTCATCATCGTCATGAGCGTGAGATTCATTACGTGACAATGATGCCGTTGCGGCGGGTGGACGTGCCGCACTCGCTGTCGTCATCCGACGAGCACGAGTCCTCAGAACCGCAGCGCGTGCCGCCGCAGTCGATGCGCACGCGGTCGCCCTTGCGCGTGATGCCGTAGCGCTCGCAGGTGCACGAGCTGTAGTCGGAGTCGGGCGTGGAGTAGCCGGACAGGCTGGAGTGGGCGCTGCCGGACTCGTCGGACGAGTAGGACATGTCGGAGCCGCTGGCGGACATGGGCGACGTCGAGACGACGCCGTAGGCGGCAGTCATGTACTGGCCGTCCTCGGTGTACAGGGCCTCGCCGTTGTAGATGATGGCGGCGTAGTCCTCTGGGTCTTCCTCGTCGATGCCGGTGGCGGCGAAGCGCTCAGAGAGCTCCTCGAGGTCGTAGTTGACGTCAGCGGCGAGGATGTGGCGCGTGGCATGGGGGGACTGGGGCTTGGGGCACTTGATTTGGGACATGGAGACGGGGCGGCCCTTGGGGACGTCCTTATGCTTGGAGGAGGAGGACTTGCTGGACGACGAGGACTTGGATGATTTTGACGATGAGGAAGACTTGGAGGAAGACGATCTTGAAGATGAAGACGACGACGACGACGACGACTTGTGCTTGGGGACATCCAAAACGTTGAGCTCGCGGCCGGTGGTGGGCTCGAGCGTGGACTTCTCGCTGGGGTTGTGCGAGACGTGGTAGCCGTCGATGATGTAGTAGTACCAGTAGCGCTGGCCGGCCTCGAGGGTGTTGCCCTGGAAGCGGAAGGTGCCCTTCCAGGAGCCGGACTTGGAGGACTTGTCCTTGGACAGCGGGAGCTGGCCGACGTAGTTGTCCCAGGAGCCGAGCAGATGCACGGTCTTGACGGTGGACGACACGCGGAGGTTGAAAGAGAGCTGAACGGTCGACATGTTGAAGAATTAGAGGAAAATGGAAAGGGTGATTAGTTAGGAAGATTAAGGAATTATGCTATGATGAAAATGAAATTTGAAATGACGATTGTGACCGGCACAATTCAGATCAAAGGCAAAGGCGAGCAAGTCGGCCGTGGTGAGTTGGCAAGAGTTTTGTTCAATTAATTATTGTATAGACTGACCGGCAGGCTATGATGAGGGTGAGGGTGAGGGTGATGCAGTGTAGTGACGTGAGGGGATAATGTGAGATGGTGATGTAGTGATGCAGTGACGTTGATTTGAGAATAGACAATTAGAGAGAGACCAGCTCTGAGGAGATACAATAAAAAGGGACAAAACTACCACGGGCCGTTTGAAGATGGAGAGCTTGCTAAGGAGAAAGGAGAAGGAAGAGAAGGAAGAATGAAAGGAAGAGAGGGCGGGCGTTATATAAAGTAGAAGACAGAAATAGAATGGGAGGAATAAATAAAAGAGAAAAAAGAAAAAGAAAAAAGAGGCGGCCAGACAAGCGGCCACTCCACCCACCCACACCTCGACCACGACCACTCTGGATATTGGCCATCGTGTTGATACTACATCTGCATGAGCACAATGAATGGATCGGGATGCTGTGCCGTGTATTGTCTTTTTGGTATCAAGTAGCTTCTTTGACGATACTTTCGATTTTGATTTGGGGGCCATGTTTGATGTCAACGGTGTTGATATTGCTCAAAGAAATGAAGCATTTTGAAGTTGATGATGCAGAATCTGAAGAAGATCAACCAACAATAGAATAAAATAATGAAACTACTTTACTACGTACGGTAAGACATACATGCCACTGATCACATTGTACAGTGATGCGTGAGATAAAGATGTATCACGGACTGTTGACCGAATACACAGTACAATGATGTACGTGATATTCAGAGGAACAAGTCCGAGAACAAACAAGACTACCAGCAAACATCACAAAGCAAAGACAAACAAAGTACAGGCACGACACCAATAGGTGGACGGCCTAGTCCAGGCACAATCACTCACAATCAAGGCACGTCACTATCACAGCAATATCACAGGGACGAGTGTGATCGGTTTGTACTGAGTAGAGAGGGGAGGCAAAAAGAAAAACAAAAGAGACGACAGGCTACTGCACGTACGGCGGCTATTCTGTGTGACGACAGGGGTATCTTGGATTTGTGAAGTCTTGTTTAAAGACGGGAAGAGAGGACAGAGACGAGAGGATAGAAAGAGGTCGACGGGCGTCTAACACGGCCCCATCATTGGACGGGCCCGGCACATCGCTGGGGTTGCATCCGCGTGTGATTGGCCGAGTTGTTCAAGGTGCAGCTCGAGGTGCAGCCAGGTGCAGCAAAGAGGTGCAGCTAGCGGTGCATCGACCTGCACGGGACGCCCCACTCTTCACATTAATAGATCGGGTGGCCAATCAGGTGTCGTAGATGGGTTGATCACAGCGTACAGTATGTCGTGGGCTGTCACTTGTCTTTTGTTTTCTCTTTTTTACGGTCTTTTGTATTTTCTCTTTTTGTGTTTCTCTGCCTGCGTGTCTTGTGTTGTGACCATCACGAGTCCGGATAGGGGGATGCATAAAGATAATCAAAAGATAATAAGAATGAGATGAGATGCGAGAGTGAGAGAAGGAGAGCATGAGAGCATGAGAGAACAAACTGAAAGACTGACGAGATACTTGGACCAGTGAGACTGCGCCTTCTGTTCTGCGGCCGATGTCCGGTGACCGGTACTGCTGTTTGGATGTAAATAGATTGCATGAGAGGCTCGAGATCGCCATGCTTTGATGCTTTGATTCTCACCTCGTGCTGGTTGTCCTCTACATAACTCTAGACCTCAAATGACTTCCCGGATAATACAGCGTCGTATTGCACACTGCAACATCTGCAGCGTGTCTGTGCTCTCCTCTTTACTAATGTCTCTCTTTGGCGCCGGCATAGCAGGCAGTAAGATATGGCATTGCAGGCATTACAGGCATTACAGGCATCACAGTGTTCCGTCCCACGGCCGCACTCTTATTGGCCGGGTGTTTCTGTCTGTTTCTTTTCTGTTTGCTGTTCTCTTTCGGTTTGCTCTTCAGAGAAACATGTTTCTGAGCGAATGCTACTCTACGTCGGATAGAAGCAATACCAGCAATGTGATGGTTTTGATTATGCTTGCCAGTCAGACGTCACTTACCTTAACATGATGGCAATCAAAGGCCTAGACTCCGGAGCATCTCTTCAATTTCTATATTTTAGAAGGTATCCTTAGAAACAATAAATAAACTCAGATCATACATACCCACTGGCTTCCGGACGGGCCGTCTTTGGCGTGGCTTCCATCTTTGTCCTCTGTTCCTGGCCTTTGGCTCTGGGGTATAATTTAGACACAATGTGTGCATGGATTTCATAAATTGCAAATTCTCTCGTAAAACGGAAGGCATTGCTAGATTCCTTTCAACAATGCAGCAACTACCGAGGCAGCAATGCATTGCATGACAAGAGCATCACGAGGTTGACGTCTTCTTTCTTTCTTATTTCTCCATCGAGGCAGAGTTCCGACCCCGTCACTGATCACTGATGACGACCGTCTACAGTAGCATCGACCCTCTGCTCGGTGTCTTATTGATGTTGCACTCTCTTGATTCTCATATGCATGGCAACGCCTCAGCGCTAACGTGTCTGTACTTGTCTCTTACTCGTCTCGTCTCTTCACTGAGCACATGCATAGCGTCGGCGGGTATGCACCTTGTAGGAGTAATTAGGCATTCAGTATTGAGTATTTTGTATTTACATGAATAAGCTGGACACGATTGAATAAGATTGTCGATTTTCATAAAGAATTTATGAGATGTAATAAATTTGAATAAAACTTGATGAAAACAAATGCTTAACAACTTTTGATAACTTTCTTTTCCAAGTCAACATTCAAATTATAATAGGAGTTTGTCATATTTTCAAGTATCAAAAAATACAGAGCAAAATATAGTATCAATCCATAGACTTCTATTAAATCTAAATTAAATCTAAATAGCAGTAATCATTCCACCATCGTCATCGACGTTGATGTCGACATGAAGCTGGAGACCCACTGGGCACCGGGCCCCCACCAGCCACGATCTTTGCTTCAGCTATCGTCAAACAAGGGAGCTCTCATTGGTAGTCTTCTCTTTCCCTTTTGAGCCTCACCTCTGTCTCGTCTCAACTTAACTCATCTCATATCATCAACCTCATTTCCCATCTTATCTATCATCCCACCTCGACGATTGCGCCATCACTCGATACGCCGTTGACTCACATGTACGTGATCAGGCAGGCAGGCAGACATGCCTTGGCACGGAGTTGCTGCCTGCTACAATCTCAAGATCAGCAATCGATGGTCATTCAATATAAAGCGTCTGATACAACAAGCTAACAAGACAGACTACATACAAGCAGACAACAAAACAAAATGTCTACAGACCCCTTCTCGCTCACGGGCGACCCCCTCATCGAGGCAGTCACCGCCGCCGTCCGCGTCCACATGGCCCGCTACGACGGCTCCCACGACTTTCAGCACATCCGCCGCGTCGTCGGCAACGCGCGGCACCTCGCCAGTGTGTTTGTCAAGGAGAATACAGTAGAAGTCGATCTAAAAGTGGTCGCCCTCGCCGCCCTGCTGCACGACGTCGGCGACCGCAAGTACGTTGGCGAGGATGCGTCTGATGAGGGCGCTGCAATTTTACAAGGCACACCCTACACAGACGACACCGGCGCGCGTGCGACGGCAGCGGTGCTGCACCGCGCGGGCGGCAGCACCCCGGAACTCCTCGACCTGTCGCGCCGCGTCATTACGGTGTGCCAGAATGTGAGCTGGTCGCACGAGACGCGGAGTCCGGCGAACGAGGCGGCCGTGGCGGCGCTGGCGGCGGCGATGCCGGAGCTTGCGATTGTGCAGGACGCGGACCGGCTGGACTCGATCGGGGCGGTGGGCGTGGGGCGGTGTTTTGCGTTTGGGGCGCGGCCAACAAAGTCATCTCCCCAAGGGCGGTCGCTGGACACGACGCTGGAGCACTTTGAGGAGAAGCTGGTGCACGTCGGTTCGCGGATGAAGACGGCCGAGGGGCGGCGGCTGGCGGCGGAGCGGACGGAGCGGCTGCGGCTGGTGCAGGCGTGGTTCAAGGAAGAGTCGGCGTTTGCCATTGGCGAATGATCACGGTGTTTAAGAGTCACTTGTTAAGACACGATAAATAATATAGGAACTGTGTTCTTTTTTCTATATCCCAATACGCACAGCAGGCGTATGACCGTACAAACGACGGCAGCAGAAATCCTCCAACGTGCCCGTAGATGCAACAGATACAACAAAAGTAAGATGTAGATAGGAAAAAGTATATTGGCGGTAACACAGTCCGGTGCTGGGATATACGAAAGTGATGGGGAATATTAAACAGGGAAGTAAAATAGATGTGAAAGTGAAGTGAAGAGTAATCCAGCATGCCTGGCCATCGTGTTGATATTGGTGTTGATGTCAAGTATCAAGATGTCAAGATATCAGAGGTTCGATCTTGAGGACGGGAGGCGAGGTGTTGTTGTTGACGGCCTGCTTTCTTTCAAAAAGAAATTTACAGGAAGTAGACAGCGGCAGCACCGGCAACGACGAGCATGGAGCCGACCTGGTTGGCAGAGGCGCCGGCGGTGGCGACGGTGCTGGAGCCCGTGGTGGTGGAGGTGCCGGTGGAGTTGCCAGAGCTGGTGTAGTTGCCCGAGGTGGTGTAGTTGCCCGAGGCCATGGCGGCGCCGGCGGAGGCGGCAAGGGCGACGATGATGGTAGAGAACTGCATCTTGAAGGTGGTGGTGGTTGTTTGTTTTGAGAGTGAGGTTAAGAATAAGACAGAAACGACAGTAAGCGAGTGACTGGGTATTAATTAATCGTGGTGAGGAAAGAAGAGAGAAGGGGAAGAAACGAAGAAGGAGAGAACAGGAGAGAGGGATGTTTAAATAGGGAAATCAGGAAAGGAGAGGAACTAAAAGAGAAAAGACTAAAAGATGGTGTCGGGCTGTGGCGGAGGATCAGAGATCTGCTTGGTATTACGGAGACGAGGTGTGTTGGATGCTATGGGTACTGGGGGGGTGTAAGAAGTCGAGTCCAAAAAAAGAAACAGCTGGAAGCGTTGGTACTGAGTAGAGAGAAAGAAACTGCTTGTGAAATTAATTGGAAAAATACAATAATTAATCCAAGTAGAAGATATTCTTTGTTTTCACCTATTACTTTGATTATTTGGAGCTTGAAATTAATTTGAATAACAAAAGACCACGATCTAGATAGAGATCAGATCCGTCGAAAACAGAGAAGAGCTCAACAGCAAGCAGCAGTACTTGAGATACACAGAGCAGCACTCGCTAGATCAAACAGCACAACAGTCAAACCATGGCAGGCTTGGCCGCAACGGACAGGCCGGGCGTCTGGTATTTCTGGCAGGCCTTCTATTATGGGCTGCGGTGTATTCGCGGTGTATTCGAGATCGATGGTTGTTCTTTATTATCAAGTACTGATCATGATTAATTGTATTTTACCTCTACGATCCGATCAGTTGCCCTATTGACCGCACAACAAATAACAAGACAATATCACAGCTGAATGTGAATTGCACTTTGGCAGCCGCTGGCCTTGGCTGGTTGTGCTGGTTGTGGCCTGGTTATGGCCTGCCTATGGTCTGCCAGCCTACGGCCTGCTTGTTGTGCATTACACACAGCCTTGACGAGCAAGGTTGACTCGGAGACGAGAATGACAGCACTCAGCAGAGTACGCGGCGCCTGCAGAGTGTGCAGCCTGTACAGCCTGTGCAGCCGCAAACGTGCGTGCGCCTGCATGATACGAGGTGGCAGACGTGCAAAAGAAAGAAACATGCAGCAAGTGTCGGCGTGGCTGGCTTTACTCAGTAGTAGTCTCTACAGCTACTCGTACATGCTCCATCCGTGTGCATAAACCCGATACCTGCTTTAGTGGCTACAGACAGCAGATCCATCGTCGTTGATGGCTGATGTCTAGCATAAATATAGAACGGCTGGAGCTGGAATGCGTCACTGCGTGGTTGATTTAATTGTTGTCTTACTCGTACTGAGAGCGACTGAGAGCATGCCATTCTAGAGGAAGACAAGAGGAGACAAATACGACGACGCCATACGACGTCAGTACATCCCTGGTCATACAAATTGCGGGGATGGGCATGTATCTTTTGCCCTGGAAATAGAGAAAGAGGTAGCCCGAATGACATCAGAATTGGGACGATTAGAGAAGAGAGAGGAAAAGGAAGGAGAAGGAAAAAAAAAAAGTGGGCCTGTCTCGGGCGCGAATGAACTGTTTACGGCTGGTTCAGTTTACGGATGGCAGGGTTTGGGTAGTGGGGGCTCTGTTTCCTACTTTTCATAGAGTACGAAGTAGAATGAAAGAAGGAGCAATGATACTAAATTACGTGGATATCGGTAGTATTCCCTCGTATGTGCAAGCGAGAAGTAACAAGACAAGAAGACAAGAACTCAAGAAGACAAAAAAGAGAATGACAAAAAAGGTCCAAGAGCTTGCGACGACTGGGCGGAGACAATTTGCCAATAAAATACGGAGCAGCAAATACCAAGGGATCCTACGCCGTATTCTTTTTATTCCATGTACTCAGTTGATGATGTACTGATACTTGCCAACGGCTGTGGCCCCATACTACGCGTGGTGTGCGTGATGGGCAGACAAGTACCGTGTCAGGCAAGTACTTTGTACTGATTCTACCTGAGCCTTCTCTCTCTTGCTGCTCACCTGTTGGTCCAAGAAAAGGGCGTTGCAGGGAGATTGAAGGCTGGCTTGGCAAAGGGGTGATACACTCTGCTCAGATGGGTGGGAATAACAGGCCAAGAAGATAATCAGGGTGTCGGCTCTGTCGTCGGTGAATCAGGTTTTGGAGGAGACGAGAGTCGACTCAAGTCGAATAAGAGGTGTATCTGAGCATCGCTACTTGTACTTCAAGAGAGTGGAAAAGAGAGTGGAATCGGGCAGGCGCGATCACACTACTGAGAGCTAGGCTAGTGAAACATGGATTCGCACTCACTGAAGCAAAAGAAAGCAATCGCTACGATTCTAGAATGCCGTTGCTATTTTGTACAGGAATGAGCTCGACGCATGGCACGGCAGCAAAGGGAGCACCAAGTGGAGTGGCAGGATGAATGAAAGAGAAGAAAGTAGAAAAACAACGCACTTTCTACGAAGTACGATGTAATGAGTGCTGTAAATAGAGAGATAGAGTGGACCAGTAGGCTGGGTGATGGGTCGATCCATACTTTGTACTTACCTCCCCTTTCCCAGATAGCGATAACAGGCGGAAAGAAGGCAAGTACCCTCAATACCCTGTCAATCCGGTGGCACAGCGGTAGCACAGGCAAGGCACTACAACTATTAGGGGTGACAAGCTCCATAATTAGGGCAGATCAGAGCGTCTTGCGCGGCACTGTTGCGCAATGAGTCTGTGGGGTCGTTTGTATTACAGTGATTATTAGAGATGAAGAGAATAGAGAACAAGTGAGAAGAGAATAAGAGGGAAAATAAAGAGGCAGAATAGAGGGGCGAGTAGGAGCGAAAGGAAGAGCGAGTAAAAGAGAAAGGAAAGAACGAACGCGAAAAGGCAAACGAACGGCAGGCAAAAGGCAGGAAAAGGCGGCAAAAGGCGCGAGACAAGCACGCCTTGCTGGGGCGGTGAACAGCCGTAATCGCAATAGCGTATCTTAGAAAGAGGAAATAGAAATGGAAATAGAAAGAGGCCGAGTGGCCACAAAGAAGGCCTGGATTTGCCTCTCTGCTCTGTATGCCAAGCTTTGCTGATAACAAAGAGTAGCGAGAGAGATAAGAATGGTGAGCTAGAGTGAGCTAGGAGAGGCTAGAGGCCAAGTGAGACAGTACAGTGAGACGACGACGGCGAGTGAGACGAGACAGCGCGAACTGAGAGCTCCGAGATAGGCAGTGACAGCAGAGTGAGACACTGTTGTGCGCGCCACGAGTATCTTAGGAGGAGTTGTGCAGGGACTTTACTGTAGGGAGAACCGTTCCGGGTGAAAGAAGACGACGTATTGAGCTGCCTTTTTGGTTTTGCTTGCACTTACCACTATCTATTTCGTACTTCGACTATTTCCAGTGGATGCCCGGCACTTGGTCTTGCTTTACTGCGATTTATTGTTTTCACCTGCGAATACTCGTGCGTGCATTATTTTGCAGGCTCTGCTACTGGCGTCGAGTCGGCCTGCACTTGCTTACAGCGTAGAATCCACCCACCCTCTCGGACATTACGCGTCCTTGTACTCTGGTCTTTGTCTTTTTCTTACAAAGTATTAGTATCATACAACTCAGTAATACGTACTCTGCAGTGTCGTCGAATTCAATTGTAATTACGGCAATGCAGGTTTTTCTTGCTTTTGTCTTATCATACTGTAGACATCGCAGATAGAAAAGAGTCAAAAACTGCCGCTTATTCAACTCATATTCACACGCCTCTCAATGATTAATACTGCGTCCTTTTGTTCTATTTAAAGATTCATAATTGCTCTCGTCAAAAGAATCAAAATCAAAATCTACGCAGACTAAAGTAGAGCTCTTAGAAAGGACCGGCGCATTGCGTGTCCAATACACGCCCGATCGCATGCGATTCTATGGAGATGCTAGGGCTTAGATTGGTCCTTTTGTAAGATAGTCTTTTGTATAGACGTTGCGACTTTAGTTTCCAACATAGTAGTCTTTTCATCTCTCAATTTGTTGGGAGCTTCCTCTTGCCACTTGCCCTCGCCTTCTACTACTCCGTGGGTGCCGGGTCAGATCTGCTACCAGAGGTGTGAGCGGATGTCTCCCGAGATTCAGGTGTAGGTAGGTGTAGAGAGGTAGAGGTAGGGTAGATCAATTGGAGATTGAACTGAGATTGACATTGGAGAGAATGGAGAATATGCAGGTACCTGATTTTGATATCGAGCATCACAGATCTGTGATATTCAAAGCATGCCAGACAGCAAGCATACGATCTCGATGCTGAACATTCTCGAAGCAAACCAGACCAGAGAAACGAGAATCGACAGCCGAGGAAGTGCCGCACAAACTGAAGCAGAGCACACAAAAAGAGCAAAGTCAAAAATCAAAAAGAAAAGGACCGCAATTGCCACCATCGCGTGCCGTCCATTGCATCTGATTGCAATTATGTCATCCCACTGTGGTTTCTCTCTCAGAGAGATCGCCTGTTTGGTCGCCTGCTCAAATGTGGCCTGGCTGCGACGCTGCTACGCTGCACTGCACGTCGTATCGATGCTGTAACAGCGGGACACTGGAGGCGGGTAAATGTGTTTGGGCCAGTACTGACATCATACCTATTTTAGGTCTGTGCTTGGGATTGAAGTCTGTCTCTTCACTTTTACTATGATCCCTCCAGTGAAGAGAAAAGAGAAGAGAAAACCGGATTCGCTTGTCGATCCTGCATGACGGGGTTGCATCCGTGCAGCAGAAGAAGAGCCGCCATGTGCGATACGAGAGGAGTGCATACGAGTAGGTAGGAGTAGGGGTTGTAGGCGAAGGCGTGATGAAGTGTAGAAAGAAAGAACAAGCTCGTGAGATTCCCTTTGGCAGCTTGATGCCGAATTGCACCTCACTGGCCGCATAGCACATCGTGAACCTTGCAGCGATCTTGCACCACGTCCGCTCACAGCTTAGGTGTTGACAGAGCTTCTTCTGTGCAGTCGTTTATCACGGGGCAGATTGATGGCAGGCTCAACTGGTTTGAGTGATCTGGGGATGGGATGTATAGGACCGGGCATCGATTGCGCGGGCGACGGCCTCGTCGACAGTTGTAGCTGGCAATGTCTACGCACAATCGTCCGTCGTCGGTTCTCATGTATTGAAACTGCCGGCTGAACCGCCTGCATGCATCTTGTGCATCGGACATCACCTTTGATGCAAGCGCAGCCGAGGCAGTAGCTCAGCATAATTTGCAAGAACGATTCCAAAGAACGATCCGTCTCCTGCGTAGAAGCAACTATGAGCATGCCACACCTGGGAGCCTCATTAAGCTCGCTCTATAGGAGATGTGCATATTGTAGAAGCCACTTTATGTGTGTGCCATTATCACGCACTCACCTGGCAGCTTTAGTGCAAGGACGCATGAGAAAATCAAGTAAGAAGTCATGTTGGTGGCCTGTCCAACATGGAACTCGACGCCTATCAATGAAGCTCGCTATGACTAAAAGACGATTAGACATCGCCGACTCTTGAGTATCGTCACGCACTCATCGAGACGAGGTTTTCCGTGCCGCGCGCATAAGCAAACTGGGGAGAGATCACTGTAGACCCGCGCATATCTGACTGTAGAGCAAGGCTTCATAGCCGCATCAACTCCTTGGGTGTGAACCGGGAAGATGCGCCCCTTAAAGTCAAATTTCATTTTGGCCTCTACTTATCTAAAGCCCCGAGGATGTCTACACCTCGGGTGTTTGGGGCGGCTGATCAAAGCCCATCCAAGCAATGGCCGGAAGCAACCGGCACGGCGATTATCTCATCGACATACACTGCCTAAGAGCCTCTCGTCCCACTTACGACAAGACGGCGACATAAGACGGACCTCATCTTTGGTTGCGGAAAGCTTGATTGAGCTCATGGCCGCGGCGGCCCTCTGCTCGGCCGTTAGAGTAGCGGCCAGACCGCGCTGCTCCATCCGAGTTGTAGCCAGTGTCCGGGCTTTTATGCCGTCTATCGTCTCTATCGTTGACTACATATAGGACTACGAGTGATGGACGAGTGTAGTGATGATATTATCTCCGGTAGACTGTGTAGGGTATACGCATAGAGGCCACCATGCGCGTAGGCTCTAGCTATGTTGTAGACCATCTCGCAGCTTTCTTTACTTGCACTCATTTCAATATTCCATTGACGAGTTCTATGTCGATGATGCGAATTACTTGCAAGCGATTTTGCGGTAAAGCCGTATTGTGCATAAAGTATTATCAAGTAATCAAGCAATTAAGAGTGGTGATCAGCCTTAAGTCATGAGACCGGCCCATGGGAACGGTAAGCCGGCGAAGACTGGCCCGACACATCATTCAGCCTCGTGTTTTAGCTGCCTGTCATATCGTATCGACGGCACATCCAGCCTTGTTTCTTCGTCCATGCGGCTAGACGATGAAGCATGATGTGACTCGGGTGTCGCGGGACTCTTCCGCACAGAAAGTGAACAAATAATCGATAAAAGACAGACTTGAATAATGCAGGACAGCCGGCTCGAGCCTTTTTAATTCTGTTGTCTGGTAAAAATTGGTAAAAATAACAAGGCAGATCCAGACTCGAGTCAATCCCGAGTCGGGCATATTGTTAAGTGTGCCGATACCAATGTCTAATCCTGACATCTTCATTCGCGCACCGAGTACATGGCCCGTCTCTCGGTGTGAGACGACTTGCGAGCTCGGTCTGCTTCTGCTTAATCTTGCCTTTTTGAAAGTCCGTTTTATTGCCTAATCGTTCAATTGTTCAATTGTTCTAATGACCGCCTCGCTCAAGACTCGGACTTCAGCCGAAGCACGACTTCGTATATGCCGGCCACGTCCTGTTTTCTGCCCTGCAGCCTGCAGCTGCACAAACGCTGTGCGACTGGACGCGAAAAGGGGGGCTTTATATGCCCATATGCTGATAATATCAATGGCTTGGCTGGCCAACCGAAGCGCAGTGTTCGAGTATAAAAAAAGAGGCGTTTGCAATTTGCCAATCACTTTTCATATTCAGTGTCGGACTGGATAGACACGACGTCCAGGGGAAGTCGTCATGGCCAAGACAAAGGCTTCTTCATCTTGGATAGCACAGTGCTGATTTAATATTGTGCACACACGTACGCACTCGCAATGCGCATGTGCACCCGCAATCCTTCTTTTGCCGATCCTGCAGGACGCCGTGTCGTAGTTGCAGGGCAGCATGCACACTTGTGTAACTCAAATCACCAGCCAGCGATCGGTGAAAACTTTATCGCCGTCATATTGATTGTTTTGTTGCTGCCTTGTGCTTGCGTAGTCAACTCGACAATATTGGCAAAAAGACAGGCGAAAATCAGACACTCCGGTACAATGGCGCAGCTGAAAACAGGCCGGAAGGCTCGCCGATGGCCGGACTGCATGGCCTCCCAGCCTCACTGATCCATAGCCCCATCGCCACAAGTCCAGCCCATGTCTCATGTCTTGTTCAAATTGTCTATTGGGACAATGATGCGGAACACTTGTCATCCGGGATACCGGGTCACGTCGTGGCCAGCTCGATGGTGAGTGATACCAATGTCAAGGCCGCAACTCTGAGCAAGAAGCAAAACGTCAGCTCTGATTCCAGCCGTGAGACTATCCCTCACAAATGGAGTGCACTAGCGAAAGGAAGTACACTGCATCCAAAAAGCAGTTTTCATCTCGATTCCTGTTTCTCTGTTTTATGTCCCTTGCCCACCGCTCGAGACCCCCTATGGCCCCCTTGCTGCACGGGCGCTGAGGGCTGTCGACGGTCTGTGGCATCATTCTGTTGGGGATCAAATGAGACATGTTCACCGGTGATGTTGAACAAAAGTCAAACGAAAGATTTGATGAGCCCGAAAAAGGAAAATCTGGAAAAAAAAAAAAGGAAGAAACTCGAGCTGAAAACAAATGTACAAAGTCAACGACGTCCAAAACAGCCATTAGAAACCAACAAGAAATAATGCACTCAAAAGCAGCGCCTCAATACTAAACTCCAAGGGCACTCGGCAGCCCTTGGAAACAGATGGCCTGCACTCTGATTTGCTGCATGTACAAGTCTGGATCTTTTTTCTCTGCACGGAGTAGACTATGCAGGTTTCGCAGATGGGCCGACCAGCCTCGAGAGCCGGTCTCGTGCTCTCATTCGCCGATGGCCACCTGCGTCCATGGCTAGTTGCGTCCGGCCAAAGTGGTGCGTAAGAGGGTGTGTGTGAGGAATGAGAGCGAGGGTGGAGGGACTGCAGCGTGGGAGAAAAAGCGAGTGGTCAGAAGAGAGAGAAAAGTGGAAGAATAGGGGTGGGATACGATCGATCAGTGAAGCATTTGGAATGTCCTTTGGAGTTACGAGATCTAGGCAATACAACAGGTAAGCATAGGTGGAGAGGCAGTTGTCCATCGCTCTTGCCTATTTCTCGGTGAGTCTTTCCCACCGAGGGTGATATATGCAGAATAAAAACCCAGAAAATCAAAACGGAAAGAGCCACGGTCCAAACAAGGTTGCTAAAGTGCACGCAGATGATATGGATAAAGTGTGTGCGACCGCTAATTCTCTTTGTTTTCCTGGGTCGGCACGTTGTGTTCTGGGCTCTAAACTGGCGCGGCGGGAAGGTGCGGACCTGCCCTTCAGCGCTATCGCGCGCTGGGGAATGGAAGAAAAGGAAGAAAGAGAAGGAGCGATCCCTCTCACATGGCAGGAGCGCTGTGGACACCAGAGAAAATCGAACCATCCATATGACGACACGGCAAGAACGCAACATTAACGAGGAAAGAGCGACTTGCATGCTCCGCTACCAGTGCAATCATTTCATTCGTTCTTTCCATCTTTTTTCGTCGTTTCATTCATGTTAACAAATAGAAGGAGCGATGCAGTGGCTGAATAGGCAGAACAAAACTCGGGTGGCAGGAACGGCTTGGCTTAGGGGCGGGGGTCCGAGTACATTTGTGCTGGAAGCAGCCACTAATGCAAGCAGAAGCCCGCCCAGTGGACCCAATAAGACTTGATTAGGCCTATATCATAGAGCATCGCGGACTACTCTATTCTGCGATGCAGCTGGATGCGCATGCAAGGAGTCCAGTCATATGAATGCTGCGCTGTCTGCAGTCTGCAGTCTCGTCTGCAGCAGAAAGAACACTGTAACAATCCAACTGCAGCGTCCATATAGAGAAGGAGCGACCGTGGTCATAACCCAGACGTTGTCGTCGTCTCGTTCGCCGTCTCATTCGCGCCTTCCCTGTACAGTGCAGAGTTATCTTAAACGCACCCCTGCTCTTGCCTTTCCCAGCCTCTCGTCTCTTCTGGTCTCTGTGGCTCTTTCCCTTTTGGCTATTTTTCTCGCACCTCTCACCTGCATCGTGCAGCGTAATAGTCGTAATAGTCCCCTCCTTTCCCGGTCCCAGCGCACCTTTTCATTTCCTCCTGCCTTTTCCCTCCTTCCTGTGTCTCAATCTTCTCATCTTTGGATTTCCCAAATCCACGGGGTTTCCGCTTCTCTTCCCGCTCCAAACACCTCATCTGCTCATTCGCCCACACTATCTCTCTACCCTCATTCTCCGCTAGTTTTCTGTCGCGGACACAGCATACGCCCATTTCGGCGCTTTACGGCATCTGATCTCTACTTTCGTCTGATCATTGCGACACATTGCTTCTCTTCCCGTTGCGCCATGCGCCCGACTGCGACAGCACTGCCTGTAGTCCGGGCCTCGACTCCTTTATGATCGCCGGCATATTTGTCGTGTCGCAGACTGATTATCTGCAAAAATAGCTTCATTCCGTCAATAGCGACGACACGCAGCGCAGACAGCACGACACGTCCGCCAACAGCCACCGCCACGCTGGCTTCTGGAGCAGCAAATTCGAGACGATAAGTTGGCAGAACACCCGCGAAACAAGACACAGACAGCCAACCAGCACAGCCGCGGCACCCAGGCACACACCTTCGCTGTTTTAAAAGGCACAGTCAGCCTATTTGGCCAGCGTTTCAATTCACGGCATCATCTCGCCAACTCCCGACAGCTGAAAGTGCTCAAACCTTGCACGTCATTTTCTTCTTTTCCTCTGCCGCTTCAACTCGACGACCACCTGAACTCTCCACAGCACTGGACTCGCCACTGCAACTTCCCTGCTCGAAATTTCGACCGTGCACTCGCCTTATCGGACACGATTGCGCAAAACCACTCCCAGCCACCTCTCTCGTATCCGGCCTCACAATGAGAATCACAGCTCCTAGTCCCACACCATAGATGTTCTAGTTGCGGACTATTAACGAACTCGGCGATCTTATGGGCTCGGCCCGTCGTCCAGCTAGTGCCAACACAATGAGACCACCAGCGGCTACACCAGCGCCGGTCGCTGGAGATGCGCTATCCACATCACGCTCATCTGGATCGTCGACATCAAATCACCAGATGAACTTCAAAAAGCACAAATCTCTACCACATCCTCGAAAAGACGGAAAAGACGCGAATACGAGAGACGCCAAGGACACGTCGTATGGCAGCTTGCGCAATAGCCGTGCCCGGGCTGCGGCAAAAAATCAGCGCCTGCCTCCATCCACGGCCGCACCATCTTCACTCAGCGGCACTTCCACGGACGAGACAGTAGCGACAAATTCCCAATCCTCCAGTCCTCGCAGTTCAAAAAGCCGTTCCAAGTCGACTGGAAACGGCCCAGATCTGCCCCCCACTCCACCTGCACATTCCCGCAACTCGTCGTCGACTTACTCAGCCTTGCCATCCACCGCTACATATGTCCAGAGCCCAGAACGGAGTGCAGAGGACGTGCATTCGCATGTGCAGCTCAAGGCCGCCGCGCTACCAACCACACCTACAAAGCAAATGAGTCCTCCTACTCCCGACGTCACACCCCCACAGGTCTTGCAGCCCGAGATCCGTCCCAAGGGCCCGCCTCATCGGCCTTCTCTGCGCGATCGCAACTTTTCCAAGGGTACCACCGACTCTCGTGCCGAATCCTTCAGGACTGCTCAGGAACACCTATCGTCTTCGTCATCCGACGACGAGGCTGCACTAGGCAAGCTGCGACCCGCACTCGTTTCCACAAGGACGTCAGAATCCACATCCACTGTGCGCCAACTCACCAACGGTGATGCCCAACCAGCGACGAAAAAACGGCAGCCAAAAGTTGTGGGCTTGGGATTGGGTCTAGAGTCAAGCCCAGAGTCAAGCCTCACACCACAGTCGAAACGCGATTTTGTGAGCTTCGACGGCGAGTGGGGAACTGGAAGCGAGGAGTTGAAGGAACGTGGCGGCAATCTTGTCAAGAATGCTGCTCCCCCAACTCACAGGGTCCCACACCGGAATGCCGCGAACCCTGACCGGGTTGTCGAAGATGCCATAATAGCACCAACCAATGCTACAAAGGCTGTTCGGTCCATGTCCTTGCCTCAAAGAATTTTGACCTTTCCAGCTCCAAACGAAAGTGCGAACCGTTCAGTCTCTCAAACCCAGACCCAGAGCCAGCAATCAGCGCGACAGCAATCGCGACCAAAGCAAGCCACTCAACCAGCACAGGCCACCCAGAATACCCATCGCAGGAAAGGCTCAGACCAGCTCGGCATGGCCGCTCCCATTGTTGCCAATATGGGCATCTCGGCCGATCCTCTTGCCAGCGACAGAGTCAAGCGCTCTTCAACAGCCTCGACGAGGTCAACGGTCTCTACTGTTGTTGAAGCTTACCTGATGTCCACTCCGCCACAGCGCCAACGGACTCTTCGCCATGTCAGGAAGCAAGTTGGCCTACGCGACTCCGGTCTCGATCTGTCACCAACAAGCTCGGGAACAACCTCTCTTGCCGACGAGACTGCCAGACAACGACGCCCCCCAGCCCCCGGCCGGTTCAACAACAGCGCCGCCCACGACAGTGTGCTTTCAACTTCGACCTTCAACAGCATCTCAAGCCGGAGTGCAAGACGCGAAATTTGGAAATCCGGTGGTATTCCCGTCGTTGTTGTCCCTGCACGCATGTCGTCAGTGAAGTCAACAAGCCGCGAACCCTCTCTCCGTTCTACAAGCAGCCGCCGGTCCAAGCGCAGCCAGAGCTTGCACTCCGTCCCCCTTTCGCAAGTACCAAAGAGTCGCGACATTTCGCCAGCCGTGGACCAGCGCAGCAACCGTGGCCGCACAATGTCAGAATCGGGAGGTTCTGCTAGAGATGGATCGGCTCGAGGAGATCAGCGCACGATGGACTACCCGCCCATCGTTCCCAGGCGTACATCATCGCTCTCTGCTCCGACAAGCCGCAATGTTTCTCGGGCTGGGTCTCAGGCTGGCTCTCGGACTGGATCACGCACTGGATCATTCACTGCTGAGAGCGCACAAGCACAGGCCGCCATTGCCGACTTCCGTGGCAGAGAGCAGCAGAAAACACCATCGACCACAGATGTACTCGACCAGGTCCTCGCAAAACTTCAGGCCCCAAGCAAAGCACGAGGCAAAGCATCAAGCAGTGCGCCTAGTAAATTGCACGACAGGAAATTCAGTGAACCAACCAGCCAGGTATCGAGCCAAGTCATTAAGCCCCGAGAAGCAAAGCCGGTCCCGCGTGTCTCCGAGACTCGCGTGGAGAAGCCTGTGAAGGCCATCCCAAACCAGCAAGACCTCCAACAAGCTGCGCCTACTCTGGAGCTGTTCCCGGAAATCAAGCCTGTTGAGAGCTCAACTGCAGAGGCGACAACATCACCAAAGCTACGCGAGTTTGATGACCACGGCGACGATGCCAACTTTGAGAATCGCAACCTTCTGGACCCCCGATCCAGTATCAGCCGGCATGGAGACCGTAACCCGTCAAAGCACCTGTCGCCGAACACGCCATTCTCAATCGTCTCAGTGGAAACGACAACATCACACCACTCGCAGGCAGAGGTGTCGGAGGCGCTTGCAGTCAACATCTACTCCCACCAGAACACGTCTGTGCTTGTTGTTAATCACTCGAACCGCCCTTCTGAGCATTCGGATGACTCCCAGCAGGACCACTTTACAGATTGCACTGAGACGATCTCGCCAGAGGAAGAAAAGCAGGCAATCTCCCCAGTGAAAGAATCCGGCCCCGTCATTGTTCTAAGTCCATTCGTCACTGAAGCCAGGCCCAAGCCCAAGCCCAAGCCCACAGCAACTGCGACCAGACCCAAGATCACAATACCCGGCCGCGGATCTATTGACAAGGGTGATGTTCCTGCTACACCTAGCCAGCAGCTCTTTTCTCTTGACGATGTCGACTCGCCCCTGAGAAACCCTCGCGCCCCTCCGCAGCCGCCCGCTATCAACTTCATCCCAGCCACTCCATCGGGCCTGACTCCATTGGATGAAAAGGGCCAGGACGGAGATGCCTACTTTAGCGAGAGTGATGCTGGCAGGCCACGCCGTCGTGACAGCGTGTCTTCAGTTTTGCGCCGTGCTCTCAGCCGCGGACGCAGTGCTACCACGGAATACGGCCCTTCTGCAAGCCGCAGTGTCAAGACCGAATATGGGCCATCGGCGAGCCGCAGCGGCGGTATTTTGTCCAGAACGCTGTCGTTGACTCGCGATGTGCAAAAGAGAGCCCGGTCGAAGCGGAGGTCGGACTCCGTTGACAAGGGCAAGGGTGCACTGTTTGACGACGAGCCGGTAGAAGAGGACAAGCTGCACCCGTTCTGGCAGCCTGCAAGCCACTGGAACCAGACCGATGATGACGAGGATGGCGGGGAGACATACCGCTACCCACCCATTGACAACCGGCCACACCCCCCACGGAGAAGCCAGAGCCTGGGCTCGCGCATGAAGCGGACCTTTGCCATTCTTCCTCTGGACCACGATGACTCGTACCCAGCCACCGACGACGGCACCGATCGGCGCACCGTGAAGCGGACGCCCAGCGGCAACCTGCGTGTCGTCAAGCATCTCAGCAGCTCCGAGTCTTTCAAGGAACGGTCAACGCCTGTAGACGAAGACGGCCGGCCGTACACAGCACCCGATGGACAGGGCGGCAAGCCCCGCGTCTGGCGCAGCTTCTCTCTGGGTACGCGCAGCATGAGTGGCCGAGGCGGCGTTGAGAAGCGGGCCAAGATGCTTCCCAACATCAGCGGCAAGATTGGCGAGTACAGCCCACACACGATCTCGCGGCGGTTCAGCGAACGGCGGCGCGAGAAGCGGAGCAACGAGCTCCGGCAGATGATCAGCGGACCGCGCGAGGTCCGAGACGGCGTCGGCGAGGTGATCCGGCGGACCAACTACCGCGACGCATTCACCCAGGCCAAAGCCTAGACACTCACTAGACACCATTCATAACACCCATATCACCATGTAACCCAGACCACACATGACACGACAAACACACAACAACGAAACGACATCCTTTACATATACATATCACGAACTCTTACGACATTGATGCCTCTTCTGTTTCGATCTCACCATTGCATTTCGAAGGGCCCAGTTTGCCTGCCCTTTTGTCCATTTTGTTATTTGAATCTTGTTTTGATTTCAACGAAATTTCGCTATTAACGGCCTGCTATCATGTCACCTTTTACCATTACCATTTAAGCCAGCTTCCAGTTTTCAAGATCCGCTTATATCCCCATCTGTTTCGATCATGACACGATCTCACGACTCTCAGTTCTCTTGTTTTCAGTTTTGCTATGATCTTGTTACTTATCTTCTCGTTTTGTTGCTATTTGTATTGCATTTGTTATCATATTGTCAATGTAGCCCTACCGTGTCATATTTGTTCTATCTTAAGGCAGGTGGCACTGGAGTTTGATTGTTTACTGTTATACTTTGTCTATAATTTACAATTCTATGCTGATTTGATCTTGTACTTGTTTCGGTAATGGACTGTTTATGAGCATAATCACGTCAGCTTAAGCCATGCAAGCATTGCGATAGAGTTTTCAGTACTAGGGTATTATGTATTTGCTTTACCAACTGAGTACCAGCCGCTTAAGGCCAGTCTCTTCCTTATCCTATTATACAAAAGACAAATCGATGCTTTTCCCAATGACGCCGTGATATCCCACGCATAAAATTGACAGACAAATCGCGGCGCGTAAGTGCAATACATGAGAAACAAGAACACAAGAACAAAATAGCAAAATGGCAAAATGGCAAACAAAAAATGAGAAATCAGCGCCTGTCGGCACCAGGTGGGCCCTGCGAGTGCCCGCCCTGCTGCATGTACTGCGGCGGCATCGGCATCGGCGGCAGCCCGTTCGCGCCCGGTGGCGGGATCGGCATGCCTGCTGGGAAGCCGGGGAAGTTGGGCAGGCCGGCGGCGCCGTTTGGTGCGCCCGGAATCGGCGGCGGGAAGGGGAACGGCATGCCGTTGGCGGATGTCGGGGTCGGGCCTGCACTGCCGGGCGCGCCGCCGTTGGCGCCAAACATGTGCGGCGGCGGGATAGGCGGGAAGCCGCCGCGTGCGCCGGGCGCACCACCATTGAAGGCACCCATGGGCGGTGGCGGCAGGTTGCCGTTGGCGGGGAATCCTGGGGGCATGGGTGGCGGGATGCCGCCGGGGAAGTTGAAGTTGGGGGGCGGGATGGGGAAGCCGCCGGGGGCAGCGCCGCCTGGAGCGCCGGCAAAGGGCGGCATGCCGTTCATGCCGTTCATGCCGCGCGGGGCGTTGCCCTGGAAGCGGCCTGGGCCGCCGAAGCGTTGTTGTGCGGCCTGGAAGCCGGGCTGGTTCTGGGGGAGCATTGGGTTGTTGTGTGCCTGGCCTTCTGCGGCGTAGGAGGAGGTGATTGAGTCGATGACGGACTGTGCCTTTTCATGGCCAATTTCTGGGATGTCAGAGAACTGTAGAAGCTTGTTCGGGGTCGAAGAAACTCACGTTGGTAGTAGTCGATAACATTACGAAGGTGGTTGCGGCCGCTGTTGTGATCCTTGCGGACGCTCATGGAGTCGTGCGTGAGGTAGACATCGCAGTAGTCGCCTGTTTGTTAGTTTTGTTTCTTTATCGGTAGAAGATGTGTGTACTATTACATACAGAAGACTAGTTTTGTTAGCAGAGTTCATACAGAATGCTTGAAGATCGCGATGAAAGACTTACATTTCGGCATCTTGGCGGTGGTTTGGACGCGCGCAGAAATGCAGCGCGTGTGTGGTGGATTGTGGTTTCGATCCGGGTAGGCGTGCAGGCAGTCGGAGGATGAGGAAGCGCAAGTTTGTTATAAATTGGCCGATAAAGTCGTGGCGCTGGTAGAGCTTCGCAAGATCACCATATCACTAACGAGTCGCGATGCGGCGACGGCAAAATGGAAAACGCCAAAGAAAGAAAGATTATGTCAGCCAGGCTGTCGCACTATCACGTGAGAAGCTATAGTGGATCCGATGGCACCCCTTGGGCCCTTGGGCACTTGGCGTTTGCGGGCTGTGATTGGCCAGAGTGCTCGAATACGGCCAGCACGACTCAGGGGAGGTACGGAGTGGACACGAAGTCTAGAGCTTTAGATGTAGTGCATTCGAGGCTGGTGGCCCCTAAACGCGACTCTGTACGAAGGTGTTCTTTTTTGTCCCCCTGGCTTGACGACGACGCTTCTGAACGACACGAGCACACGACAATTCGCTAGCTACGCTCTACGAGTCACGACGCATTGCACATTTAGGCTATTCGCTTTTGCCTGTCTGCATTGACCATCACGACCTGAACCGACGATCATCTCGACGACGACGACATCGATCGACGACGACAACAGCAGCTAGCTTTCTCTACCTCCACCACACACCTCTCACCTCACTTCACAATGCTTGCTCAGACAGTGCGGCAAGGCCTGTACGGCCTGGTCCTGCTCGCCTCCGCGTGCCAGGCCCTCAAGTTCGACCTCACTCCCACAAACGGCCACCCGCGCTGTATACGCAACTTTGTCACCAAGGACACGCTCGTTGTCGTCACGGCCACGGTCGGCGGCCACAAGGGCGACGGCCAGATTGTGAACATGCACGTATGTAGCAAACTCCAAGACGTATATACAGGCATAGAAGCTAATAAAAATAGATCAAGGATGCCGTCGGCAACGAGTACGGCCGCGCCAAGGACATTGCCGGCGAGCAGCGCACAGTGTTCACGTCGCACGCGGACGCGGCTTTCGACGTGTGCTTTGAGAACAACCTCGCCCACCGCGGCGGCCACGATAGCTTCCGTCACATTGAGCTGGATGTCGATATTGGCGCCGACGCCAAGGACTGGGCCGCTATCCAGGCCAACGAGAAGCTCAAGCCCGTCGAGACGGAGCTGCGGCGCATGGAGGAGATGCTTGCCGAGATTGTCGACGAGATGGAGTACCTGCGCCTGCGCGAGCAGAAGCTGCGCGACACCAACGAGAGCACCAACACGCGCGTCAAGTGGTTTGGCTTTGGCACGACGTTCCTGCTGATTGGTCTCTGGGCCTGGCAGATCATGTACCTGCGGGCATACTTCCGGTGCGTCTTTCTTCTCTTTCCTTTCCAATTTGTGGTTTTATTGTGCCTTGAACACTGCTAACAAGACAGCTCCAAGCACCTTATCTAGACGGGCTGCTCCGGCGAGGTCGAGCTTTACCTTTTACCTCTACCTTTTCACATTCTTTCTCGACATCCTCTCTACCTCACGACCCACGACTCTACAGGGCTCATCACCGCCTCTGCTCTTTAGTATTTACAGCTATTTCTATCTAATTTTGTCCACGCACGACACGACCAGCATCCTTTAACACGCAGCAAGCACACATCACGCAAAACATAAAATACAAAACAAAACATGGGGCACAGAGCATCGGCACAGGAAGCAATGGCATTACCGATGCACCCTGCTGCCTCTGCTCTCAGCTCTTTTCTTCCTTTTATCCTCTCTACTTGGACCGAGAACGGGAGACGGGTCTCGGCCAGGACGGCACATTGTTGGAGGCGTTGGCTTTTTTCAGTGTATACTATGGAAACGAATAGGCATGGCAAAAGATTACAAGTTATTATTGATATGCGAGCAGTTCTCGGTGGTGATGATGTCGATGTCAACATGTTGAACGCATCGTGGATGTCGTCGAATATTGACACGTGATCGTATTACTAATAATCGTTTATGGCAGCATATCATGTACTCACTCGACATCTTTGCAGTGCATGTTTTGAATTTCTAATCAACAGAAGATGCAAATACAGCCGATCAATCGATCAATTGACGTTGACTCTGCGTATAGAAGATCGGGTTCTCTTTCAGCGTTCATATCCACTATAAACCGGTGGCGAACCCCTCAGAATGGCCAAAATGACTAACGACGGGCCCAGTCCAGCGGCTGCCAACGGCTAATGCCGAAAATCATACTTGACATTCCGTAGTACAGACACCAACTTCAACCTCAAACTCAATCACAACCACAAACAAACCACAAAATGCCCATCCAACGCCTCCTCCGCCCCGCGCGGCTTGCTTCCCTACGCCCGCTCTGCGTCTGCCAGCGCCCGGCCCGCCTCTTCTACTCCTCCAACGCAAACAGCAACAGCAACAGCGACGCCTCCGCCGTCAGACACTCCGGCCCCATCGACCCCCAGCCCTCTGGCGAACTTCAGCTCGGCGAGCTCCCCGGCGGCACCTTTCGCATCGAGCCCCTGCGCCGCGTCGGCGAGGACGTCGCCACGACGCGCGCGCGCCTGCTGTACCAGTCGCGCAAGCGCGGCACGCTCGAGTCGGACCTGCTGCTGTCGACGTTTGCGGCCGCGAACCTGGCGACGATGACGGCCGCGCAGCTGGAGCAGTACGACCGGTTCCTGGACGAGAACGACTGGGACATTTACTACTGGCTGACGCAGGTCGAGGAGGACGAGCTCGCGCAGGCGGCCAAGGCGGCAGCGGCAACCGAGGCGGCAGACGCCGAGGCGGGCGACAAGCAGGGCGAGGGACGGGGCATCCGCGAGAGACCGGCGCACGAGTGGGCGCAGACGGTGGGCACGTTCAAGCCGGCGTACCGGCCGGTGCCGGAGCGGTGGCAGGGCAGCGAGATTCTGGCGCTGCTGCGGCAGCACGTCAAGGAGCGGTCGGCCGACGGCGTGATCGGCCGCGACGACGGCAGCGCACAGGCGACGCTGGGCGGTGCAAAGGTGCAGAAGAAGGGCATGGCGTTCATGCCTCCTCTGACTGATCTGTCGAGGGACTAATTTAAAGAAAGAATCAAAATGAAATCACAGAATGTACGATAGATACCAAGAAGAATCACATCTTCATTGAATGAGAAAGAAAGAAGTGACATGTGAAAACGTGAAATCAGCTGCAGGGGTAAACCTGCATGCTCGGACAAAGGAAACGCAAACAAAACTAGAAAGCAAATGGAAACAAAACAGAAATGCAAGGACAATGGCCGCACCCTGATATACTAAATAGCAAAACGCCATGGTAGACAAGAACATCACTACCTCATAACACCAGCCGAGAAGAAGACGTAGAAAGAAGAAGAAAAGATAAAAGAGAAGAGAAAAGGATCAACTGCCGCCCTCGTCGGGCAGGATCCGGCTGAGACTCCGCAGAACCTCCATCACCGGCATGTCCTTGGTACCAACAGCCGCCTTCTCGCGGTCCTCGCGCGCCTTGAGTCGTGCCGCGCCCAGCCTCAGTAGCAAGTCGGCTTCGCGGCCGGCGACGGCGACGCGCTGGTCCAGCACGTGCACGTTGGACGCCAGGTGGTCGACCTGGAAGGCCACGGAAGCGCGGAGTTTTGCCAGGCGCTGCCGTATCTGCGCGCGGAACGCTGCGGATGCCGATAATGGCTCGTCTGTCGTATCTGCGTCTGCAGGTGCGGGCACTATGTGCGCCAGCATCTCGGCCTCGCTGGCGTCCAGCAGACTGGCATCCGGCACAGGCGCCTTGGCCGGGTCGTCGCCGGGCGTCCGCAGCGGCTGCAGCTCCAGCGTCGGCTTGGCCAGCGCCATCCACTTTTTCTTTTCCTCTTTTAACCTGTTTTGTTAGGGCCTAAAATGTATACATAAGTAATTACCAAGGACATACCGTTTTATCCGAATCTCGAGCTCGGCAATCTTGTCTTCGTGCTCCTGGTTGCGCGGGTTCGGCTTAAGAACGACGGGCTTCTTGGGCTTGCTGGCGTCGTCCGGGAGGTCGTCGCGGCCGAACCAGTTGGAGAACTCGGCGCGGTTGGCAAAGTCCTTGAGCAGCTGGTCTTGGATGGCGCGCGCGCCGAGGATGGCGCTGGAGTTGAGCGAGCCGTGTGGCGGTTTTTCCGAGAGCGCACGCTCGCCGCACCACATGAGCAGCTGGCGCATGCGGCGGGGTTCAGGCAGGCCCTCGCCCTCAATGTGCTTGAAGAACTCGGCGGCGTCGACCTCGCGGTGCGGCAGGGCGCTGTGGCCGTTGTCTATGAGCGAGCTTGCGCGGCGGCCGCGCATGCCGACGCTGCTGCGGCGCTGTCCGTTCTTGCGCCGCAGCTCCTTATTGCGGTTGATGATCGGCGTGTCGCTGAATGGCAGGGCGATTGTCTGGTGTGCGGCGGGGTCGTTGGGTGACAGCGGCCGTACCGGCGTCCGTCCTCGGCGTTCTTCTTCGTCGACTATGTCCATTTGATCTGCCACCTCCTCTGGCGCTGGCTCGGGCTCGGGTCGCCGCTTCGCCGTGCTGCTCTTGGGCTTGCGTCCTCGGCCGCTGGCGCGTGGCGGTGGTGCTTCTGCTTCTTGTGCTGGTGCCTCCTCCTCGTTGACTTTATCAGCCGCCGGTCGTCCTTTTCGCCTTGGCTTGGCCGACGGTGGATGTGCTACTGTCTCGATATCGTCGTCGTCCTCCTCTGGCGGCGGCGGTGCTGCCTTGGCCGACTTTGGCCGGCCCGGCCTTCGCGCGGCTGGTGTCTTTGTTGGTGCAGGTGCTCTTTCCTCTGGTGGCGGTGGCGATGGTGATGGCGGTAATGCGCGTTTGCGGCCGGTGCTCTGTCTCTTTTTTGCGGCTGTTGCTGCTGTTGGTGCTGGTGCAGGCTCGGCATCTGCCTCGGTCGGCTTGGACCGCTTGGGTCCGCGCGAGAATGTAAAGTCGCCATCCTGCTCGTCATACACAGAAGCTGCTTTGTTAGTTTCTCTCTTTGCTCTCGTTGGATCTAAAGAGACTCACCAATCCGTTTGCTCCGGCGCCCCGCCTGGTTGCTCATGCTCAAGTCCTCAAGCGGTACCCGTGTCCGCACAAGGGTCGTCATCCCCGGGGGTCTTGTTCTCTCGTCGTCCGTGTCGTGGTGTCGTTGTGTCGTTAGTGTCGGCTCACGGTATGAGATGCATCGACTCGTTGTCAATCGTCGTGCGCCGCAATCGGCCGTGCGTCACGTCGCGTGGATGTCCTCGCTTTGGGCGATATCCGACTCTCTTCTTTTCTCTTCTTCTGCAATCGTTTCTCGTTGACAATTGCGATGCCGTAGTGGTGCCGTCGTCGCGGGTCTCGTCGTCTGCCTTTGCCTCCTCTGTGACGCGTCGGGATGCGATGCGCTCAGCCAACAGAATGCACCGAGAAAAGTCGGGTCGCGTAAATTTGCCGAGCAGTTCTTCTGGATTGTATCTGGTGTATGTGGCGTGGCGGAGGTGTGTCGTCGTCTTCGTGGTGTCGTGATGTATGTATGTTGCCGATTGCTTCTGAATCTATGCTTTGCGGGCTTCACTCTCCCTCTACTCAGTCGCCATTGTTTACGCGCGACGGGATCCACGCCGCTGATTGGCCAGGATGGGTCTGCTAGCGGGGGACCAGAAAAGTACTCCTAGAAGTACTCCTGTACATTCAGCGTCTGCAGTCGCGCTAGTCCACAAAAAGAAAGCGTGCCAGACCGCGCATGGGTCACGTGTTGTGCTTCTACTCGTTCTACTCTGTGTTATTCTCCCTGCATTCACGATACTTCAGCAAGTCGAGTATTGTGATTCACATCATTTTCATGGAATCGTTCAAGAACTCAGGATTTTAGTATAGCTTATTATTGCGGGATGTCTAGTTGTTGCCTGTTTCAACACCTTTCATACACCTCGTCATTTTCCTCATTTTCGTCCTCGTCAACATGATATCGAAGATTTGATAGCAAAGAAAGATACACAATGCAAGACATGAATGAATATAGATAGGATTGTAATAATAATATGAACGGCAATATAACATGAGTCGTAGAGGTGCACGACTCCGCTCGCGATGAAAACGTACAAATTAGAAAATGTAGAGAAGAAGATGGGAAGAAGATGGGAAGAAGATGGGAAAAGTCGGAAAAAATGACAAGAATGAGAGACAGAGAGAGAGAGAAAAAGAAAGAATGACAGACATAGCAACAGCCTTTTGTTTTCCGCCACAGCCCAAAGGAGGGACACCACCATCCATCCATGCGTATGCGTATGCGTCCGAGTACCCCGTGAGCCCGTGTACCCCGAGTACCCGTGTACCCTGTGTACCAGCACCAGCACCAACAACCACACCGGAGGCCGGTCCGTTTCCATTTTAGCCCATCGGAAAGCCAGTCCAAACACCAGACACCGTAAAGGCACGCAACAGTAAATCAGAGACAAAAAACAAAGAGACAAAGGAAAGAAGACAAGAGAAACCAAGATCCCGTTTTCGGGAGTGGAAGGAAGAGAAGGGAGAAGAGAAGAAGTGATGAAGAAAGGAAGAAAAGAATAGAAGAGAGGCAAGATACCAGGTTCCTGGCATGGGGGATACAACAGAACAGAAAAGACTAAGAATGTGCAAAGAATCAAAGAAACGAGAAGGCTGAAAACTCAGGACGGAGGGGGCCGCGGGGGCGGGAGCGGACCCGGCGCAGCCAGATTATTCTTGCCATCCTAAGAGAACCGTCTGGGGCCGCTGTTGATGCCGTTGGGCTGCATCGCGTACGGGTTGAACTGGTCCATCGGCGCCTGCTGCATGTACGCCAGGCCGTTGAGGCCCTGCTGCTGCGTCACCGGGCAGTCCTTGTGCGCCAGCAGCATCGTCTTGAGGTTCACAATCTCCTCGCGCAGCTGCGTGATCTGGCTCGCCAGCGTCTCGTTCTCCGACGTGTACATGTCCACCTTGGTCTGCAGGTTCTGCAGCCACTGCTTCTTTCTCTGCCGGCACTTGAGCGCCGCCACGCGATTCCGCTCCAAAAAGTTCTTGCGCTTCTCCTCTTCGGTCATCTTGACCTTGGGCTGTCCGTCCTTGCCCTCTTCGTCGTCGTCGTCGTCCGACTGCGACTCCATCTCGTCATCGTCCATCGGCGGCGGCATGGCCGACATGCCGTTGCTCTTGGCCTTCTTGTTCGCGTAGCCGTTGCTCTTGGCCGCCGCGCTCTCCTGCGCCTTGCGCCGGTTGCCGGCCGTCAGGCCCGCATCATTCGAGTTGCGCTTGCCGCGGCCCTTGCCGTTGTGCTGCGCCTTCTCGCTGTCCTGCGACACGGCGCTGTTTGCATCGCTAGTGCGCCGGCCGTTCATCGACGCAGTGTTGACGCCGTTAGCGAGAATGCCGTTGCCGACAGCGCCCATGGGCATCTGCTGGCTGTGGCCGTTAGTCCGGCCGGGCACGACGGGGATGGGCACGGGCGTCTGCTGGGGAATATTGGGCACGGGGGCCATGATGGGCATGGTCTGGGCCACCGTCATAGGCGCGACCATGGGCTGGGGCGGCGGCGGCGCGACAAAGTTTGCCTGCGGCTGAGCACTGCCACGACCTTGAGCGAGCAAGAACAAACTATTGGCAGCATTACTGTCCTGGTCGTAAGCCTTTGACTCTTGCTTTTGCGCAGGAGCAGGAGCAGGCGCCGAGGCCGAGGCGGCCGAGGCATCACGCGACATGGGCGGGACGCTCGTCGGGCCTTGCGGGGGGGCTGCAGACGTGGACGACTGGGTGTTGCGCAGATCACGTTTTGAAGCTGCGGCCGAGACGGCTGTGCGGTGGAAGTCGAGGGTGCTGGGGGTGGCACCGCCGCTCTGGAGCTGGGCAAACATGGCCTGGGTGTTGGGGCTGGCAGCCGGGAACATGGTGCCGCTGCCACCCGGGGTCATGCCAGTTCTCAGCGACGACTCGTTGGGCGTCGGGAAACCGCCTCTAAGGTGGGAGTCGCCAAAGTAGTCGTTGGTCGGGCCAGACAGCATGGCCGGGCTGAGAGGGCCCGATCTCAGGGAACTGCCGCCCCAGTTGAAAGGAGTATTGCCATCGTTGGGAAGAAGCGAGGAGGGCGATGTGAGCGAGGCCACTGGTGGCAGTTTGGTGCTACCGTTTGGTGCGTCGGGTGGCGCGCCGCCAAATGACTGCTCGAACGGGTTGGGCTCCATGCTCAGAGAGCCGCGGACATTGGTCGAGAAGAATTCGGGGCCTTCGCCGGACTGGTTTGGGCGAGGAGGCGGTGCAAGGGCTCTGGAGGCTTCGCCGTTGGTGTTGGCTTCGGTCTTCATGGATGATGGAGGATCTGGAGGTTAGTAAGGACTGTACTGTAGAGGACTGTAGAAAAACTGAAGGACAAGAGAAAGCATGTTGACATCGTCGAGCCGTGTGTCGTTGTCGGGTCTGCGTGTGGTCGAGGACAGTCGCGTGCAGACACACGTTGGTGAACATGCCGTCGATGCCAGTGTTGTCGAGAGTGACACGGACGATCGTCAACACGTCACGAGTCGTCGAAGTCGTCGAAGAGAGGATAGTCGACAGACGTAAAGAAGAAACAAAGAACAAAAGCAAAAGAACGCGGCGCACGCAGAGGACAGGACATACCTGAAGCATTGCTCTGCTGTGGTGATTTCGAGGCCCCCTTGGAGGTCTTTGGCGACGTCTTGGCCATGGCGAGTAAATCGACAGCCGAGACAAAAGACAAAAAAAAAAGCGACACAAAAGAAGCGCGGCGATAGCGGTTGTCGATGGATATTGATGATAGCGATAAGAGGCGATGGGATTGTTGATGGATTGGTGCAGAAAGCAGAAAAAACTGGACGATGACGTTGATGCAGGTGCGGATTGGCAGCGATGACGATATTTTCGGCGCTGGGGCGCTTGGGTATTTTACAGAGGAAAAGTACTCTGTCTCTGTACCGAGAGAGTACAGCGCGGCGCGAAATGGCACAATAGGGGCGTGCTGAGTGGAGGACCCAGTGCGAACTAATCGGGGCGCACAGCGGGTGGTAGCGTGGTGTTGGCGTAGTTGAGACGAGTCAGGATAAAAGTACGTCGGCAAGTGTAGGATGAGAATAATAATAGGACAGCCGTTGTGTCAATAATGAGCAGTGTTGAATAGAGAGACAGTAGAGAGGAAGTGAAGAAAAAAAGATACAGAGAGTGAGAGAGGAAGAAGCAGAATAGGGGGAAGGCGCGAGGAAGGCTGGTGCCGGGCTGAATTGGGTTATGAGGTCACTCGACGATTAGACGGGAAAGGAAGGAGCGACCGAAACAACAGCCAGTGTCGAGGATCGTTGATCAGAAGAATAGACGGGGATGAGATGAGGTATTGAGGATGAGGTGTTGAAGGCAACAGGACTACCAATTACTATCCTCAGAAAGTGCAATAGACAGTCTGCTGAATAGAAGGCTGCGATTGTGCGCGGCCTGAATGGGTTCGGTGATAAGAGTGAAGCAGACCACACGAGACAAGACAGAAATGGATACTGTCAGATCGTAGACGAGGCTGAAAGACAAATGTAATGGACAAGTCAATGGTAGTAAGTAGTAGTAATAGAGACAATAATGCAAATCAAATGACTGCAATGAGTAAAGCCTTGGGATGTTGACTGATGGAGTGACAGGACAGCCGTGATGATGCGCAAATGGATGACGACAGAGTTTGCGGGAAACTGCCAAAACGGTAAGGAGCGAAAATGCAAAATAATAGGGAAAATAAGGAAGAGCGCGGCCGACAGAGACAGTGACAACGGGAAAAGGAGGTGACGTAGCTGGAGAAGTGAGTACAGTGCGCAGCAGTCTTTTCTTACTTTTGGACGTGCTCTACGACACAGTGTTTCGACTACCGCACGGAGTACCGATGGCGTTTCCACCTGCAGCCACTCAGACTAGCCTGTTGTGCATGTACACATGTACATTGTATACTTGTACAGCTGGCGCGCGATTGGGGCAAAAAGGTACAGACGTCGGTCCGCTTTTATTGTTGCACAAACCAATAGGAAGTGGAAAAGAGGAGGAAAAGAGCAGAAAGAGGAAGGAAAGAAGAAGAAAAGAGGAAATGGAAATGGAAATGGGAGAGAAGAGGAGTCTCGACTATGTGGGGCATCGACAGTGCGCTGGTGCAGATACACGGTGGGTACTTCGTATGGCAGTAAAAGTTCAAAAGGGCTGATGAAGAAACAAAATAGGCCAGCAATACTACATTGGGTTCGGTGCATTCAGGCTTCGTTCGTCATTTCATTTGCACTGCTACTGATGCATTGTGACAAGTGACAGGGTTGAATCCAAGAGGCTGGTATTGCAACTGTATTCAGTGAGTAGAAAGTGTAGTGGAAGCGAAAGTGAATAGTGAATAACACGCCATTCTGCATTCTGCAGCTGCAACTTGCTATTGTTCGCCAGATCACACAGTGTCCACACGGCCGCCAGATTGGGCCCAACCCCCTGTCTGCCCTCGTGTTCCTTCCTTTTGTAAACTTTGATTGTATTTATGTATTTTATTAATAAAAAAATAATATCGTCTAATTACTGATCAATCACCCGAAAATGCTCCATCACAGCAATCACAGAATACAGTCGGGCACGCGTGTAAATAATAACAACTGAAAGAATGCGACAGACGTTGACTGGCTAGTCCATCAGACGGGGCAGACGTCTACGTAATGGCTGAGCTTAAACGCGTTGAATTGCCCAAGACGGAAGGAAGTGATAACAACAGATTAGAGGCTAGAGAAAGCTATTCAGAAACGGCAAGATCACTGAGACTTTACAAGACACACTGCATACCCGTGTCCTCGTGGCGTCTGCATACAGAGTACTTCGTACACAGAAGTCGGTGGAAGCAATGGATACTTGTACAGGCTCACCGACAAACCGCGTCTTCATACATTAATAATGAGCATTATTTCTAATCTTATTCCGGGGAGCTTCACCCCGACCGCAATATTGCGTCAGACGCTAGGACGGGGTGATTTCGTGCTTTTAGGCGCTAAGGCGCCTGTAAGATTGGGAATGAAATGTTTGTTACAGAGTAGGAAGGAAGCATGGACAGCTCCGCCGAGTCTTCGGTCTCTTTATTTCGTTCATTTTCTATTTCATTTTCTATTTTCTACTCAGTATTCCTCCACTGCAAATATACAAATAAAAGATTGCAATGCACAGCGACATCATAGGCAGGCGCGTCGTCGTCTGCCGTTCGAGACGCGACTTTTTGCCGGCATAAGCATCTTTTCTGAATTGATATTCTGTTGATATGGTTGTTGTCGCATACTTTGAACTCAGCTGTGACGACCGTGATGACGTAATCACTACAACGTGCTTGTCAATGCGCCCAAGCACTGTCCCGTCTTGTGCACAGTATTTCTAACACGGCGCACAATCCCATATCAGGCATCTGCACGGTTAATGGAGGCTGGACTCACCTAGACACACCTGGGCGCAGAGGTGAGCACGCTGGCACGGTGTGGCCGCTGTACGGGATGCGCTACAGGCTTGCACAAATATGGGGCAGGCTGGTTTCAGCAGGTATCTTAGAACGATCGAGACTACTAAACAGCAGAGCAGACAATTCCTACAGCCATATATCCGTCTCTTGATTTCATTCTGATCGCATTTTCAAAGTATGGCTGTCAACTCACGAGGTGGGGGACAATACGAAGACCGACGGTGGTGTTTCTCCGTCCATGTATCTTACTCAGTAGGCGAGATCTCAAAATGTATAGCAAATCGAGTGAATGCCCTGGCTCCCTGGATGCCCTGAGTGTTGTGGTTGTCTGCCCATACTGCTTTAGGAGGTTTTGCTCCGTGCCTGCCCTCCCGCGCCTACCACTGGTCCGTCTTCAGCTTGTACTTTGTACTTTTGCGTGCATCTCTGACAAGTGGCCAAGACAGCCAGGCACAGGTGCCGTCTGTTTCAGTGTCTTGCCGTGTGTTGTAAATGGCATCGAATATCTTCATTGCAAGTGGTGATGTTGCGAAGGAATCTTCGACTGTATTTTTGGTGTTTTTGAGTAAGTCGTTTTTTGTTTCTATTATTTTATGTTTTTGAGTTTTTTTGGTGTTTTTCATTTACAATTGTATATTTGGTTCTCTCTTTGTAATACTGTTATGATTTAATTTATGCTTTAATTCATATAATTAAACCAAACACAATATTTTGAATTAAAAGACAATCAACCTAAACATGATCAAAACCACAACATCCAAATGATTGTGGCAGCATCTATCGAGAGGCAAGTCGAATAGACGAGGTTAGATGGCAGGAAAGGCCAGCCGAACGACACGGCATATTGGAGTATGCACCGTCTCCCCGATGTAGACAGCAAGAGGATGTTAAGATAGAACACACCGTTTGACAAACACAGTACATCGTAGACCAAACACAATAAATCTGCAGTACTCACCTACACCACATGGCTGCCGGTGTTCCGTGCTCAGCTGTTGCAGGCTGTCGATGCTAGAAGCATAGAAGCATACAGCAAAACTAGGTCTAGACTCGTTTGGACAGCAAGTTTTGTCGTTGCATTATGCAGGCTGGTATCTGTCGTTAATTCCTACTGGCTGATCCTATGGAAAGCTTCCGCGAGGCGATGTAGATTAACCAGTCGACGAGAAGAAGAAAAAGAGAACAAGAACAACGCCAAGATGCCTGGACCGGCCTCGACTGCATCGCATATCGCAGACGCCGACATATCAGACCGACATCTAGACGTGGGATGCCCTGGACAGAAAACAGATCAACGTTGGTTTTGATGTATTTACTTTCAACTGTTATCGAAACAAAACGTGGTTGTTGCATGCGAATTACGTCATGGCTGAGATGATAGACGAGTGTTTCATGTTGTTTTGTAGATAATTAAATAATTTATCGAATTGATAGTTTCAACGAGTACCATCACGTTACAACCGAACGTGATGATGAAATGTACGACGCAGAACAGAGAACACTTGCCTTGATGCGAGTCGGAGTCTATAGCTCACTTGCTGTCTTATGGCGATAGATGTATGATAGTCAACAGGATAGATAGCAGCGTAAGAATCAACAATGCAAGATATTATAAAAACAAACATACAGATACAGTCTAGATCTACACTACAACTTGGACTCCTTGGCCGCCTCGGCGTAAGGCCGCACCCGGAACATGTGCCGCGGCGCGTGCAGGAAGACCGTCTTCCCAGACTCGGCAGCCACCTCCAGCACCACCTCGTCCCCCGTCAGTCGCACAAGCCGGCCCACGTCCTTGTGCAGCGTGCCCGTGTCAATCGGCCACACCACCGACGACTGGCCGACTTTGAGACCAGCCGCGCGCGCCACCGGGTCGTTGCCGTCGACGCCTTCCTGACTGTCCGACGCAGGCGCCGCCCAGATCGCCTCGGCCGCCGCCGCGCCGTCCACGCGCTTCTTGACGGTCGTCGCCTTGACCGCCTTTAGGGCACCGTTGAACCGCTCGATCCACGCAAACAGCCGCGGGAACTGCGCCGGCGACAGCGCCGGCTCGGGCGACTGGCCGTCCTCGAACGCGCCGGGCATCGTCGTGAGCCAATGGAACGGCCAGATGGACTCGACGTCGGCGAGCGACGGCGCGGGCGTGCCCAGAATCCAGGCGCGGCCGTCGGCGAGCAGCGAGGACTCGAGGAGGGCGGCGGCGTGGCGGATCTCGGCGAGGGACTCGGCGCGGAGCAGCGCCGGGGGCGTCTTTGACTTGGGCGCATCCTTGGAAGGCTTGCTGCCAAAGAAGTCGGCGCGGTCGCGGCCAAAGGCGGGGTCTTTCATGGCGGGCACGTTGGCAGGAATGAGACGCGCGGCATCTAGGAACACATTGGTGTCGACGGTCAGAATATCGAGCAGGCGCTCAAGGGCCACGAGCTCGAGCGACGAGTCAATACCCAGGGGCGGCTTAACAGTATCCGAACCCGGGATGGCCTCGAGCTTGCGCAGGATGAGGCGGGTGTCGAGGTAGACGTCGCGGCCGATGGCGAGGATGGGGATGCGGCGGTGGCGGACGCCGATGCGGGCCAAGTCCGGGCGCGGCAGCGTCGGCGGTTGGATCTTCCTCATTAATATCTGGCAACATTGACAACGTATACAGTTTACAACTTACACATTCGGAATAGGGGAGGCCGCGGAGGGCGAGGTACCACTGGATGCGGCGCGCATACGGCGAGTACGCGTAGTGGTAAAAGGTGATGAGGGGTGTTGTCGACATTTTGGCAGTTATGATTATGAAGAATCAAATGACAATTCAAGAATCAAACAATGTCGACATATCAATGTCAACAGATGCACTGCATTCCCCAGATTATGTTATCAAAGCGGAGAAGCGATAACGCTGTGCCTCGGCACTTTGGGGCAGCGGCTAGGCAGTTGGGGTCAGTATTACAGTGAGCATGGGCATCTTGGCGAGAGACTACAGAGAAGGTTAGTGTCTAACAGAGCCTCTACAGAAAACCAGCCAAGCTTCGGGAGTTTGTGCTCTTGGCTCGACATCTTGGCTCGACATCTTGGCTCACTCGTCCCGGCTGTTAGGTCTTGGCTCAACGTCTTCAACGACATCTCTTGAATTGGGTAGAAGTTGTTGTTGTTTGCTATGGATTGGGAATGAATGGTGATGCTGCTTTGTGCATCGAGGCCATCATCGTCGTCAATTGTCACGATGTCGCGATTTGGCAATGCTCGATATAGAGTTGGTAAATAAGAACACAAACGGATCGCATGTACCAGATTAAAATATAAATCAGCTTTCGAAATATAAAAGAAGACTGTCGTCAATTGGCTGCAGCTGTTCAGACGAATGATTCAAGCGCATCACTTTGCGAATGACTAATCTTTGCATATTCAGCTCGACTACTCAGTACAAAATACTGAACAAGCTCCTTCCATCTTTATCGACTTGCAATTGATGGAGTTCTGCAGCTTCATGGAGTCAGCCGTTGTAGACCCATATTGACAAGGTCGGTATCGGTTCGACTGTTTTATTGATATTTTATTGATCCCACACGTCGTATCTTGCGACGGTCTCCGATGAAGTGGACGATTGCTGCTCACTCGTCCGCGGTATCTTCCAGTGGGCATAAGATCTTACTTCGTACAGAATGCTTACGACTTCGGAGAGCTTGAAGGAAGGAGCACACCCTCTTCCCGCTGTGATAAGCTTTGTCGGCAGTGGACGCCACCGACTCACTAGAGAGTGTTAACCAACTGCCTATTCGGGAAATACAGCGCCTGCCTTCCTGTTAGACGATAGTGGGTTCTGCTGCTAGTGCCTGCTGTGCGATTCGGCCGCTGAGCTGGATCGAGTAAGATGGCAAAGATGGATGGGGACGCATCTTTGTCGCGACAGGCCCATATTTGTTATTCTTTTTGTTCGAAGAGTTTTCTAGATTTTCATATTCAGTAGATTCCATCGAATTTTGCCGTTTTGCGTGGACAGAATTTGTGGCTCAAGCATCGCTCTTTCCATGTTGGGGGTTTTAGACATGAATTGGTAGTGACACGATCGCGCCTTCCTTACATGAACAAGATTGGCATCGAGCACATCTGGCGATTTATATGAAAATAACAATCTGTTGATGCTTCATGTCGAGGCCTCGGCGAATGGAGAACAAGAATGTATCGTGATACTTTGGTCTACGTATAGCATGACTCGCTTGTAGACTGTTGTACCGCGCTTACCAGCCTGTCGCTTGTTGTCGGCAGCCAGATTTTTCTTCGCGCCTTCGTTTCTTTTTCTTTTCTTTCTCTTTTCTCTCTTGCTTTTTTGTTCTTTACTTCATCTTGCTTTCGATATATCAGCTTTCAACACCTTGCTGCAGCTCTCTTTCTACAGACCAGTATCACTCAACAACAACGTCGCACTCAGACCCTCGGTGCTGCCGATCTCGTCGTGGCCGCGTCCTAGTCCCCGTCTCCCCCATCTTTGCCTCTGACTTTCTTTGCTTTGTCCTTTTTCCTTTTTGCCAGTATTTTTCTTTTTTCTCTTTCTATTCTGCAGTTTCTTCCATTCCCACTTTTCCTTTCATTTCTCACATTCTCCAGCCCAGCGAGATATCTTATCCGTCTGCATGTACATCCTACGCTGTCTTGCTGCGACCCTTGCTGCTCCCTGCTCTGCTCCCTTGCTCACTTTGTTATCTCGTGTGTTTTTGCATGGTAATATCTGTGCATCGTATGTCTCTTCTGCTGTCTCTTCTGCTGTCTCTCAGTCTCAAACAATGAATTAAACATATGCAGAGCTTCTCGTCTGCATCTATTATTTAACGTATTGCTTAGAGTCAACATCTTATAAGAAACAGAAACCAAATTAGCTAAAAGAAAGACCTTTAGTCCTTTATCGTGTCTAATACATTTATCTCTCGACTTAATTCTCCTATCATTTAATCTCCAGTACTTTCAGCCTCTGCTATCTTTTGTATCTTTTGCTGCTGTATGCTCCTCCCACTCTTTCCTCTTTGGTCTCTGGTTTTTCCTCTTCCCACCTCTGCATATTAAAGTGGTGCGGCCCTTGAAGATCTCTTCTTCTTCTTTTGTTTCTCTCTCTTCTTCTTTCTTCTTTTTTCTCTTCTTCCTTTCCTCTCCTCTCCTTCCTCCTCCTCAACTTCAGTCATATTCACAATGGCCAACTTTGAAGCTGCTGCCGAGGAGGAAAAGACTGTCGGCGTTTCTGCCACCGGTGTCGCCGACAATGTCAACAAGGCCGACAACGTCGACAAGGCCGACAACACCTCCACCGACTCCGAGGTCGTGCCGCCCTACATGCGCTCCACGAACCCCGTCGCCCGCTTCTTCGCGCGCCTGCGCCACTACGAAGAGGCCCTCGACCGCAAGATCGGCGTCGAGTCCGCCGGCATCTCGCGCCGCCGCCCCGAGGACCGCGATCCCACCTACGCCCGCTGGTCCAACCAGGCCGTCATGTACCTGCTGTGGATGAGCACCACCATGAACATTAGCTGCTTCGCCACCGGCTTCCTGGGCTGGGAGTTTGGCCTCGACCTCAGCCGCAGCGTCGCCATCATCGTCTTTGCCACGCTGCTTGGCAGCGCCGTCACCGGCTGGTGCGCCACCATGGGTCCCGGCATGGGCCTGCGCCAGGTGTCCATCTCGCGCTACAGCATCGGCTGGTGGCCGAGTAAGGTCATTGCCGCGCTCAACGTCGTCGAGCAGGTCGGCTGGTCGTCGGTCGGCTCCATCACTGGCGGCCTGGCGCTGTCGGCCGTGTCCGACGGCAAGGTGGGCTCTGCGCTGGGCGTCGTCATCGCCGCCGTGCTCGGCTTTGTCATTTCGTTTGTCGGCCTGCGCGCCGTCTTCACGTACGAAAAGTTTGCCGGCATCGTGCTGTTCATTGTGTTCATCATCATGTACGGCGAGACCGCGAGCTTTGGCGACACCAGCATCAAGACCGAGCTGAGCGGCCTCGAGCTGTCGGGCACCGCGCTGACGCTGTTTGCCGTCGTCTACGGCTCGTCCGCGTCGTGGTGCTCCATTGTCGCCGACTACTACGTCGAGTACCCCGTCAACACGTCCAAGGTCAAGGTCTTTCTGCTGACCACCGCCGGCATCTGCCTGCCCACGTGCTTTGGCATGTGCCTCGGCGCCGCCGTCGGCTCCGCGCTCAACACCAAGGAGGACTGGGCCGCGTCGTACGACGAGGGCATTGGCTTCCTGATCCAGACCATGATGCACCCGCTCGGCTTTGCCAAGTTCTTGTTGGTGCTGCTGGCCCTGTCGGGCATCGCCATGAACGCCGTTGCGCTCTACAGCGCCGGCCTGTCCGTGCAGCAGTTTGCGCGCCCCCTCGGCGCCGTGCCGCGCTTCATCTGGACCGCCATTATGTTTGTCGCCGTCATCCTGCTGGCGCTCGTCGGCCGCGACAAGCTGCTGACCTTCTTGGAGAACTTCTTGTCGCTGCTGGGCTATTGGAACACGTCCTTCTTCATCATCCTCTTTGTCGAGCACTACCTGTTCCGCAAGGGCGCGACGCACGGCTTCGACAACTACGACCTCGAGGCCTGGAACACGCCCGCGCTGATGCCCGTCGGTTACGCAGGCGGCCTGGCCTTTGCCGCCGGTATTGCCGGCTGCGTGCTGGGCATGAGCGAGACCTGGTACGTCGGCGTGCTGGCCTCCAAGATTGCGGGCGGCGACATTGGCAACCAGCTGGCCTTTATCTTCACGCTGGTCGTCTACATCCCTGCGCGCTGGGCGGAGCGCAAGTACACTGGCAAGTAGGGCGGATCGATCACGGTTGATTGTACATGCACTGTCATCGAATGAGCCGGATAACTAGTTATATTTATACCTATGCTGGCTATTGATACCCAATTATAATATCATATACATCTAAACGCCTCTCTTTGTCCACTGTCTACAAGTACTCTCTTGAAAGTATTGAATGCGACGGGGGCATCTCCAGCTCTAGGTCCTGCCTTCTGCTCGGCACAATCGGATGTAGAGCCAGCGGTGACAGATACGGCGCAGGTGCTGGCCGTGGCGGCGGTGTCGGTGATGTCATGGTGGGTGCAGATATTGTCGGTGCCGGCTTGCTCCTTCTTTTCAGCTTCAGCTTCGGGAGACGCACATTTGGCCACCGAAAAGACGGCAGAAAGGACACAAAGCCAGCCCTATTTTCTATGCCCGCCTCGTCTGCTTGCGTTGCTGCCGGCGGCAGCCGCACATATGGCCGGTACCCCGTCGTAATGTCCCGCACCGACGTCGCACAGCACCCAAGCGTCGCATGCGCCAGGAATGTCGCCACACTCAACGCCGTGGCCGCCCACACCATGGCAAACATCACAGGACCGACCGTCACCACCACGCGCAGCTGTGTGACGGATGCCGCCACGCCCGCCACAACCCGGTACGCAACCGCCAGAAACGTCGCCATCAGCGATGCCAGCACCAGCGGGCCCGCCGTCGCGCCCGCCAGCACCGCAACCGGCAGGCTGAACCAGCGCGAGAACAGCACCAGCGGCGACGCCAGCAGCAGCACGACCGCCAGCAGCGCGCCGACAAAGAACAGCCCGAACATGGTCTGCGAGACGACGCGCACCACAGTCAAGACAGTCTGGGCCTGCGGCGGAACATCGAGTGTGTTTTTTAATAGCAACTCGTCAAACAGAATGCCGAGTGGGTTGAACCAGTAAAAGGGCGTCGGCAGCGAGCATGCACTCAGGCCGGACGCGTAGAAGCCCTGGCAGAAGCCCCAGAGGCCGGCCTGGTAGTAGTCGTGCAGGCCGATGCTCTGCGCGATGGCGGCGGCGGCCTGCGGGTTGGCTGTGCCGTCAGCCGACAGCGTCTGGTTGGCAAACAGGTTCGACAGGTCCATGCGGAAGAGGTAGATGTTCATGGACGTCTTGGAGGCGCGCGTGCTGCCCGAGTGGGCGACGACCAGGAAGACGGCGGCGACGAGGCACATGGCGCAGCAGAGGGCGATGGTGATGCGGCGGGGCAGCGTTGCGGCGCGGATTTCCTGCCGTGTCGCCGCCTCGATCTTGCTAGCCGCCGTGTACGACTCGCCTGGCAGCGTCTCAAGCGTTTCATGAGCCTGGCCGTCGTGCTGTCCTTCGGCGGGCCGGCTGTATTCAAAGATGCTGTCTTCTGTGACCTGGACTCGTCTTGGCGGCAGCGGCGGCGGACCGGGGTATTCGGTATCTGGAAGGCGTCCCTGGTCTTGCGAATATATTGAGGGTGTTGTAGAATTCGTAGGTTGGGCAGTGGAACTACCAAAATTTGGCCAGACAAACGAGTCATTGCTTGAGCTGCTCATCGTGTCGCCGGGACGGTCATTGCCGAGGCCAAAGTGCTCCATGTCGAGGGATCAAGAGGTACTGTGTAGAGTAGAAGGTGGCGAGTAGCGACTCGACTGCTCATGCTGGAGAGAGTAGGCTTAGGTGGTGGTGATAACGATACGATAATGATATTGAGGCGCAGGTGGTAGACATCATCTTACAAGTCGTATTGGCTTCGAGATGTGCCTTGATCGCCACCAGGGACGTATACCTGCCGTGTATGGTTGTCAGGTAGGAAGGCAGATGTCATTGTACCTTCCGTATATGCCATTGGCTGTGCCTTCCTATTTCATACGATATCCATGCGATATAAACATGCATCGAGGCAATGGGCAGCCTCTGCATCCTAACCTCACCTTGCATCTCATCGCCAGTATATTGTTATCCGCCCTCAGCGCCAGCATTCTTATCTCTGCAGTATTGTTATCCTCTCCTGCGATGTTACCACATCTTCTTCTGCTTCTCACGACAGTGGCCTCCGCGCGTGCGCGGGGCATTGACCGACCACGACCGCCGTTGAGAGTCGAGTCGCCATATCCCGTCGTTTACGATGGGCAAGCCTCTCGTGTGCCCCGAGCTGACGAGGGAGCTGCCACGGAGATGACTACTACTACTAATACCTATGCACCGCCTGCTCTGTTCTGGACAAAAGACGCCTTGGGCCAATGGAATACTGTTTCGGCACCATCGCCCGAGCCGCCGGTAATGACAACGACGATGGCTGGGCCGCCAGTATCGCAGCCAGCCCCTGATGCACCTCCCAGCCCAGTCAAAGCAACGTCCAAAGCCCAGCTCTGCAACGGCTACGCAGAGCTCTGCAGCCGCCGGTACAGCAACGTGTCCATGGTGGGCGCGCACAACTCGCCATTTGTGCTGAGCAAGAACCTGGCGGCCAACCAGGCGCTGCATGTGACGCAGCAGCTCGACGACGGCATCCGGTTCGTGCAGGGCCAGATGCACTTTCCCAAGGGCAGCAGCGTGCCACACTTTTGCCACACGTCGTGCGACCTGCTGAATGCCGGGCCGATCACGACATGGCTGGGCGACGTGCGGCAGTGGGTGGAGCGGCACCCGGATGATATCGTGACGATCTTGCTGGGCAACGGGGCGTACAATAGCCCGGACAAGTATGCATCCTACATTGAGTCGACGGGCATCACCAAGTATGCGTATGTGCCGACGCAAAACATGCAGCTGGACGACTGGCCGACGCTCGGCGAGATGACCCGGACGAACAAGCGCGTCGTGATTCTGATGGACTACAAGGCAGACCAAAAAGCCTACCCGTGGCTGCTGGACGAGTTTGCGTACCTGTGGGAGACGCCGTTTGACCCCGTGCTAGGGTTCGACGCCAAAGCGGCAGCCGAGGCAGCCAAGGCCGGCACGCCCGGCGCGGGCACGAGCGGCCCGAACTTCTCGTGTGCGGTGCACCGGCCGCCTGACCTTGGCGGCGACGATGCGCGCAACCGGCTGTACCTGATGAACCACAATCTCAATGTGGAGGTGACGGTGATGGGCAGCAAGTTTTCAGTGCCGGCGGTGGCGCTGGCGAACCAGACGAACGCGGCGTCGGGCGACAACAGTCTGGGTGTAGCGGCGGCCCAGTGTCAGACGGCATGGGGCCGGCCGCCATTGGTGCTGAATGTCGACTACTACAACCACGGCACGCCTCCAGGATCGGTGTTCCAGGTGGCGGCCGGGCTCAACGGAGTGACGTACAACGGGACATGTTGCGGGCTCACTGCACGACTCCAGTCTGGATGCAGTCGCTGCGGTGTCTCGATGGTGATGTTTGTGGTAGTTTTGGTGATGATGGTGATGTAGCAACATGAAAACTTTACAGAAAAAAAAAGAAAAGAAAAAGATTGAACACCAAAAAATGCAGTGACAAAAAAGACAAAAAAAGAAGATCATTGATA